>BTRK01000004.1:39983430-40673889 GCA_036245805.1 Pristionchus mayeri | reverse complement strand
CCCTCTCTTTCTCTCTCTCCCTCTCTTTCTCTCTCCCTCTCTTCCTCTCTCTCCCTCTCTTTCCCTCTCCTCTCTTTCTCTCTCCCTCTCTTCGTCTCTCTCCCTCTCTCCCTCTCTCCCTCTCTTCCTCTCTTCCTTTCTCCCTCTCTCCCTCTCTCCCTCTATCCTTCTCTCCCTCTCTCCCTCTCTTCCTCTCTTCCTTTCTCCCTCTCTCCCCTCTCCCTCTCTCCTTCTCTCCCTCTCTCCCCTCTCTTTTCCTCTCCTTCTTTCCCTCTCTTCCTCTCTCTCCCTCTCTTCCTCTCTTCCTCTCTCTCCCTCTCTCCTCTCTCCCTCTCTTCCTCTCTCTCCCTCTCTCCCTCGGCTCCTCTCTCTCCCTCTCTCCCTCTCTTTCTCTCTCCCTCTCACTTTCCATCTCTTCCTCTCTATCCCTTTCTTCCTCTCCCTCTCTCTTTCTCTCCTTCTCTCCCTCTCTTCCTCTCTCTCCCTCTTTTCCTCTCTCCCTCTCTCCCTCTCTTCCTCTCTCTCCCTCTCTTTCTCTCTCCCTCTCTCTCCCTCTTTTCCTCTCTCCCTCTCTCCCTCTCTTCCTCTCTCTCCCTCTCTTTCTCTCTCTCCCTCTCTTTCTCTCTCCCTCTCTTCCTCTCTCTCCCTCTCTTTCCCTCTCCCTCTCTTTCTCTCTCCCTCTCTTCGTCTCTCTCCCTCTCTCCCTCTCTCCCTCTCTTCCTCTCTTCCTTTCTCCCTCTCTCCCTCTCTCCCTCTATCCTTCTCTCCCTCTCTCCCCTCTCTATCCCTCTCCCTCTCTCCCTCTCTCCCTCTCTTCCTCTCTCTCCCTCTCTCCCTCTCTTCCTCTCTCTCCCTCTCTCCCTCTCTCCCTCTCTTCCTCTCTCTCCCTCTCTCCCTCGGTTCCTCTCTCTCCCTCTCTCCCTCTCTTTCTCTCTCCCTCTCACTCTCCATCTCTTCCTCTATATCCCTTTCTTCCTCTCCCTCTCCCTTTCTTTCCTTCTCTCCCTCTCTTCCTCACTCTCCCTATTTTCCTCTCTCCCTCTCTTCCTCTCTCTCCCTCTCTTCCTCTCTCTTCCGTATTTATCGTCCGCCACGAGGGCTCTTCATCAGCAGAGTGTTCGAGAATTTATAGAAAATACAGAAATGATATGGACAGGGGAGAACGTTTTAATCAAAACAACTTCGAAGAAAAGTTCACGAACTTTTCAACGAGAGAAAGGCGAGAGAGCGTGCATTTCGGAGAGAGGGAAAAGTAAGTGAACAATCACAGCTTCCTTTTCCCTCTCTCAGAAATGCATACTCTCTCGCCTATCTCTGACTTTTCGAAACGATTTTCATCGACCTTTTTCATCGAGCTCGTTGAAAAGTTCGTGAACTTTTCTTCGAAGTTGTTTTGATTAAAACGTTCTCCAGTGCCCATATGATTTCTATATTTTCTACCAGCCCTCACTTTCTCTCTCCCTCTCTTCCTCTCTCTCCCGCTCTCTTTCTCTCCTTCTCTCCCTCTCTTCCTCTCTCTCACTCTCTTCCTCTCTCCCTCTCTTTCTCTCCTTCCCTCCCTCTCTTCCTCTCTCTCCCTCTTTTCCTCTCTCCGTCTCTTCGTCCCTCCCTCTCTCCCTCTCTTCCTCTCTCTCCCTCTCTTCTTCTCTCTATCCCTCTCTTCCTCTCTTCTCTCTCCCTCTCTTCCTCTCTCACCCTCTCTTTTTCTCTCCTTCTCTCCCTCTATTCCTCTCTCTCCCTCTCTTTCTCTCTCCCTCTCTTCCTCTCTCCCCCTCTCTCTTTCTCTCCTTCTCTCCCTCTCTTCCTCACTCTCCCTATTTTCCTCTCTCCCTCTCTTCCTCTCTCTCCCTCTCTTCCTCTCTCTTCCTCTCTTTCTCTCCCTCTCTTTCTCTCTCCCTCTCTTCGTCTCTCTTCCTCTCTCTCCCTCTCTCCCTCTCTCCCTCTTTCTCCCTCTCTTCCTCTCTCACCCTCTCTATTTTTCTCCTTCTCTCCCTCTCTTCCTCTCTCTCCCTCTCTTCCTCTCTCTTCCTCTCTTTCTCTCCCTCTCTTTCTCTCTCCCTCTCTTCGTCTCTCTTCCTCTCTCTCCCTCTCTCCCTCTCTCCCTCTTTCTCCCTCTCTTCCTCTCTCACCCTCTCTATTTTTCTCCTTCTCTCCCTCTATTCCTCTCTCTCCCTCTCTTTCTCTCTCCCTCTCTTCCTCTCTCTCCCTCTCTCTTTCTCTCCTTCTCTCCCTCTCTTCCTCACTCTCCCTATTTTCCTCTCTCCCTCTCTTCCTCTCTCTCCCTCTCTTTCTCTCTCCCTCTCTTCCTCTCTCTTCCTCTCTTTTTCTCTCCCTCTCTTCGTCTCTCTTCCTCTCTCTTCCTCTCCCCCTCTCTCCCTCTTTCTCCCTCTCTTCCTCTCTCACCCTCTCTATTTCTCTCCTTCTCTCCCTCTATTCCTCTCTCTTCCTCTCTCCCTCTCTTCCTATCTTCCTCTCTCCCTCTCTTCCTCTCTCCCTCTCTTTCTCTCCTTCCCTCCCTCTCTTCCTCTCTCTCCCTCTTTTCCTCTCTCCGTCTCTTCGTCCCTCCCTCTCTCCCTCTCTTCCTCTCTCTCTCCCTCTCTTCCTCTCTCTATCCCTCTCTTCCTCTCTTCTCTCTCCCTCTCTTCCTCTCTCACCCTCTCTTTTTCTCTCCTTCTCTCCCTCTATTCCTCTCTCTCCCTCTCTTTCTCTCTCCCTCTCTTCCTCTCTCCCCCTCTCTCTTTCTCTCCTTCTCTCCCTCTCTTCCTCACTCTCCCTATTTTCCTCTCTCCCTCTCTTCCTCTCTCTCCCTCTCTTCCTCTCTCTTCCTCTCTTTCTCTCTCCCTCTCTTTCTCTCTCCCTCTCTTCGTCTCTCTTCCTCTCTCTCCCTCTCTCCCTCTCTCCCTCTTTCTCCCTCTCTTCCTCTCTCTCCCTCTCTTCCTCTCTTTCTCTCCCTCTCTTTCTCTCTCCCCTCTCGTCTCTCTTCCTCTCTCTCCCTCTCTCCCTCTCTCCCTCTTTCTCCCTCTCTTCCTCTCTCACCCTCTCTATTTTTCTCCTTCTCTCCCTCTATTCCTCTCTCTCCCTCTCTTTCTCTCTCCCTCTCTTCCTCTCTCTCCCTCTCTCTTTCTCTCCTTCTCTCCCTCTCTTCCTCACTCTCCCTATTTTCCTCTCTCCCTCTCTTCCTCTCTCTCCCTCTCTTTCTCTCTCCCTCTCTTCCTCTCTCTTCCTCTCTTTCTCTCTCCCTCTCTTCGTCTCTCTTCCTCTCTCTTCCTCTCCCCCTCTCTCCCTCTTTCTCCCTCTCTTCCTCTCTCACCCTCTCTATTTCTCTCCTTCTCTCCCTCTATTCCTCTCTCTTCCTCTCTCCCTCTCTTCCTATCTTCCTCTCTCCCTCTCTTCCTCTCTCCCTCTCTTTCTCTCCTTCCCTCCCTCTCTTCCTCTCTCTCCCTCTTTTCCTCTCTCCGTCTCTTCGTCCCTCCCTCTCTCCCTCTCTTCCTCTCTCTCTCCCTCTCTTCCTCTCTCTATCCCTCTCTTCCTCTCTTCTCTCTCCCTCTCTTCCTCTCTCACCCTCTCTTTTCTCTCCTTCTCTCCCTCTATTCCTCTCTCTCCCTCTCTTTCTCTCTCCCTCTCTTCCTCTCTCCCCCTCTCTCTTTCTCTCCTTCTCTCCCTCTCTTCCTCACTCTCCCTATTTTCCTCTCTCCCTCTCTTCCTCTCTCTCCCTCTCTTCCTCTCTCTTCCTCTCTTTCTCTCTCCCTCTCTTTCTCTCTCCCTCTCTTCGTCTCTCTTCCTCTCTCTCCCTCTCTCCCTCTCTCCCTCTTTCTCCCTCTCTTCCTCTCTCACCCTCTCTATTTCTCTCCTTCTCTCCCTCTATTCCTCTCTCTTCCTCTCTCCCTCTCTTTCTATCTTCCTCTCTCCCTCTCTCCCTCTCTTTCTCTCCTTCTCTCCCTCTCTTCCTCTCTCTCCCTCTTTTCCTCTCTCCGTCTCTTCGTCCCTCCCTCTCTCTCTCTCTTCCTCTCTCTCTCCCTCTCTTCCTCTCTTCTCTCTCCCTCTCTTCCTCTCTCACCCTCTCTTTTTCTCTCCTTCTCTCCCTCTCTTCCTCTCTCTCCCTCTTTTCCTCTCTCCCTCTCTCCCTCTCTTCCTCTCTCTCCCTCTCTTTCTCTCTCCCTCTCTTCCTCTCTCTCCCTCTCTTTCCCTCTCCCTTTCTTTCTCTCTCCCTCGCTTCGTCTCTCTCCCTCTCTCCCTCTCTCCCTCTCTTCCTCTCTTCCTTTCTCCCTCTCTCCCTCTCTCCCTCTCTCCTTCTCTCCCTCTCTCCCCTCTCTTTTCCTCTCCTTCTTTCCCTCTCTTCCTCTCTCTCCATCTCTTCCTCTCTATCCCTTTCTCCTCCCCCTCTCTCTTCTCTCCTTCTCTCCCTCTCTTCCTCTCTCTCCCTCTCTTTCCCTCTCCCTCTCTTTCTCTCTCCCTCTCTTCGTCTCTCTCCCTCTCTCCCTCTCTCCCTCTCTTCCTCTCTTCCTTTCTCCCTCTCTCCCTCTCTCCCTCTATCCTTCTCTCCCTCTCTCCCCTCTCTTTTCCTCTCCTTCTTTCCCTCTCTTCCTCTCTCTCCCTCTCTCCCTCTCTTCCTCTCTCTCCCTCTCTCCCTCTCTTCCTCTCTCTCCCTCTCTCCCTCTATCCTTCTCTCCCTCTCTCCCCTCTCTTTTCCTCTCCTTCTTTCCCTCTCTTCCTCTCTCTCCCTCTCTCCCTCTCTTCCTCTCTCTCCCTCTCTCCCCTCTCTTTTCCTCTCCTTCTTTCCCTCTCTCTCCCTCTCTCCCTCTCTCCCTCTCTTCCTCTCTCTCCCTCTCTCCCTCTCTTCCTCTCTCTCCCTCTCTCCCTCTCTTCCTCTCTCTCCCTCTCTCCCTCTCTTTCTCTCTCCCTCTCACTCTCCATCTCTTCCTCTATATCCCTTTCTTCCTCTCCCTCTCCCTTTCTTTCCTTCTCTCCCTCTCTTCCTCTCTCTCCCTCTCTCCCTCTCTTCCTCTCTCTCCCTCTCTCCCTCTCTTTCTCTCTCCCTCTCACTCTCCATCTCTTCCTCTATATCCCTTTCTTCCTCTCCCTCTCCCTTTCTTTCCTCTCTCTCCCTCTCTCCCTCTCTTTCTCTCTCCCTCTCACTTTCCATCTCTTCCTCTCTATCCCTTTCTTCCTCTCCCTCTCTCTTTCTCTCCTTCTCTCCCTCTCTTCCTCTCTCTCCCTCTTTTCCTCTCTCCCTCTCTCCCTCTCTTTCTCTCTCCCTCTCACTTTCCATCTCTTCCTCTCTATCCCTTTCTTCCTCTCCCTCTCTCTTTCTCTCCTTCTCTCCCTCTCTCCCTCTCTCTCCCTCTTTTCCTCTCTCCCTCTCTCCCTCTCTTCCTCTCTCTCCCTCTCTTCCTCTCTCTCCCTCTCTCCCTCTCTTCCTCTCTCTCCCTCTCTCCCTCTCTTCCTCTCTCTCCCTCTCTCCCTCTCTTTCTCTCTCCCTCTCACTCTCCATCTCTTCCTCTATATCCCTTTCTTCCTCTCCCTCTCCCTTTCTTTCCTTCTCTCCCTCTCTTCCTCTCTCTCCCTCTCTCCCTCTCTTCCTCTCTCTCCCTCTCTCCCTCTCTTTCTCTCTCCCTTTCACTCTCCATCTCTTCCTCTATATCCCTTTCTTCCTCTCCCTCTCCCTTTCTTTCCTCTCTCTCCCTCTCTCCCTCTCTTTCTCTCTCCCTCTCACTTTCCATCTCTTCCTCTCTATCCCTTTCTTCCTCTCCCTCTCTCTTTCTCTCCTTCTCTCCCTCTCTTCCTCTCTCTCCCTCTTTTCCTCTCTCCCTCTCTCCCTCTCTTCCTCTCTCTCCCTCTCTTTCTCTCTCCCTCTCTCTCCCTCTTTTCCTCTCTCCCTCTCTCCCTCTCTTCCTCTCTCTCCCTCTCTTCCTCTCTCTCCCTCTCTCCCTCTCTTCCTCTCTCTCCCTCTCTCTTCATTCTAGAAGCTTTGGAACATTTTCGAATTTTCTGGAACATTCTAGAAGCTTTGAAACATTTTCGAACTTTCTGGAATAATCTAGAAGCTTTGGAAAATTTTCGATCTTTCTGGAACATTCTAGAAGCTTTGGAACATTTTCGAACTTTCTGGAACATTCTAGAAGCTTTGGAACATTTTCGAACTTTCTAGAACATTCTAGAAGTTTTGGAACATTTTCGAACTTTCTGGAACATTCTGGAACATTCTAGATGCTTTGGAACATTTTCGAACTTTCTGGAACATTCTAGAAGCTTTGGAACATTTTCGAACTTTCTGGAACATTCTGGAACATTCTAGATGCTTTGGAACATTTTCGAACTTTCTGGAACATTCTAGAAGCTTTGGAACATTTTCGAACTTTCTAGAACATTCTAGAAGCTTGGGAACATTTTCGAACTTTCTGGAACATTCTAGAAGCTTTGGAACATTTTCGAACTTTCTGGAACATTCTAGAAGCTTTGGAACATTTTCGAACTTTCTGGAACATTCTAGAAGCTTTGGAACATTTTCGAACTTTCTAGAACATTCTAGAAGCTTTGGAACATTTTCGAACTTTCTGGAACATTCTAGAAGCTTTGGAACATTTTCGAACTTTCTGGAACATTCTAGAAGCTTTGGAACATTTTCGAACTTTCTGGAACATTCTAGAAGCTTTGGAACATTTTCGAACTTTCTGGAACATTCTAGAAGCTTTGGAACATTTTCGAACTTTCTAGAACATTCTAGAAGCTTTGGAACATTTTCGAACTTTCTGGAGCATTCTGGAACATTCTAGATGCTTTGGAACATTTTCGAACTTTCTGGAACATTCTGGAACATTCTAGATGCTTTGGAACATTTTCGAACTTTCTGGAACATTCTAGAAGCTTTGGAACATTTTCGAACTTTCTAGAACATTCTAGAAGCTTTGGAACATTTTCGAACTTTCTGGAACATTCTAGAAGCTTTGGAACATTTTCGAACTTTCTGGAGCATTCTGGAACATTCTAGATGCTTTGGAACATTTTCGAACTTTCTGGAACATTCTAGAAGCTTTGGAACATTTTCGAACTTTCTAGAACATTCTAGAAGCTTTGGAACATTTTCGAACTTTCTGGAACATTCTAGAAGCTTTGGAACATTTTCGAACTTTCTGGAGCATTCTGGAACATTCTAGATGCTTTGGAACATTTTCGAACTTTCTGGAACATTCTGGAACATTCTAGATGCTTTGGAACATTTTCGAACTTTCTGGAACATTCTGGAACATTCTAGATGCTTTGGAACATTTTCGAACTTTATGGAACATTCTAGAAGCTTTGGAACATTTTCGAACTTTCTGGAACATTCTGGAACATTCTAGAAGCTTTGGAACATTTTCGAACTTTCTGGAACATTCTAGATGCTTTGGAACATTTTCGAACTTTCTGGAACATTCTGGAACATTCTAGATGCTTTGGAAGATTTTCAAACTTTCTGGAACATTCTGGAACATTCTAGATGCTTTGGAACATTTTCGAACTTTATGGAACATTCTAGAAGCTTTGGAACATTTTCGAACTTTCTAGAACATTCTAGAAGCTTTGGAACATTTTCGAACTTTCTGGAACATTCTAGAAGCTTTGGAACATTTTCGAACTTTCTGGAACATTCTAGAAGCTTTGGAACATTTTCGAACTTTCTGGAACATTCTAGAAGCTTTGGAACATTTTCGAACTTTCTAGAACATTCTAGAAGCTTTGGAACATTTTCGAACTTTCTGGAACATTCTAGAAGCTTTGGAACATTTTCGAACTTTCTGGAGCATTCTGGAACATTCTAGATGCTTTGGAACATTTTCGAACTTTCTGGAACATTCTGGAACATTCTAGATGCTTTGGAACATTTTCGAACTTTCTGGAACATTCTTGAACATTCTAGATGCTTTGGAACATTTTCGAACTTTATGGAACATTCTAGAAGCTTTGGAACATTTTCGAACTTTCTGGAACATTCTGGAACATTCTAGAAGCTTTGGAACATTTTCGAACTTTCTGGAACATTCTAGATGCTTTGGAACATTTTCGAACTTTCTGGAACATTCTGGAACATTCTAGATGCTTTGGAAGATTTTCAAACTTTCTGGAACATTCTGGAACATTCTAGATGCTTTGGAACATTTTCGAACTTTATGGAACATTCTAGAAGCTTTGGAACATTTTCGAACTTTCTAGAACATTCTAGAAGCTTTGGAACATTTTCGAACTTTCTGGAACATTCTAGAAGCTTTTGAACATTTTCGAACTTTCTGGAACATTCTAGAAGCTTTGGAACATTTTCGAACTTTCTGGAACATTCTAGAAGCTTTGGAACATTTTCGAACTTTCTAGAACATTCTAGAAGCTTTGGAACATTTTCGAACTTTCTGGAACATTCTAGAAGCTTTGGAACATTTTCGAACTTTCTGGAGCATTCTGGAAGCTTTGGAACATTTTCGAACTTTCTGGAACATTCTAGAAGCTTTGGAACATTTTCGAACTTTCTAGAACATTCTAGAAGCTTTGGAACATTTTCGAACTTTCTGGAACATTCTAGAAGCTTTGGAACATTTTCGAACTTTCTGGAGCATTCTGGAACATTCTAGATGCTTTGGAACATTTTCGAACTTTCTGGAACATTCTAGAAGCTTTGGAACATTTTCGAACTTTCTAGAACATTCTAGAAGCTTTGGAACATTTTCGAACTTTCTGGAACATTCTAGAAGCTTTGGAACATTTTCGAACTTTCTGGAGCATTCTGGAACATTCTAGATGCTTTGGAACATTTTCGAACTTTCTGGAACATTCTGGAACATTCTAGATGCTTCGGAACATTTTCGAACTTTCTGGAACATTCTGGAACATTCTAGATGCTTTGGAACATTTTCGAACTTTATGGAACATTCTAGAAGCTTTGGAACATTTTCGAACTTTCTGGAACATTCTGGAACATTCTAGAAGCTTTGGAACATTTTCGAACTTTCTGGAACATTCTAGATGCTTTGGAACATTTTCGAACTTTCTGGAACATTCTGGAACATTCTAGATGCTTTGGAAGATTTTCGAACTTTCTGGAACATTCTGGAACATTCTAGATGCTTTGGAACATTTTCGAACTTTATGGAACATTCTAGAAGCTTTGGAACATTTTCGAACTTTCTAGAACATTCTAGAAGCTTTGGAACATTTTCGAACTTTCTGGAACATTCTAGAAGCTTTGGAACATTTTCGAACTTTCTGGAACATTCTAGAAGCTTTGGAACATTTTCGAACTTTCTGGAACATTCTAGAAGCTTTGGAACATTTTCGAACTTTCTAGAACATTCTAGAAGCTTTGGAACATTTTCGAACTTTCTGGAACATTCTAGAAGCTTTGGAACATTTTCGAACTTTCTGGAGCATTCTGGAACATTCTAGATGCTTTGGAACATTTTCGAACTTTCTGGAACATTCTGGAACATTCTAGAAGCTTTGGAACATTTTCGAACTTTCTGGAACATTCTAGATGCTTTGGAACATTTTCGAACTTTCTGGAACATTCTGGAACATTCTAGATGCTTTGGAAGATTTTCAAACTTTCTGGAACATTCTGGAACATTCTAGATGCTTTGGAACATTTTCGAACTTTATGGAACATTCTAGAAGCTTTGGAACATTTTCGAACTTTCTAGAACATTCTAGAAGCTTTGGAACATTTTCGAACTTTCTGGAACATTCTAGAAGCTTTGGAACATTTTCGAACTTTCTGGAACATTCTAGAAGCTTTGGAACATTTTCGAACTTTCTGGAACATTCTAGAAGCTTTGGAACATTTTCGAACTTTCTAGAACATTCTAGAAGCTTTGGAACATTTTCGAACTTTCTGGAACATTCTAGAAGCTTTGGAACATTTTCGAACTTTCTGGAGCATTCTGGAACATTCTAGATGCTTTGGAACATTTTCGAACTTTCTGGAACATTCTGGAACATTCTAGAAGCTTTGGAACATTTTCGAACTTTCTGGAACATTCTGGAACATTCTAGATGCTTTGGAACATTTTCGAACTTTCTGGAAAATTCTGGAACATTCTAGATGCTTTGGAACATTTTCGAACTTTCTGGAACATTCTGGAACATTCTAGATGCTTTGGAACATTTTCGAACTTTCTGGAGCATTCTGGAACATTCTAGATGCTTTGGAACATTTTCGAACTTTCTGGAACATTCTGGAACATTCTAGAAGCTTTGGAACATTTTCGAACTTTCTGGAACATTCTAGAAGCTTTGGAACATTTTCGAACTTTCTAGAACATTCTAGAAGCTTTGGAACATTTTCGAACTTTCTGGAACATTCTAGAAGCTTTGGAACATTTTCGAACTTTCTGGAGCATTCTGGAACATTCTAGATGCTTTGGAACATTTTCGAACTTTCTGGAACATTCTGGAACATTCTAGAAGCTTTGGAACATTTTCGAACTTTCTGGAACATTCCAGAAGCTTTGGAACATTTTCGAACTTTCTAGAACATTCTAGAACCTTTGGAACATTTTCGAACTTTCTGGAACATTCTAGAAGCTTTGGAACATTTTCGAACTTTCTGGAGCATTCTGGAACATTCTAGATGCTTTGGAACATTTTCGAACTTTCTGGAACATTCTGGAACATTCTAGATGCTTTGGAACATTTTCGAACTTTCTGGAACATTCTAGAAGCTTTGGAACATTTTCGAACTTTCTGGAACATTCTAGAAGCTTTGGAACATTTTCGAACTTTCTGGAACATTCTAGAAGCTTTGGAACATTTTCGAACTTTCTAGAACATTCTAGAAGCTTTGGAACATTTTCGAACTTTCTGGAACATTCTAGAAGCTTTGGAACATTTTCGAACTTTCTGGAGCATTCTGGAACATTCTAGATGCTTTGGAACATTTTCGAACTTTCTGGAACATTCTGGAACATTCTAGATGCTTTGGAACATTTTCGAACTTTCTGGAACATTCTTGAACATTCTAGATGCTTTGGAACATTTTCGAACTTTATGGAACATTCTAGAAGCTTTGGAACATTTTCGAACTTTCTGGAACATTCTGGAACATTCTAGAAGCTTTGGAACATTTTCGAACTTTCTGGAACATTCTAGATGCTTTGGAACATTTTCGAACTTTCTGGAACATTCTGGAACATTCTAGATGCTTTGGAAGATTTTCAAACTTTCTGGAACATTCTGGAACATTCTAGATGCTTTGGAACATTTTCGAACTTTATGGAACATTCTAGAAGCTTTGGAACATTTTCGAACTTTCTAGAACATTCTAGAAGCTTTGGAACATTTTCGAACTTTCTGGAACATTCTAGAAGCTTTGGAACATTTTCGAACTTTCTGGAACATTCTAGAAGCTTTGGAACATTTTCGAACTTTCTGGAACATTCTAGAAGCTTTGGAACATTTTCGAACTTTCTAGAACATTCTAGAAGCTTTGGAACATTTTCGAACTTTCTGGAACATTCTAGAAGCTTTGGAACATTTTCGAACTTTCTGGAGCATTCTGGAACATTCTAGATGCTTTGGAACATTTTCGAACTTTCTGGAACATTCTGGAACATTCTAGATGCTTTGGAACATTTTCGAACTTTCTGGAACATTCTGGAACATTCTAGATGCTTTGGAACATTTTCGAACTTTATGGAACATTCTAGAAGCTTTGGAACATTTTCGAACTTTCTAGAACATTCTAGAAGCTTTGGAACATTTTCGAACTTTCTGGAACATTCTAGAAGCTTTGGAACATTTTCGAACTTTCTGGAACATTCTAGAAGCTTTGGAACATTTTCGAACTTTCTGGAACATTCTAGAAGCTTTGGAACATTTTCGAACTTTCTGGAACATTCTTGAAGCTTTGGAACATTTTCGAACTTTCTGGAACATTCTAGAAGCTTTGGAACATTTTCGAACTTTCTAGAACATTCTAGAAGCTTTGGAACATTTTCGAACTTTCTGGAACATTCTAGAAGCTTTGGAACATTTTCGAACTTTCTGGAGCATTCTGGAACATTCTAGATGCTTTGGAACATTTTCGAACTTTCTGGAACATTCTGGAACATTCTAGATGCTTTGGAACATTTTCGAACTTTCTGGAACATTCTGGAACATTCTAGATGCTTTGGAACATTTTCGAACTTTATGGAACATTCTAGAAGCTTTGGAACATTTTCGAACTTTCTAGAACATTCTAGAAGCTTTGGAACATTTTCGAACTTTCTGGAACATTCTAGAAGCTTTGGAACATTTTCGAACTTTCTGGAACATTCTAGATGCTTTTGAACATTTTCAAACTTTCTGGAACATTCTGGAACATTCTAGAAGCTTTGGAACATTTTCGAACTTTCTGGAACATTCTGGAACATTCTAGATGCTTTGGAACATTTTCGAACTTTCTGGAAAATTCTGGAACATTCTAGATGCTTTGGAACATTTTCGAACTTTCTGGAACATTCTGGAACATTCTAGATGCTTTGGAACATTTTCGAACTTTCTGGAACATTCTGGAACATTCTAGATGCTTTGGAACATTTTCGAACTTTACGGAACATTCTGGAACATTCTAGAAGCTTTGGAACATTTTCGAACTTTCTGGAACATTCTAGAAGCTTTGGAACATTTTCGAACTTTCTAGAACATTCTAGAAGCTTTGGAACATTTTCGAACTTTCTGGAACATTCTAGAAGCTTTGGAACATTTTCGAACTTTCTGGAGCATTCTGGAACATTCTAGATGCTTTGGAACATTTTCGAACTTTCTGGAACATTCTGGAACATTCTAGAAGCTTTGGAACATTTTCGAACTTTCTGGAACATTCCAGAAGCTTTGGAACATTTTCGAACTTTCTAGAACATTCTAGAACCTTTGGAACATTTTCGAACTTTCTGGAACATTCTAGAAGCTTTGGAACATTTTCGAACTTTCTGGAGCATTCTGGAACATTCTAGATGCTTTGGAACATTTTCGAACTTTCTGGAACATTCTGGAACATTCTAGATGCTTTGGAACATTTTCGAACTTTCTGGAACATTCTGGAACATTCTAGATGCTTTGGAACATTTTCGAACTTTATGGAACATTCTAGATGCTTTGGAACATTTTCGAACTTTCTAGAACATTCTAGGAGCTTTGGAACATTTTCGAACTTTCTGGAACATTCTAGAAGCTTTGGAACATTTTCGAACTTTCTGGAACATTCTAGATGCTTTTGAACATTTTCAAACTTTCTGGAACATTCTGGAACATTCTAGAAGCTTTGGAACATTTTCGAACTTTCTGGAACATTCTGGAACATTCTAGATGCTTTGGAACATTTTCGAACTTTCTGGAACATTCTAGAAGCTTTGGAACATTTTCGAACTTTCTGGAACATTCTAGAAGCTTTGGAACATTTTCGAACTTTCTGGAACATTCTAGAAGCTTTGGAACATTTTCGAACTTTCTAGAACATTCTAGAAGCTTTGGAACATTTTCGAACTTTCTGGAACATTCTAGAAGCTTTGGAACATTTTCGAACTTTCTGGAGCATTCTGGAACATTCTAGATGCTTTGGAACATTTTCGAACTTTCTGGAACATTCTGGAACATTCTAGATGCTTTGGAACATTTTCGAACTTTCTGGAACATTCTTGAACATTCTAGATGCTTTGGAACATTTTCGAACTTTATGGAACATTCTAGAAGCTTTGGAACATTTTCGAACTTTCTGGAACATTCTGGAACATTCTAGAAGCTTTGGAACATTTTCGAACTTTCTGGAACATTCTAGATGCTTTGGAACATTTTCGAACTTTCTGGAACATTCTGGAACATTCTAGATGCTTTGGAAGATTTTCAAACTTTCTGGAACATTCTGGAACATTCTAGATGCTTTGGAACATTTTCGAACTTTATGGAACATTCTAGAAGCTTTGGAACATTTTCGAACTTTCTAGAACATTCTAGAAGCTTTGGAACATTTTCGAACTTTCTGGAACATTCTAGAAGCTTTGGAACATTTTCGAACTTTCTGGAACATTCTAGAAGCTTTGGAACATTTTCGAACTTTCTGGAACATTCTAGAAGCTTTGGAACATTTTCGAACTTTCTAGAACATTCTAGAAGCTTTGGAACATTTTCGAACTTTCTGGAACATTCTAGAAGCTTTGGAACATTTTCGAACTTTCTGGAGCATTCTGGAACATTCTAGATGCTTTGGAACATTTTCGAACTTTCTGGAACATTCTGGAACATTCTAGATGCTTTGGAACATTTTCGAACTTTCTGGAACATTCTGGAACATTCTAGATGCTTTGGAACATTTTCGAACTTTATGGAACATTCTAGAAGCTTTGGAACATTTTCGAACTTTCTAGAACATTCTAGAAGCTTTGGAACATTTTCGAACTTTCTGGAACATTCTAGAAGCTTTGGAACATTTTCGAACTTTCTGGAACATTCTAGAAGCTTTGGAACATTTTCGAACTTTCTGGAACATTCTAGAAGCTTTGGAACATTTTCGAACTTTCTGGAACATTCTTGAAGCTTTGGAACATTTTCGAACTTTCTGGAACATTCTAGAAGCTTTGGAACATTTTCGAACTTTCTAGAACATTCTAGAAGCTTTGGAACATTTTCGAACTTTCTGGAACATTCTAGAAGCTTTGGAACATTTTCGAACTTTCTGGAGCATTCTGGAACATTCTAGATGCTTTGGAACATTTTCGAACTTTCTGGAACATTCTGGAACATTCTAGATGCTTTGGAACATTTTCGAACTTTCTGGAACATTCTGGAACATTCTAGATGCTTTGGAACATTTTCGAACTTTATGGAACATTCTAGAAGCTTTGGAACATTTTCGAACTTTCTAGAACATTCTAGAAGCTTTGGAACATTTTCGAACTTTCTGGAACATTCTAGAAGCTTTGGAACATTTTCGAACTTTCTGGAACATTCTAGATGCTTTTGAACATTTTCAAACTTTCTGGAACATTCTGGAACATTCTAGAAGCTTTGGAACATTTTCGAACTTTCTGGAACATTCTGGAACATTCTAGATGCTTTGGAACATTTTCGAACTTTCTGGAAAATTCTGGAACATTCTAGATGCTTTGGAACATTTTCGAACTTTCTGGAACATTCTGGAACATTCTAGATGCTTTGGAACATTTTCGAACTTTCTGGAACATTCTGGAACATTCTAGATGCTTTGGAACATTTTCGAACTTTACGGAACATTCTAGAAGCTTTGGAACATTTTCGAACTTTCTAGAACATTCTAGAAGCTTTGGAACATTTTCGAACTTTCTGGAACATTCTAGAAGCTTTGGAACATTTTCGAACTTTCTGGAACATTCTAGAAGCTTTGGAACATTTTCGAACTTTCTGGAGCATTCTGGAACATTCTAGATGCTTTGGAACATTTTCGAACTTTCTGGAAAATTCTGGAACATTTCATTCATTCATTCATTCATTCATTCGTTTATTCCGTTAGGTGGGAGTTCAAGAAATAACGAGAGGGTATACAAGAAACGGATGTCCGTCGATTGGATCGAATCGGTTGAAGGTTGCTAGGCAGCAAGGGTAGGGGAGGGGACGGGATCAAAGATCAAGCCGAGTGGCAATAATAGACGGGGGATAAAAAGTGGGGGGTTGTGAACGGATATAACTAGAAAATACACTATGCGAAGAACTAACATATTCTATGGGAAGAGCATTCCAAATGGACATGGTTCTAGATACAAGAGTGGAACAAGAATTATTTGGTATGAAAGGTAAAGATATTCGAAGTGGGTGTGCATTTCTGAGGGGGCGAGTGAGTGGCGCGCGTGTAAGTAGAGAAGAAATATCAAGAGAATAACGGCTGTGGATAATCGAATGGAGGAATAATATATCAATTATGAACCTACGGCGTTCTAAAGTCATTAGATTAAGCTCATGGAGCCGATGCTTATATGATATAGGAGGGAGGGAACAGCGTACATACATTCTGCGGGTATAGTCACGCTGAACTCTTTCAAGCTCTTTAGTCAATGCTACACTATGTATAGGATTCCAGATAATGGAGCAATATTCGAGATTTGGGAGGATGAAAGTATTATACGATTTGAGATATAACTCAATAGAATTGCTACGAAAGGATTTAAAAATTAGATTAGATTTGGTACGGGCTTTAGAAATAATTTTACTAATATGGGATGAGAAAGAAAGAGAAGGGGAGAAATGCACTCCTAGATCTTTAATGATACATTTACTTGGGTCATTGCTAGGCTCGTTTAAGATAACACCGTTAATGGTGAATAGTTTACGGGGATTATGTCGGCCATAGTGAACAATGTGACATTTAGTTTCAGAAACGCCAAGATTCCACTGCGAGGACCAGTTAGAAACAATATCTAGAGCGGATTGCAAGTCATCTGAGAACAGAGGGGCTTCAGCGAACAACTTGAGGTCGTCTGCATACACAGAATAATAAATGGAGGCCGGGAATTTTACACAGATATCATTGATAAATATGATGAAGAGGAGAGGCCCGAGACAAGATCCCTGTGGCACGCCAGATATGACCGGGGATGGTGGGGAAAATGAAGTGTCAATAAATACGGATTGCGTACGACCAGAGAGATATGAATGGAACCATGATACAATGTGATTAGAGATGCCTAACTCGGACAATTTATGTAACAATAATCTATGATCAATAGAATCAAAAGCTTTTCTGAAATCTATGTAAATTGTGTCAAAAGGAGAGCCATGCTTAGAGATGCGGAGATAATGTGCATAAGTCTCAGCAAGATTAGTGGAAGTTGATCTACAATTTCTGAAACCAGATTGGTGAGGGTCAAATAAGTTGTTCTGGTCAAGAAACGCCGTAATTTTACCTATGATAATCTTCTCAAAAACTTTACACACAGATGAAGTAAGTGAAATAGGACGAAAATCTGTTATAGAGTTACTAGATTTTTTTGGAATAGGTTTAACTAAAGCTTGACGCCATTGAAATGGCACTTGGGAGGTAAGCAGAGACTTGTTAAAAATAGTAAGGAGAGGAGATACAACAGATAATCTACACCTCGAAAGAACTATACTGGGAATAGTGTCGGGAGTAACATTCACTTTGGGGGCAAGCTTACTAAGTGCACAGATAACATCCACGTAAGAAATTGAAGGGAGATCGAAAATGAAAGAAGGGGAAGGGAGAGGGAGTGGGGACGATTGGGGAGGGCTAAAGACAGAAGAAAAGAATTTTTCAAAAGCTACACACTTCTGGTCATTAGATGTCAGTACGGAACCATCAGAATCAACGATTCCAGAAGGAGTGGTCTTGGGAGTACTCAATTTCTCCTTGCAATAATTATAGAAAAGCTTAGGATTGGAGGACATAACAATACGATTTTCAAGGGAGCAATGAAATCTATTTAGGGCAGAATTAAAACGCTGGGTCATAATAGCACATGCACGACTGTTTGGAGCAACTCTAGTTAATGTCTTACATTTCCCGTAAATAATTTTTAAAGTTCGTGGATATCTAGAGAAAGGGGAAGGTTTAGAGAGAGGAACAAATGTGTCTAAAACGTTATTTAGAAAGGCAACAAAATATGTATAAGATTGGTGGGTATCACGATTGCTCAAAGCGTGGGTCCAGTCATGAAAGTGTATACAGTCATTAATCGAGATCCAATCAGCTAATCTATAGTTACGGGATGGAGCACAAACATTCTGAGGAGGACGGGGAATGCGAAGGTCAAATGTCACACTGAGATGGTCACTAAGTGCAGTGGCAGGAGACACATTACATATAATATTCTCATTACAAAATAATAGATCTAAATAGCTATTGAGCCTACTAGGGAAAGAGACAAACTGATTAAAGTGATGGTCTGACACGAAATCTAGTAGGTCATTTTGGTTTGGAGAAGAAAGAGAGGGCCAATCAACATTAGGAAAATTGAAATCACCAATTAAAATACAAGGAAAATCAACCGAAATATGAGTTTCTAAATTCAAAAGAAGTTGAATAAGAGAGTCATTAGGGGCGGAAGGAGATCTATAAATAGTAAAAAATCTAATTTTCCTATAAGGGAGAGACGGGGAGTAATCTAAATGAATATCAACTACACACGACACGACAAGTGGTGAAGAAAAGGTAGAAATAAGTATGGGATTCAAAGAATTATGAACTAGACACGCGACGCCACCACCCCTACCGTAATCAGCAGAAGTAACGCGATCGCATCGAAAAGGCAAAAAATCAGGAAAACCGCCAACAAGGAGAGAGTCGCTATCACTATTATCTAACCAAGTCTCAGATATGCAAATGATGCGGTACTCATGAGAAGCGATCAAGAATGAAAGCTGAGGGGATTTACATCGAATGGAACGAGCATTAGCATAGAATACGGAGACAGGAGAGTTTCTAGAGTGACGTGTACTTAATATCGATCGATTGTGTGTTGACCTAACGAGGGAATGACTAGAGAGTGAGGGGAGGGGAGACAAGAGTGGAAGTATGGTACCCTTGCTGCCACTGTCCTATCCTCTCCTCGTTGTCACGTGGTCAGTGCGGGAAGGCGCGATTGCAGCCGGATCGGGAGTCGAGGGAATGGAGGCAGCAGAGGGAGCAGAAGAGGGAGTTCCGGAGTGTCCTGGATAAGGGAGATCGGCAGAAGAGGTCTTACTAGTGCGAGAGAGTCCGTAACGGGGAGGGAGCGGGCGAGGGGTACGGTAATTGATCAGAGTGAAGTCGCGCACTCCGCACACAATCATGCGAGCTTCAAGATTGCGTCGCATGGCCTCAGCGCGCGCTTCCTTCTCCAAGGACAGCTGAGTGGGAGTCAGGTCCTTCCTGATAAAGGCAAGAGAGTCCTTGAAGGGAGAGGGACGGCCTGGCTTTCCACGAATTCCAGAGAGGAGGGCATCACGAGTAGTCTTGTCCGGGCAGCTTATCTTGAGAGGGCGAGTACCGGGAGGACGATCAGGAGGATGGCGGTGATGAGAAATCTTCTTTTCATCCCACGCCTTCTTCACCGCATCACTGCCCGAGTACTGGACGAGGTCAGCGATGAGCTTCTCGTCGGCAGCTGCTCCCTCCTTCAGGTTCTCCTTGTGTCCAATGACGACTGCCCTTGTTTCTTTATCCTCGTACTCCGCCCTGTCAGAGATTACACGAGAGCACGACTCGTACACAACGCGTGCCACGTCGAGAGTGGGGGCGAGTGAGGTGGGGGCAGGGGGAGGATTGGCGAGAGAGAGGGTCTGGAGAAGGGCGCGTACATCAGAGAGCATGGCCATGACAGCGTCTACTTTGCAAGAAAGCGCGTCCACGCTTTCCTGGGAGGCGACTCGCACCGAATTGGGTTTGGCGGCAGCAGGGAGAGGGGCCTTGAGAGGGGTCCTGGTTCCCGACATCGCGCAGGGGAGAAAGCGTTGAAAAGTGTCCCACCTGGTCGAGTGGGATTAGACCACCTCCGTCGGCTTCCCACGTGCCGACTAGCGAAGACCAGGTAGATTAGCGACGGCGAGAAAGGGGAGGAAGTCGAGGCGAGAGGAGAGGGAAGGCAATTTCCCTAATCCGGGAGCGAGGGGGGAGACGACCGCTCGCGACATTCTAGATGCTTTGGAACATTTTCGAACTTTCTGGAACATTCTGGAACATTCTAGATGCTTTGGAACATTTTCGAACTTTCTGGAATATTCTAGAAGCTTTGGAACATTTTCGAATTTTCTGGAACATTCTAGAAGCTTTGAAACATTTTCGAACTTTCTGGAATAATCTAAAAGCTTTGGAAAATTTTCGATCTTTCTGGAACATTCTAGAAGCTTTGGAACATTTTCGAACTTTATGGAACATTCTAGAAGCTTTGGAACATTTTCGAACTTTCTAGAACATTCTAGAAGCTTTGGAACATTTTCGAACTTTCTGGAACATTCTAGAAGCTTTGGAACATTTTCGAACTTTCTGGAACATTCTAGAAGCTTTGGAACATTTTCGAACTTTCTAGAACATTCTGGAACATTCTAGATGCTTTGGAACATTTTCGAACTTTCTGGAACATTCTGGAACATTCTAGATGCTTTGGAACATTTTCGAACTTTCTGGAACATTCTAGAAGCTTTGGAACATTTTCGAACTTTCTAGAACATTCTAGAAGCTTTGGAACATTTTCGAACTTTCTGGAACATTCTAGAAGCTTTGGAACATTTTCGAACTTTCTGGAACATTCTGGAACATTCTAGATGCTTTGGAACATTTTCGAACTTTCTGGAACATTCTAGAAGCTTTGGAACATTTTCGAACTTTCTAGAACATTCTAGAAGCTTTGGAACATTTTCGAACTTTCTGGAACATTCTAGAAGCTTTGGAACATTTTCGAACTTTCTGGAACATTCTAGAAGCTTTGGAACATTTTCGAACTTTCTGGAACATTCTAGAAGCTTTGGAACATTTTCGAACTTTCTGGAACATTCTGGAACATTCTAGATGCTTTGGAACATTTTCGAACTTTCTGGAACATTCTAGAAGCTTTGGAACATTTTCGAACTTTCTAGAACATTCTAGAAGCTTTGGAACATTTTCGAACTTTCTGGAACATTCTAGAAGCTTTGGAACATTTTCGAACTTTCTGGAACATTCTAGAAGCTTTGGAACATTTTCGAACTTTCTGGAACATTCTAGAAGCTTTGGAACATTTTCGAACTTTCTAGAACATTCTAGAAGCTTTGGAACATTTTCGAACTTTCTGGAACATTCTAGAAGCTTTGGAACATTTTCGAACTTTCTGGAGCATTCTGGAACATTCTAGATGCTTTGGAACATTTTCGAACTTTCTAGAACATTCTAGAAGCTTTGGAACATTTTCGAACTTTCTGGAACATTCTAGAAGCTTTGGAACATTTTCGAACTTTCTGGAACATTCTAGAAGCTTTGGAACATTTTCGAACTTTCTAGAACATTCTAGAAGCTTTGGAACATTTTCGAACTTTCTGGAACATTCTAGAAGCTTTTGAACATTTTCGAACTTTCTGGAACATTCTAGAAGCTTTGGAACATTTTCGAACTTTCTGGAACATTCTAGAAGCTTTGGAACATTTTCGAACTTTCTAGAACATTTTAGAAGCTTTGGAACATTTTCGAACTTTCTGGAACATTCTAGAAGCTTTGGAACATTTTCGAACTTTCTAGAACATTCTGGAACATTCTAGATGCTTTGGAACATTTTCGAACTTTCTGGAACATTCTGGAACATTCTAGATGCTTTGGAACATTTTCGAACTTTCTGGAACATTCTAGAAGCTTTGGAACATTTTCGAACTTTCTAGAACATTCTAGAAGCTTTGGAACATTTTCGAACTTTCTGGAACATTCTAGAAGCTTTGGAACATTTTCGAACTTTCTGGAACATTCTGGAACATTCTAGATGCTTTGGAACATTTTCGAACTTTCTGGAACATTCTAGAAGCTTTGGAACATTTTCGAACTTTCTAGAACATTCTAGAAGCTTTGGAACATTTTCGAACTTTCTGGAACATTCTAGAAGCTTTGGAACATTTTCGAACTTTCTGGAACATTCTAGAAGCTTTGGAACATTTTCGAACTTTCTGGAACATTCTAGAAGCTTTGGAACATTTTCGAACTTTCTAGAACATTCTAGAAGCTTTGGAACATTTTCGAACTTTCTGGAAAATTCTGGAACATTTCATTCATTCATTCATTCATTCATTCGTTTATTCCGTTAGGTGGGAGTTCAAGAAATAACGAGAGGGTATACAAGAAACGGATGTCCGTCGATTGGATCGAATCGGTTGAAGGTTGCTAGGCAGCAAGGGTAGGGGAGGGGACGGGATCAAAGATCAAGCCGAGTGGCAATAATAGACGGGGGATAAAAAGTGGGGGGTTGTGAACGGATATAACTAGAAAATACACTATGCGAAGAACTAACATATTCTATGGGAAGAGCATTCCAAATGGACATGGTTCTAGATACAAGAGTGGAACAAGAATTATTTGGTATGAAAGGTAAAGATATTCGAAGTGGGTGTGCATTTCTGAGGGGGCGAGTGAGTGGCGCGCGTGTAAGTAGAGAAGAAATATCAAGAGAATAACGGCTGTGGATAATCGAATGGAGGAATAATATATCAATTATGAACCTACGGCGTTCTAAAGTCATTAGATTAAGCTCATGGAGCCGATGCTTATATGATATAGGAGGGAGGGAACAGCGTACATACATTCTGCGGGTATAGTCACGCTGAACTCTTTCAAGCTCTTTAGTCAATGCTACACTATGTATAGGATTCCAGATAATGGAGCAATATTCGAGATTTGGGAGGATGAAAGTATTATACGATTTGAGATATAACTCAATAGAATTGCTACGAAAGGATTTAAAAATTAGATTAGATTTGGTACGGGCTTTAGAAATAATTTTACTAATATGGGATGAGAAAGAAAGAGAAGGGGAGAAATGCACTCCTAGATCTTTAATGATACATTTACTTGGGTCATTGCTAGGCTCGTTTAAGATAACACCGTTAATGGTGAATAGTTTACGGGGATTATGTCGGCCATAGTGAACAATGTGACATTTAGTTTCAGAAACGCCAAGATTCCACTGCGAGGACCAGTTAGAAACAATATCTAGAGCGGATTGCAAGTCATCTGAGAACAGAGGGGCTTCAGCGAACAACTTGAGGTCGTCTGCATACACAGAATAATAAATGGAGGCCGGGAATTTTACACAGATATCATTGATAAATATGATGAAGAGGAGAGGCCCGAGACAAGATCCCTGTGGCACGCCAGATATGACCGGGGATGGTGGGGAAAATGAAGTGTCAATAAATACGGATTGCGTACGACCAGAGAGATATGAATGGAACCATGATACAATGTGATTAGAGATGCCTAACTCGGACAATTTATGTAACAATAATCTATGATCAATAGAATCAAAAGCTTTTCTGAAATCTATGTAAATTGTGTCAAAAGGAGAGCCATGCTTAGAGATGCGGAGATAATGTGCATAAGTCTCAGCAAGATTAGTGGAAGTTGATCTACAATTTCTGAAACCAGATTGGTGAGGGTCAAATAAGTTGTTCTGGTCAAGAAACGCCGTAATTTTACCTATGATAATCTTCTCAAAAACTTTACACACAGATGAAGTAAGTGAAATAGGACGAAAATCTGTTATAGAGTTACTAGATTTTTTTGGAATAGGTTTAACTAAAGCTTGACGCCATTGAAATGGCACTTGGGAGGTAAGCAGAGACTTGTTAAAAATAGTAAGGAGAGGAGATACAACAGATAATCTACACCTCGAAAGAACTATACTGGGAATAGTGTCGGGAGTAACATTCACTTTGGGGGCAAGCTTACTAAGTGCACAGATAACATCCACGTAAGAAATTGAAGGGAGATCGAAAATGAAAGAAGGGGAAGGGAGAGGGAGTGGGGACGATTGGGGAGGGCTAAAGACAGAAGAAAAGAATTTTTCAAAAGCTACACACTTCTGGTCATTAGATGTCAGTACGGAACCATCAGAATCAACGATTCCAGAAGGAGTGGTCTTGGGAGTACTCAATTTCTCCTTGCAATAATTATAGAAAAGCTTAGGATTGGAGGACATAACAATACGATTTTCAAGGGAGCAATGAAATCTATTTAGGGCAGAATTAAAACGCTGGGTCATAATAGCACATGCACGACTGTTTGGAGCAACTCTAGTTAATGTCTTACATTTCCCGTAAATAATTTTTAAAGTTCGTGGATATCTAGAGAAAGGGGAAGGTTTAGAGAGAGGAACAAATGTGTCTAAAACGTTATTTAGAAAGGCAACAAAATATGTATAAGATTGGTGGGTATCACGATTGCTCAAAGCGTGGGTCCAGTCATGAAAGTGTATACAGTCATTAATCGAGATCCAATCAGCTAATCTATAGTTACGGGATGGAGCACAAACATTCTGAGGAGGACGGGGAATGCGAAGGTCAAATGTCACACTGAGATGGTCACTAAGTGCAGTGGCAGGAGACACATTACATATAATATTCTCATTACAAAATAATAGATCTAAATAGCTATTGAGCCTACTAGGGAAAGAGACAAACTGATTAAAGTGATGGTCTGACACGAAATCTAGTAGGTCATTTTGGTTTGGAGAAGAAAGAGAGGGCCAATCAACATTAGGAAAATTGAAATCACCAATTAAAATACAAGGAAAATCAACCGAAATATGAGTTTCTAAATTCAAAAGAAGTTGAATAAGAGAGTCATTAGGGGCGGAAGGAGATCTATAAATAGTAAAAAATCTAATTTTCCTATAAGGGAGAGACGGGGAGTAATCTAAATGAATATCAACTACACACGACACGACAAGTGGTGAAGAAAAGGTAGAAATAAGTATGGGATTCAAAGAATTATGAACTAGACACGCGACGCCACCACCCCTACCGTAATCAGCAGAAGTAACGCGATCGCATCGAAAAGGCAAAAAATCAGGAAAACCGCCAACAAGGAGAGAGTCGCTATCACTATTATCTAACCAAGTCTCAGATATGCAAATGATGCGGTACTCATGAGAAGCGATCAAGAATGAAAGCTGAGGGGATTTACATCGAATGGAACGAGCATTAGCATAGAATACGGAGACAGGAGAGTTTCTAGAGTGACGTGTACTTAATATCGATCGATTGTGTGTTGACCTAACGAGGGAATGACTAGAGAGTGAGGGGAGGGGAGACAAGAGTGGAAGTATGGTACCCTTGCTGCCACTGTCCTATCCTCTCCTCGTTGTCACGTGGTCAGTGCGGGAAGGCGCGATTGCAGCCGGATCGGGAGTCGAGGGAATGGAGGCAGCAGAGGGAGCAGAAGAGGGAGTTCCGGAGTGTCCTGGATAAGGGAGATCGGCAGAAGAGGTCTTACTAGTGCGAGAGAGTCCGTAACGGGGAGGGAGCGGGCGAGGGGTACGGTAATTGATCAGAGTGAAGTCGCGCACTCCGCACACAATCATGCGAGCTTCAAGATTGCGTCGCATGGCCTCAGCGCGCGCTTCCTTCTCCAAGGACAGCTGAGTGGGAGTCAGGTCCTTCCTGATAAAGGCAAGAGAGTCCTTGAAGGGAGAGGGACGGCCTGGCTTTCCACGAATTCCAGAGAGGAGGGCATCACGAGTAGTCTTGTCCGGGCAGCTTATCTTGAGAGGGCGAGTACCGGGAGGACGATCAGGAGGATGGCGGTGATGAGAAATCTTCTTTTCATCCCACGCCTTCTTCACCGCATCACTGCCCGAGTACTGGACGAGGTCAGCGATGAGCTTCTCGTCGGCAGCTGCTCCCTCCTTCAGGTTCTCCTTGTGTCCAATGACGACTGCCCTTGTTTCTTTATCCTCGTACTCCGCCCTGTCAGAGATTACACGAGAGCACGACTCGTACACAACGCGTGCCACGTCGAGAGTGGGGGCGAGTGAGGTGGGGGCAGGGGGAGGATTGGCGAGAGAGAGGGTCTGGAGAAGGGCGCATACATCAGAGAGCATGGCCATGACAGCGTCTACTTTGCAAGAAAGCGCGTCCACGCTTTCCTGGGAGGCGACTCGCACCGAATTGGGTTTGGCGGCAGCAGGGAGAGGGGCCTTGAGAGGGGTCCTGGTTCCCGACATCGCGCAGGGGAGAAAGCGTTGAAAAGTGTCCCACCTGGTCGAGTGGGATTAGACCACCTCCGTCGGCTTCCCACGTGCCGACTAGCGAAGACCAGGTAGATCAGCGACGGCGAGAAAGGGGAGGAAGTCGAGGCGAGAGGAGAGGGAAGGCAATTTCCCTAATCCGGGAGCGAGGGGGGAGACGACCGCTCGCGACATTCTAGATGCTTTGGAACATTTTCGAACTTTCTGGAACATTCTGGAACATTCTAGATGCTTTGGAACATTTTCGAACTTTCTGGAATATTCTAGAAGCTTTGGAACATTTTCGAATTTTCTGGAACATTCTAGAAGCTTTGAAACATTTTCGAACTTTCTGGAATAATCTAAAAGCTTTGGAAAATTTTCGATCTTTCTGGAACATTCTAGAAGCTTTGGAACATTTTCGAACTTTATGGAACATTCTAGAAGCTTTGGAACATTTTCGAACTTTCTAGAACATTCTAGAAGCTTTGGAACATTTTCGAACTTTCTGGAACATTCTAGAAGCTTTGGAACATTTTCGAACTTTCTGGAACATTCTAGAAGCTTTGGAACATTTTCGAACTTTCTAGAACATTCTAGAAGCTTTGGAACATTTTCGAACTTTCTGGAACATTCTAGAAGCTTTTGAACATTTTCGAACTTTCTGGAACATTCTAGAAGCTTTGGAACATTTTCGAACTTTCTGGAACATTCTAGAAGCTTTGGAACATTTTCGAACTTTCTAGAACATTTTAGAAGCTTTGGAACATTTTCGAACTTTCTGGAACATTCTAGAAGCTTTGGAACATTTTCGAACTTTCTAGAACATTCTGGAACATTCTAGATGCTTTGGAACATTTTCGAACTTTCTGGAACATTCTGGAACATTCTAGATGCTTTGGAACATTTTCGAACTTTCTGGAACATTCTAGAAGCTTTGGAACATTTTCGAACTTTCTAGAACATTCTAGAAGCTTTGGAACATTTTCGAACTTTCTGGAACATTCTAGAAGCTTTGGAACATTTTCGAACTTTCTGGAACATTCTGGAACATTCTAGATGCTTTGGAACATTTTCGAACTTTCTGGAACATTCTAGAAGCTTTGGAACATTTTCGAACTTTCTAGAACATTCTAGAAGCTTTGGAACATTTTCGAACTTTCTGGAACATTCTAGAAGCTTTGGAACATTTTCGAACTTTCTGGAACATTCTAGAAGCTTTGGAACATTTTCGAACTTTCTGGAACATTCTAGAAGCTTTGGAACATTTTCGAACTTTCTGGAACATTCTGGAACATTCTAGATGCTTTGGAACATTTTCGAACTTTCTGGAACATTCTAGAAGCTTTGGAACATTTTCGAACTTTCTAGAACATTCTAGAAGCTTTGGAACATTTTCGAACTTTCTGGAACATTCTAGAAGCTTTGGAACATTTTCGAACTTTCTGGAACATTCTAGAAGCTTTGGAACATTTTCGAACTTTCTGGAACATTCTAGAAGCTTTGGAACATTTTCGAACTTTCTAGAACATTCTAGAAGCTTTGGAACATTTTCGAACTTTCTGGAACATTCTAGAAGCTTTGGAACATTTTCGAACTTTCTGGAACATTCTAGAAGCTTTGGAACATTTTCGAACTTTCTAGAACATTCTGGAACATTCTAGATGCTTTGGAACATTTTCGAACTTTCTGGAACATTCTGGAACATTCTAGATGCTTTGGAACATTTTCGAACTTTCTGGAACATTCTAGAAGCTTTGGAACATTTTCGAACTTTCTAGAACATTCTAGAAGCTTTGGAACATTTTCGAACTTTCTGGAACATTCTAGAAGCTTTGGAACATTTTCGAACTTTCTGGAACATTCTGGAACATTCTAGATGCTTTGGAACATTTTCGAACTTTCTGGAACATTCTAGAAGCTTTGGAACATTTTCGAACTTTCTAGAACATTCTAGAAGCTTTGGAACATTTTCGAACTTTCTGGAACATTCTAGAAGCTTTGGAACATTTTCGAACTTTCTGGAACATTCTAGAAGCTTTGGAACATTTTCGAACTTTCTGGAACATTCTAGAAGCTTTGGAACATTTTCGAACTTTCTGGAACATTCTGGAACATTCTAGATGCTTTGGAACATTTTCGAACTTTCTGGAACATTCTAGAAGCTTTGGAACATTTTCGAACTTTCTAGAACATTCTAGAAGCTTTGGAACATTTTCGAACTTTCTGGAACATTCTAGAAGCTTTGGAACATTTTCGAACTTTCTGGAACATTCTAGAAGCTTTGGAACATTTTCGAACTTTCTGGAACATTCTAGAAGCTTTGGAACATTTTCGAACTTTCTAGAACATTCTAGAAGCTTTGGAACATTTTCGAACTTTCTGGAACATTCTAGAAGCTTTGGAACATTTTCGAACTTTCTGGAGCATTCTGGAACATTCTAGATGCTTTGGAACATTTTCGAACTTTCTAGAACATTCTAGAAGCTTTGGAACATTTTCGAACTTTCTGGAACATTCTAGAAGCTTTGGAACATTTTCGAACTTTCTGGAACATTCTAGAAGCTTTGGAACATTTTCGAACTTTCTAGAACATTCTAGAAGCTTTGGAACATTTTCGAACTTTCTGGAACATTCTAGAAGCTTTTGAACATTTTCGAACTTTCTGGAACATTCTAGAAGCTTTGGAACATTTTCGAACTTTCTGGAACATTCTAGAAGCTTTGGAACATTTTCGAACTTTCTAGAACATTTTAGAAGCTTTGGAACATTTTCGAACTTTCTGGAACATTCTAGAAGCTTTGGAACATTTTCGAACTTTCTAGAACATTCTGGAACATTCTAGATGCTTTGGAACATTTTCGAACTTTCTGGAACATTCTGGAACATTCTAGATGCTTTGGAACATTTTCGAACTTTCTGGAACATTCTAGAAGCTTTGGAACATTTTCGAACTTTCTAGAACATTCTAGAAGCTTTGGAACATTTTCGAACTTTCTGGAACATTCTAGAAGCTTTGGAACATTTTCGAACTTTCTGGAACATTCTGGAACATTCTAGATGCTTTGGAACATTTTCGAACTTTCTGGAACATTCTAGAAGCTTTGGAACATTTTCGAACTTTCTAGAACATTCTAGAAGCTTTGGAACATTTTCGAACTTTCTGGAACATTCTAGAAGCTTTGGAACATTTTCGAACTTTCTGGAACATTCTAGAAGCTTTGGAACATTTTCGAACTTTCTGGAACATTCTAGAAGCTTTGGAACATTTTCGAACTTTCTAGAACATTCTAGAAGCTTTGGAACATTTTCGAACTTTCTGGAACATTCTAGAAGCTTTGGAACATTTTCGAACTTTCTGGAGCATTCTGGAACATTCTAGATGCTTTGGAACATTTTCGAACTTTCTGGAACATTCTGGAACATTCTAGATGCTTTGGAACATTTTCGAACTTTCTGGAACATTCTGGAACATTCTAGATGCTTTGGAACATTTTCGAACTTTATGGAACATTCTAGAAGCTTTGGAACATTTTCGAACTTTCTAGAACATTCTAGAAGCTTTGGAACATTTTCGAACTTTCTGGAACATTCTAGAAGCTTTGGAACATTTTCGAACTTTCTGGAAC
Organism: Pristionchus mayeri; assembly: GCA_036245805.1. Classification (NCBI taxonomy): domain Eukaryota; kingdom Metazoa; phylum Nematoda; class Chromadorea; order Rhabditida; family Neodiplogasteridae; genus Pristionchus; species Pristionchus mayeri. Next base: position 40,644,614 of record BTRK01000004.1, on the reverse strand, counting down.
ATTCTAGAAGCTTTGGAACATTTTCGAACTTTCTGGAACATTCTAGAAGCTTTGGAACATTTTCGAACTTTCTAGAACATTCTAGAAGCTTTGGAACATTTTCGAACTTTCTGGAACATTCTAGAAGCTTTGGAACATTTTCGAACTTTCTGGAACATTCTGGAACATTCTAGATGCTTTGGAACATTTTCGAACTTTCTGGAACATTCTAGAAGCTTTGGAACATTTTCGAACTTTCTAGAACATTCTAGAAGCTTTGGAACATTTTCGAACTTTCTGGAACATTCTAGAAGCTTTGGAACATTTTCGAACTTTCTGGAACATTCTAGAAGCTTTGGAACATTTTCGAACTTTCTGGAACATTCTAGAAGCTTTGGAACATTTTCGAACTTTCTAGAACATTCTAGAAGCTTTGGAACATTTTCGAACTTTCTGGAACATTCTAGAAGCTTTGGAACATTTTCGAACTTTCTGGAGCATTCTGGAACATTCTAGATGCTTTGGAACATTTTCGAACTTTCTGGAACATTCTGGAACATTCTAGATGCTTTGGAACATTTTCGAACTTTCTGGAACATTCTGGAACATTCTAGATGCTTTGGAACATTTTCGAACTTTATGGAACATTCTAGAAGCTTTGGAACATTTTCGAACTTTCTAGAACATTCTAGAAGCTTTGGAACATTTTCGAACTTTCTGGAACATTCTAGAAGCTTTGGAACATTTTCGAACTTTCTGGAACATTCTAGAAGCTTTGGAACATTTTCGAACTTTCTGGAACATTCTAGAAGCTTTGGAACATTTTCGAACTTTCTAGAACATTCTAGAAGCTTTGGAACATTTTCGAACTTTCTGGAACATTCTAGAAGCTTTGGAATATTTTCGAACTTTCTGGAGCATTCTGGAACATTCTAGATGCTTTGGAACATTTTCGAACTTTCTGGAACATTCTGGAACATTCTAGATGCTTTGGAACTTTTTCGAACTTTCTGGAACATTCTAGAAGCTTTGGAACATTTTCGAACTTTCTGGAACATTCTAGAAGCTTTGGAACATTTTCGAACTTTCTGGAACATTCTGGAACATTCTAGATGCTTTGGAACATTTTCGAACTTTCTGGAAAATTCTGGAACATTCTAGATGCTTTGGAACATTTTCGAACTTTCTGGAACATTCTGGAACATTCTAGATGCTTTGGAACATTTTCGAACTTTCTGGAACATTCTAGAAGCTTTGGAACATTTTCGAATTTTCTGGAACGTTCTAGAAGCTTTGAAACATTTTCGAACTTTCTGGAATAATCTAAAAGCTTTGGAAAATTTTCGATCTTTCTGGAACATTCTAGAAGCTTTGGAACATTTTCGAACTTTATGGAACATTCTAGAAGCTTTGGAACATTTTCGAACTTTCTAAGACATTCTAGAAGCTTTGGAACATTTTCGAACTTTCTGGAACATTCTAGAAGCTTTGGAACATTTTCGAACTTTCTGTAGCATTCTGGAACATTCTAGATGCTTTGGAACATTTTCGAACTTTCTGGAACATTCTAGAAGCTTTGGAACATTTTCGAACTTTCTAGAACATTCTAGAAGCTTTGGAACATTTTCGAACTTTCTGGAACATTCTAGAAGCTTTGGAACATTTTCGAACTTTCTGGAACATTCTAGAAGCTTTGGAACATTTTCGAACTTTCTGGAACATTCTAGAAGCTTTGGAACATTTTCGAACTTTCTAGAACATTCTAGAAGCTTTGGAACATTTTCGAACTTTCTGGAACATTCTAGAAGCTTTGGAGCATTTTCGAACTTTCTGGAACATTCTGGAACATTCTAGATGCTTTGGAACATTTTCGAACTTTCTGGAACATTCTGGAACATTCTAGATGCTTTGGAACATTTTCGAACTTTCTGGAACATTCTAGAAGCTTTGGAACATTTTCGAACTTTCTAGAACATTCTAGAAGCTTTGGAACATTTTCGAACTTTCTGGAACATTCTAGAAGCTTTGGAACATTTTCGAACTTTCTGGAGCATTCTGGAACATTCTAGATGCTTTGAAACATTTTCGAACTTTCTGGAACATTCTAGAAGCTTTGGAACATTTTCGAACTTTCTAGAACATTCTAGAAGCTTTGGAACATTTTCGAACTTTCTGGAACATTCTAGAAGCTTTGGAACATTTTCGAACTTTCTGGAGCATTCTGGAACATTCTAGATGCTTTGGAACATTTTCGAACTTTCTGGAACATTCTGGAACATTCTAGATGCTTTGGAACATTTTCGAACTTTCTGGAACATTCTGGAACATTCTAGATGCTTTGGCACATTTTCGAACTTTCTGGAACATTCTGGAACATTCTAGATGCTTTGGAACATTTTCGAACTTTCTGGAACATTCTGGAACATTCTAGATGCTTTGGAACATTTTCGAACTTTATGGAACATTCTAGAAGCTTTGGAACATTTTCGAACTTTCTAGAACATTCTAGAAGCTTTGGAACATTTTCGAACTTTCTGGAACATTCTAGAAGCTTTGGAACATTTTCGAACTTTCTAGAACATTCTAGAAGCTTTGGAACATTTTCGAACTTTCTGGAACATTCTAGAAGCTTTGGAATATTTTCGAACTTTCTGGAGCATTCTAGAAGCTTTGGAACATTTTCGAACTTTCTGGAACATTCTAGAAGCTTTGGAACATTTTCGAACTTTCTAGAACATTCTAGAAGCTTTGGAACATTTTCGAACTTTCTGGAACATTCTAGAAGCTTTGGAACATTTTCGAACTTTCTGGAGCATTCTGGAACATTCTAGATGCTTTGGAACATTTTCGAACTTTCTGGAACATTCTGGAACATTCTAGATGCTTTGGAACATTTTCGAACTTTCTGGAACATTCTGGAACATTCTAGATGCTTTGGAACATATTCGAACTTTATGGAACATTCTAGAAGCTTTGGAACATTTTCGAACTTTCTAGAACATTCTAGAAGCTTTGGAACATTTTCGAACTTTCTGGAACATTCTAGAAGCTTTGGAACATTTTCGAACTTTCTGGAACATTCTAGAAGCTTTGGAACATTTTCGAACTTTCTGGAGCATTCTGGAAGATTCTAGATGCTTTGAAACATTTTCGAACTTTCTGGAACATTCTAGAAGCTTTGGAACATTTTCGAACTTTCTAGAACATTCTAGAAGCTTTGGAACATTTTCGAACTTTCTGGAACATTCTAGAAGCTTTGGAACATTTTCGAACTTTCTGGAGCATTCTGGAACATTCTAGATGCTTTGGAACATTTTCGAACTTTCTGGAACATTCTAGAAGCTTTGGAACATTTTCGAACTTTCTGGAACATTCTAGAAGCTTTGGAACATTTTCGAACTTTCTGGAGCATTCTGGAACATTCTAGATGCTTTGGAACATTTTCGAACTTTCTGGAACATTCTAGAAGCTTTGGAACATTTTCGAACTTTCTAGAACATTCTAGAAGCTTTGGAACATTTTCGAACTTTCTGGAACATTCTAGAAGCTTTGGAACATTTTCGAACTTTCTGGAGCATTCTGGAACATTCTAGATGCTTTGGAACATTTTCGAACTTTCTGGAACATTCTGGAACATTCTAGATGCTTTGGAACATTTTCGAACTTTCTGGAACATTCTGGAACATTCTAGATGCTTTGGAACATTTTCGAACTTTCTGGAACATTCTGGAACATTCTAGATGCTTTGGAACATTTTCGAACTTTCTGGAACATTCTGGAACATTCTAGATGCTTTGGAACATTTTCGAACTTTATGGAACATTCTAGAAGCTTTGGAACATTTTCGAACTTTCTAGAACATTCTAGAAGCTTTGGAACATTTTCGAACTTTCTGGAACATTCTAGAAGCTTTGGAACATTTTCGAACTTTCTGGAACATTCTAGAAGCTTTGGAACATTTTCGAACTTTCTGGAACATTCTAGAAGCTTTGGAACATTTTCGAACTTTCTAGAACATTCTAGAAGCTTTGGAACATTTTCGAACTTTCTGGAACATTCTAGAAGCTTTGGAATATTTTCGAACTTTCTGGAGCATTCTAGAAGCTTTGGAACATTTTCGAACTTTCTGGAACATTCTAGAAGCTTTGGAACATTTTCGAACTTTCTAGAACATTCTAGAAGCTTTGGAACATTTTCGAACTTTCTGGAGCATTCTGGAACATTCTAGATGCTTTGGAACATTTTCGAACTTTCTGGAACATTCTGGAACATTCTAGATGCTTTGGAACATTTTCGAACTTTCTGGAACATTCTAGAAGCTTTGGAACATTTTCGAACTTTCTAGAACATTCTAGAAGCTTTGGAACATTTTCGAACTTTCTGGAACATTCTAGAAGCTTTGGAACATTTTCGAACTTTCTGGAACATTCTAGAAGCTTTGGAACATTTTCGAACTTTCTGGAACATTCTAGAAGCTTTGGAACATTTTCGAACTTTCTAGAACATTCTAGAAGCTTTGGAACATTTTCGAACTTTCTGGAACATTCTAGAAGCTTTGGAACATTTTCGAACTTTCTGGAGCATTCTGGAACATTCTAGATGCTTTGGAACATTTTCGAACTTTCTGGAACATTCTGGAACATTCTAGATGCTTTGGAACATTTTCGAACTTTCTGGAACATTCTGGAACATTCTAGATGCTTTGGAACATTTTCGAACTTTATGGAACATTCTAGAAGCTTTGGAACATTTTCGAACTTTCTAGAACATTCTAGAAGCTTTGGAACATTTTCGAACTTTCTGGAACATTCTAGAAGCTTTGGAACATTTTCGAACTTTCTGGAACATTCTAGAAGCTTTGGAACATTTTCGAACTTTCTGGAACATTCTAGAAGCTTTGGAACATTTTCGAACTTTCTAGAACATTCTAGAAGCTTTGGAACATTTTCGAACTTTCTGGAACATTCTAGAAGCTTTGGAATATTTTCGAACTTTCTGGAGCATTCTGGAACATTCTAGATGCTTTGGAACATTTTCGAACTTTCTGGAACATTCTGGAACATTCTAGATGCTTTGGAACTTTTTCGAACTTTCTGGAACATTCTAGAAGCTTTGGAACATTTTCGAACTTTCTGGAACATTCTAGAAGCTTTGGAACATTTTCGAACTTTCTGGAACATTCTGGAACATTCTAGATGCTTTGGAACATTTTCGAACTTTCTGGAAAATTCTGGAACATTCTAGATGCTTTGGAACATTTTCGAACTTTCTGGAAAATTCTGGAACATTCTAGATGCTTTGGAACATTTTCGAACTTTCTGGAACATTCTAGAAGCTTTGGAACATTTTCGAATTTTCTGGAACGTTCTAGAAGCTTTGAAACATTTTCGAACTTTCTGGAATAATCTAAAAGCTTTGGAAAATTTTCGATCTTTCTGGAACATTCTAGAAGCTTTGGAACATTTTCGAACTTTATGGAACATTCTAGAAGCTTTGGAACATTTTCGAACTTTCTAAGACATTCTAGAAGCTTTGGAACATTTTCGAACTTTCTGGAACATTCTAGAAGCTTTGGAACATTTTCGAACTTTCTGTAGCATTCTGGAACATTCTAGATGCTTTGGAACATTTTCGAACTTTCTGGAACATTCTAGAAGCTTTGGAACATTTTCGAACTTTCTAGAACATTCTAGAAGCTTTGGAACATTTTCGAACTTTCTGGAACATTCTAGAAGCTTTGGAACATTTTCGAACTTTCTGGAACATTCTAGAAGCTTTGGAACATTTTCGAACTTTCTGGAACATTCTAGAAGCTTTGGAGCATTTTCGAACTTTCTGGAACATTCTGGAACATTCTAGATGCTTTGGAACATTTTCGAACTTTCTGGAACATTCTGGAACATTCTAGATGCTTTGGAACATTTTCGAACTTTCTGGAACATTCTAGAAGCTTTGGAACATTTTCGAACTTTCTAGAACATTCTAGAAGCTTTGGAACATTTTCGAACTTTCTGGAACATTCTAGAAGCTTTGGAACATTTTCGAACTTTCTGGAGCATTCTGGAACATTCTAGATGCTTTGAAACATTTTCGAACTTTCTGGAACATTCTAGAAGCTTTGGAACATTTTCGAACTTTCTAGAACATTCTAGAAGCTTTGGAACATTTTCGAACTTTCTGGAACATTCTAGAAGCTTTGGAACATTTTCGAACTTTCTGGAGCATTCTGGAACATTCTAGATGCTTTGGAACATTTTCGAACTTTCTGGAACATTCTGGAACATTCTAGATGCTTTGGAACATTTTCGAACTTTCTGGAACATTCTGGAACATTCTAGATGCTTTGGAACATTTTCGAACTTTCTGGAACATTCTGGAACATTCTAGATGCTTTGGAACATTTTCGAACTTTCTGGAACATTCTGGAACATTCTAGATGCTTTGAAACATTTTCGAACTTTCTGGAACATTCTAGAAGCTTTGGAACATTTTCGAACTTTCTAGAACATTCTAGAAGCTTTGGAACATTTTCGAACTTTCTGGAACATTCTAGAAGCTTTGGAACATTTTCGAACTTTCTGGAACATTCTAGAAGCTTTGGAACATTTTCGAACTTTCTGGAACATTCTAGAAGCTTTGGAACATTTTCGAACTTTCTAGAACATTCTAGAAGCTTTGGAACATTTTCGAACTTTCTGGAACATTCTAGAAGCTTTGGAACATTTTCGAACTTTCTGGAGCATTCTGGAACATTCTAGATGCTTTGGAACATTTTCGAACTTTCTGGAACATTCTGGAACATTCTAGATGCTTTGGAACATTTTCGAACTTTCTGGAACATTCTGGAACATTCTAGATGCTTTGGAACATTTTCGAACTTTATGGAACATTCTAGAAGCTTTGGAACATTTTCGAACTTTCTAGAACATTCTAGAAGCTTTGGAACATTTTCGAACTTTCTGGAACATTCTAGAAGCTTTGGAACATTTTCGAACTTTCTGGAACATTCTAGAAGCTTTGGAACATTTTCGAACTTTCTGGAACATTCTAGAAGCTTTGGAACATTTTCGAACTTTCTAGAACATTCTAGAAGCTTTGGAACATTTTCGAACTTTCTGGAACATTCTAGAAGCTTTGGAATATTTTCGAACTTTCTGGAGCATTCTGGAACATTCTAGATGCTTTGGAACATTTTCGAACTTTCTGGAACATTCTGGAACATTCTAGATGCTTTGGAACTTTTTCGAACTTTCTGGAACATTCTAGAAGCTTTGGAACATTTTCGAACTTTCTGGAACATTCTAGAAGCTTTGGAACATTTTCGAACTTTCTGGAACATTCTGGAACATTCTAGATGCTTTGGAACATTTTCGAACTTTCTGGAAAATTCTGGAACATTCTAGATGCTTTGGAACATTTTCGAACTTTCTGGAACATTCTGGAACATTCTAGATGCTTTGGAACATTTTCGAACTTTCTGGAACATTCTAGAAGCTTTGGAACATTTTCGAATTTTCTGGAACGTTCTAGAAGCTTTGAAACATTTTCGAACTTTCTGGAATAATCTAAAAGCTTTGGAAAATTTTCGATCTTTCTGGAACATTCTAGAAGCTTTGGAACATTTTCGAACTTTATGGAACATTCTAGAAGCTTTGGAACATTTTCGAACTTTCTAAGACATTCTAGAAGCTTTGGAACATTTTCGAACTTTCTGGAACATTCTAGAAGCTTTGGAACATTTTCGAACTTTCTGTAGCATTCTGGAACATTCTAGATGCTTTGGAACATTTTCGAACTTTCTGGAACATTCTAGAAGCTTTGGAACATTTTCGAACTTTCTAGAACATTCTAGAAGCTTTGGAACATTTTCGAACTTTCTGGAACATTCTAGAAGCTTTGGAACATTTTCGAACTTTCTGGAGCATTCTGGAACATTCTAGATGCTTTGGAACATTTTCGAACTCTCTGGAACATTCTGGAACATTCTAGATGCTTTGGAACATTTTCGAACTTTCTGGAACATTCTGGAACATTCTAGATGCTTTGGAACATTTTCGAACTTTCTGGAACATTCTGGAACATTCTAGATGCTTTGGAACATTTTCGAACTTTCTGGAACATTCTGGAACATTCTAGATGCTTTGGAACATTTTCGAACTTTATGGAACATTCTGGAACATTCTAGATGCTTTGGAACATTTTCGAACTTTATGGAACATTCTAGAAGCTTTGGAACATTTTCGAACTTTCTAGAACATTCTAGAAGCTTTGGAACATTTTCGAACTTTCTGGAACATTCTAGAAGCTTTGGAACATTTTCGAACTTTCTGGAGCATTCTGGAACATTCTAGATGCTTTGAAACATTTTCGAACTTTCTGGAACATTCTAGAAGCTTTGGAACATTTTCGAACTTTCTAGAACATTCTAGAAGCTTTGGAACATTTTCGAACTTTCTGGAACATTCTAGAAGCTTTGGAACATTTTCGAACTTTCTGGAGCATTCTGGAACATTCTAGATGCTTTGGAACATTTTCGAACTTTCTGGAACATTCTGGAACATTCTAGATGCTTTGGAACATTTTCGAACTTTCTGGAACATTCTGGAACATTCTAGATGCTTTGGAACATTTTCGAACTTTCTGGAACATTCTGGAACATTCTAGATGCTTTGGAACATTTTCGAACTTTCTGGAACATTCTGGAACATTCTAGATGCTTTGGAACATTTTCGAACTTTATGGAACATTCTAGAAGCTTTGGAACATTTTCGAACTTTCTAGAACATTCTAGAAGCTTTGGAACATTTTCGAACTTTCTGGAACATTCTAGAAGCTTTGGAACATTTTCGAACTTTCTGGAACATTCTAGAAGCTTTGGAACATTTTCGAACTTTCTGGAACATTCTAGAAGCTTTGGAACATTTTCGAACTTTCTAGAACATTCTAGAAGCTTTGGAACATTTTCGAACTTTCTGGAACATTCTAGAAGCTTTGGAATATTTTCGAACTTTCTGGAGCATTCTAGAAGCTTTGGAACATTTTCGAACTTTCTGGAACATTCTAGAAGCTTTGGAACATTTTCGAACTTTCTGGAACATTCTAGAAGCTTTGGAACATTTTCGAACTTTCTGGAACATTCTGGAACATTCTAGATGCTTTGGAACATTTTCGAACTTTCTGGAAAATTCTGGAACATTCTAGATGCTTTGGAACATTTTCGAACTTTCTGGAACATTCTGGAACATTCTAGATGCTTTGGAACATTTTCGAACTTTCTGGAACATTCTAGAAGCTTTGGAACATTTTCGAATTTTCTGGAACGTTCTAGAAGCTTTGAAACATTTTCGAACTTTCTGGAATAATCTAAAAGCTTTGGAAAATTTTCGATCTTTCTGGAACATTCTAGAAGCTTTGGAACATTTTCGAACTTTATGGAACATTCTAGAAGCTTTGGAACATTTTCGAACTTTCTAAGACATTCTAGAAGCTTTGGAACATTTTCGAACTTTCTGGAACATTCTAGAAGCTTTGGAACATTTTCGAACTTTCTGTAGCATTCTGGAACATTCTAGATGCTTTGGAACATTTTCGAACTTTCTGGAACATTCTAGAAGCTTTGGAACATTTTCGAACTTTCTAGAACATTCTAGAAGCTTTGGAACATTTTCGAACTTTCTGGAACATTCTAGAAGCTTTGGAACATTTTCGAACTTTCTGGAGCATTCTGGAACATTCTAGATGCTTTGGAACATTTTCGAACTTTCTGGAACATTCTGGAACATTCTAGATGCTTTGGAACATTTTCGAACTTTCTGGAACATTCTGGAACATTCTAGATGCTTTGGAACATTTTCGAACTTTCTGGAACATTCTGGAACATTCTAGATGCTTTGGAACATTTTCGAACTTTCTGGAACATTCTGGAACATTCTAGATGCTTTGGAACATTTTCGAACTTTATGGAACATTCTAGAAGCTTTGGAACATTTTCGAACTTTCTAGAACATTCTAGAAGCTTTGGAACATTTTCGAACTTTCTGGAACATTCTAGAAGCTTTGGAACATTTTCGAACTTTCTGGAGCATTCTGGAACATTCTAGATGCTTTGAAACATTTTCGAACTTTCTGGAACATTCTAGAAGCTTTGGAACATTTTCGAACTTTCTAGAACATTCTAGAAGCTTTGGAACATTTTCGAACTTTCTGGAACATTCTAGAAGCTTTGGAACATTTTCGAACTTTCTGGAGCATTCTGGAACATTCTAGATGCTTTTGAACATTTTCGAACTTTCTGGAACATTCTGGAACATTCTAGATGCTTTGGAACATTTTCGAACTTTCTGGAACATTCTGGAACATTCTAGATGCTTTGGAACATTTTCGAACTTTCTGGAACATTCTGGAACATTCTAGATGCTTTGGAACATTTTCGAACTTTCTGGAACATTCTGGAACATTCTAGATGCTTTGGAACATTTTCGAACTTTATGGAACATTCTAGAAGCTTTGGAACATTTTCGAACTTTCTAGAACATTCTAGAAGCTTTGGAACATTTTCGAACTTTCTGGAACATTCTAGAAGCTTTGGAACATTTTCGAACTTTCTGGAACATTCTAGAAGCTTTGGAACATTTTCGAACTTTCTGGAACATTCTAGAAGCTTTGGAACATTTTCGAACTTTCTGGAACATTCTAGAAGCTTTGGAACATTTTCGAACTTTCTGGAGCATTCTGGAACATTCTAGATGCTTTGGAACATTTTCGAACTTTCTGGAACATTCTGGAACATTCTAGATGCTTTGGAACATTTTCGAACTTTATGGAACATTCTAGAAGCTTTGGAACATTTTCGAACTTTCTAGAACATTCTAGAAGCTTTGGAACATTTTCGAACTTTCTGGAACATTCTAGAAGCTTTGGAACATTTTCGAACTTTCTGGAGCATTCTGGAACATTCTAGATGCTTTGAAACATTTTCGAACTTTCTGGAACATTCTAGAAGCTTTGGAACATTTTCGAACTTTCTAGAACATTCTAGAAGCTTTGGAACATTTTCGAACTTTCTGGAACATTCTAGAAGCTTTGGAACATTTTCGAACTTTCTGGAGCATTCTGGAACATTCTAGATGCTTTGGAACATTTTCGAACTTTCTGGAACATTCTGGAACATTCTAGATGCTTTGGAACATTTTCGAACTTTCTGGAACATTCTGGAACATTCTAGATGCTTTGGAACATTTTCGAACTTTCTGGAACATTCTGGAACATTCTAGATGCTTTGGAACATTTTCGAACTTTCTGGAACATTCTGGAACATTCTAGATGCTTTGGAACATTTTCGAACTTTATGGAACATTCTAGATGCTTTGGAACATTTTCGAACTTTCTGGAGCATTCTGGAACATTCTAGATGCTTTGAAACATTTTCGAACTTTCTGGAACATTCTAGAAGCTTTGGAACATTTTCGAACTTTCTAGAACATTCTAGAAGCTTTGGAACATTTTCGAACTTTCTGGAACATTCTAGAAGCTTTGGAACATTTTCGAACTTTCTGGAGCATTCTGGAACATTCTAGATGCTTTGGAACATTTTCGAACTTTCTGGAACATTCTGGAACATTCTAGATGCTTTGGAACATTTTCGAACTTTCTGGAACATTCTGGAACATTCTAGATGCTTTGGAACATTTTCGAACTTTCTGGAACATTCTGGAACATTCTAGATGCTTTGGAACATTTTCGAACTTTCTGGAACATTCTGGAACATTCTAGATGCTTTGGAACATTTTCGAACTTTATGGAACATTCTAGAAGCTTTGGAACATTTTCGAACTTTCTAGAACATTCTAGAAGCTTTGGAACATTTTCGAACTTTCTGGAACATTCTAGAAGCTTTGGAACATTTTCGAACTTTCTGGAACATTCTAGAAGCTTTGGAACATTTTCGAACTTTCTGGAACATTCTAGAAGCTTTGGAACATTTTCGAACTTTCTGGAACATTCTAGAAGCTTTGGAACATTTTCGAACTTTCTGGAGCATTCTGGAACATTCTAGATGCTTTGGAACATTTTCGAACTTTCTGGAACATTCTGGAACATTCTAGATGCTTTGGAACATTTTCGAACTTTCTGGAACATTCTGGAACATTCTAGATGCTTTGGAACATTTTCGAACTTTCTGGAACATTCTGGAACATTCTAGATGCTTTGGAACATTTTCGAACTTTCTGGAACATTCTGGAACATTCTAGATGCTTTGGAACATTTTCGAACTTTATGGAACATTCTAGAAGCTTTGGAACATTTTCGAACTTTCTAGAACATTCTAGAAGCTTTGGAACATTTTCGAACTTTCTGGAACATTCTAGAAGCTTTGGAACATTTTCGAACTTTCTGGAACATTCTAGAAGCTTTGGAACATTTTCGAACTTTCTGGAACATTCTAGAAGCTTTGGAACATTTTCGAACTTTCTAGAACATTCTAGAAGCTTTGGAACATTTTCGAACTTTCTGGAACATTCTAGAAGCTTTGGAATATTTTCGAACTTTCTGGAGCATTCTAGAAGCTTTGGAACATTTTCGAACTTTCTGGAACATTCTAGAAGCTTTGGAACATTTTCGAACTTTCTAGAACATTCTAGAAGCTTTGGAACATTTTCGAACTTTCTGGAACATTCTAGAAGCTTTGGAACATTTTCGAACTTTCTGGAGCATTCTGGAACATTCTAGATGCTTTGGAACATTTTCGAACTTTCTGGAACATTCTGGAACATTCTAGATGCTTTGGAACATTTTCGAACTTTCTGGAACATTCTGGAACATTCTAGATGCTTTGGAACATATTCGAACTTTATGGAACATTCTAGAAGCTTTGGAACATTTTCGAACTTTCTAGAACATTCTAGAAGCTTTGGAACATTTTCGAACTTTCTGGAACATTCTAGAAGCTTTGGAACATTTTCGAACTTTCTGGAACATTCTGGAACATTCTAGATGCTTTGGAACATTTTCGAACTTTCTGGAACATTCTGGAACATTCTAGATGCTTTGGAACATTTTCGAACTTTATGGAACATTCTAGAAGCTTTGGAACATTTTCGAACTTTCTAGAACATTCTAGAAGCTTTGGAACATTTTCGAACTTTCTGGAACATTCTAGAAGCTTTGGAACATTTTCGAACTTTCTGGAACATTCTAGAAGCTTTGGAACATTTTCGAACTTTCTGGAACATTCTAGAAGCTTTGGAACATTTTCGAACTTTCTAGAACATTCTAGAAGCTTTGGAACATTTTCGAACTTTCTGGAACATTCTAGAAGCTTTGGAATATTTTCGAACTTTCTGGAGCATTCTAGAAGCTTTGGAACATTTTCGAACTTTCTGGAACATTCTAGAAGCTTTGGAACATTTTCGAACTTTCTAGAACATTCTAGAAGCTTTGGAACATTTTCGAACTTTCTGGAACATTCTAGAAGCTTTGGAACATTTTCGAACTTTCTGGAGCATTCTGGAACATTCTAGATGCTTTGGAACATTTTCGAACTTTCTGGAACATTCTGGAACATTCTAGATGCTTTGGAACATTTTCGAACTTTCTGGAACATTCTGGAACATTCTAGATGCTTTGGAACATATTCGAACTTTATGGAACATTCTAGAAGCTTTGGAACATTTTCGAACTTTCTAGAACATTCTAGAAGCTTTGGAACATTTTCGAACTTTCTGGAACATTCTAGAAGCTTTGGAACATTTTCGAACTTTCTGGAACATTCTAGAAGCTTTGGAACATTTTCGAACTTTCTAGAACATTCTAGAAGCTTTGGAACATTTTCGAACTTTGTGGAACATTCTAGAAGCTTTGGAGCATTTTCGAACTTTCTGGAACATTCTGGAACATTCTAGATGCTTTGGAACATTTTCGAACTTTCTGGAACATTCTGGAACATTCTAGATGCTTTGGAACATTTTCGAACTTTCTGGAACATTCTAGAAGCTTTGGAACATTTTCGAACTTTCTAGAACATTCTAGAAGCTTTGGAACATTTTCGAACTTTCTGGAACATTCTAGAAGCTTTGGAACATTTTCGAACTTTCTGGAGCATTCTGGAACATTCTAGATGCTTTGAAACATTTTCGAACTTTCTGGAACATTCTAGAAGCTTTGGAACATTTTCGAACTTTCTAGAACATTCTAGAAGCTTTGGAACATTTTCGAACTTTCTGGAACATTCTAGAAGCTTTGGAACATTTTCGAACTTTCTGGAGCATTCTGGAACATTCTAGATGCTTTGGAACATTTTCGAACTTTCTGGAACATTCTGGAACATTCTAGATGCTTTGGAACATTTTCGAACTTTCTGGAACATTCTGGAACATTCTAGATGCTTTGGAACATTTTCGAACTTTCTGGAACATTCTGGAACATTCTAGATGCTTTGGAACATTTTCGAACTTTCTGGAACATTCTGGAACATTCTAGATGCTTTGGAACATTTTCGAACTTTATGGAACATTCTAGAAGCTTTGGAACATTTTCGAACTTTCTAGAACATTCTAGAAGCTTTGGAACATTTTCGAACTTTCTGGAACATTCTAGAAGCTTTGGAACATTTTCGAACTTTCTGGAACATTCTAGAAGCTTTGGAACATTTTCGAACTTTCTGGAACATTCTAGAAGCTTTGGAACATTTTCGAACTTTCTAGAACATTCTAGAAGCTTTGGAACATTTTCGAACTTTCTGGAACATTCTAGAAGCTTTGGAATATTTTCGAACTTTCTGGAGCATTCTAGAAGCTTTGGAACATTTTCGAACTTTCTGGAACATTCTAGAAGCTTTGGAACATTTTCGAACTTTCTAGAACATTCTAGAAGCTTTGGAACATTTTCGAACTTTCTGGAACATTCTAGAAGCTTTGGAACATTTTCGAACTTTCTGGAGCATTCTGGAACATTCTAGATGCTTTGGAACATTTTCGAACTTTCTGGAACATTCTGGAACATTCTAGATGCTTTGGAACATTTTCGAACTTTCTGGAACATTCTGGAACATTCTAGATGCTTTGGAACATATTCGAACTTTATGGAACATTCTAGAAGCTTTGGAACATTTTCGAACTTTCTAGAACATTCTAGAAGCTTTGGAACATTTTCGAACTTTCTGGAACATTCTAGAAGCTTTGGAACATGTTCGAACTTTCTGGAACATTCTAGAAGCTTTGGAACATTTTCGAACTTTCTGGAACATTCTAGAAGCTTTGGAAGATTTTCGAACTTTCTAGAACATTCTAGAAGCTTTGGTACATTTTCGAACTTTCTGGAACATTCTAGAAGCTTTGGAATATTTTCGAACTTTCTGGAGCATTCTGGAACATTCTAGATGCTTTGGAACATTTTCGAACTTTCTGGAACATTCTGGAACATTCTAGATGCTTTGGAACATTTTCGAACTTTCTGGAACATTCTAGAAGCTTTGGAACATTTTCGAACTTTCTGGAACATTCTAGAAGCTTTGGAACATTTTCGAACTTTCTGGAACATTCTAGAAGCTTTGGAATATTTTCGAACTTTCTGGAGCATTCTAGAAGCTTTGGAACATTTTCGAACTTTCTGGAACATTCTAGAAGCTTTGGAACATTTTCGAACTTTCTAGAACATTCTAGAAGCTTTGGAACATTTTCGAACTTTCTGGAACATTCTAGAAGCTTTGGAACATTTTCGAACTTTCTGGAGCATTCTGGAACATTCTAGATGCTTTGGAACATTTTCGAACTTTCTGGAACATTCTGGAACATTCTAGATGCTTTGGAACATTTTCGAACTTTCTGGAACATTCTGGAACATTCTAGATGCTTTGGAACATATTCGAACTTTATGGAACATTCTAGAAGCTTTGGAACATTTTCGAACTTTCTAGAACATTCTAGAAGCTTTGGAACATTTTCGAACTTTCTGGAACATTCTAGAAGCTTTGGAACATTTTCGAACTTTCTGGAACATTCTAGAAGCTTTGGAACATTTTCGAACTTTCTGGAACATTCTAGAAGCTTTGGAACATTTTCGAACTTTCTAGAACATTCTAGAAGCTTTGGTACATTTTCGAACTTTCTGGAACATTCTAGAAGCTTTGGAATATTTTCGAACTTTCTGGAGCATTCTGGAACATTCTAGATGCTTTGGAACATTTTCGAACTTTCTGGAACATTCTGGAACATTCTAGATGCTTTGGAACATTTTCGAACTTTCTGGAACATTCTAGAAGCTTTGGAACATTTTCGAACTTTCTGGAACATTCTAGAAGCTTTGGAACATTTTCGAACTTTCTGGAACATTCTAGAAGCTTTGGAACATTTTCGAACTTTCTGGAACATTCTAGAAGCTTTGGAACATTTTCGAACTTTCTGGAACATTCTGGAACATTCTAGATGCTTTGGAACATTTTCAAACTTTCTGGAACATTCTGGAACATTCTAGATGCTTTGGAACATTTTCGAACTTTCTGGAACATTCTAGAAGCTTTGGAACATTTTCGAACTTTCTGGAACATTCTGGAACATTCTAGGTGCTTTGGAACATTTTCGAACTTTCTGGAAAATTCTGGAACATTCTAGATGCTTTGGAACATTTTCGAACTTTCTGGAACATTCTGGAACATTCTAGATGCTTTGGAACATTTTCGAACTTTCTGGAACATTCTAGAAGCTTTGGAACATTTTCGAATTTTCTGGAACATTCTAGAAGCTTTGAAACATTTTCGAACTTTCTGGAATAATCTAAAAGCTTTGGAAAATTTTCGATCTTTCTGGAACATTCTAGAAGCTTTGGAACATTTTCGAACTTTATGGAACATTCTAGAAGCTTTGGAACATTTTCGAACTTTCTAGAACATTCTAGAAGCTTTGGAACATTTTCGAACTTTCTGGAACATTCTAGAAGCTTTGGAACATTTTCGAACTTTCTGGAACATTCTAGCAGCTTTGGAACATTTTCGAACTTTCTGGAGCATTCTGGAACATTCTAGATGCTTTGGAACATTTTCGAACTTTCTGGAACATTCTAGAAGCTTTGGAACATTTTCGAACTTTCTAGAACATTCTAGAAGCTTTGGAACATTTTCGAACTTTCTGGAACATTCTAGAAGCTTTGGAACATTTTCGAACTTTCTGGAGCATTCTGGAACATTCTAGATGCTTTGGAACATTTTCGAACTTTCTGGAACATTCTGGAACATTCTAGATGCTTTGGAACATTTTCGAACTTTCTGGAACATTCTGGAACATTCTAGATGCTTTGGAACATATTCGAACTTTATGGAACATTCTAGAAGCTTTGGAACATTTTCGAACTTTCTAGAACATTCTAGAAGCTTTGGAACATTTTCGAACTTTCTGGAACATTCTAGAAGCTTTGGAACATGTTCGAACTTTCTGGAACATTCTAGAAGCTTTGGAACATTTTCGAACTTTCTGGAACATTCTAGAAGCTTTGGAAGATTTTCGAACTTTCTAGAACATTCTAGAAGCTTTGGTACATTTTCGAACTTTCTGGAACATTCTAGAAGCTTTGGAATATTTTCGAACTTTCTGGAGCATTCTGGAACATTCTAGATGCTTTGGAACATTTTCGAACTTTCTGGAACATTCTGGAACATTCTAGATGCTTTGGAACATTTTCGAACTTTCTGGAACATTCTAGAAGCTTTGGAACATTTTCGAACTTTCTGGAACATTATAGAAGCTTTGGAACATTTTCGAACTTTCTGGAACATTCTAGAAGCTTTGGAATATTTTCGAACTTTCTGGAGCATTCTAGAAGCTTTGGAACATTTTCGAACTTTCTGGAACATTCTAGAAGCTTTGGAACATTTTCGAACTTTCTAGAACATTCTAGAAGCTTTGGAACATTTTCGAACTTTCTGGAACATTCTAGAAGCTTTGGAACATTTTCGAACTTTCTGGAGCATTCTGGAACATTCTAGATGCTTTGGAACATTTTCGAACTTTCTGGAACATTCTGGAACATTCTAGATGCTTTGGAACATATTCGAACTTTATGGAACATTCTAGAAGCTTTGGAACATTTTCGAACTTTCTAGAACATTCTAGAAGCTTTGGAACATTTTCGAACTTTCTGGAACATTCTAGAAGCTTTGGAACATTTTCGAACTTTCTGGAGCATTCTGGAACATTCTAGATGCTTTGGAACATTTTCGAACTTTCTGGAACATTCTGGAACATTCTAGGTGCTTTGGAACATTTTCGAACTTTCTGGAAAATTCTGGAACATTCTAGATGCTTTGGAACATTTTCGAACTTTCTGGAACATTCTGGAACATTCTAGATGCTTTGGAACATTTTCGAACTTTCTGGAACATTCTAGAAGCTTTGGAACATTTTCGAATTTTCTGGAACATTCTAGAAGCTTTGAAACATTTTCGAACTTTCTGGAATAATCTAAAAGCTTTGGAAAATTTTCGATCTTTCTGGAACATTCTAGAAGCTTTGGAACATTTTCGAACTTTATGGAACATTCTAGAAGCTTTGGAACATTTTCGAACTTTCTAGAACATTCTAGAAGCTTTGGAACATTTTCGAACTTTCTGGAACATTCTAGAAGCTTTGGAACATTTTCGAACTTTCTGGAACATTCTAGCAGCTTTGGAACATTTTCGAACTTTCTGGAGCATTCTGGAACATTCTAGATGCTTTGGAACATTTTCGAACTTTCTGGAACATTCTAGAAGCTTTGGAACATTTTCGAACTTTCTAGAACATTCTAGAAGCTTTGGAACATTTTCGAACTTTCTGGAACATTCTAGAAGCTTTGGAACATTTTCGAACTTTCTGGAGCATTCTGGAACATTCTAGATGCTTTGGAACATTTTCGAACTTTCTGGAACATTCTGGAACATTCTAGATGCTTTGGAACATTTTCGAACTTTCTGGAACATTCTGGAACATTCTAGATGCTTTGGAACATATTCGAACTTTATGGAACATTCTAGAAGCTTTGGAACATTTTCGAACTTTCTAGAACATTCTAGAAGCTTTGGAACATTTTCGAACTTTCTGGAACATTCTAGAAGCTTTGGAACATGTTCGAACTTTCTGGAACATTCTAGAAGCTTTGGAACATTTTCGAACTTTCTGGAACATTCTAGAAGCTTTGGAAGATTTTCGAACTTTCTAGAACATTCTAGAAGCTTTGGTACATTTTCGAACTTTCTGGAACATTCTAGAAGCTTTGGAATATTTTCGAACTTTCTGGAGCATTCTGGAACATTCTAGATGCTTTGGAACATTTTCGAACTTTCTGGAACATTCTGGAACATTCTAGATGCTTTGGAACATTTTCGAACTTTCTGGAACATTCTAGAAGCTTTGGAACATTTTCGAACTTTCTGGAACATTCTAGAAGCTTTGGAACATTTTCGAACTTTCTGGAACATTCTAGAAGCTTTGGAATATTTTCGAACTTTCTGGAGCATTCTAGAAGCTTTGGAACATTTTCGAACTTTCTGGAACATTCTAGAAGCTTTGGAACATTTTCGAACTTTCTAGAACATTCTAGAAGCTTTGGAACATTTTCGAACTTTCTGGAACATTCTAGAAGCTTTGGAACATTTTCGAACTTTCTGGAGCATTCTGGAACATTCTAGATGCTTTGGAACATTTTCGAACTTTCTGGAACATTCTGGAACATTCTAGATGCTTTGGAACATTTTCGAACTTTCTGGAACATTCTGGAACATTCTAGATGCTTTGGAACATATTCGAACTTTATGGAACATTCTAGAAGCTTTGGAACATTTTCGAACTTTCTAGAACATTCTAGAAGCTTTGGAACATTTTCGAACTTTCTGGAACATTCTAGAAGCTTTGGAACATTTTCGAACTTTCTGGAACATTCTAGAAGCTTTGGAACATTTTCGAACTTTCTGGAACATTCTAGAAGCTTTGGAACATTTTCGAACTTTCTAGAACATTCTAGAAGCTTTGGTACATTTTCGAACTTTCTGGAACATTCTAGAAGCTTTGGAATATTTTCGAACTTTCTGGAGCATTCTGGAACATTCTAGATGCTTTGGAACATTTTCGAACTTTCTGGAACATTCTGGAACATTCTAGATGCTTTGGAACATTTTCGAACTTTCTGGAACATTCTAGAAGCTTTGGAACATTTTCGAACTTTCTGGAACATTCTAGAAGCTTTGGAACATTTTCGAACTTTCTGGAACATTCTAGAAGCTTTGGAACATTTTCGAACTTTCTGGAACATTCTAGAAGCTTTGGAACATTTTCGAACTTTCTGGAACATTCTGGAACATTCTAGATGCTTTGGAACATTTTCAAACTTTCTGGAACATTCTGGAACATTCTAGATGCTTTGGAACATTTTCGAACTTTCTGGAACATTCTAGAAGCTTTGGAACATTTTCGAACTTTCTGGAACATTCTGGAACATTCTAGGTGCTTTGGAACATTTTCGAACTTTCTGGAAAATTCTGGAACATTCTAGATGCTTTGGAACATTTTCGAACTTTCTGGAACATTCTGGAACATTCTAGATGCTTTGGAACATTTTCGAACTTTCTGGAACATTCTAGAAGCTTTGGAACATTTTCGAATTTTCTGGAACATTCTAGAAGCTTTGAAACATTTTCGAACTTTCTGGAATAATCTAAAAGCTTTGGAAAATTTTCGATCTTTCTGGAACATTCTAGAAGCTTTGGAACATTTTCGAACTTTATGGAACATTCTAGAAGCTTTGGAACATTTTCGAACTTTCTAGAACATTCTAGAAGCTTTGGAACATTTTCGAACTTTCTGGAACATTCTAGAAGCTTTGGAACATTTTCGAACTTTCTGGAACATTCTAGCAGCTTTGGAACATTTTCGAACTTTCTGGAGCATTCTGGAACATTCTAGAAGCTTTGGAACATTTTCGAACTTTATGGAACATTCTAGAAGCTTTGGAACATTTTCGAACTTTCTAGAACATTCTAGAAGCTTTGGAACATTTTCGAACTTTCTGGAACATTCTAGAAGCTTTGGAACACTTTCGAACTTTCTGGAACATTCTAGAAGCTTTGGAACATTTTCGAACTTTCTGGAGCATTCTGGAACATTCTAGATGCTTTGGAACATTTTCGAACTTTATGGAACATTCTAGAAGCTTTGGAACATTTTCGAACTTTCTAGAACATTCTAGAAGCTTTGGAACATTTTCGAACTTTCTGGAACATTCTAGAAGCTTTGGAACATTTTCGAACTTTCTGGAACATTCTAGAAGCTTTGGAACATTTTCGAACTTTCTGGAACATTCTAGAAGCTTTGGAACATTTTCGAACTTTCTGGAACATTCTAGAAGCTTTGGAACATTTTCGAACTTTCTGGAACATTCTGGAACATTCTAGATGCTTTGGAACATTTTCGAACTTTCTGGAACATTCTGGAACATTCTAGATGCTTTGGAACATTTTCGAACTTTCTGGAACATTCTAGAAGCTTTGGAACATTTTCGAACTTTCTGGAACATTCTAGAAGCTTTGGAACATTTTCGAACTTTCTAGAACATTCTAGAAGCTTCGGCCCATGGCTAATTATCGATTGGTATACAGTAGGTGACCCAATGCTAATCATTGATTGGTATACGGAAATTGAGATATCAAAGGTCAAAATCATAAATCTAACCCACGGAATAATAGGTGACCCATGGCTAATTATCGATTAGCATACGGTTGTTGACCCAATGCTAATTATTGATTGGTATACGGTAATTCAAAGATCAAAGATCAAAATCATAAATCTGACCCAGGGAATAATAGGTGACCCATGGCTAATTATCGATTGGTATACAGTAGTTGACCCAATGCTAATTATTGATTGGTATACGGTAATTCAAAGATCAAAGGTCAAAATCATAAATCTGACCCAGGGAATAATAGGTGACCCATGGCTAATTATCGATTGGTATACGGTAGTTGACCCAATGCTAATTATTGATTGGTATACGGTAATGGATCGATGCCCTTCTAAGATCATCCATCCCTCCCCTCCCTATTTCGCAATCCGGACAGGAACATTCTAGATGCTTTGGAACATTTTCGAACTTTATGGAACATTCTAGAAGCTTTGGAACATTTTCGAACTTTCTAGAACATTCTAGAAGCTTTGGAACATTTTCGAACTTTCTGGAACATTCTAGAAGCTTTGGAACATTTTCGAACTTTCTGGAACATTCTAGAAGCTTTGGAACATTTTCGAACTTTCTGGAACATTCTAGAAGCTTTGGAACATTTTCGAACTTTCTAGAACATTCTAGAAGCTTTGGAACATTTTCGAACTTTCTGGAACATTCTAGAAGCTTTGGAACATTTTCGAACTTTCTGGAACATTCTAGAAGCTTTGGAACATTTTCGAACTTTCTGGAGCATTCTGGAACATTCTAGATGCTTTGGAACATTTTCGAACTTTCTGGAACATTCTGGAACATTCTAGATGCTTTGGAACATTTTCGAACTTTCTGGAACATTCTGGAACATTCTAGATGCTTTGGAACATTTTCGAACTTTATGGAACATTCTAGAAGCTTTGGAACATTTTCGAACTTTCTAGAACATTCTAGAAGCTTTGGAACATTTTCGAACTTTCTGGAACATTCTAGAAGCTTTGGAACATTTTCGAACTTTCTGGAACATTCTAGAAGCTTTGGAACATTTTCGAACTTTCTGGAACATTCTAGAAGCTTTGGAACATTTTCGAACTTTCTAGAACATTCTAGAAGCTTTGGAACATTTTCGAACTTTCTGGAACATTCTAGAAGCTTTGGAATATTTTCGAACTTTCTGGAGCATTCTAGAAGCTTTGGAACATTTTCGAACTTTCTGGAACATTCTAGAAGCTTTGGAACATTTTCGAACTTTCTAGAACATTCTAGAAGCTTTGGAACATTTTCGAACTTTCTGGAACATTCTAGAAGCTTTGGAACATTTTCGAACTTTCTGGAGCATTCTGGAACATTCTAGATGCTTTGGAACATTTTCGAACTTTCTGGAACATTCTGGAACATTCTAGATGCTTTGGAACATTTTCGAACTTTCTGGAACATTCTGGAACATTCTAGATGCTTTGGAACATATTCGAACTTTATGGAACATTCTAGAAGCTTTGGAACATTTTCGAACTTTCTAGAACATTCTAGAAGCTTTGGAACATTTTCGAACTTTCTGGAACATTCTAGAAGCTTTGGAACATTTTCGAACTTTCTGGAACATTCTAGAAGCTTTGGAACATTTTCGAACTTTCTGGAACATTCTAGAAGCTTTGGAACATTTTCGAACTTTCTGGAACATTCTAGAAGCTTTGGAACATTTTCGAACTTTCTAGAACATTCTAGAAGCTTTGGAACATTTTCGAACTTTCTGGAACATTCTAGAAGCTTTGGAATATTTTCGAACTTTCTGGAGCATTCTAGAAGCTTTGGAACATTTTCGAACTTTCTGGAACATTCTAGAAGCTTTGGAACATTTTCGAACTTTCTGGAACATTCTAGAAGCTTTGGAACATTTTCGAACTTTCTGGAACATTCTAGAAGCTTTGGAACATTTTCGAACTTTCTGGAACATTCTAGAAGCTTTGGAACATTTTCGAACTTTCTGGAACATTCTAGAAGCTTTGGAACATTTTCGAACTTTCTGGAACATTCTAGAAGCTTTGGAACATTTTCGAACTTTCTGGAACATTCTAGAAGCTTTGGAACATTTTCGAACTTTCTAGAACATTCTAGAAGCTTTGGAACATTTTCGAACTTTCTGGAACATTCTAGAAGCTTTGGAACATTTTCGAACTTTCTGGAACATTCTGGAACATTCTAGATGCTTTGGAACATTTTCGAACTTTCTGGAACATTCTGGAACATTCTAGATGCTTTGGAACATTTTCGAACTTTCTGGAACATTCTAGAAGCTTTGGAACATTTTCGAACTTTCTGGAACATTCTAGAAGCTTTGGAACATTTTCGAACTTTCTGGAACATTCTAGAAGCTTTGGAACATTTTCGAACTTTCTGGAACATTCTGGAACATTCTAGATGCTTTGGAACATTTTCGAACTTTCTGGAACATTCTGGAACATTCTAGATGCTTTGGAACATTTTCGAACTTTCTGGAACATTCTGGAACATTCTAGATGCTTTGGAACATTTTCGAACTTTCTGGAACATTCTGGAACATTCTAGATGCTTTGGAACATTTTCGAACTTTATGGAACATTCTAGAAGCTTTGGAACATTTTCGAACTTTCTAGAACATTCTAGAAGCTTTGGAACATTTTCGAACTTTCTGGAACATTCTAGAAGCTTTGGAACATTTTCGAACTTTCTGGAACATTCTAGAAGCTTTGGAACATTTTCGAACTTTCTGGAACATTCTAGAAGCTTTGGAACATTTTCGAACTTTCTAGAACATTCTAGAAGCTTTGGAACATTTTCGAACTTTCTGGAACATTCTAGAAGCTTTGGAATATTTTCGAACTTTCTGGAGCATTCTAGAAGCTTTGGAACATTTTCGAACTTTCTGGAACATTCTAGAAGCTTTGGAACATTTTCGAACTTTCTAGAACATTCTAGAAGCTTTGGAACATTTTCGAACTTTCTGGAACATTCTAGAAGCTTTGGAACATTTTCGAACTTTCTGGAGCATTCTGGAACATTCTAGATGCTTTGGAACATTTTCGAACTTTCTGGAACATTCTGGAACATTCTAGATGCTTTGGAACATTTTCGAACTTTCTGGAACATTCTGGAACATTCTAGATGCTTTGGAACATATTCGAACTTTATGGAACATTCTAGAAGCTTTGGAACATTTTCGAACTTTCTAGAACATTCTAGAAGCTTTGGAACATTTTCGAACTTTCTGGAACATTCTAGAAGCTTTGGAACATTTTCGAACTTTCTGGAACATTCTAGAAGCTTTGGAACATTTTCGAACTTTCTGGAACATTCTAGAAGCTTTGGAACATTTTCGAACTTTCTGGAACATTCTAGAAGCTTTGGAACATTTTCGAACTTTCTAGAACATTCTAGAAGCTTTGGAACATTTTCGAACTTTCTGGAACATTCTAGAAGCTTTGGAATATTTTCGAACTTTCTGGAGCATTCTAGAAGCTTTGGAACATTTTCGAACTTTCTGGAACATTCTAGAAGCTTTGGAACATTTTCGAACTTTCTGGAACATTCTAGAAGCTTTGGAACATTTTCGAACTTTCTGGAACATTCTAGAAGCTTTGGAACATTTTCGAACTTTCTGGAACATTCTAGAAGCTTTGGAACATTTTCGAACTTTCTGGAACATTCTAGAAGCTTTGGAACATTTTCGAACTTTCTGGAACATTCTAGAAGCTTTGGAACATTTTCGAACTTTCTGGAACATTCTAGAAGCTTTGGAACATTTTCGAACTTTCTAGAACATTCTAGAAGCTTTGGAACATTTTCGAACTTTCTGGAACATTCTAGAAGCTTTGGAACATTTTCGAACTTTCTGGAACATTCTGGAACATTCTAGATGCTTTGGAACATTTTCGAACTTTCTGGAACATTCTGGAACATTCTAGATGCTTTGGAACATTTTCGAACTTTCTGGAACATTCTAGAAGCTTTGGAACATTTTCGAACTTTCTGGAACATTCTAGAAGCTTTGGAACATTTTCGAACTTTCTGGAACATTCTAGAAGCTTTGGAACATTTTCGAACTTTCTAGAACATTCTAGAAGCTTCGGCCCATGGCTAATTATCGATTGGTATACAGTAGGTGACCCAATGCTAATCATTGATTGGTATACGGAAATTGAGATATCAAAGGTCAAAATCATAAATCTAACCCACGGAATAATAGGTGACCCATGGGTAATTATCGATTAGCATACGGTTGTTGACCCAATGCTAATTATTGATTGGTATACGGTAATTCAAAGATCAAAGATCAAAATCATAAATCTGACCCAGGGAATAATAGGTGACCCATGGCTAATTATCGATTGGTATACGGTAGTTGACCCAATGCTAATTATTGATTGGTATACGGTAATGGATCGATGCCCTTCTAAGATCATCCATCCCTCCCCTCCCTATTTCGCAATCCGGACAGGAACATTCTAGATGCTTTGGAACATTTTCGAACTTTCTGGAGCATTCTGGAACATTCTAGATGCTTTGGAACATTTTCGAACTTTCTGGAACATTCTGGAACATTCTAGATGCTTTGGAACATTTTCGAACTTTCTGGAACATTCTGGAACATTCTAGATGCTTTGGAACATTTTCGAACTTTATGGAACATTCTAGAAGCTTTGGAACATTTTCGAACTTTCTAGAACATTCTAGAAGCTTTGGAACATTTTCGAACTTTCTGGAACATTCTAGAAGCTTTGGAACATTTTCGAACTTTCTGGAACATTCTAGAAGCTTTGGAACATTTTCGAACTTTCTGGAACATTCTAGAAGCTTTGGAACATTTTCGAACTTTCTAGAACATTCTAGAAGCTTTGGAACATTTTCGAACTTTCTGGAACATTCTAGAAGCTTTGGAATATTTTCGAACTTTCTGGAGCATTCTAGAAGCTTTGGAACATTTTCGAACTTTCTGGAACATTCTAGAAGCTTTGGAACATTTTCGAACTTTCTAGAACATTCTAGAAGCTTTGGAACATTTTCGAACTTTCTGGAACATTCTAGAAGCTTTGGAACATTTTCGAACTTTCTGGAGCATTCTGGAACATTCTAGATGCTTTGGAACATTTTCGAACTTTCT
Organism: Pristionchus mayeri; assembly: GCA_036245805.1. NCBI lineage: Eukaryota > Metazoa > Nematoda > Chromadorea > Rhabditida > Neodiplogasteridae > Pristionchus > Pristionchus mayeri. Next base: position 40,617,829 of record BTRK01000004.1, on the reverse strand, counting down.
GGAACATTCTGGAACATTCTAGATGCTTTGGAACATTTTCGAACTTTCTGGAACATTCTGGAACATTCTAGATGCTTTGGAACATATTCGAACTTTATGGAACATTCTAGAAGCTTTGGAACATTTTCGAACTTTCTAGAACATTCTAGAAGCTTTGGAACATTTTCGAACTTTCTGGAACATTCTAGAAGCTTTGGAACATTTTCGAACTTTCTGGAACATTCTAGAAGCTTTGGAACATTTTCGAACTTTCTGGAACATTCTAGAAGCTTTGGAACATTTTCGAACTTTCTGGAACATTCTAGAAGCTTTGGAACATTTTCGAACTTTCTAGAACATTCTAGAAGCTTTGGAACATTTTCGAACTTTCTGGAACATTCTAGAAGCTTTGGAATATTTTCGAACTTTCTGGAGCATTCTAGAAGCTTTGGAACATTTTCGAACTTTCTGGAACATTCTAGAAGCTTTGGAACATTTTCGAACTTTCTGGAACATTCTAGAAGCTTTGGAACATTTTCGAACTTTCTGGAACATTCTAGAAGCTTTGGAACATTTTCGAACTTTCTGGAACATTCTAGAAGCTTTGGAACATTTTCGAACTTTCTGGAACATTCTAGAAGCTTTGGAACATTTTCGAACTTTCTGGAACATTCTAGAAGCTTTGGAACATTTTCGAACTTTCTGGAACATTCTAGAAGCTTTGGAACATTTTCGAACTTTCTAGAACATTCTAGAAGCTTTGGAACATTTTCGAACTTTCTGGAACATTCTAGAAGCTTTGGAACATTTTCGAACTTTCTGGAACATTCTGGAACATTCTAGATGCTTTGGAACATTTTCGAACTTTCTGGAACATTCTGGAACATTCTAGATGCTTTGGAACATTTTCGAACTTTCTGGAACATTCTGGAACATTCTAGATGCTTTGGAACATTTTCGAACTTTCTGGAACATTCTGGAACATTCTAGATGCTTTGGAACATTTTCGAACTTTATGGAACATTCTAGAAGCTTTGGAACATTTTCGAACTTTCTAGAACATTCTAGAAGCTTTGGAACATTTTCGAACTTTCTGGAACATTCTAGAAGCTTTGGAACATTTTCGAACTTTCTGGAACATTCTAGAAGCTTTGGAACATTTTCGAACTTTCTGGAACATTCTAGAAGCTTTGGAACATTTTCGAACTTTCTAGAACATTCTAGAAGCTTTGGAACATTTTCGAACTTTCTGGAACATTCTAGAAGCTTTGGAATATTTTCGAACTTTCTGGAGCATTCTAGAAGCTTTGGAACATTTTCGAACTTTCTGGAACATTCTAGAAGCTTTGGAACATTTTCGAACTTTCTAGAACATTCTAGAAGCTTTGGAACATTTTCGAACTTTCTGGAACATTCTAGAAGCTTTGGAACATTTTCGAACTTTCTGGAGCATTCTGGAACATTCTAGATGCTTTGGAACATTTTCGAACTTTCTGGAACATTCTGGAACATTCTAGATGCTTTGGAACATTTTCGAACTTTCTGGAACATTCTGGAACATTCTAGATGCTTTGGAACATATTCGAACTTTATGGAACATTCTAGAAGCTTTGGAACATTTTCGAACTTTCTAGAACATTCTAGAAGCTTTGGAACATTTTCGAACTTTCTGGAACATTCTAGAAGCTTTGGAACATTTTCGAACTTTCTGGAACATTCTAGAAGCTTTGGAACATTTTCGAACTTTCTGGAACATTCTAGAAGCTTTGGAACATTTTCGAACTTTCTGGAACATTCTAGAAGCTTTGGAACATTTTCGAACTTTCTAGAACATTCTAGAAGCTTTGGAACATTTTCGAACTTTCTGGAACATTCTAGAAGCTTTGGAATATTTTCGAACTTTCTGGAGCATTCTAGAAGCTTTGGAACATTTTCGAACTTTCTGGAACATTCTAGAAGCTTTGGAACATTTTCGAACTTTCTGGAACATTCTAGAAGCTTTGGAACATTTTCGAACTTTCTGGAACATTCTAGAAGCTTTGGAACATTTTCGAACTTTCTGGAACATTCTAGAAGCTTTGGAACATTTTCGAACTTTCTGGAACATTCTAGAAGCTTTGGAACATTTTCGAACTTTCTGGAACATTCTAGAAGCTTTGGAACATTTTCGAACTTTCTGGAACATTCTAGAAGCTTTGGAACATTTTCGAACTTTCTAGAACATTCTAGAAGCTTTGGAACATTTTCGAACTTTCTGGAACATTCTAGAAGCTTTGGAACATTTTCGAACTTTCTGGAACATTCTGGAACATTCTAGATGCTTTGGAACATTTTCGAACTTTCTGGAACATTCTGGAACATTCTAGATGCTTTGGAACATTTTCGAACTTTCTGGAACATTCTAGAAGCTTTGGAACATTTTCGAACTTTCTGGAACATTCTAGAAGCTTTGGAACATTTTCGAACTTTCTGGAACATTCTAGAAGCTTTGGAACATTTTCGAACTTTCTAGAACATTCTAGAAGCTTCGGCCCATGGCTAATTATCGATTGGTATACAGTAGGTGACCCAATGCTAATCATTGATTGGTATACGGAAATTGAGATATCAAAGGTCAAAATCATAAATCTAACCCACGGAATAATAGGTGACCCATGGGTAATTATCGATTAGCATACGGTTGTTGACCCAATGCTAATTATTGATTGGTATACGGTAATTCAAAGATCAAAGATCAAAATCATAAATCTGACCCAGGGAATAATAGGTGACCCATGGCTAATTATCGATTGGTATACGGTAGTTGACCCAATGCTAATTATTGATTGGTATACGGTAATTCAAAGATCAAAGGTCAAAATCATAAATCTGACGCAGGGAATAATAGGTGACCCATGGCTAATTATCGATTGGTATACGGTAGTTGACCCAATGCTAATTATTGATTGGTATACGGTAATGGATCGATGCCCTTCTAAGATCATCCATCCCTCCCCTCCCTATTTCGCAATCCGGACAGGAACATTCTAGATGCTTTGGAACATTTTCGAACTTTATGGAACATTCTAGAAGCTTTGGAACATTTTCGAACTTTCTAGAACATTCTAGAAGCTTTGGAACATTTTCGAACTTTCTGGAACATTCTAGAAGCTTTGGAACATTTTCGAACTTTCTAGAACATTCTAGAAGCTTTGGAACATTTTCGAACTTTCTGGAACATTCTAGAAGCTTTGGAATATTTTCGAACTTTCTGGAGCATTCTAGAAGCTTTGGAACATTTTCGAACTTTCTGGAACATTCTAGAAGCTTTGGAACATTTTCGAACTTTCTAGAACATTCTAGAAGCTTTGGAACATTTTCGAACTTTCTGGAACATTCTAGAAGCTTTGGAACATTTTCGAACTTTCTGGAGCATTCTGGAACATTCTAGATGCTTTGGAACATTTTCGAACTTTCTGGAACATTCTGGAACATTCTAGATGCTTTGGAACATTTTCGAACTTTCTGGAACATTCTGGAACATTCTAGATGCTTTGGAACATATTCGAACTTTATGGAACATTCTAGAAGCTTTGGAACATTTTCGAACTTTCTAGAACATTCTAGAAGCTTTGGAACATTTTCGAACTTTCTGGAACATTCTAGAAGCTTTGGAACATTTTCGAACTTTCTGGAACATTCTAGAAGCTTTGGAACATTTTCGAACTTTCTGGAACATTCTAGAAGCTTTGGAACATTTTCGAACTTTCTGGAACATTCTAGAAGCTTTGGAACATTTTCGAACTTTCTAGAACATTCTAGAAGCTTTGGAACATTTTCGAACTTTCTGGAACATTCTAGAAGCTTTGGAATATTTTCGAACTTTCTGGAGCATTCTAGAAGCTTTGGAACATTTTCGAACTTTCTGGAACATTCTAGAAGCTTTGGAACATTTTCGAACTTTCTGGAACATTCTAGAAGCTTTGGAACATTTTCGAACTTTCTGGAACATTCTAGAAGCTTTGGAACATTTTCGAACTTTCTGGAACATTCTAGAAGCTTTGGAACATTTTCGAACTTTCTAGAACATTCTAGAAGCTTTGGAACATTTTCGAACTTTCTGGAACATTCTAGAAGCTTTGGAACATTTTCGAACTTTCTGAAACATTCTGGAACATTCTAGATGCTTTGGAACATTTTCGAACTTTCTGGAACATTCTGGAACATTCTAGATGCTTTGGAACATTTTCGAACTTTCTGGAACATTCTAGAAGCTTTGGAACATTTTCGAACTTTCTGGAACATTCTAGAAGCTTTGGAACATTTTCGAACTTTCTGGAACATTCTAGAAGCTTTGGAACATTTTCGAACTTTCTAGAACATTCTAGAAGCTTCGGCCCATGGCTAATTATCGATTGGTATACAGTAGGTGACCCAATGCTAATCATTGATTGGTATACGGAAATTGAGATATCAAAGGTCAAAATCATAAATCTAACCCACGGAATAATAGGTGACCCATGGCTAATTATCGATTAGCATACGGTTGTTGACCCAATGCTAATTATTGATTGGTATACGGTAATTCAAAGATCAAAGATCAAAATCATAAATCTGACCCAGGGAATAATAGGTGACCCATGGCTAATTATCGATTGGTATACGGTAGTTGACCCAATGCTAATTATTGATTGGTATACGGTAATTCAAAGATCAAAGGTCAAAATCATAAATCTGACGCAGGGAATAATAGGTGACCCATGGCTAATTATCGATTGGTATACGGTAGTTGACCCAATGCTAATTATTGATTGGTATACGGTAATGGATCGATGCCCTTCTAAGATCATCCATCCCTCCCCTCCCTATTTCGCAATCCGGACAGGAACATTCTAGATGCTTTGGAACATTTTCGAACTTTATGGAACATTCTAGAAGCTTTGGAACATTTTCGAACTTTCTAGAACATTCTAGAAGCTTTGGAACATTTTCGAACTTTCTGGAACATTCTAGAAGCTTTGGAACATTTTCGAACTTTCTGGAACATTCTAGAAGCTTTGGAACATTTTCGAACTTTCTGGAACATTCTAGAAGCTTTGGAACATTTTCGAACTTTCTAGAACATTCTAGAAGCTTTGGAACATTTTCGAACTTTCTGGAACATTCTAGAAGCTTTGGAACATTTTCGAACTTTCTGGAGCATTCTGGAACATTCTAGATGCTTTGGAACATTTTCGAACTTTCTGGAACATTCTGGAACATTCTAGATGCTTTGGAACATTTTCGAACTTTCTGGAACATTCTGGAACATTCTAGATGCTTTGGAACATTTTCGAACTTTATGGAACATTCTAGAAGCTTTGGAACATTTTCGAACTTTCTAGAACATTCTAGAAGCTTTGGAACATTTTCGAACTTTCTGGAACATTCTAGAAGCTTTGGAACATTTTCGAACTTTCTGGAACATTCTAGAAGCTTTGGAACATTTTCGAACTTTCTGGAGCATTCTAGAAGCTTTGGAACATTTTCGAACTTTCTGGAACATTCTAGAAGCTTTGGAACATTTTCGAACTTTCTGGAGCATTCTAGAAGCTTTGGAACATTTTCGAACTTTCTGGAACATTCTAGAAGCTTTGGAACATTTTCGAACTTTCTGGAGCATTCTAGAAGCTTTGGAACATTTTCGAACTTTCTGGAACATTCTAGAAGCTTTGGAACATTTTCGAACTTTCTGGAACATTCTAGAAGCTTTGGAACATTTTCGAACTTTCTGGAGCATTCTAGAAGCTTTGGAACATTTTCGAACTTTCTGGAACATTCTAGAAGCTTTGGAATATTTTCGAACTTTCTGGAGCATTCTAGAAGCTTTGGAACATTTTCGAACTTTCTGGAACATTCTAGAAGCTTTGGAACATTTTCGAACTTTCTAGAACATTCTAGAAGCTTTGGAACATTTTCGAACTTTCTGGAACATTCTAGAAGCTTTGGAACATTTTCGAACTTTCTAGAACATTCTAGAAGCTTTGGAACATTTTCGAACTTTCTGGAACATTCTAGAAGCTTTGGAACATTTTCGAACTTTCTGGAACATTCTAGAAGCTTTGGAACATTTTCGAACTTTCTGGAACATTCTAGAAGCTTTGGAACATTTTCGAACTTTCTAGAACATTCTAGAAGCTTTGGAACATTTTCGAACTTTCTGGAACATTCTAGAAGCTTTGGAACATTTTCGAACTTTCTGGAGCATTCTGGAACATTCTAGATGCTTTGGAACATTTTCGAACTTTCTGGAACATTCTGGAACATTCTAGATGCTTTGGAACATTTTCGAACTTTCTGGAACATTCTGGAACATTCTAGATGCTTTGGAACATTTTCGAACTTTATGGAACATTCTAGAAGCTTTGGAACATTTTCGAACTTTCTAGAACATTCTAGAAGCTTTGGAACATTTTCGAACTTTCTGGAACATTCTAGAAGCTTTGGAACATTTTCGAACTTTCTGGAACATTCTAGAAGCTTTGGAACATTTTCGAACTTTCTGGAACATTCTAGAAGCTTTGGAACATTTTCGAACTTTCTGGAACATTCTAGAAGCTTTGGAACATTTTCGAACTTTCTGGAGCATTCTAGAAGCTTTGGAACATTTTCGAACTTTCTGGAACATTCTAGAAGCTTTGGAACATTTTCGAACTTTCTGGAGCATTCTAGAAGCTTTGGAACATTTTCGAACTTTCTGGAACATTCTAGAAGCTTTGGAACATTTTCGAACTTTCTGGAGCATTCTAGAAGCTTTGGAACATTTTCGAACTTTCTGGAACATTCTAGAAGCTTTGGAACATTTTCGAACTTTCTGGAGCATTCTAGAAGCTTTGGAACATTTTCGAACTTTCTGGAACATTCTAGAAGCTTTGGAACATTTTCGAACTTTCTGGAACATTCTAGAAGCTTTGGAACATTTTCGAACTTTCTGGAGCATTCTAGAAGCTTTGGAACATTTTCGAACTTTCTGGAACATTCTAGAAGCTTTGGAATATTTTCGAACTTTCTGGAGCATTCTAGAAGCTTTGGAACATTTTCGAACTTTCTGGAACATTCTAGAAGCTTTGGAACATTTTCGAACTTTCTAGAACATTCTAGAAGCTTTGGAACATTTTCGAACTTTCTGGAACATTCTAGAAGCTTTGGAACATTTTCGAACTTTCTGGAGCATTCTGGAACATTCTAGATGCTTTGGAACATTTTCGAACTTTCTGGAACATTCTGGAACATTCTAGATGCTTTGGAACATTTTCGAACTTTCTGGAACATTCTGGAACATTCTAGATGCTTTGGAACATATTCGAACTTTATGGAACATTCTAGAAGCTTTGGAACATTTTCGAACTTTCTAGAACATTCTAGAAGCTTTGGAACATTTTCGAACTTTCTGGAACATTCTAGAAGCTTTGGAACATTTTCGAACTTTCTGGAACATTCTAGAAGCTTTGGAACATTTTCGAACTTTCTAGAACATTCTAGAAGCTTTGGAACATTTTCGAACTTTCTGGAACATTCTAGAAGCTTTGGAACATTTTCGAACTTTCTAGAACATTCTAGAAGCTTTGGAACATTTTCGAACTTTCTGGAACATTCTAGAAGCTTTGGAACATTTTCGAACTTTCTGGAACATTCTGGAACATTCTAGATGCTTTGGAACATTTTCGAACTTTCTGGAACATTCTAGAAGCTTTGGAACATTTTCGAACTTTCTGGAACATTCTAGCAGCTTTGGAACATTTTCGCACTTTCTGGAGCATTCTGGAACATTCTAGATGCTTTGGAACATTTTCGAACTTTATGGAACATTCTAGAAGCTTTGGAACATTTTCGAACTTTATGGAACATTCTAGAAGCTTTGGAACATTTTCGAACTTTCTAGAACATTCTAGAAGCTTTGGAACATTTTCGAACTTTCTGGAACATTCTAGAAGCTTTGGAACACTTTCGAACTTTCTGGAACATTCTAGAAGCTTTGGAACATTTTCGAACTTTCTGGAGCATTCTGGAACATTCTAGATGCTTTGGAACATTTTCGAACTTTATGGAACATTCTAGAAGCTTTGGAACATTTTCGAACTTTCTAGAACATTCTAGAAGCTTTGGAACATTTTCGAACTTTCTGGAACATTCTAGAAGCTTTGGAACATTTTCGAACTTTCTGGAACATTCTAGAAGCTTTGGAACATTTTCGAACTTTCTGGAACATTCTAGAAGCTTTGGAACATTTTCGAACTTTCTAGAACATTCTAGAAGCTTTGGAACATTTTCGAACTTTCTGGAACATTCTAGAAGCTTTGGAACATTTTCGAACTTTCTGGAACATTCTGGAACATTCTAGATGCTTTGGAACATTTTCGAACTTTCTGGAACATTCTGGAACATTCTAGATGCTTTGGAACATTTTCGAACTTTTTGGAACATTCTAGAAGCTTTGGAACATTTTCGAACTTTCTGGAACATTCTAGAAGCTTTGGAACATTTTCGAACTTTCTGGAACATTCTAGAAGCTTTGGAACACTTTCGAACTTTCTGGAACATTCTAGAAGCTTTGGAACATTTTCGAACTTTCTGGAGCATTCTGGAACATTCTAGATGCTTTGGAACATTTTCGAACTTTATGGAACATTCTAGAAGCTTTGGAACATTTTCGAACTTTCTAGAACATTCTAGAAGCTTTGGAACATTTTCGAACTTTCTGGAACATTCTAGAAGCTTTGGAACATTTTCGAACTTTCTGGAACATTCTAGAAGCTTTGGAACATTTTCGAACTTTCTGGAACATTCTAGAAGCTTTGGAACATTTTCGAACTTTCTAGAACATTCTAGAAGCTTTGGAACATTTTCGAACTTTCTGGAACATTCTAGAAGCTTTGGAACATTTTCGAACTTTCTGGAACATTCTGGAACATTCTAGATGCTTTGGAACATTTTCGAACTTTCTGGAACATTCTGGAACATTCTAGATGCTTTGGAACATTTTCGAACTTTTTGGAACATTCTAGAAGCTTTGGAACATTTTCGAACTTTCTGGAACATTCTAGAAGCTTTGGAACATTTTCGAACTTTCTGGAACATTCTAGAAGCTTTGGAACATTTTCGAACTTTCTAGAACATTCTAGAAGCTTCGGCCCATGGCTAATTATCGATTGGTATACAGTAGGTGACCCAATGCTAATCATTGATTGGTATACGGAAATTGAGATATCAAAGGTCAAAATCATAAATCTAACCCACGGAATAATAGGTGACCCATGGCTAATTATCGATTAGCATACGGTTGTTGACCCAATGCTAATTATTGATTGGTATACGGTAATTCAAAGATCAAAGATCAAAATCATAAATCTGACCCAGGGAATAATAGGTGACCCATGGCTAATTATCGATTGGTATACGGTAGTTGACCCAATGCTAATTATTGATTGGTATACGGTAATTCAAAGATCAAAGGTCAAAATCATAAATCTGACCCAGGGAATAATAGGTGACCCATGGCTAATTATCGATTGGTATACGGTAGTTGACCCAATGCTAATTATTGATTGGTATACGGTAATGGATCGATGCCCTTCTAAGATCATCCATCCCTCCCCTCCCTATTTCGCAATCCGGACAGGAACATTCTAGATGCTTTGGAACATTTTCGAACTTTATGGAACATTCTAGAAGCTTTGGAACATTTTCGAACTTTCTAGAACATTCTAGAAGATTTGGAACATTTTCGAACTTTCTGGAACATTCTAGAAGCTTTGGAACATTTTCGAACTTTCTGGAACATTCTAGAAGCTTTGGAACATTTTCGAACTTTCTGGAACATTCTAGAAGCTTTGGAACATTTTCGAACTTTCTAGAACATTCTAGAAGCTTTGGAACATTTTCGAACTTTCTGGAACATTCTAGAAGCTTTGGAACATTTTCGAACTTTCTGGAGCATTCTGGAACATTCTAGAAGCTTTGGAACATTTTCGAACTTTCTGGAGCATTCTGGAACATTCTAGATGCTTTGGAACATTTTCGAACTTTCTGGAACATTCTGGAACATTCTAGATGCTTTGGAACATTTTCGAACTTTCTGGAACATTCTGGAACATTCTAGAAGCTTTGGAACATTTTCGAACTTTCTAGAACATTCTAGAAGCTTTGGAACATTTTCGAACTTTCTGGAACATTCTAGAAGCTTTGGAATATTTTCGAACTTTCTGGAGCATTCTAGAAGCTTTGGAACATTTTCGAACTTTCTGGAACATTCTAGAAGCTTTGGAACATTTTCGAACTTTCTAGAACATTCTAGAAGCTTTGGAACATTTTCGAACTTTCTGGAACATTCTAGAAGCTTTGGAACATTTTCGAACTTTCTGGAGCATTCTGGAACATTCTAGATGCTTTGGAACATTTTCGAACTTTCTGGAACATTCTGGAACATTCTAGATGCTTTGGAACATTTTCGAACTTTCTGGAACATTCTGGAACATTCTAGATGCTTTGGAACATATTCGAACTTTATGGAACATTCTAGAAGCTTTGGAACATTTTCGAACTTTCTAGAACATTCTAGAAGCTTTGGAACATTTTCGAACTTTCTGGAACATTCTAGAAGCTTTGGAACATTTTCGAACTTTCTGGAACATTCTAGAAGCTTTGGAACATTTTCGAACTTTCTGGAACATTCTAGAAGCTTTGGAACGTTTTCGAACTTTCTGGAACATTCTAGAAGCTTTGGAACATTTTCGAACTTTCTAGAACATTCTATAAGCTTTGGAACATTTTCGAACTTTCTGGAACATTCTAGATGCTTTGGAACATTTTCGAACTTTCTGGAACATTCTAGAAGCTTTGGAACATTTTCGAACTTTCTGGAACATTCTAGAAGCTTTGGAACATTTTCGAACTTTCTGGAACATTCTAGAAGCTTTGGAACATTTTCGAACTTTCTAGAACATTCTAGAAGCTTTGGAACATTTTCGAACTTTCTGGAACATTCTAGAAGCTTTGGAACATTTTCGAACTTTCTGGAACATTCTAGAAGCTTTGGAACATTTTCGAACTTTCTGGAACATTCTAGAAGCTTTGGAACATTTTCGAACTTTCTAGAACATTCTAGAAGCTTTGGAACATTTTCGAACTTTCTGGAACATTCTAGAAGCTTTGGAACATTTTCGAACTTTCTGGAACATTCTGGAACATTCTAGATGCTTTGGAACATTTTCGAACTTTCTGGAACATTCTGGAACATTCTAGATGCTTTGGAACATTTTCGAACTTTTTGGAACATTCTAGAAGCTTTGGAACATTTTCGAACTTTCTGGAACATTCTAGAAGCTTTGGAACATTTTCGAACTTTCTGGAACATTCTAGAAGCTTTGGAACATTTTCGAACTTTCTAGAACATTCTAGAAGCTTCGGCCCATGGCTAATTATCGATTGGTATACAGTAGGTGACCCAATGCTAATCATTGATTGGTATACGGAAATTGAGATATCAAAGGTCAAAATCATAAATCTAACCCACGGAATAATAGGTGACCCATGGCTAATTATCGATTAGCATACGGTTGTTGACCCAATGCTAATTATTGATTGGTATACGGTAATTCAAAGATCAAAGATCAAAATCATAAATCTGACCCAGGGAATAATAGGTGACCCATGGCTAATTATCGATTGGTATACGGTAGTTGACCCAATGCTAATTATTGATTGGTATACGGTAATTCAAAGATCAAAGGTCAAAATCATAAATCTGACCCAGGGAATAATAGGTGACCCATGGCTAATTATCGATTGGTATACGGTAGTTGACCCAATGCTAATTATTGATTGGTATACGGTAATGGATCGATGCCCTTCTAAGATCATCCATCCCTCCCCTCCCTATTTCGCAATCCGGACAGGAACATTCTAGATGCTTTGGAACATTTTCGAACTTTATGGAACATTCTAGAAGCTTTGGAACATTTTCGAACTTTCTAGAACATTCTAGAAGCTTTGGAACATTTTCGAACTTTCTGGAACATTCTAGAAGCTTTGGAACATTTTCGAACTTTCTGGAACATTCTAGAAGCTTTGGAACATTTTCGAACTTTCTGGAACATTCTAGAAGCTTTGGAACATTTTCGAACTTTCTAGAACATTCTAGAAGCTTTGGAACATTTTCGAACTTTCTGGAACATTCTAGAAGCTTTGGAACATTTTCGAACTTTCTGGAGCATTCTGGAACATTCTAGATGCTTTGGAACATTTTCGAACTTTCTGGAACATTCTGGAACATTCTAGATGCTTTGGAACATTTTCGAACTTTCTGGAACATTCTGGAACATTCTAGATGCTTTGGAACATTTTCGAACTTTATGGAACATTCTAGAAGCTTTGGAACATTTTCGAACTTTCTAGAACATTCTAGAAGCTTTGGAACATTTTCGAACTTTCTGGAACATTCTAGAAGCTTTGGAACATTTTCGAACTTTCTGGAACATTCTAGAAGCTTTGGAACATTTTCGAACTTTCTGGAACATTCTAGAAGCTTTGGAACATTTTCGAACTTTCTAGAACATTCTAGAAGCTTTGGAACATTTTCGAACTTTCTGGAACATTCTAGAAGCTTTGGAATATTTTCGAACTTTCTGGAGCATTCTAGAAGCTTTGGAACATTTTCGAACTTTCTGGAACATTCTAGAAGCTTTGGAACATTTTCGAACTTTCTAGAACATTCTAGAAGCTTTGGAACATTTTCGAACTTTCTGGAACATTCTAGAAGCTTTGGAACATTTTCGAACTTTCTGGAGCATTCTGGAACATTCTAGATGCTTTGGAACATTTTCGAACTTTCTGGAACATTCTGGAACATTCTAGATGCTTTGGAACATTTTCGAACTTTCTGGAACATTCTGGAACATTCTAGATGCTTTGGAACATATTCGAACTTTATGGAACATTCTAGAAGCTTTGGAACATTTTCGAACTTTCTAGAACATTCTAGAAGCTTTGGAACATTTTCGAACTTTCTGGAACATTCTAGAAGCTTTGGAACATTTTCGAACTTTCTGGAACATTCTAGAAGCTTTGGAACATTTTCGAACTTTCTGGAACATTCTAGAAGCTTTGGAACATTTTCGAACTTTCTGGAACATTCTAGAAGCTTTGGAACATTTTCGAACTTTCTAGAACATTCTAGAAGCTTTGGAACATTTTCGAACTTTCTGGAACATTCTAGATGCTTTGGAACATTTTCGAACTTTCTGGAACATTCTAGAAGCTTTGGAACATTTTCGAACTTTCTGGAACATTCTAGAAGCTTTGGAACATTTTCGAACTTTCTGGAACATTCTAGAAGCTTTGGAACATTTTCGAACTTTCTGGAACATTCTAGAAGCTTTGGAACATTTTCGAACTTTCTGGAACATTCTGGAACATTCTAGATGCTTTGGAACATTTTCAAACTTTCTGGAACATTCTGGAACATTCTAGATGCTTTGGAACATTTTCGAACTTTCTGGAACATTCTAGAAGCTTTGGAACATTTTCGAACTTTCTGGAACATTCTGGAACATTCTAGATGCTTTGGAACATTTTCGAACTTTCTGGAACATTCTAGAAGCTTTGGAACATTTTCGAACTTTCTGGAACATTCTAGCAGCTTTGGAACATTTTCGCACTTTCTGGAGCATTCTGGAACATTCTAGATGCTTTGGAACATTTTCGAACTTTATGGAACATTCTAGAAGCTTTGGAACATTTTCGAACTTTATGGAACATTCTAGAAGCTTTGGAACATTTTCGAACTTTCTAGAACATTCTAGAAGCTTTGGAACATTTTCGAACTTTCTGGAACATTCTAGAAGCTTTGGAACACTTTCGAACTTTCTGGAACATTCTAGAAGCTTTGGAACATTTTCGAACTTTCTGGAGCATTCTGGAACATTCTAGATGCTTTGGAACATTTTCGAACTTTATGGAACATTCTAGAAGCTTTGGAACATTTTCGAACTTTCTAGAACATTCTAGAAGCTTTGGAACATTTTCGAACTTTCTGGAACATTCTAGAAGCTTTGGAACATTTTCGAACTTTCTGGAACATTCTAGAAGCTTTGGAACATTTTCGAACTTTCTGGAACATTCTAGAAGCTTTGGAACATTTTCGAACTTTCTAGAACATTCTAGAAGCTTTGGAACATTTTCGAACTTTCTGGAACATTCTAGAAGCTTTGGAACATTTTCGAACTTTCTGGAACATTCTGGAACATTCTAGATGCTTTGGAACATTTTCGAACTTTCTGGAACATTCTGGAACATTCTAGATGCTTTGGAACATTTTCGAACTTTCTGGAACATTCTAGAAGCTTTGGAACATTTTCGAACTTTCTGGAACATTCTAGAAGCTTTGGAACATTTTCGAACTTTCTGGAACATTCTAGAAGCTTTGGAACATTTTCGAACTTTCTAGAACATTCTAGAAGCTTCGGCCCATGGCTAATTATCGATTGGTATACAGTAGGTGACCCAATGCTAATCATTGATTGGTATACGGAAATTGAGATATCAAAGGTCAAAATCATAAATCTAACCCACGGAATAATAGGTGACCCATGGCTAATTATCGATTAGCATACGGTTGTTGACCCAATGCTAATTATTGATTGGTATACGGTAATTCAAAGATCAAAGATCAAAATCATAAATCTGACCCAGGGAATAATAGGTGACCCATGGCTAATTATCGATTGGTATACGGTAGTTGACCCAATGCTAATTATTGATTGGTATACGGTAATTCAAAGATCAAAGGTCAAAATCATAAATCTGACCCAGGGAATAATAGGTGACCCATGGCTAATTATCGATTGGTATACGGTAGTTGACCCAATGCTAATTATTGATTGGTATACGGTAATGGATCGATGCCCTTCTAAGATCATCCATCCCTCCCCTCCCTATTTCGCAATCCGGACAGACGGACAGACGGACACAGCGCTTTATATTAGGTTGGTGCATAAGTTTCTTTCTTTTTTATTTTTCAAATTTCTGTTGTCATGCCTAGACTCTCATGATTTTCTGATTACCATGTGTTATGGCCATGGCGGTAGATTACTACCATACATTTGATTTGGATCTACGCATCATCGTGAGAAGTTGGCAAGTCTCAGAATATTAACATCGGAAAACGGCTATTTTGAGCATTTTGGGATAAATTCAGGTTATCGAATACTTGTGGGATTCTGATTCTACCCAATTGAGGAACACCTGGGCTGGAGTTCTTTGTTCTAATAAGAACAAAAAATCCGGATTCGAACGTGTGTGGGAGACAGGGGAATCCAAAAAGTGTTGATTTCAGCGGATGAATCAGAACACGACTATTTCGAAACCTGCAGTTCTTCAACGGGAAGTTCTATCCTTTCCTAAATTTGTTAGCATACTTACAGGGGAAAGTACTTCACAACCCATCGAAATTGAGTATTCATCAATGATGTGTAAGGAAGTTGCGCTCAACAATTTGTGATCTATGATTTTGAAATACAGTAGTTCTGTAATTGGGCCAACATTTCTAGTAGGTTTATCAAGGCAGGTTTGGTGGGCTATGTCGTATGGCATACCCAGTCAAAGTACTTTGTAACAATGTGCTAAATGTAGCCTTTACGCTATTCTCCTCGGGGCCTAGAGCAATTAAAAAGTCGGAGTGCTCGACCTAGTCCGATTACTTCCGAACTAAAATGCTCTGTTCTAATTGATAGAATCAACACAATATAGTATTCGCCATAGTGTGTACCCATGTCCGTATCAACAGCAAAAATAATTATTTGATTGGCTCATTACGAGTACCTGGGGAGGTCAGAATGTTGGTGCATGAAAAAAGAAAGAAACTTTTGCACCAGCCTAATATATAGGTATTGATAAATTCTCGAACACTCTGCTGATGAAGAGCCCTTGTGGCGGACGATAAATAAAATATAAAATAAACTAAATTACGCTCGATATTTTAAAGAGAAACAGTGTTCACGCACCTCAGAAGTTCGCGAACTTCGCGAAAAAATTCGCGAAAAGTTCGCAACTTTTCTCGCACGTTTCTGACAGATTAAACGGGTCGAATAATATCCCGCATCATGCAGGTTGCACTATGATCAGGCTAGTTAATATTCGATGAGTTTTATTTTTTTAGCAATATCCGTGAAGAATTCGTCAGGAATGATTATTCATCATATCTTCGTTACTATGAATTACCTATCAGGTTGTTGCGAAAGTCTTGCTCCTTTTTGTAATTTTCATATTCATGTATCTTATGACTTTTGCTTTTACTTTAGGATCATACTATTTTTCTTAGGTAACTGAGGTACCAATACTCTTCCAATCGCACATTACCTCAGACTTCTCCTTCAGTTTAAAAAGACACAACATGAAGTCAAATTCTGACAACTGAGGTCATTAATATGACTTTTTCTTCGATCATAACTCCCTAAGGAAACGTGATATGCTCATACCAGTGACACAGTTATAAACATATAATATATTGTATCACAATAAAATACTAACGCATATTCAGCACCAAAAACTTTACATACTACTTCTGCCTGATTTGGGTTCGACCATGAACAAGGTTCTTCAGAAAATGGTTTCACCCCTCGCATTTTTGATCAAGCAGCCTTGGCCATCCAGACTGCTCTGAATTATAATTTTCATATAGTTATCTTTTCAAATTTTCAGCGTGGGACTGATACAGTTTTGTTGAAAGTAGCTATGCCGTCGTGAACGGTGGAATGAAAATGTTGATGCCGAAATCGTTATTTTTACCGAATTTTCATTTCTCCCGCACTATGAATGATCGACCTTTCGCGCTCATTTGAACAAGCAACCTCTCCCCTATAATCACATTTAAGGATTCCTTTCGTAAATCATTAGTATTTATGTGGTGATTCAAATCAATCAGTCCCATAATTCGTATTTTTTATAGCGTTTCGGTCAAATTGAATATTCGAAAAATTCAAAATTTCAGAACGATGAGAAATACTCATACAAAATAGTTATGGTGGTGTATTATATCTACGACAGTTGAAGGAAGCGCACTTGTTTTGGAATCAACAACTTTTCTCTAACCAAGAAATGGCAATGATTTGGCATTGCTTAAATTCAAATTCCGAAACGTCTTTCTCTAGAAATGACGAACAAAGAGCTGACTTCAACACACTTTTATTGGGGTGTCCGGAAAGTTCGTATAATTTTTTGTTTTTATTTTTTATTCAATGCTTTACAATTCTCAGTGACCAATGTATGCCCCCTTCTTTCTCACTACCTCCCTCCAGCGATTGGGCAGGGTCTCGATTCCTCTCTTCCAGAATGCGGGTTTCTTCGAGACCGCCCAGTTCACGAAAGCCCTCACAACTTCATCTCGATTCTTGAACTTCTTTCCTTTGCAGAAGTCAGAGAGAGAGCGGAAGCAGTGGTAGTCGCATGGGGAGAGATCCGGGGAATACGGTGGATGGGGAATCCTCTCGATCTTCAGCTCGTCCATTTTCTTCTGGGTCATCTTCGCTCGATGTGGGCGAGCATTGTCCATCAGAAGAAGAATTTTGCCCTGGTTCAGGAGTCTGGGAGGGACTCTGATCGCGACATCTTGCAGTTGTTCAGAGAAGAGGTCGGCATTGATGCTGGTGCCAGGGGCGAGGATCTCCCAGTAGATGGGACCGAGCACTGAGAAGAAGAAGGAGTTCCTTCTTTCCGTGCTCTTCCTTCTTCGGGACGGGCGTGGGCTTCTCATCTGCATCCACCCATTGCAGTCTCCTCACAGGGTTATCGTACGTGATCCACTTCTCATCTGTAGCGATGATGGAATTGACCCATCGAAGATTGGATCTACGATGGAGTAATTCCCGACAGACTTGAACACGATTTTTCAGCTGTTCGGGGGAGAGGTCATGGGGAATCACTTGTGGGAGTTTCGGCTTCTTCCCAGATCGATGGAGGATATCGGACACCGTTGATCTGGGAGTACCAGTATCCTTCTTCAACTCACGCACACTGGCCATGGGCTTGCGCTTCAGTGTGCGGAGAACGAGAGGCTGATCGAGGGAGGGAGGGCGTCCAGAGCGGGGTTGATCATCGAGACCAAACTCCCTTTTCTTGAAGCGGGAGAACCACTTATAGCAGAAGGGTATGGAGGGGGCGTCAGCTCCTTCCGACTGGGCCAGGGCAGAGTGGGCCTCCTTCACGGATCGGCCAAGACGGTAGTAATGAAGTAAAACTGCTCGGAGGTAGAGATGGGAGTCCATCACAAGAATCAATGTAGCAACTAGGAGACTGATTAAATCCTCTAACTACTCAACGTCAGAATGATGCAATACATTGTTGACAAACAGATTGCGCAATCACTGCATTTGATCGCGAACTGACTTTTTTCCGAAGCATTATACGAACTTTCCGGACACCCCAATATTTAGAATTTAGAATTTAGTTAGCAATACTTGGAAGAAATGTGAAAATACGAATAACAATTTTAGAATTGTGGATGCTGACTTAGGGCGTAGATTTAAATCATGATTCAAATCAACCATGGTAGAATAACAAGGAAACATTCCCTTATTCTTGACTATAATATCAGGCATTGGTGTTTTCAATGAAGAGAAATTGGTAAGATCAAAAGTACCGTCCAAAAAGGAGCAAGACTTTCGTAACAACATAATAATTAATTTGGGGGGGTGACCTTTGCACAACCGAAATTTGCACAACTATTCACCATTAATTTGCGATTGGACGTTGCGACTTGGGACTTGCTTCATTGTAACCAGTATGTGCTGCCCTACATTTGTATATGTAAATCTTGTTACCAGGCGAACTTGAGTTTCACTCCATATCTATTAGGTTGGTGCAAAAGTTTCTGACTATTTTCATGTTTGAACATTTTGACCTCCCCCGTTAATTTAATTTTGCCAATCGCCTAATGGTTTTTCTCAGTTTATGAAGGCTTGCGAATACTTTTTAAATAACACTATGCCGGGCCAATTCGATCGGTAACGATGGCAATATTCACAGTCAAAGTCGTCATTGTCCATATCTCGTCATACTATTTAATTGTTCATAACTCCAAGGATAAATGTGAGAACTGCAAAAGTAAACATGAGCGAGGTATAACAGGCACATAAAACCTATTGGATTCGGTTCGAAAGCAGTCAGTTCTGGTGAAAAATGTGAAATTTTTGTGCGAAATTGTGATTTTAGATTCAACTAAAATTTGATTTCAATATGTCTTATATACCGTCGAGGCATTACTAGAGCAACGCCATTTCAATTTTGAGCCTATTTCTTAGCGTTAAGAAATTATGATTTTTCATCCGTTTCCACGTTTGTTTCGTTTTTTTACCTTATCAATGGATGTATTAGGGTGTCCGGAAAGTTCGTTCATTTTTTGTTTTTATTTTTTATTCAATACTTTAGAATTCTCAGTGATCAATGTATGCTCCCATGTTTCCCCTCACTTCCTTCCAGCGATCGGGCAGAGTAGCGATTCCTCTCTCCCAGAAATCGGGAGTCCTCGAGATCATCCATTCCACGAAAGCCCTCACAACTTGATCTCGATCTTTGAACTTCTTCCCCTTGCAGAAGTCAGAGAGAGAGCGGAAACAGTGGAAGTCACAAGGAGAGAGGTCCGGTGAATACGGTGGGTGGGGAATCCTCTCGATATCCAGCTCGTCCATTTTCTTCTGAGTCAATTTCGCGCGATGAGGGCGAGCATTGTCCATCAGAAGAAGGATTTTGCCCTCGCTCACAAGACTGGGAGGGGTTCTGTGGGCGACTTCTGCCAGTTGGTTGGAGAAGAGGTCGGCAGTGATGTTGGTGCCAGGGGACAGGATCTCCCAGTAGATCGGGTAGATCGGACCAAGCACGGTGAAGAAAAAGCAGAGGAGTTCCTTCTTTCCATGCTCTTCCTTCTTCGGGACTGGCTTGGGCTTCTTATCCGCATCGACCCATTGTAGTTTCCTCTCAGGTTTATCGTAGGCGATCCACTTCTCATCTGTGGCGACAATTGAATTGACCCATCCAAGATTTGATCTGCGATGGAGCAATTCATGACAGATCTCGACACGGTTTTTCAGCTGTGCCGGAGAGAGATCATGGGGAACCACTTGTGGGAGCTTGGGCTTCTTTCCCACTCGATGGAGGATATCGGACACCGTCGATTTAGGAGTGCTAGTCTCTCTCCTCAAATCGCGCACACTGGCTTTGGGCTTCCTATTCAGAGTGCTGAGGACAAGAGACTGATCGAGGGTCGGAGGGCGTCCAGAACGGGGGTGATCTTCGAGACTATAGTCTCCGTTCTTGAAGCGAGAGAACCACTTCTGGCAGAACCGAAGGGAGGGGGCATCGTCACCTTCCGATTGGGCCAGGGCAGAATGGGCCTGCCTCACTGATTGGCCAAGACGGTAATAATGCAGCAAGACTGCGCGGAGGTAAAGATGAGTCTCCATCACGAAAATCTATGTAGAAACTAAGAGATTGATTCAATCCTCTCACCACTTAGCGTCAGGATGATGCAATACTTTGTTGACAAACAACATTGCGTGATTGCGAAATTCGATCGCAAACTGAGTTTTTACAAAGGCATGAACGAACTTTCCGGACACCCTAATAGCATATCTTAATAACTGAATTTCATAATACAGGCACAACACTCCTTCCACCGTAGTAAATGCCCTGCGGTTCCCGTTGCTAGTTCAAACATGTCCGCGTATTGGTCGAAATGGTCGAGTCTTACAGAGCGGGTCTCTTAAGTACCTATAGGTGCGGGTGGAATAGTCTCATGAATGCGATTCAGTTAAGCAATGAAATTTTTTTTCATTCGCCGGTTTCATGCTACAATCACTATTCATATGTGTCACACCGGGAAATCAGTTGATTTTTTTGTCGGTGCCGTGGTTAAACAAATAGCATAATTTCAAACAATGGGACAGTCTTTCTGTTCTTCGGATGGAACTCTACCGCACTGTCACTATCAACCACGGCGGAGCACCGTACCCGTTCAATTAACCTTTGTTTGAACATTTTTCTGCATATCAATGTGAGTATCCAACCAGCCGATGAGCAGATGTGATCCCTCATTGAAACTCCCAACTCACAAGTTGTATTCCTTCTCATGCTCAACCCTTTTCTTCTTCCTCACTTGTCAATCTCCATCCTCGTGTCGTCAGCATGAGCGAAATCATCGATGCCTTCGTTCTCCGAAAGATTCCATGAGTGTCTGCCTGGGGAATTATCGATGTTTAAAATACTTCGAAAATTGTATTAAAATCACATAGTGACAAGTCAAAAATTCACACCCCTCATTCGGGTTACACTATGATCATGTAAGAAGAACCGTGGATACCTATTCAATACGAGCGAGATTTTAATTTTGAAATCACTGCCCCATAAAATCTGAAAAATGGCGCCTCACCATTACCGAACAACTCGTGTCAAATGATGCATGCAAATCTCATGCGAACTAGGCATATCTTCCTTGAACTCGTCCAATTTAACACTCTCCCAATCGTCCTCCTCGATCTCATATTCCCAATTCTTACCCTTAGCATCATCACATCGGATGTTGTCAGCATCGTCGAAATCGGTGAAGCCGCCACGAGCGTATACCACCTGGACAAGTTATCGATATTAAAAATAAAGGCAAAATTCAATTGATGTTCAATCACAAAACCACCACCTGACAAAATTCTCTCCCGCATCATGCAAGTTGCAAATCATGTAAGAAGAAGCATGTCTGCACATGCAATGGTTATTTTCTTCAGTAGTTATAATACAATCAATCATAAATGTAATGGTAGAATATACCTCATAATGACCAACCTATAATAACCCCGATGGAGAGATTATCTGAGTAGCTAGCGAATCGATTCCGCTCTTCTCAGAATGTCATATTTGATACTTCAATCTCTCTCTAACCACCAGCTGGTTGTGGATTAGCGACCTCTCTTGCTCTAACAAAATCTGCCGTTTTTCCAGAGGAAGAAAGGAAAACTGCTCCAAACAGTAGATTACTATAGATGGTCAACTCCTAGCAATGCCATTGTAAAACTTGATAATCGAATTCACTAGGCAGATTTTCGTTCCACCAGGGATACATGTGCCCATGCCATCCTTCATAACTAATTCACAGCATAATTCTCTTTCAAATACGACAACGAGAAAGAGAACTGTGGCTACGTCGTCACTTTTCACTCCTATATACTTTTTACTTAACAACATAAATGATGAATAAGAGTATAACTCAACTGAACTCAACTCAACTATGAGCATGTCAAACTGGGGAAGACATTTTCCTACTGTGAAGAGTCGGGGGGTCGCGACCACATAAATTTGGTCACACTGCGATTCACTCTTGAGAGAAAGAGGGAGAGAGCGAACAACACTGGTAATTAGGGTAATTAATTAACCTGAAATTGGCAAAATTATTTCATATTTGAATCGAGAAGTGCACAACATAGTTGTTATAAAGGTAGCAAAGGAAATGAATATAAATCACTAGGCGAACCTCAGCTTCAGATAGCATTCATTAGCACTAGTCACATGGAGCTCTAATAAGCATTCATCTACTTCGAATTTAAAAATATACAGGACAAATAACCTTCTCTTTTCCATCAGCTGTCAATCCTCAATCTCCTTCAGTTGGATGTCGTCAATATCGCCGAAATCCTCAACGTTGAAGACCACAAACGTCTGTCAGAATTTTGAGAATAGTCGATTTTGAAAGACTAAGTCATGTATTTTTTAATCGAAAAGTTAACAGCTACCATATAGTAATTGTCCCCCGAATCATGCAGGTTGCACTACGATAATGTAATAAGAACATAGCTCACTCATTCAATTCAATCGCTCCGCAAATAAAAAAAAACAATATAGTCTCAATCTAACTTTGCATTGTCCCTCATAGTTGTCTCGTTATAATTATACTACTCCTACATTACAGTAATCTACTTAACTCATCAGTATCTTTCTAACTAATTAGTGGCTGCTCGTTCTCTTCCTAATCTCACGAGATCGGCAGTTTTTCCAGGAGGAAAGGGCGCGAAGAGAAAGCGCGAGCGAGTCTGGAAAGTAGATTAATTATTAAATTAAACTCCGCGTAGATAGTGATAATACTGCTGATCAACCACTAGCAATGTTGCTGTGAAACTTGATCATCGAATTCACTAGGCACATTTTCGTTCCTGCAGGTCTACGTTAGTCGATGCCATTCTTGATAACTAATTATCTCTCGATGGCTTACTCACATTCAGATACAAATCAACGACAACGAATCATATGGATAAATTAATATTTTCACTTCTTCATCTTTACAGAGTAAATCAATGATAAATGTGAATATTGCTCAAATTGAATGAATGTGCCTATCGAGGGAAGAGATTCTCCTTCTTCGAGAAGCCGGATATGCTCTTTGTTTATGACCCTGATTAACAGAAAGATACATTATTTTTTGAACTCAACGAGCTCTCGATAGCCATGCCATAATCAAGAATCAGATGCGACGAACCTATGAAACCCGTTACCCCTTCCCTTCTCTTTCCCTTGCTCTCACAAAACCTGTCAATTATCATCTTCATGCAGTTCGATGAAGCCATGAGCGACGAAATCCTCAACGTCGACGTCGGCCGAGAAGAAGAGACTAACGTCTGCTATCGCCTAGAGAAATATTGATAATTCAAATGCGCCTTATACCGGACTTTTATTTTAAAAATCACGAACAGACAATAATTCGCTCTCGCATAATGCAGGTTGCACTATTATCATGTAAGAAGAACTGCTCGGCAATGACTTGTTTCGCAAATCATTCGCCATTGAAACGAAAATTTTTGCTCCCTTTCCTAAATGCGCAATTCAACAGCGAATTTATCTAATGTCTCTATGACCCCAATTTACAGTAAAATATATGAGAGGAATCGCGAGAGAATCGACCATTTTAGGGGGGTAGGCGGCAGTGAAATTCATACTCGAGCGATTCCTCTACCAATTTGGCACAAGGTATTTCAAATGATGCCCTTTCAAACTGCGTCGTCAGAATTTTGATAACTGTCGTCATCTTCGAGATTCAGAAGGCCAAACATGATACTATCACTTTTCGGCAGTCAAATCGGGCGCATTCAAATGATAATAACATCGTTTAAATTAAAGATAGAAGGCCGTTCTGTTTTTAGAAGGGAAAGAGGGTATCCAGGGCTACAACTTCTATGTTGACCGTGTCATTCCCAGTGCACGCCCCGGTGCGGGGCGGTCGGTCGGACTAAAAATGTCGAAATTTTTCAAATCGGAAAAACCCACCAAAGTTATTATGCGGAAGTTATAGTCCCTATAGGTGACTAACTTTTCGCCAAAAACCAAACAAATCGTGAAGATGAAAAAAAAAGAGCGCACACTTTAGTAGGGTGGCCCCAGAATGGGTGTCAGACAGAGAAACTTCCAAAAGTTTAATTGGCAGCTATCTGGCTGAAATATATCCAAAATCATCTAAAACAACATTTCAAGTTGTTTCCCCAATAGTTATAGCACTTTCAATGGTCAAAAACTACAGTATGACCTCAAATTCAAAAATCGATATTTTGACCCTCAACAACCTATGGTATGGGTGCAATTACACTAAATCGGTTTCAAGTAATGTAGGAACATTCCTTGAAACGTCTCAAATAAAGAGCGCATCTGCAAACATGATATTTCATCTGAGGAATCCGTGGAAAGGCGCAAAACTGTAATTTCGAGCAAAATAGACTTCTGGACCCGCGTTATGCCTAGAAATGTAGATCTTGATGAGCTGAACATTTCATCTGTTGAAAGTGAGTCCCTATCTTATCGTTGAAGCGTGCTACAGAGCCTGGAAGTTGGCAAAAAACGACGAGAGACGTGCGCGGGAGAGCGCTAAATGGAGGGGATGGGGAGAGAGGTCAGTCGGCGAGAGCGCCAGACGGTTAGAGCACGCGCCCTAGGAAGGAGTCTAGCGCGTTTCTGGCCGTCTTCCACGCTCTATAGCGCGCTTCAATGAATAGATAGAAGCTAACTTTCAACAGATGAAATGTTCAGCTGATCATGCTCTACATTTCTAGCCAAGGGACGGGTCCACACGACTATTTTGGCCGAAATTACAGTTTTGCGCCTTTCTACGGGTTCCTCAGATGAAATATCATGTTTGCAGATGCGCTCTTTATTTGAGACGTTTCAAGGAATGTTCCTACATTACTTGGAACCGATTTAGAGGAATTGAAAAGGGTTCGGCGAAGCTCTACCCGATCGTTTTGAGAATTGAAAAGACAATGGAGAAATAGGCTCCGCCCCTCTTTCTCCCGTCTCGCTTTTTGGACCTTTCACGTTATGCTCGATTCACCCACATTTTGGGTCATAACTTGACTCAAACAGTAGATATCGACCTAATTCAAAAAGTATGATCCTATTCATTCCCATAGGAACACATTAACCCCAGAAATAGGCCTGTGTGATGATTTCTGTCAACCACCTTGCGGACCCTACCTATAGGGACTATAACTTCCGCATAATAACTTTGGTGGGTTTTTCCGATTTGAAAAATTTCGACATTTTTAGTCCGACCGACCGCCCCGCATCGGGGCGTGCACTGGGAATGACACGGTCAACATAGAAGTTGTAGCCCAGGATCCCCTCTTTCTTTGTAAAAAAGAACGGCCTTCTATTTTTAATTTAAACGATGTTATGATCATGTGAATGCTCCCGATTTGCCTGCCGAAAAATGATAGTATCATGTTTGGCCTTCTGAATCTCGAAGATGACGACAGTTATCAAAATTCGGACGACGCAGTTTGAAAGAGCATCATTTGAAATACCTTGTGCCAAATTTGTAGAGGGATCGCTCGAGTTTGAATTTCACTGCCGCTGAGTAGTCGATTCTCTCGCGATTCCTCTCATATATTTTTTTATCTCGGTCGTAATAGAATGAAAGAAGCAAGCAATCATATGTGATACATCCATGGAACCCGTTACTCATCAAATCCTGTCAATATTCTTCCTCGTTCAGTTGGACGTCATCACCATCCACGATGTCCTCAAGAACGTTGATGTCCGACAAGCTTCCACGAACATCAACCACAACCTGCAGAATTACCGACATTTAAAGTACACAGCAAACTTAATTTAAATCGCAGATTCAATCTCCATCAGAAAAGCATTTTCTCCCGCATCATGCAAGTTGCACTATGATCGTGTAAGTAGAATCATTGCTGCTCAGTCAATTATGTTGAGGGTACTGGATAAAAATAATCAACCTATCGAATATCTAGCTCTAAATTACGCCTCTGCATCAGTTCGTCGGCTGCATATAAGGGGGGTGCGTTACATGTTTTAGCAAGTCTGAACTGGTTTATGAAAGAGAAAAAGTTTCAACCAGTTTATTTTTTTTGAAAATGGTTGAACTCTGTTCATCCAGCACATTTGTAACAGTAAATGTACTGGATGAACCGAGTTCAACCATTTCCAAAAAAATTAAACTGGTTGAAACTTTTTTTCTTTTTCATACACCAGTTCAGACTTGCTAAAACATGGAACGCACCCCCTTTATATGCAGTACTTGCAAATGTAACTGGTATTTTCTATGTTTGTATCATTTTACAATTAACGCAAATGCTTTATTACTATTATTATAATAAACTGAGGCATATGATTCACTCTCACCTGGGATAATGCGAAGGTGTGCACTATGAATGTCGCCTCCCGATTTCCATCCGAACTGAAATAATCGGAATTCATGCACCTGCTGGTTTTAATGACAAAGTAACTATTCCAATTACTGATTAGTATGCCAACTCAATTCCGAACAGCCTTCCATTATTAATTAAGAAAATGCACACAATATAATATCCTGAGTCAGACAGTCAAGCGTAATGTACTCGACAAATATTACATCCTCCATCATATAGATTGCATTACGATCATGTAAGGAGAGCCGTATCTCCTGTTCAGTTCACCTCGCATCCCGTTGCAACAAAATCAATCTACAGCATGTTATGAGAAAATTTGCTAAATGCGGAAAGTGCAGTTTCCGTGGTCTTACTAGAAAGACGATAGACGTGTTACTTCAAGAATACGAATCTATTAGACTCTAAATTCGCCCGAGCTATTGACCCAACTTGGCGAGTAGTAGGATTCACGGGCTACGATTAATGCAGCCAAGTTGAATTGACAATTGTGGTAGATAAATTATTAATTTTAAAGGAATGATGGTGAAGTTATTAGTATTAGGTTGGTAAGAAAGTAATTTTAGATCTGGATCATGATGTTTGAGCCAGCCCAAAATCCGTCGTTAAAGATCTAAATCTGGCTCGGTAGCGCATATTAGGGGTTTATTTGGCCAATATAAACATATGAGTGACTATCTGAGAGAACCGAGCAATACCACCTATAGGCCGTACAGCGAAAAATAAACTTCTGATTTTAAGATGCCCCTTGGGGTAACTTTTCACGTAGAGTTCGGAAATCGACCTTAGGAAGCCGTATCTCTGACCACTCATTTCGTCTGTCGCGCTGAACCTGGGATGTCGGTTTTTGTATTTTTTGAACGGCTCATCCAAACCTCATAAATGTATAGTACTTTGAAAGATCTCGACAAGATAAGCATTTTTACTGTTGGAAGTGAAAAGCTGGCTCATCTGCGGAAAAAGTCATTTGAAAATTAAGAAATTTTGCCGTGAAAAAGTGTTTCAATGGGTGTCATTTTAATCAACATTATTAGATTCACCGTGAAAAGTTACCCTAGGAGCCAAATTTTCGTGAAAAAACCGTGTCTCAAAGGGGTCACCTGAATCTCAGAAGAGGAAAGGCAGTGATTTTTTTGGCAAATATGTATATTTTTAAGACGATCCACTGTGAACTCCGATTAAGTCTAGTCAGTTTATAGCTACACTTTGTTAGGGCAAAAATTTAACGTACAAAAAACGGACATTATCTCAATTCGAAAAAATCGATTTTCATCATCTCGATTTTTCTCATGTTTAGGCACATGCTACTTTTCCTTTACGTCCGCATTCCCAATTTTCTGGGCAAATCTAGTAGAACGGACCAACATGTGTCAGAAAAGTTTGAGGTTAGGGTCCTCACCAATCCGGAAGGTAGGCATATTTCTGCTTGAATATGCAATATCGCGCTCGTAAAAAATGTTTCACATGATAATATCGAAATTACTAGAGCTATCGGATAATTTTGTACACTATTCAACTTCTTCAACTTAGATCAACTATTAAGCACGTGCAAAATGGCGCGTATATTCAATCTAATGAAAATTACTTTTTGGACACCTGAAAAATCATTTTTTTTCAAAAACTGCTCATTGACCGCTGTAATACATAACGCTTGAGGAATTTAGTTGTAGGAAGGTGTATACAAGTAAAATCTAATCGATTTTCACAAAATGACGCTCAAAATTTATTTTCGTTCTTTTCCGACACTCACAATCTTGCATTTTCAATCAAAAATATGCTTACCTTCCGGATGGGTGAAACTTTTCTGACATATGATGGTCCGTTCTACTAGATTTGCCCAGAAAATTGGGAATGCGGATCGTAAAGGAAAAGTAGCATGTGCCTAAACATGAGAAAAATCGAGATGATGAAAATGGAATTTTTCGAATTGAGATAATGTCTGTTTATTGTACGTTAAATTTTTGCCCTATCAAAGTGTAGCTATAAACTGACTAGACTTAATCGGAGTTCACAGTGGATCGTCTTAAAAATATACATATTTGCCAAAAAAATCACTGCCTTTCCTCTTCTGAGATTCAGGTGACCCCTTTGAGACACGGATTTTTTCACGAAAATTTGGCTCCTAGGGTAACTTTTCACGGTGAATCTAATATTATTGATTGAAATGACACACATTGAAACACTTTTCATGGCTGAAATTTGTATTATTCTAATTACCCTAACTTTTTCCACAGATGAGCTAGCTTATCACTTCCAACAGTAAAAATGCTTATCTCGTCGAGATCTTTCAGAATTACTATACATAGAGACCGCAAGGTCCGCCCACTTGGAGGGAGAAAGAGCTCCCTCGAAATCTGGCACCTCAAACGACAGCGCGAATTCTTAACCTAAAAATATGAAAAAAATATTTTTGTGTACGTCTAACAAGTGTCTATAAATGGCAGGGTTATCCAATCAGAAATATCTCAAAATTACCGTTTTATGATTCATGATAGCGAAATGGAAGGTTTCCTACGAAAATTTCTAGTTCGCCAATAGTGGGATGGAAAGTCCCTGAATTTAGGCAAATTTTGAGACCAAGAACAGAATTTTATGAATTTTCTCCGAATTGTCGTTTAATTTAAACGATAATTGACGATGCGTTAAGGGAACAGCAAAGGGGAGCGACTTCCTCGCTCCTTTCTCGCTGGTTTCTCACCCGGCGCGTGTAGAGAGCGCGCACTCTCGACATCCTCCCGCTTTCCCCTTCCCTTCGAGCTAGGCTCGAAGCGTAGCTCTGCTCAAAGTTTTGGAGATCTGCATAAAATCAGGCAGAGCGGGCTCCGCCCACTCCGCTCTCGTCCCGATTTCGACTCCCGTTCCGTCGTGACTTTTTCGAGGGTTTTGGGGCCATAACTCGAGTCAGATATCGACAAACGGTAAAAAGCATGACCTTATTTAGCCTCACAGGTGTCTATTAGACCCGCAAACGGCCCTACCGAAGCAATTCGGTCACTCTAACTATACATTTATGAAGTTTGGATGAGCCGTTCAAAAAATACAAAAACCGACCACCCAGGTTCAGCGCGACACACGAAATGAGGGGTAAGAGATACGGCTTCGTAAGGTCGATTTCCGAACTCTACGTGAAAAGTTACCCCTAGGGGCATCTTAAAATCAGAAGTTTATTTTTCGCTGTACGGCCTCTGGTCAGTTCTCTCAGACAGACTCATATGTTCGAATCGCCTTCCGCTTTACGGCTATTCGGGAAAAAAAGCAATCTTACAAAATGAAATATTTTCTCAAGTTTTAAAATTGTTTTCTGCCTCTTGTATTTCGAGGCGAAAAATAGCAGGATAATCTTATATAGTGGGATGAGTAGCCCAGTGGCAGTTCCCTCGAATAATATGGCTTAGTGCAATCCTCAATATAACATGATCTATAAGAGAGACTATCTGAGTCAGTGAACATATTTGAGAAGACCCTTGGCAAAGTTCGAAAAATCGAATTCCTCCATAATGCGTGTAAGGATAGTACTCGGTGAGTATAGCACGGAGGTCACTTATGGAGTCATCCAGGTGACGATTTCAAGTAATATAGGTATTGCGAAATTTTTCGAAATTAACTTTTTCGCAACCATTTCGAACGAATGGCATCTTGAAAAATGCGCAAAATTCGAGTGATCATACTCACTAAATTTCATGCCGAAATGTTTTGAAATCCTTCAGAAAAATCGAAATATCGACTATAATTTACGAATGAAAAATTGTAGCTCGATCAGATGGGTGGGTATGTACCTTTTTTTAAGGATGAGTTTTTGAGAAAAAAAACTAAATTTAAGGATGAGTTTTTGAGAAATTGTCGAAAAAGTGATGAAACCTCGGAATAAAGCCAGTTTGTGATACGCTCGATGGACTACCGTACCCCTCCCTAGGTGAACTACTCGATGAGGGAAATCGATCTGCATTAGTAGAATGTCGATATTCTTTCGCGCGCGCGAGAGCGCAGGTCTTAAAAAGCTACCGTAATTCTACAGGGGTAAAATCAGTTCATGATGCGTCCTGGCCTACCGTAACCCAAAACTGAAATGTAAGACAGGTGTTCTAGGGTTACCCTACACGTAGTACTCGATAAGGGAAATGCAATAGAGTTAATACAATTTTGATGCGTATCCGCGCGCGCGAGAGTGCAGCGGCTAAAGTAAATCAAGAGATTACGGTAGCTCTTTAACATAAGCGATCTCGCGCGCGCGGATGCGCATCGAAAATTCTTTCATGTTAGGGCATTTCTCTCATCGAGTACTCCGTATAGGGTAACTCAAGAACACCTGTCTTCCATTTCTGTTTTGGGTTACGGTAGGCCAGGCCCTATCATGAACTGATTTTATTTCAAGTTGCCGACCGTTGTTTGCCGATTTCTCAAAACTTTATTTTTTGATTTTAATTATATTAATTTAATAGATAGTTAGAATCCATAGCTACGAATATAAAACTTCAAAACTTTCTAGACCCTCCCATCCGAACGAGATATAATTCGAAAAACGTAAAATTTATCAACTTTTAATTTTTTTCGCGACAGTTTTTGTCCAATTGCTGTCGCAATTGGCAGGCACAATTATTAGAATATTCTGCATTTTTAGAGATATAACTTGTTATGTTCGATTACGAACTGACAAAGTTCGAAAATCGACGCTTTTGGATAAAAGTGCCGCGCATTTCTCAATGCGTGCTCTATAACACTAAATAAGTCACGCCTGAGCTATACTCACTGAGTACTAAATGTATGCCAATTTTGGAGGAATTCGATTTTTCGCTAGTGCCAAGCGTCTACACAAAAATGTTCACTCACTCAGATAGTCTCTCATAAGTGAAATGAAAAGGCAAAGTGGTGTTGCAATCACTGCATATAATCGCCCAGAAGCGTGGGACACTAATTTTCTCTCCGGGCACAGCGTATATTACTAAAAGCTTAACCTTCTCAAACTCTAATGTCGAGTGCAAGATCTCGGAAGATCCGAGCTACTTCACCGACATCGGAATACTCTCGCACCGTCTGCAATGCGAATGACACGGCAAAGAAAGGTTCGCATGACTCATAGGGCATGATGTTTCATTGTTTTCAATGAAGAAATGATAAACCCATCTATAAATGTAGGAATAATATGAAAAGATATCCCAATCAATACATAATTACCGTAATGTGTTTCCTATTGCTGCCCAGCTTGATGGTGTTCTAGCCGACCTCGAGCGTCTGAACGCAAAAGTAGTGTTACAATGTTTTTGTGACATACGACGTAACAGTATCACTCCCAGTTCGAGTATGCAGAATATATAATGTAAGTGAAACAAGAAACGATGATTATGAGAGACTTTTTGAGTCAGTGAACATATTTGTGAAGACCCTTGGCAAAGTGCGGAAAATCGAAATCGCCCATAATGTGCCTACATGTAGTACTCGACGAGCATAGCTATGGTGCCCCATCCCGAGTGTTCTAGATCACTCTCTGCGAAATGGGACACATTTAAATCTTGACCTTGAAATTTCGAATTTCTCCATTTCGAAACCGATTTGAATGGTTGATGTCTCAAAAAATTGCTAATATTCCATGGATAGGTAACAAATTCTAGAATGATTGGGCATCAACTCGTGAAGAAACATCGAAAAAAAAATGTTGTAATTTTTAATTTTTTCAGATGGGTTGGTAGCCACGATTTTTATTGATTTATTATCTCGAGCTTTATGCATACTATTAGTAGAAAAATTTTGAAAAAAAATAAAAAATACGGTTTTTGAGATATTGAAATATAATCAGTTCGTGATCACGTCAAACTACCGTACTCGAGTGATGAGAGTGTGTGCAGAATGAAGAGACTATTACACGAATTTTACAACAGCTATGTGCGATATTTAAAAAAGATGGGTTTGTGAGTGCGCAAATAACTACGTTACCGTGTTCTAAGGTATGCAAGTAGACGCCTGCTTAAAACGTTGTAAAAGGCTCGTAAGGCCTCGGGCAATTCGAAAAAGTTGGGATGGGGCCTCGCCCCATCCCAACTTTTTCGAATCACCCTCGGCCTCTCGAGCCTTTCACAACGCTTACGCTGCGCGAAGTGAGAGCAAGTTGGGCAGATTTTACAACAGCTATGTGCTATATTTAAAGAAGGACTGTCAGCAAAGTTGAAATTTTGACGTTGTCATAACCATGACCGACCTTTGTACAACCATAAGAGATTCTGAAAATTTCAAATTCATATCTCTATTTTGAACCTAGTTAACATTAGTTGGCAGAAAGCCAAGGAGGGCTTGAAGGGAAGGGACGTTCGGGAATTCAAATATCTAGAGGATTTTTCAAAAACTGTTGGGATTCGAACCCACAACCTTCCGATTACGCTGCGACTGCTTTACCACTGAGCTATGCGAGTGACCCTTGCCTGTCCTCTTAGCTCGCGCTATGATCGTTGGATGATTGTCTAGGTCATGGTTATGACAGCGTCAAAAATTTAACTTTGCTGACACTCCTTCTTTAAAAAAGATGGGTTTGTGAGTGCGCAAATAACTACGTTACCGTGTTCTAAGGTATGCAAGTAGAAGCCTGCTTAAAACGTTGTAAAAGGCTCGTGAGGCCTCGGGCAATTCGAAAAAATCGAATCACCCTCGGCCTCACGAGCCTTTCACAACGCTTACGCTGCGGGGAGTGAGAGCAAGTTGGGCAGATTTTACAACAGCTATGTGCTATATTTAAAAAAGATGGGTTTGTGAGTGCGCAAATAACTACGTTACCGTGTTCTCAGGTATGCAAGTAGAAGCCTGCTAAAAACGTTGTAAAAGGCTCGTGAGGCCTCGGGCATTTCGAAAAAATCGAATCACCCTCGGCCTCACGAGCCTTTCACAACGCTTACGCTGCGGGGAGTGAGAGCAAGTTGGGCAGATTTTACAACAGCTATGTGCTATATTTAAAAAAGATGGGTTTTTGAGTGCGCAAATAACTACGTTACCGTGTTCTAAGGTATGCAAGTAGACGCCTGCTTAAAACGTTGTAAAAGGCTCGTGAGCATAGTTGCCCACGCCGGCGGCGACCCCCCATGACCCCATATTCATGGTTCAGCACTGCTCCCCTCGATTTGAGGGGAGCAGTGCTGAACGACGTAAGGGGGTCATGGTCAAAAAAAGGTTGGTATATCAATGGTAGGTCAATACTAGGTACCGTACCCAATCGATAGTACAGTACCCCAGATACCGTATACCACTACCGTAACCCACGATTGTCGCAAACTAACTTTATTTTTAAAAAGTCCTGGTACCGTTCCCAATCGATTCTACAGTACCTAAGTAACTACAGTAACCCAGTTCCGTGGGTCAGATCCAGTTCCTTGGGTCAACCATTTTTCTAAAAATGCTAAACATTTTTCAAAAAATCCCAAATCTATTACATAATTATTCATCAGTAATTACAGATACGGTAGAATAATTTAAAATATTGTTTTGCACGATTTTGGATTTTTAGAAAAATGCTTGACCCAAGGAACTGGATCTGACCCATGGAACTGGGTTACTGTAGTTACTTAGGTACTGTAGAATTGATTGGGAACGGTACCAGGACTTTTTAAAAATAAAGTTAGTTTGCGATAATCGTGGGTTACGGTAGTGGTATACGGTATCTGGGGGTACTGTACTATCGATTGGATACGGTACATAGTCTTGACCTACCATTGTCCTACAAACCTTTTTTTGACCATGACCCCCTATACGTCGTTCAGCACTGCTCCCCTCAAATCGAGGGGAGCAGTGCTGAACCATGAATAGGGGGTCATGGTCTGAAAACACCTCGCCGCCAGTGTTAGGCAACTATGCTCGTGAGGCCTCGGGCAATTCGAAAAAGTTGGGATGGGGCCTCGCCCCATCCCAACTTTTTCGAATCACAACGCTTACGCTGCGGGGAGTGAGAGCAAGTTGGGCAGATTTTACAACAGCTATGTGCTATATCACGCCGCTCATGAGAGCATCGAGCTGAGCATGGGAATGGTGAATTTGGTTCTAACCGTTTTGGGCATGTTCAGGCATGCCTGAGTGACCCCCGAAGTCTTATTGTGCAGACTTCATTTTGGGGCTTCCTACACCGGGTTGCAATTCGGCATCACTCACTTCAAGGGCCGATTTCTCGAAAACGGTGGCAGATTGAGCAAAATGGACCTCTGAATGACCCCGGCTCATTTTTTGAGCTATATCGATCTATTTATACCAATTTCACTGAATCCGATTTTAAACGACGGTACGTTGTAGGCCAATTTTCTCAAAAATGTAGGTGCAGAAGCAGCTCAAATTTCTTGAATCAATGCAGCTCGGCCAGAGCTTTCCAATGAGTGGTTTACCAAAAAAATACGGGCACGGTGGTGAAACTTTCGCCCCCTTTACGTTTTTCGATAATTTGAAGGCGCTCATTTCTCGCACACCGCACGTATTTTTGGAATGATGGAGGAGTGAGAACAATGGGGGGAGTGAGGGACAATGTGATCATTTCACTCCGCGCTCTTAAAAACGCGCGGTGTGCGAGGAATGGAGTGACTTCAAATGATCGAAATACGTAAAAGGGGCGAAAGTTTCACCACCGTGCCCGTATTTTTTTGGTAAATCACTCATTGGAAAGCTCTCGTCAAGCTGCATTGATTCAAGAAATTAGAGCTTCTGCACCTACATTTTTGGCAAAATTGACCTACAACGTACCGTCGTTCAAAGTCGGATTCGGAGAAATTGATTTAAATAGTTCGATAAAGCTTAAAAAATGAGCCGGGGTCATTCAGAGGTCCATTTTGCTCAATATTTCACCGTTTTCGAGAAATCGGCCCTTGAAGTAAGTGATGCCGAATTGCGACCCGGTGTAGGAAGCCCCAAAATGAAGTCTGCACAACAAGATGTCGGGGGTCACTCAGGCATGCCTCAGGATGGTCAAAATCGGTAAGAACTCAAATCACAATTCTCCATTCCCATGAATGGCAAATTCAGCTCGATTATCTCGTGAGAGGCATGATATTAAAAAAAACATGGGTTTGTGAGTGCGCAAATAACTACGTTACCGTGTTCTAAGGGATGCAAGTAGAAGCCTGCTTAAAACGTTGTAAAAAGCTCGTGAGGCCTCGGGCAATAAGTTGGGATGGGGCTTCGCCCCATCCCAACTTTTTCGAATCGCCCTCGGCCTCACGAGCCTTTCACAACGCTTACGCTGCGGGGAGTGAGAGCAGGATGGGATGGTGTGGTGGGTGGTGATTTGGTAAAATGAACCATGTTATGTGGTGTACTGAAAGTGCTCGACGTGGGAATACCAACGGTCAAGGTCCGACGTCACACGGACGTGTTTGAGCAAAGCTAGAGCGATTTGAAGAAAAAAATCAAAGATCAAAGATCAAGTTTAAAATTTTGGAATTGCTCGTCGTGGGGATGCCAACGGTCAAGGTCGTAGCGTTGTAGGATGATTTTGAGCCGAGTTAGAGCGATTTGAAGAAAGAGATCAAAGATCAAAGATCAAAGATGACGTGTCAAATTTGAAAGTGTTCATCGCGGGGGTGCCAATGGTCAAGGTCCGAAGTGGCACGGATATGTTTGAACCGAGTTAGAGCCATTTGAAGGAAAAGATCAAACAACAAACTACAAAGATGAAAGATCAAATTTTGAAAGTACTCGTGAAGGGAGTTCATATGGTCAAGGTCCCATGCACATAGGATGATTTTGAGGCGAATTAGATCGATTTAAAAAAAAGCGTGACCGACAGACGGACAGACAGACGGACGGTCGGACAGACGGACGGACGGACAGACAGACGTTATGGTATTTCTTTATACAGTAATTGCTAACAATTTAATACCTGTGTTGGATGCGTCCAAAATCGACCAACAATCTAGTGCTAGACTATCCCTCGTAGCGGACTTGCCGGAGTCATTACTATCCACCCACTACCGTACTCTACCCTGCCCACTCCTCACTAACAGCTGGCTGTAGTCTACCAGTGCATCTTTCGCGAAATCGCTAGCTCTTCTCTTAGGGGGTAGTGGAGAAAAAAGAGAGAGAATGAGAGAAGTCCTCGTTCAGGAACTGAGATCACAGCAGATGTGCAACACTCCTGTATCATGGTAGAAATAAACAAATTAAATTTATCCAAAACTTCACTAGGCACAGTTCCGTTTCAGCCAGTCAATATCATCCGATAGTAGCGCATATAATTAGTAGTCTCACTTAACTGTCAGTTAATAATGGATAATAAATCTTTTGAAGAAACGACAGTAAAATGTTAAGCGAACCAAAATGTATTCAATTGGCACTCTCGTTCGATAATACTACAGGAAATTGATCCTCATAATCATAAATTCTAAGATAAATGCTCGAAAATAAAGGCATTGAGACTCCAAGGTTGATTACAAATAGTGGTCAAATTATGTAAATATAATTGCTGGAAATCTATGATGCACAAATCTATGATGTACTACACTGCACAAACCAAATCTCGTCAAACTCTTTATTCCTCCAATGGACGGAGCATGCGGGTTTTAATTACAATAAACAACTCTCTCCATATATTTTATGTGCAATAGATTAGCTAATACATAATGAGCGATACGATAAGGAAGATTGAATAAACAGTAATAATTTACATCTGATAATCGCTGTAAAATTACACATACTCTTTCAAGGGCATTCGAGACAGGCTTAGTATATCACTAAAAAAAATGGACATCTACTACTGAAGGAACAGAAAAAGAGCAACACAAGGGAACTACCGTACACCACCACCATACACGCCCTGTTATCGATCGATGAAAATCGGCGAGGGTTAGACAAAGACAGCACACACAGTTATCGATTGACCATATTAGTACACTGTATCTCAGAATGAATATCGATCGATCCGAAAGTGAGAGGTCTTGCTACACAGACAGCGAGGGTATTTTGGCTAGTGGTGACGTCACAACAACTCCCGTCCTACTCTCTCTCCACTCACAACAATTCTACTGAAAGGAGAGCACGAAACGGTGGGGGCGAAAATACAACGAACGATAGATATTGAAGGGCAGAGCATGATATACCATACAAAGAGAACAATAGCGAGTATTACGAAATCAAGACAGAGAATGGGGTGGAATGAAAGGGGAAACAGAAGGGGTGGACGATGACGTCATCTGACGAGTGGATGGGGAGGAGAAGGGTAGGGGAGCAAGGTGGGAAGGCACTACTGCTGCTGCTTATCGGAGCGATCGACCACCTGAATGAGAAAGTAGAAGTTATTCTGAGAAGAAGGAATACATCTCTGGTGGCTTTCTCGCATTGATAACTAGAGTAGTCGCATCTCAAAACTCACTGGTCACATTTTCACAAAATATTTCTCATACTTATTAACCGCGCGATGACACTCAAAACATCTAGTCCCATTTCATCTTCATTATTAAAATTGTTGCAAACCAGTTTCGACGAACTAGCAATGTTGGAAACAATCTACACATTTGACGGATCGAGGAAACACGAGTCCACTTGTCCTCCTTTTCCATAGTCGTTCCCCAAGCCCACCTGTCAATCCTCATCCTCGTCCAGTTGGATGTCGTCAGCGTCGGCGAAATCCTCGACATCATCGTCGTCCGAGAAGCCACCACGGGCGTCTGCCACCACCTGCAGAAACGGATTTTAGATTTTCCAGATTTTGGAATACTCTCCTCAACCAGGTGCAATTCGTCCCGTTCCTTATATGTTACAACACACCCTCATGATCACGTTCCGCCATGTTGAATCACTAATAAGAGGGAAGTGATTCCAAAAACTCGTAATTCTAATAGCAACAAAATCCTGCCCTCTTTTCGCTTGCCCCCGTACTCTACCGTACCCTTCCCATCCATCACTCACCGCTGGCTGCGGGGGTGCGGCAGCTCTTCCTCTCACCAGATCGGGCGCGCCTCCAGCAGGCGGCACAATGTCCGGCTGGCGGACGGAGCTCGACTCGACCACGTCCGGACCCTTAAACAGGACAGGATTACGGTAACCTCGCACAATCAACCGATAACTAAACAATAAATAGCTACAGTAATCTCAGCTGACAGCATGCTGACTACAGTGTGCTCATCTCGTGAGCTGCTTCAGAAGACCGTCGTGTCAGAGCTCATCATCGATTCGTTCAATCCATCAATCAAAGACTACCGTACCCTTCTCCCCTTTCCCTCTACCGTACCTCTCCTCCTCCAGCATTCGAGCTCTCGCCCCAGTCATCATCTCCGAATGGCTCCGCGTCCTCCTCTTCCTCTTCGTCCTCTTCCACTGGCGGTTCTGGCTCGGGCGTCGGCGGTTTCGGAGGGGGCGGGGCTGCAGCTGCAGGGGGGACGGGCGAAGGCGCCGGAGCGGCGGCGACAGGCGCAGCCGCGACTGGCGAGGGGGACGCGGCCGGAGCGGCCACACGCGCCGTCGGGATCTGGATCTCGGGCGCTGCGGCAGGCGGCGCGGCTGCAGCGGGTGGCTGCTGCTGCTGCGCGCGCTGCACGCCGTGAAGCACGGCCTTGCCGTCCTCGGCACGGAACGAAAGGGCGCCTGCAACAGGGAGATTGGGGTTTCATATTCCTTATGTGTATCAAAATCCGTTAAATATGTTTCTGCTTCGAAACCAGCATTAGGAGTTGCTTTGTTAGCAACAATAATGATTACATCACAACAAGTCAGTCAGTCGGGGTTTCGTCATCCCTACTCAATAGCTCCTCCCTCTCCCCTCTCCTCACCGCTGGCCTCCGCCTGCTTCATCATCTCCATCAGGTTGATCTCTCCGATCGTGGGCGCTCGCTTCGCAGCAGGCACGTGCAGAGAGGAGAGCTCGCGAGAGAACGACTCAGCCTGACAAAGGTAAATAATTGCTTACTGTAAATATTTATCATAGCTATTTTATGCCATCACGATACCATATAAGTTTAAAAAACACTAGGATCATTTTAGTTTTCGTTGGACTACCTCTAAAACAATGTGGCAGAAGCATCAATTTTGATCTTGTGGATAAGGCGAATTACAACACTCGTTGCTCACCTTGAGTGAGTCTGCCCATCCGGTGAAGAGGTTCTCGTACTTGGCAGGGTCGGCCAGACTCTCGCCCACGTTGCGCTGGTTGGGGCCTAGAAGGATAGAGATATACAGATTGGATGAAACGAGAAAATGGCGGGTGAGAGGTGGCAGTCTCACCTGCGAGACGAGCCGTGTGCTCCTTCCAGAGGGCGAGCACGCGGGGAACCTGCAACAGCGCAGAATAAATATAATTATTACGTTTTACTTCTCGATTCACTTGTAATCACAACTGGCCACAACCATAAAGTTATTGACTGAAACAAGTATCTGTCGGGTCATTTTTTTAAAAAATTCGGCACCACAAATTCACGAGCTTATTTCCGTTCCATTTCAAAACGACAATATCAAAAATCTATACCTATATATAAAGCGCAGTGTCTGTGTTTCCGTCTGACCGGATTGCGAAACTATTGCGAAACGATTACGAAATGTGGAGGGAGAGAGATCGCGCGTCAACAACTTGCGAAACGAGTTATTGCGAAACCTACTCCGCTAGGACGGGGCCCCCGCCGAAGGCGGGGGGCAGCCGGGCTAGTTAAAAATAATAATTAATTAATTATCCCACCTGCGATGGCGCGTAGGTGCGCGCAAAGAATGCCGCCTCCGGAATGCGATTCGAACTGCAATTAGCAAATTCAAGTCTCAAACTTCAAGCCGTCAGATTAGCGCCACAGCCTTACAAACACATGTACACTGTTTTGATTCCATCACAGCGTTGTGTTCATAAAATTCCATCAAACTAAAATACAGACTGAGAGAGAATAATGGCGAATAACGAGTCTGACTCACCAAACCCCACTACCGTACCCCCTCCCCCATCCCATCCCTCCACTCACTCGATCAGTGTCTGGATGCACTTGTCGACGTCACCGAGCAGGAGCGACGAGACGAAGGAGACGTTGTGGTGGCCCGCCGTGTACGACTCGGACGCCAGCTGCAAAGTACGCATATTAACCGCCATTCACTGC
The DNA here is from genome assembly GCA_036245805.1 of Pristionchus mayeri. Taxonomy (NCBI): domain Eukaryota; kingdom Metazoa; phylum Nematoda; class Chromadorea; order Rhabditida; family Neodiplogasteridae; genus Pristionchus; species Pristionchus mayeri. Next base: position 40,577,127 of record BTRK01000004.1, on the reverse strand, counting down.
CGCACGACGACTAACTTTTGATCGATTTCTACCTGTCAAAATAACTCCCGCCAATTCCTTCGAACCTTGACCAATAGGCTCTCTAACTCCACCCATCACTTCACGGTTTCAGAGTCCATACATCATCTCTCCCTCCCTCTCACTCTCCTCACCTTGCCCAGCAGTGGTTTGCTGCCTGCTGCAGTCGCCAGCAGCAGCAGTCCGCCAAAGTCCTTGGCGCGTCCCAGGCACTCGCCCGCCATCTCCAGATCAGACTTGAGCGTAGCAGCCTGAGGGAATAAATGAAGCCACAACAATAACAAAAACAAGGGTCAAAACAACAACAACAACTCACCGCAGCCAGTTGCTTCCACTTCTCCTCGTTCTCGCTCTGAAGAGCGAGGTCGTACGCCAGCTTGAGCTCGCCGAGCGCCAGAGCCAGATCGAATCTGCGAAATCACGAGCCTGACCCAGCCCCATTCCGCAATGAACCACCGTACTCCCCAAACAAAATTCAATCTGAATTTCTGAGCACAGGAGCTGAATCATAAATCTGACCCAGCCGCACTCCCTACCGTATGCTCACCTGTGGTCGGGGTCGGTGGAGACAGCGAGGGCCTGCTTCTTGAAGTTCTGCTTCTCGAGGAAGTGGGCGACGCGCGTGCGATGCTCGCGAGGAATCGTGCCCAGTACGCGATCCGCCGCGTCGAAATCCTGAACGGAAGAGGGTGAGGATTACTGTAGTTCGGTGGGGCAGACAGATGACTACCGCACCTTTCTCATGACTGCCGTCTGGTACTCGAGCACGGACAGCAGCAGCTTGTAGGAGACGACGTTGAGCTCCTTGTCGACCAGGTAGACGCGCGAGTTCTCGGCCATGTACCCAAGCTGAATGATTATCGATTGATTACTAGACCCGAGCTTAACAATTATCGATCGATTAGTGCACACGAGCTGAAGCGAGAATCAATTGGATATTGAGACGTCGAGATGAGTTTTCATTACGAATCGCGATCAGATTGGTCACAATACCCTCTTGGCTACACATCCCATCTCTGAATCCAAAACTCACCAGGCAAATCTATTTCCTGATTTGCCTGATTCCCCCGATCTACTAGTATCCTCCTCCTCCTACAGTAACCCTCACCAGGTAGAGCGGGCGATCAGTGTGCGAGATGGGCACGATCTCGCCGCCGACGTAGTACTTGAGGGTGTTGGCGGTGGAGAAGACGAAGCAGTCCCCGATCCAGATACCCGTCTTCACTGCCTCCGCCTGCTCGCCTGTAGAGGGTATTGATTTAGTGATTGATGTATTAATGATTCAAAATTAATTTAGACTGTTATCTAGTTTATGTCAATGCACTAGTGATCACTTCACTCTTTACAGAGCAAAATCGTTCTTTTAGAGCCACCATTGTTCAGCCGATTGAAAACCGCCGGGCAAAATTAGTCTAATAAAATTTCAGTAACCGAAATCAGCCGAGACATTATTTTTTTACGATTTCCGAAAATAATCTTGAGAGATATCATCGTAAGCAAACCCAGACCAAAACGTGATACACTATTCCCGCAACCCAAAAATTCCTAGCCAATTTGCCCACACCCCTCCAATAATCACTCCCAAGACCCCGGCCGATCTACGTTTCACTCACCGATGACTTCGAAAGCGTCCTCGACGCCGTCCTCGGTGATCTCCTCCTCCGTCGCACGCTCGAAGGCCTCGCCGTTGTATCGGAGCACGTAGAAGCACTCCTCCGAGGCGATCACACACTGCAATACCCAATTAATTAGAATATTAATTTGTAATTAGTTAGTGATTGAATAGCTCTGAATTACTGCCTGGCCTATATGTTCCCGGACTTCATCATTTCGCGAAACCGGGAACGCACAGGGCACATTTATACACCTTCTCAGAAATACATCGACTCCACAGTAATAAATTCCAGTTGCTTTTTTGCTACAAAGAACCTCACTATGTAAATGGTTTTACATGTGCAGCTGGAAAAATATTCAAATATTAATGATTTAGTTACAAAAAACCAAAAACAAAAACAAAAAAAACCAATCCACCAATCAACTTGGCCATTTCGCGAAACACTGAACTGACTAGTTTCGCAATTTCACCAAAAATGCCTTTCCTCATCTCACAACACTCTCCTCTGCCCTTAAAATCTCCCCTTTTCTCCACTCAGCAGGTCTCCACATTCTGTTTTTCGTAAAAAAATATTTTCCCTTCAATATCTAACAACCCTCCCCCCTGCACTGACCAGTTCTCCTCCATCGCTCCAGTACACTCTCTTGGCTGCGATCTCGATCCGTCGCACGAGTGCACCCGTCTCCCAGTCGTAGAAGCAGAGGGCGGAGGCGGAGCGCACCGACAGCAGCGGGCCGCCGTCCATGCCCTCGCCCACCATGTCCAGACGGATCGCCTTGTAGTCCTGCGACGAACGAGGGGTTACGGTAGGATTAGGATTCTGTAGTAGGTTAGGTAGGATCAGGGCTACCGTACCTTGAAGTTCTTCTTGATCTTGATGCTGGCCGAGCTCTCGCGCACTGCGCACACGTTCGGGTCGGTCGCCCAGGCGAACTCGAGTGCCTGCAGGAGAGATAATTGCTTTTCAGTGAAGCCTCAATCATTTTCGGTACAAGACCAGTGAGTTAATTAAAAAGTGGAACAGGAAATCATCTGCCTCCTCTTAGAAGCTGGATAAATAGTCACTTTCAAACGGAACTATTTTTCGATTTACCAACCAGGCGAAACAGGAAAGCACCGGGCTCTTCTTTTAAGAGTTCGTGCATAAAGATGGTGCAACGCCCTCACCTGTCCGAAGTCCTTGTTGCGCAGTGCCATCGCCGTGTACACAATGTACTCGCCGTCGCCGCACGCCACCACGTAGCTGCAGATTATTTAAAATATTAATATTGTACATCAGTGAAATATTTTGCAAACTAAAGAATGAACTAAGGATAGCTCGAGATGAAGGCAAAGTCGCGTTGCACCGATTGCACAAGCCCAACAATCGGCACTAGGCACCAATTAGGGTGAAGCTTCGAGAAGCAAATCAACTAATCAATAAGCCAATAAAATTAGACGAATCAATAAACCAATCGCCACTGACCGTCCGTTGCTCGAGTGCGCGAGTGCCTGCGGGTAGATCTCCGACGATCCCAGCTCCTTCACCGCCAGCGGAATGCGCTCGCCGTCTGAGAAGGCACAGGGTTACGGTAAGGAAGCCAGTCCTCGATCGCACACAATGCACAGTAATGCTATGGATGCCGTACCCTGGAGAGCGTCCAGCGTCGCCACATCGATTGTCTTCAGGTTGACCTGCTGGACGACCGAGTGTTTCGCCCAGAGAACCTTGCCCGAGGCGTCCATCGAGACCTGCAGCCAGGGTTATTAGCCAATCAATCGATCGATATGCCGTAATCAATCAATCGATAACTGAACCAACTACCGTACCGCGGGTTCCTCTCGGCCCAGCTTGATCGTGACCGATCCCTCATCGTATCCGAGGGCGACAGTGTTGGAGCCCTTCTGCGCCTGGATGCACCATGCTCGCTCCAGACCGTAGTTGAGCGTGATCTCGAGTCTGCAGGGGTAGAGAAAATCAATGACTTGTGAATTTATTGTTGCAAACAGTAAAATACATTATTTATCTTATTTGTACAAGAAAACAAATACTAAGGAACAACGCCATAATTCGAATTCAATGTTTCAATGAAACACGGATCAGCCCTTTCCATTCCCCGATTTAGCGCGTTATCGAAAGCTAAACAGCGTAACGCAATCTCGCTTATTTGCCATCTTTTCAATAGCCTTTGAAGCTGAATCAACACGTCCGTTTAAAGGTATTGCCTGGCTGATCAGTGTTTCACGCTAATCGCAAGTGCACCCCTTCCCCATGCTTGCAAACAATCTTTCAAAGATGAGTCATCGCTATTGAATCCACGATCTAACTATCAGAAAGATTCGGTTGATCAGTGTTTCATACTAAATTGATCTCTTGGGCGACTGGTACCGTACCTGTACGTGTTTGCGTGCCACAGCCGCACCGTGCTGTCCTCGCTGCCGGTGATGATGAGTGGCAGTTCGGGGTGGAAGCAGACCGAGGAGACGTTCTGCGTGTGCCCGTCCAGCGTCTGCACGCATCTGCAAGTATTTGGGTTGTACTAGTGGAAAGAAGTCAGGCTGAAGCGTACATCGCCGCTTCTTGGGCAAAATGTGAAGCGCGAAACCAACGTAAGGTCTATTGTCGCTCGCAAAGGAAGATTGTTATCAACAACGCAAGTGTGCAAACATGGTCAGAATGGGAAGCGCTGAACCAAGAAATTGTTGCTGGGAACGAGTCCGCTAATATCATTGCAAACACCATTGTTATATTGGAAGGCTATCACAACTTGGACAACAAGTGAAGCACAAAAGTAGCCAGTGAATCAATCACTCACGTCTTGTTCTGGTAGTCCCAGATCTTCACGAGGTGGTCGTCCGCTCCAGAGATGAGGTAGGGCTTGTCGCCGCCGTGGTAGTAGTCCACGCAGTTGACCTGCACAACGTAATTTTGCACTATGTTATGATCGACAGATATTTTTTGCTATTTTTCATGTCTTCACCCACACGAATCCCAATACAGTCGTATTTTTAGAGTAATAAGACAGTAAAAACAACCAGAAAACCACACAGAAAAATTGCCAGAATAGGCATGGTCGACAGTTTGCAATTTAAATAAAAATTATAAATTAATTTATAACTCACGCCCTTCTCGTGTCCTTCGAGCGTGAAGTTGGGTGACTGGCTGCCGAACTGCCAGACCTGTAACAGGGAAAAATTAATCAAACTATTTCTGTGCATTTAAAATTATAATATTTCACAACTTGTGATCTAGAGCTATCTAAAATATCCATGTTTAGAATTTCGCATGATAATGAGTCAGGCGATGAGAACAAAAGAAACAATGAGCGAAAAAAAAGTTATAGAATTTAGGTCAATTTGCTCGCTTTTGTATCGATAAAGTAGGGTAGAATGATGTGAAGGCCATTGGAACAGCAGAGAGCGGCGAGAATCAAGCATCCACTCTCCCGTTTTAATGTCAGCCATTTGCTATCTTCTCCGACACAAGAGAGGGTGGAATGAAAATAGCAATGACGAAATAAAACATGAGGATCGTAGAGCACAAAATCGCGTGGATATGGCGCCATAGTCCAGCAGATAGAACGATGGAAAAAACAAGGTATAATGGCGCCGAATCGAGTGGGTCAGAACAACAACATTGATTTGATCAAATCACGGTGAAACTGCAACGCACCTTGACCGTCTTGTCCAGGGAGGCCGTCGCGAACGTGTTGTTGTCCTTCGGGTTGATGGCGATCTGGAATAAAATCAATATTTAATGAATCTTGGACGCCATTCCGTCGTGTACATGAGCGTGTTACAGTAAGAAAATGGCCACACAAGGTGGACTCCACAACTGCGTCAGGTCACACTTGGCACGCCAATCGTGTTGCGCATTCCATTACAATGGAACTTTGCATACCTGCATGACATAGTGAGTGTGGCCCTCGAAGGTCTGCTTCAGCTGCCACTTGTTTTCCCAATCCCAAAGCTTGATCTTAAAGGACGGCGTTATCAATAATCTGATTCACCCTAAACCTTCATTAAACGTGTGAAAAAACATAGCAAAGGAGAGTCGGGCAGTTTCTCGAAAATCAATAATTAAAACCAATGCAAGAGCTCAAAATATAGTGAGAAACCGCCCGATATACCTTGTATGGTGTATAAATCAATGTGGATCAGCGAATCTAATCTATAAATCACTAATCAACTCACTAGCATATCATCGGATGAAGTCAGGATGAAGGGTTGGGTCGGGTGTACTGCGATGGCTCTACAATTTCCATAGTAATTATTAGTCACAAAGAAAAATACAGGCGTCATCATCCTCTTGCTAGATTCTGACCTACTTTAACAAAAGGTGATGTGAGTCACACCGAGGAATAGGAAAGGATTGGACAATGACTATTACTACTTAAACAGAACGAAAACAGGCAAAAACGTATTTAATTAACTATGTGGAGTGGATCAAGTCAACTTCACCGAAATTAATCGATAAAAGATAATCAATAGATCAAAACATCAATTAACCTGAGGTAGTCGGAGTGTGCCTCGAACTGGTGGACGCGCTCGAGCGTGTTGTAGTTGTAGACGCGGACGTGCATGTCGTCCGACCCGGTGACCACCCAGTTCTTGCGCGGAACAAACTTCGCAGCACGCACCGGCAGGTCGCATATCTGAACATTTGATATCTTAGTAAGTATCCCTTCCCTTCCAATCTTATGCAGTCTTTTGCAACCATTCAATCCAACATATTGCTTAATTTACTCCATGCACACTAATCCTACATGCAGCTCAACCAAAGCCAAAAAAACTCAATAGTCAAATTACACCCATCGCAGCCTACCGTTACTTTACCCTAATCCTAACCCAGCTGATAAAGAATTGAATTTAACTGATTTGAGTTGAAAAACAAGAAAAGCAGAGGAAAACTGAGCGAAAACCGGTTTGAACTGGCTGAAAATCGTGCAAAAACCACTCAAAAACGAGCAGTTTACCTCGAGGGTCTTGACGAGCTGTTGCGTCTCGTAATTCCAGATGTGGACGTTGCCGTTGTAGAGGGCGGCGAGAAGCCAGGGCTCGCTCGGGTGCAGGTCGACGCTCTTCACGCGATCCGACCGCGCCAGCAGCTTTCGCTTCACGTCCAATCGCAGCGGCATTACTAAAACAACGCCTAATTAGCCCGCGCGACGCGATCAAAGCAAAATTTAGCAATTAAACGCGGTAAAAATGACCGAAAACGGACAAAAACAAGCCGAGCAACGTGGCGCGACGCCGAAACGAGCGCAAAAGGTGGCTACCGTACTCGCCAACTCAGAGGGCGGCGGAGGCTCGCCGGAGAAAATGCCCGGAATCAGGGTCGTGGCGAGACACACGCGCACCTCGAGGCATCCAATTTCACTGTGTGATATTTTGGCTTTTATGAAATATTTAACTTAAATAAGTAAATTATTAACGTAATTTATTTGGAATAAAGTCTAATAAATAAAAAGTGATCAATTTAATGCATCTTCGGATTTTTCAGGATTCTTCTTGCTTTGAGATGAGTAAGGCTTCTGGTGATTTCTCGACACTTCTTTTCTGAATTATCACCCCGGCAACGGGGATGAGAGGGAGGAGAGGGGGATGCGCTCGTATAAAAGGAGGGAGAGAAGTGGGAGGAGAGCTGTTACTGCCGGGCTTCCTCTCATTTCCTAACTGTTCCTACTTATATTTTTCACAGATTCATTCCTTGCGACTCTTTCTCACAGATTCATTCCCCGGCCTTATCGCCTGAACCGAATAGACAAGTATCCCGTAGGACATGGTCGATCAATAATATAGTATTACTGTATCTTTGTACTTTGTTCGCACTCCCTTCAGTCTCCACACTCTCTCACTGTCTGAGCTGCGAGAAAGCACAGTACCCTACAGTCTCCCTGTATCAGGCAAGAATAAGAATCCGCTTGCAGACGTGATGCTGAGCTGGATCTCACCGCGCCAGGCAAGCACTGAGGACCAAGGTACGGTATTACCCATTATCGATTGCCTACCGTATCCTACCGTACATGCATTTCCGTGATTCAGGCGAGAACGCCGAGGGCAATGACATCATGGGCGAGATCATGCTGGGCGAGGTGGAGGCTGCCGTATACGAGTTCCAGTGCGAGGAGGTATTGATCGATTTTCCTTGCTAACGACCGGAAGTCTCAACTAATCGTAGAAACTGACTTGTTATCCTCCGGAAGTTGCGCTAATCACCATAAGTATCTTGTTATTTACCGGCGAAGTCTCGAGAGAATCTCGCTAATTATCATTACTCATTCCCAATTAACTTTGTGGTGTCTGGATTACTGTAGCCGTCTTTTCAGGAAGTCCGCAAGTCACAAGTGTCCCTCCAATCGCGAGTGCCCGACTACTCCTGGCTCATCTCGGCCGATGCCCCCGCCAAGCCGCGCAAGTTCCTTAGCATGCAGGTACCGTATCCTACCAAAACCCCAATACCGTAACCCCAATCGCTTCAGGAGCGATCGCAGATCCAGCGCGCTTGCGAGCTCATTCGCGTCGCGGTGAGTGCAGATTACGGTAGCCGCCTTTCAATTATGAGATTACGGTAGTCGTATTGCAGGAGTGGACGCAGCTGTCGTCGATGTGGAAGAGTCGAATGATGAGAGGGGCTAGGAGCAGGGAGGGCATCATCGAGGCTTTCGTGCAGTCGGCACAGGAGGTACTGTAGTTGAGGGATACGGTAGTGTACTGTAGAGATACGGTAGGATAGGGAATATCGATCGCCTTCCATCTAGAGGTCTTTTCCTTCCCTTTCCTTCCTTGTCCCCTCTCGAATCGTGTCAAATTGGCTCAGATCAGTATCGAGCACTAGAGAGTGCATGGTATTGAGAGAGAGAACAGAGATGCTAGAGTGGGCGAGAGAGCACGCGATTTGAAGAGAGTGCCTGGGAAATTGATGTTGTCGCGTATGAGAGATGCCAATTATCGCCTTGCCTGGAGGAGCGGCGACGATGAGGCTAAGGAGAGAGCACGGGGAATTGAGAGAGTGCAGGTAGGTTAGAGAATGCGAGAGAGAACGTGGAATGGAGAGACCAGAAGTACTGTTGTATGCCAACGTGATAGGTAGATTAGCGCAGCATGATACGGAATGAGCGTTCGTCTGACTCTCTCCAGTTCGCATACTCTCTGACTCTGTCTGGTAACGAGAGATCGGGAAGAATGAAATGAGTCATTACTCATCGGAGTATCGATGATGAGGTTGAGGATAAACCAGAAGTACTATCCTAGCACTTCTATTGTATGACAACGTGATACACTGAGTACCTCAACATGACTCGGAGTGACGCATGCTGACGCTGTTGGGAATGCGCACTACGAGATACAACATGATCATAGAATGATAAGAGATCCTGGGAGACTGAGCGCGAGACTGAGTATCTGCATCAATACCAACTCACCTCCGGATTACTGTATTACCGTAGTCGTGAGGTTACCGTACAGTGCCCCTGATTCACAATAGAATCGACAGAATTTTTATGCAGAGCTGACACTGCGGGGTTTTCAAAGAACATTCTGGTCAGATGGTTCATGAATGTGGCTTCATTGAATCGTGTTATCCGTGACTCTGTTTTTGCTGTTTCTCAAGTCTCGGGAGATTTATCATTCGAGAATCGTCAATTGAGATCGTTGATTCACTCGTGTATCTCGAGTAGCCGGGCTACCGGCACTTTGTGGTCGGCCACGTAGCCTTTGTAGCCGGGACGTTGCCTTTGCAGTAGATACCGTACCTCATTCCCACGAGATGATTACTCATCCTGTTTAGCCTTTCCCACCATCCGAAACACCTCATAACAGCCCAAAGAGAAAAATGGTAAGTGCTGAAAGCAGGACGATAGAGTGTCTCAAAGTGCGCTTCTGTGATCGTTGATGTCTTGATGATCGCAGATTGAACTTACAAGAAAGCATGCGGAAGCAAGAGTATAGTATGAGAAAATGTGTGGTAGTAGGAGAATAGGGCGAGAGAGTGGGTGAATTCGAGAGAGTCAGACACTCCTCTGATCTTTAATCTCTTGTAGATCGTCTCCACTCGTCCTCGTCCTCCTCAGCCGATCTCCTCCATGCTCTCCCGCTACCTGCGCAGTCAGTCCTCGATCAACGCGGTGAGTGATTACGGTAGTGAAGGATACTGTATTCCCATTTATTGATTTTCGGGCCTCGATTTGTTATGTTCAACGGCATTGCAGTAGATTATCGATTTCCCTGGAATCCGTAAATTAGAAAAGTGTACTCCCATCGATAGTAGGCAGTAGTAAGAAAGTCCGCTAAAACCTTCTCTAATCCGGATCTGAAGCCATTAAAATCCTGTCTGCGCTCTCCTCATTTTCCCTGCTCTCTCGCCCACTATACCCTGCGAGAGAGCATGGCGAATTAGGAGAGTGGAGAAGCCGGAAAACGCGAAGCTACATCTCAGTTTATTGCCAGATAATCTGGTAACTTCCGCTCTCGGGGAAGGAAAACCAAACAACTAATTAGATACTCTCTTCCTTTTGCGTGCTCTCTCGCCCTGTGTGATCCTAGAGAGTGTGTGATTTGGAGAGAGCGTGATACTGTAACATGCATTTTTCCTCATTTGCTTCATCGGAGAGCTTTCACCACAACATCATTAGCACATCCAGATTTGCTGAATAGTCACCGATAATGATCTACTCTCATCAATTTTCACACTCTCTTGCCGTTTCTGACAAGGTGTTGTTATGCGCGATGTCACGTAGCCATGTGGGAATATGAAGAAAAAACAAGCATAATGATGATTCATCTAGAGCTCGTAGACTACTACAATATCATCGTTAAGAATAGAACGTATGATGTGACTACAAAGATTCGGCCATCAAAGATCGGCCTTCATGTCATTCTACAGGGGAATGCGATTGAACTGATGTGAAAGTGCAATTACGCCACAGAATTTTAATGTAAACTGAAGTCATCATCCTCCTCAGCATGCAAAACTATCCTTAAAGTAATATTTTCGAAAATTACTTTTGATATCCTCCCTAGTTTGTCCAACCCGTAAGAATACATCGGACGAGGGAACCCTCCTCTATTCTCTCGTGTGTGGCTCTCAATGGTGCTGGAACGTTACCAACTAAATTTCAAAGATTATTTTCCAGGTCTCTGACTCGCCTCGCTCCGCCTCCTACGACGGGCCTCTCTCTACTCGCTCCCTCGGCTCAATCTCGTTCCGAAGCATCGATGATATCGTATAAAGATCAAAGATCGCCCTACCGTACCCCCAACCATCTTACCATCCATAATATTGATTTACATCACTGTAATTACCGTAACCCGACCCCCATCAAAACTGAAACACGACACCCTCATTATTGGATCTCGCTATCTATTTTTTTTCGCAGTGCATCGTCGGAGTGAATGAACAACCACCTTCAGAAGAATAGATTGAAGTCCAGTTTAAAAATTATTTCCGGTTTTCCACACATCCCCAACCTTCTTTCATACTCTCCCTTCCCTCCCGATGCTCTCACAGATATATTTGTATGATCACCTGTGCACGATAAACTTTTTGAGGAATTGCGGATCAAAGCTAGAGATGAACCTTGCCAATCGAGAGCAAGGATGTCTAATCGATCGTCTATGTATGAGTGTTTTGGCTCGAGAGATAAACGAGATCAAAGATCAAATATACGAGTGTATTTAGAAGTCTCACTAGGTCGGATTAAACAAAGTACCGTTCTTTAGAATTTATACACTGTGTTCCCACTAGGGTTCCGGAATTGGGCGTAATTGAGCGTCTTTTGAATCATTTTAATATATGTTTCATGTGCGCTATATATTCATACTATATAATGCACATGAAACATATCTGAAAATGATCCAAAAAACGCCCAATTACGCCCAATTCCGGAACGCTAGTTCCCACACTTCGTGGTCTTCGGCCAACATTCTGCAGAAGGGTACACTTTTTCTTCCGACGGTGATCATTAAGGGTGGCCATTCGATGCGAAATAGAGATTCCGCGCCTCTTCCTCCTCGAAATGCGAAATCAGGCGAGGGAGAGGCGTAGCGGATTCGCCACCTCGCATCGAATGATCATCCGCAGTGATCATTTAGCCGGACGAGCAGGCATGCGCCTCTCCTCAATTCGCCCACTTTCTCGCTCTGCCTGAAAGGCGAAAGAGCGTCAGATTCGTGGAGAGTCACAGTCGAAAAATAGAGTTTCTACTGATCACGAGAAATTGTTATCAATACAAGTGTCAAATCTCGCAACTTTCTGAAAGTTGCGAGTGGTCCACAATATTTTATTTTTTTCTAACATATTCACCAAAAAACGATGCTTTCACAATTACCGAGAACTTATCCAAAGTGTGAAACTCAAATTCAACAGAAACCAAAAAATTCCCCGATGCGACCTGGATTTGATTGGCTTGAGTTTCGCAGAGCCTCTACTTCCTCTGGCAAAATCAAGCAATCAAAACCAAGTTGTTGTGCGTTGGAGTACGGTAGGCGTGACCTACCTCCACAGTATGCCGAAGTAATCGATTGGCTGGCAGTTGTGAGGACGAATGAGTGAGTTCATGTAGATCACTCAACTATCGACTCTAGATCACGGAACGAAGTGGCGGAACTAGATGGACTGCGGACTGATCCGGCATCTGGGCCCTTTTCAGTCGATCTGCCTATCGCCCCGCCCCCTCCACGCTCCGCCCACTTTTTCCGAGCAGCTAATGCTTACCACATTGTATGGGAGGCACTTAGGCGAGACCTCTCTGCCTCCATCTTCTCGATCAATAATCAACTTGTAACCCCATCCCTTCAAATTGCTCTCGTGCATGGGGCGAGAAACACTAATTAATTAATTATCTGGGAAAGCCTGCCTACTTTCGGCTGATTGCCGCTTGCTCTCTTCTGTTTCCACACTATCTTGTACTTTGCCAAGAACATTCGCTGGGCATTAGCTCGAAAATTTATCGATTAGTTGTATCAGACGATCAATACGCGGGGTTGGGGTTACGGCATCTCTTCTCTTCGGGACTCACAACGTCACTCGACAACTGAATCCAGTCATGGAAGGGCGATGGGATGGGGGGCAGAGTGAGAGAAGGGGGCAGGGGGAGGGGGTTTCTCTGACTCTCCTAGTCTCGCGTGCTCTCTCGTCTGCTCTCGCGCCAGCGAGAGAGCGTGTGGTATTGAGAGAGCATCTCTCTCCGTAACTAGATGCAATCCATATGTTAGGCGGGACGGGAGGAGAGAATTAGCAAAGTGAAAATGGAGGCTGATCAGTCTCGAGACAGGGGGGGAGGGGATGAAATATCTATTAACATAAAAAAACAATCGACATACTTCTCATTCGGGTTGGGTTACGGTGCAAAGCGATATGGGAGGGAGAAAGAGGTTAGGGGAGGGATTCAATCGACAACTGCAATACTACGGTGTGCAAAAAGAAACGAGGGTGGATCAATTCACAAAAATTGCATCATCACAAGGCTATCGATCGATCGATTATTAATTGAGCAGTGGGGTGGCTAATTGGGGCTGCATTTGGTAGTAAAAGGCACTGCAAAGGGGTCGGTGGAAAGGGAAACATGGGAGAGGGTGGTTATCGATCGATTAATCTACCAGAGCGAAGATCTATCCGGGAGCGTCTTCTCTCTCGGAGGGGGGGGGGGGTGGTACCGTAATCTACCGTATATCACAAGATGAGGCACGTTTTGTGTGTGTGGGGTGTGAAAGGGCGTAACGATACACAATCATGATAGGCTTGGAATACACAATTAGGGGAATTAGAAATGTCATTATCTTCATCATCAGAAACTAGCAATCGAATCTATAGTGTGTTATGTAGGGGGTACGGTACTATCGTTAGCACGGGAGGCAGGGCGGGGGTACGGTAGCTGGCCGAGGCTGCTGCACGGGTCGTAGCAAATGCGGCGCGAAGCTGCTGCGGTCGCAGCTCAGCTGCAAGTATTAAACATAAGTTTCGATTCGACTTGGTGCAACTGCGTTTCGCTCTTGCTACTACACCCCGTAATTTCAGCCAAATACAATTTGTTCTTCGCTATAGATGGAAAAAACCTCATTCTCTGTCGCTCTGTCTAATGGGCCAGAGAGTCTCGCATAGGTTAATCCCACTGGGTTCGTAAACCACTATACACTGGGAAGATATAAAAGGTGATGATAGGACTCGGGTTGGATATTGGAAGCCGGGTTGCAACGTCTCTCCCTCGCCTGATTGCGAAATCCGGGGAGAGAGGCGTTGCAATGTGATTTCAAATAGCCTACCCTAAAAAAAGCCTAAAAATCACAGGGGAACATACCAGAGGATAGAGAGCACTAGGTCGGATGAGAACTATGACGTCATGTATAAATTTGATAGATCAAAGGCGGCATGACGTCATAGTTCTCACCCGACCTAGTACCTAATGGATAGAGTGCCATTCACCTTCAACTCAAGTCGACGGATCCGTACCGCGCGGGGTGCGAGCCATCCTTGCTAGGCGATGTGGGAGGCTCCTGTCGATGAATTTTGTATGTTTATTTTCAATTAAACAATGCTCAGGAAAATAATATAAATATTTCCAATTATTTGACTCCTCAATTCAGGTACTATGAATTGCAATGTGAGCCGATTATCCTTGTTCGTGACGGTGTGTACTAACGAATACGATATCAGCTTTGTGGAGGAAAGAAAGAGATTCTATTAGAATTTATGCACAACTCAACTCCCGATTCATAACATGTATCCCTTTTCGAACTGTTGAAATGATACGTGAAACATGTGGCGACAAGATTTTTGTCTCATAGCTCAACCAAAAATTTCTCGAAACAATTCTCCTTAAAATCTCGATTTCGGCACCTGCACAAGTGCGGAGAGAATTCGTTACTAACCAGTGTCTGAACGATTTCATGTTGAAACAAAATATACTCTCACACCCACCCACCTCCGCATTATCTGATCTATTAGAGCGATTGGGATTAAACCATGAGCTACTATACCCAACTACATCTGCCTACACTCGTCCCAAAGACATAGATACAGCAAGAACCCTTCCCTTCTCTCCACTTATCTAATCAATTCGAGACCTTCGTCTGTCGACCTAATTAGCAGCAAACTTCGATTCCCTCGTCCCCTCAGGCAAGGTAGTCTTCCATTGGAAGATAGTCCCTCTGCTCACCTGATCGTGACTGCTGCTGGGGGGCGCTGCTGCTGCCTCGGAAGGCGGCATCGCGATTATGGTAGCACCGCCGGACGGCGGCGGCATCGCGATCACCACTGGCGGCTGCAAATCGATAATTGATTATTGTATCCGACCCCCGATGATCTACTAATCAATAACTGTAATACGATCTCTACTCCGTTACTACTCTCTTCGTAAGTGGCCGTGATCATAGTCACTGGTTCCCTCTAGTCGCCCCTTTCCCCACTTCCTGCACGATTCCAGCCACTCATAGTGTGGTATCGCTGACACTCGTCGACCCCGAAATACGCAAAAATGAGAAATGAAAGAATCGTAAGGGTGCGTGATAACGTCTACCTCCACATCACGGCTCTCTCGCACCGTTTAACCGTAGGATCCTCTCGATGTCATGAGAAAAATCATCGTTTAACCGTAGGTGAAAAATCACCGTTTAACCGTAGGTGAAAAATCACCGTTTAACCGTAGGTGAAAAATCACCGTTTAACCGTAGGTGAAAAATCACCGTTTAACCGTAGGTGAAAAATCACCGTTTAACTGTAGGTGAAAAACCACCGTTTAACCGTAGGTGAAAAATCACCGTTTAAACGTAGGTGAAAAATCACCGTTTAACCGTAGGTGAAAAATCACCGTTTAACCGTAGGATCCTCTCGATGTCATGAGCTATGCCGCACCGTATGACCATCTGCTTCTCTCCAAATCACATGCTCTCTCGCACCTTCTAACCGATGAGAGTATTGAACAGGAACGATTCAGACCAGGAAACGTGCAAGTAGAGTGATCATCGATCATTCTAGCCTTCCTGCCCCTGTAACATCACTAATCCCAGCCGGCACATTTGAATAATCGTGTGTGGTCATGCCTATCATCATGCCAAAATGAACACAACTGGAACCTCTTTCAAAAAATCTAATATTTTTTTTGTATTCGCTTCAGACTTGCAGACAGACCGCAATCGCGCAACATACCCCGACTTAATGTCAACATAGAAACTTGAACGTGCCTGCTCGTCTAAATTAGTCTCTCAACATCGCTAATCCCAGCCACCCATTTCAATAATCATGTGCGGCTATGTCAAACATCATGCCATACTGTTAACGGAAATGGATCCCTTTTCTGAGAAAAAAAAAATTATTTTGTATTCATTTCTAGCGGTCTGCAATATCGACTTCGCTAAACACACCCAGACCTAATCTCAACTTCAAAACGTGAATGTGCCTTTTCCGTGTGTCGAATATTAAAAAAAACGCAATAATTGAAAGTAATTGGAGCGCTTTTCCTAAGAGTCAATATTATATTGTATTCTACCCGAATTGTCTGATATATTGCCCACGCGCAACACGCCCAAACCTAATTCGATCTTCGAAACTTGAACGTGTCTGCTCGTCTAAATTTTTGTCCCAACATCACTAATCCTCATCACGCATTCGAATAATCAGCGCGGCCATGCGAGTCATGAAGCAAAAAGTGAACGAAAGTGGATCCCTTTTGCTGTAAAAATATATTATTTTGCATTAGACGCAGAATGGCTGAAGGATCACCATCGCGCAACACACCCAGACCTAATGCCATCTTCGAAACGTGAGCGTGCATGCCCGTCTAAATTTGTCTCTCAAACTCACTAATCCCTGCCGGCACATTTGAATAATGACGTACAGCCATGTCAACCATCGCGCCAAAAAGTGAACGGAATTGGAACCCCTTTCCTAGGGAACAATATCATATTTTCGTGTTGAACTACGACAGTTGGGAGAATCGCCATTGCGCAACTCACCCGACCTAATGCTACCTTCGAAACGTGAACGTGCCTGCTCGTCTAAATTTGTCTCTCAACATCACTAATCCTAACCATGCATTTGAATAATCGTATGCGGTCATGCCAATCATCAAGCAAAAGCGGAATTGGATCCCTTTCCCTAAGGGACAGTATAATTTTCTATCCGCCGAAGAATGGTGAAATAATCGCCATCGCGCAATACACCCAGACCTAATGCCATCTCCAAAACGTAAATGTGCCCTTCTCTTATAAAATTTGATTCTAACCTATTTGCTACGAATACGAAAGCCATATTCGCATTCCAAGTTGATGAATCAACGCTGTGAAATCGATACAAATTTCCGCCTACTCTATCCACTACGAAAGTGACTCATTTCCCGCGCGGACGTCTCTCAATGATACACTATCCTGACGCATCGACGTTTCATACAACAATGATATCAATCCAATCATCCATACTATAATATACTGAATGACGATAATATAAAAATCAATCAAAAACCATAACCCATTAATCAATACCCGCAACCGTACCCGATTGTCTCAAAGATACACTATCATCGGCCTGACGCATCCCGGTATCATACAACTATGATATCAACGAAATCATGCATACCATAGTAACTCGTACAGCTGGTAGGACAAGTCATTCATAACCAATCTCTCCATACCGTAGCAAATTAATCAATACCGTAACCAATCCACTAATAATCGCTACCGTACCCGATTGCCGGTATCTCCATCTGCGCCTGGCTGCGTGGCGATCACGGGAGACGACCGAGATCCGTCTCCGCCCTCCTCGCCGCCAGCAGGGTCGAACTGCAATGGACAATTGGATAAGGTTGAGTGGGACTCTTTCTATTGATCGCAATTCTAGTCACCGTCTCTTTCTAACAAGGAATAAATGTAATGGGAATAGTGTCGGGTCTGCTCATTTCATCTCCATCTTTTCATTGACTTCACCTTTTTAGAAGGATAGAAAAGGCGTACAATAGAAAGCGTCAGACTCAATTGCACAAGGTGATTCGATGAACACTACACCCTATAGCTAGTCAGCCGATTGATAGTTCAGTCATACCTATTTCAAAAAAAAAAGATTTCTTGCTCGGTTCGCAAGGTGATTCAGCGCTCACTATATTCTACTACCTCTAGGCGGATTTGCTGGCATCGCTATCTGAGTCTTCGCGAGTTCAAAAACAAAACTATTTCGGAGCATAAAACTCTTTGTAGACATGTACTAACTAATCAATATTAAAAATCAGTTCCCCATCGCCTGTCCTTCCCCCGGCTATCGTACCTCCTCCTCGTCGGGGTGCTTCGGCTTGCAGCGGCCGAAGCAGAAGTAGCAGCAGCAGCAGAAACAGCAGCAACAGCAGAAGCCGCACGTGAGGACGCCGAAGGCGAAGAAGACCCACTGCAAGGGAGGAGAGATTATTGATTTACTGATTGAAGGAAAATATTAATTTAATGATTGATGATTTTCATTATTTTTCACTTCAATCACTATTTACATAATCTCTACAGTTTCTACAGGCCACTGCAAAGGAGGAGAAATTAAGGAGGACTTATTGATTTATTGATGGTTGATCTTAATCTCTACAGAATAACAGCAAGAATTGCTGGAAGTCAAAAAGCATTATTCTTGTAGTTATATTTACCATACGCGGCCGAGGAAATATTGGTCACAGAGAAACCACTAGACCTATCCTTTACTTTCGAAACGGGAAAGTGCAATGTCAAAGTATGCGATCGTTTTCTAAGTCACAAAAGTAAGTTCGTAGTATATTTTCTCAAAGATAGATAGTGAAGGATGAATTGAAAGTCTAGCTCCCAAAGGAATATCTATCATTACCGAAACCAAAGTATAACAGGTCTGCCAAGAAATTCTCACACAAGGGAGCATAAATCAAATTGCTGGACCTCCCATTTCTTTTGATAAGAGAGCGTCAAACGCAGCAAAGTGGAAGTGATTTACGTGCATATTTTACTAATGCGCACGTCACAATGATACAATCGTCGATCAATATTCGTGAGACTTGTAGTTGTTGAAAATATCAATAATCAAAACGACTATCAGGCATAGCTGTACGTGAAATTTTCACCTACAGCTATGCCTGATAGCCTTTTCACGGTGAAAAGGCCATACAAAAAAAGGAATCCAACGCGAATGCAATTACGCGTTTTCACGTTTTCATACATTATTGCATTTTTCCCCATAACAAACTATCAATCATCGAAAGTCTCCCTAGTCCTATGACTCATACCCGAAACATGAGAGCTCCACGCACAAATTCACAATTATATTTTTTGTGTAGCTAACGCGCATTGATCAAGCACTCCAGAAACGCAACTACCTATACTCACTCCTCGTATCACAACACTACCACCTAGCTCAGCGCGAACCATACGTGGGCAGGCAACAACCAAGATTTTTTCAGAAGTTGTTCAATTTCCCTAGTACTTCTGCTCAAAGTAGCCCAACTAACCGTGATTCTAAAAATCATATGCCTTTGATCCTAATATAATGCCCTCATGAAATAATCAAATGCCGACCTTTGTGGTGATATTTTTCAAATTTTTAGAAACTGTTCAAGTCATCCAGAATTGTGACTGAAGGTAGGCTAGGGAATGATCGTTCTAAAAATCTAATGCTTTGGTTCTAATCAAATGCCACTATGAGGCAATCAAATGCCCTAAAATTGTTGGGTGACCGCGCCCACCACTGGGGCGAACCAGTTGGCGAACAAGTCCTAGACTGCATTTCGAAGTTCAACTTCTAGGTGTTCAGGCGTTTCAATATTTTACCAAATATCGGATTCTCACCTTGAACCACGGCTTGAGGAAGATCTGCAGCAACTTCTCGTCCTCTCCAAACTGCTCCATCAACTTGAGACCCGCGTCGCCCATCTCGTCGTATACCTAAGAGAACATGCATTTTCAATTAAAAATTATTATTATTACGATTATTAGTATTAACGTTCTAAATATTAATAATAGAAATACTATGATATTGTGAGTTGTTACCCAAAGACGCATACCGTGCATTGAGCACACCGATAGCAACTCGGTCATTAGCCTACTCCGAAGCGCGACTCTCTGGCTTCCGTCACTACGAAAATGTCTACTCATTTCAGTTATCTCATCGAAAGAAAAAAAATTCAATAGCGCCAAAAAAACAAGATATACTAACAAAAACATCCGCAATCTTTCTGCTAGCCTTGCACAATCATAAAATATTGTAATTAGCTATAACCCTTAATGCTACTGATCACAAAAGAGAAGATAACTCATGAACCCACTCCGAAGCAACGCTCAAACTGGTTTAGATTACTACGCAATTTTTGCATAAAATCGAGATGAATTAACAACGAAACAATTCAAACTAGAACGTGCTTAAAAGCTAGAACTAAACTGGCCAACCTTGCGCTTGTTCGGATTGCTGAGGATGCCGTTGGCATAGTTGATCTCCTTGAACTTCTCCGTCTTCTCCGGATCTCCGTCGAGGTTCTTGTCCGGATGGTACCTGAAAGACAACCAATCACGTGGATAATGTCAAGCCACTGTCACAACTCATGCCATGGGGACGAGAGGAAATTATAAGTTTTTGGATCACACCTTCTCAGTTATTGAGATGATCCCTATCGAACCAGAAATGATGAACACCGAAAGCCCAAAACAACCAGCAACTGCAGGGATTTCTGCATCGTTGAAATAGTCCAAGATTTAAACTCCTCGTTTTTAGATTAGACGAGATAGTTTCACAAAACACTATCAGATGGTAAATTTTTACGCATCTAGAGGCATGCCAGAGATTTCGGTGCTTCAGACAATTTATTATTGCTGGTGAACTTCACCTTTCACGATCAGAGTCCACTCCACCGGCGAAATATATAACAATACCATTCTAAGCGAAACATCCTTTCAAGATCCCCAAAAATCAATACTTCCTACCGTAACCCAACTCACTTGAGTGCCAGCTTCCTGTACGCCTTCTTGATCTCGTCATCAGTCGCCTTCTTGCCGATGCCCAGCGTGTTGTAGAGAGCCATGTTCTTCTCACTGCAATTCGACTACCGTAATCGCGATCGATCACCGACTGATTTTATAACCGCGCAGATAATCAATAACACCGCCTACCGTACCACAGTCGCCTTTACCACCGCTGCTCCCGATCGATACGCTCTCGATATTCACCAGTCGTTCCCCTTTCCCCTCCTTTCCCGGTACCCCCGCCCCTTTCCCTCATCTCGCATGCAAATCTCCCCGTGCCATTGCTCGATTCTTGCTACTTTAAATGCTTTCGTCGTTGTGCTCCCTCCTACCGTCCTCTTCCAGATACCGTATCCTTCCTGCTGTATTCAAACACTACCTGAAACGCATCCTAACACCACTTACGCCTACCGTATACTTCCATCTACCATATCCCGCTTAACCTCACCACCACCTACAGCTACCGAACCCTACAGTACCCCTCACTCACTCTTTCTCCATGCCCACTCTCGTATCTCGCTCCATGCCTCTCACTTGCGACTTGATTGCCTCGCCCCACAGCTGCGCTCTCCACGCCTGCCTCCCTTCGTACTTCACCACCGCTCGCTGATCTTTGATCTTCTCGTTGGTCTTTGATCTCTGCTGTTTGATCTTCTCTTGATCCTCCGTCTTCTCCTCCATTCCGGGCGTCCTCGACGTGCCCGCGGCGCCCTCCGACGATGGCATCTCGCACACCGGCTGGGCTGCAGCATCGGTCGCAGGGTCGGACGGGCTGCTGGCTCCGCCCACTCCTCCGGCCTCCTGACGCTGCTTCAGCAGCACGCTCGTCTCCTCGCGTCGACTCGGACCGCCTCCCATCGCCGCAAACGCCAGAAATGACGCGCGCGAGACTAAACTCATCTCACCCTCTCACCCAATCACTTTTCCGTCCCAGCAATTCAATTAGAATCACTCTGCGATTTGTAAACAAATCAATAATCCAATCAAAAACCCTCTCAATCTCGATCATCTAGCCACTTCCCCCAACTCTGTTTGCTTCCTCTTTTCATCCAACTGCCATCACGATTCGCTCCGTGCTGTCCCAGTCGTGACTCAGTTATCGATCACTGACGTCCTCGTACCGTAATCCCTGTTATCAAGCGCGTCCTTCATTATCAGCTGCCTTTTCTTCTTCCGGTCCCTCTCTCCCTCCCTCCGATCCCTTACCCATCCAAATATTGACCCTGGCGCAATGATCAACTCGTGCAGAAATCGTCCGATTCTCCGCATTTCTGAGTCAGAAATTCTGACAATCTTTTGCCTGGCTGAAAGTGCACGAAAGCATGAGAACTAAAGAGAGATTCATTTAGCAAACATTTGCCCCTGTCCGTTTCGAAACTGCTCTCGATGCGAGCAAAATAATAAGGTATGACTCATCGCCTACTGCTTTCCACCCCCGTCTGCTACTCGTCCCATACGCACATCAAATCGGAAGGCAGCAGGGAGTAAGCAACAAATAGAGCGGGGCTATTCCTACCTCTCCCCACCACTTATTGAACGCTATTTCGGTCTAATGAGCGAGAGAGTGGGCAGAATCGAGACAGAAAGACGCATAGCTCCGAGTAGCTGTCAGTCTCTCTTCAATTTGCATGATATCTCGCTTCCCTAACCTGCCAGAGTGTACATTGCGTAGATTCGTCGGGTGAATCCACAGACACACACGCTCCTATGGCAAACAGCCTCAGCGAGCGTTCGGCGAGCAAAATGAAAAAAACGCACCGCTCTATTTTTCCCGTTCAATTACGAGAATGCGCGGTACTAATTTCCGAGGGGATTTCACGCTTCTATGTATTCAAAGCTATTTTCCAGCTAACCACCCAGTCGTAGGGCCATCGTGAGCTTTGAATTTATATTTTCTTCTACTACTTAACACGTCCCAAACATGAGTTAGAGACAAACGAAAAAAGTTGCTCTGCTTACATCCACACCCAGTTCTTGACCAAAAATTTACGCATCCCAACGCCAGAAACCTCGTGCATTAATGATCACACATGAGCAATTGCAAAAACATATATTTCGCAATTTGAGCAATTTCACTCTGTGACTTGCAAAATTTCGAAATTAAATGGAACTGACTCTGCTGGGCTAGTTGTAAGGCCATTCTAAGCTAATAATAACTATCGCTTTCGCACATTTCAACAGTAAATGGAGAGAATGACATCACTATCACGATTTGGAAAAAAAAAATTTCGAAAAAAACAAAAACAACTGACTCTTTGGTGGGCGGCCGCTGCTCCGAGCTGCTCGCCTCGCCCTCCTCCGCCGACCGCTCCGGTGAGCCCATCGCTGCAAAGACACGCTAATTAGCTTAATTAGGACGCTCTAATTAGCTTATTAGCCAATTAATTACAAATACAAAATCTTCAAACAGTCCTAGTGTAGGAAAAGTTATAGTTTTATCGCCACTCGCAGGTGCTTCAGTATTGATAACAGCATTCTATGAAGAATACGAGGAAAACGTGAAGCAACAACGGGACAAGCAAAAAATAATGAGCAGAATAGGCAGCGAAGCGCGAGACTTGTTATATTTTATCAAATTGTTGGAATTGACGCAAGCGAAAATTAGCAGCGCCGAAACTTGGAAAAGTTAAATACATGGTGAAACACGAGCTAGCCAGGTAATGACAGGAAATGAGAAAAGGAATTTAAAAAAAAATATGTATGATAAGTGGAAGAGAAGAAAGGTTGTTATAAATAGCGTGAAAGGGGAATGAGCATTGACCCAAGTAATATGATAGTAACAAATCTGACAAGTACCGATCAGCAGCACAAAAAATCCGCAATAATTTAGATATCACGGAGCTAGAAAACGCCTGGTAAATCAATCGCTTGCAAAGCTTGCTAATCAATGTGAAACGAGTGAAAGCACGCGCACAACACTGTCAGGAATGAAAGGAAGGAAATGAGGGGAAGGAATGACTCTCTCGCTCTCCCTCCCTCTCTCGCCGACAATAACTCTCTAGGTTTTGCGCGGAAACAATGTCAAGCTTGCATTCTCGAACTCCTCCTCCCAATCACTCCACCCGCCAGTTTTCTGCATCAGCATAAATCTATCAAGCAGGAATATAGGGACGGAGGCGATGTCAATGAACTATACCAATAAATTATTATTTTGTTACCAATGGATAGCTCACGATGTCGAGTTTTCTCAAACATAATTAGTTTTTCATAAAAATAAATCACAAAGCAACAAAATGCGATGGAAGGTAAGAAAGATGTGCGAACTTTTTTAGTTAGTCAGTCTTGTTGGAGCGCGTCGTGGGTCAGACTTTAACTGAGATTGCGAATTGATGTCTCACATAATATTTTTTGTTTTATCGATTTGATTGATTTATGAGATCAACGCGAAATATCACACTAAATAATCAACAAAAAGCTCAAAACACTGGTTAAACGACATGATTTGGATCAGAAAAGTTTGAACTCTCGCTCTTACAGTGATTGCTCCATGTGGAACACCTGGTCACATACGTGATTTCAAGGTTTAAAATTATAATGAAGGTAATTGGGCGGCTTCAAAAATTCTATTTCGTTCAGTATAACATGATCAGGATGCATACAATTTATCCTGAAAAGGAAAAATCCAAATACGCAGTTTCGTGGTTGTAGGAACTCCAAGTGCTGATTCGCCTCGGTTTACCGTTGAAAAATAGTAATTTTCCGAGCCCATAAAAACTACTTTGGGCGAGTTTATTTTTCATAATTTTGACATATTCTTGCTCTCTGAGACCTAATCTATCTCTGATTACAATAGAAATAGCTAATATGCATTTTAGATGTGCTCGAGTTTGTGAAGGACTCCATTGGTTACTTTTGAAACATTTGCTTTATTCTTTTGTCTCGATCAATTCGTTATATTTCTATTCATATGTTTCTCTCAAAATAATTGTAAATAATGTCGCATTTCAATAGAAAATCAACTAAAACGATTGCCATTCAAAAGTACTGTAGCGAATTCGCAGGTAGGAGCCCGAAAAAACGTACTCAAAAATTCACGCCTCCGTCCCTACAGGAATAGGCTTGCGATCAATTGATCAGCCAAGAGCGTCTTAATCACAAACAATCAATACCCCAAATGTGAAATAAACATAAAACAGGTGAAATAGAGAGCCACCTCCTTCAAATTGCACAATCAAGCTCAGCTTGATTCAAGCTGCCCTAAACCTCTTGAAAGCGCGCGAATAAAGGAGAGCCGCACTATACCATTCACCGGCTCCAAATACCACGCCATTTCCCGGCTCCACCAAATCCCTAATAAGCCGCGATCCCAGGACGAATCGAGGCGATCGATTCGCTTCGCTCCCTGTGCAAACCGACGCCAAACTTGCGCTTTCTCATCCCTGCTCTCTCCAATTCACACGCTCTCTCGCCTGCCAGAGTTTGCCAATCTCCCTTTCTCCCTGGATGGCCCTTTAGAAAAGGGGCGGGGCTTCGCGCCCAAATCGATAAACACCGCCTACCGTTGCTACTGCTGCTGCCCGCTCGCTCCAGCAGGGGGGAGCCCGCCATTCGGTGCGTGACTGTTAGGAGGGAAGAAGGGAGGCAAGGGGTGAGATTGGTGTCCCTCTTGCTCTCGATAAGGGGGATGGGTTGTATCGGCGGGTGATCGGGGGGCAGAGAGTGGAGGGAGGAGAGGGGCGAGAGGGATGCGGTGTAGTGGTGTGGAGTGTTAGAGGGAGGGGAGAGAATAGCACGGGATGGGCTGGGAAGAAAGAAGTGTAGTTGTACTTCGCTTTCAACACAGTGAGGAAAGGGGGAGGGGAGGGGGAGAGGAGGGTGAGAAAGGGGCTGTTCGCGTTGCGTTGCGCCTCGGGGAGAGGGGGCAACCTTGGTCGAGTGCTAGTATCCTTGCACTAGTCGATTCTTTCCCACAGCTTGCCAGGAATGGTTGGGGAAAGGAGCAGCACTCAATCACTAGGGACGTTGTCAGATGGCTGACTCACGGAAGCAGAGGAAGGAGAGAGACGGATGCGGGTGAGAGAGAATCAGAGAAAGAGAGCAAAGGAACGAGAAAAGGGGACTTGGAGAGGAGAACGGAAGGGACTCAAGCAAAGCGCGCCTCGGTCCATTGGGAACCCATGTTACTAAGTGCTGTCGGCTGTCTTACTTCAAACTCTCCCACTGACTTGCGCCCCTGCTGTTAAATGTGGTCAGGTGAGAGTGGTGTTTCACGCTTTCGCCAAATGACGGAAGAGTAAAACGAGACGCTCGGGTGGATGACAAAATAGGATAACCGCGTCATGATTTCGCCTTTTGCTCTGTGCGAACGGAACGCAGTAGCGAAAAATGAACGCGATTATTTTCCGTTCCGGGATCATTTGCGATCGAGAGGCAACAGTAAAAACCCCGGCTATTATACATCGCGGATAGCTGATGCGCGACCAGTAGAGGTGGTGTTTCACGAATTGCTTATGAGAAGGTGAAGAGCGAAATTAACAATTGGCTCCAACCTCGGTTGGCAAAAAATAAAAATACACCGTTTACATTATGTAGGGGCGAAGCGTCAACAGAGTGGAATACACATTCGTCATCAAGTAGAGGAACGAGAGCTCAGCCTATTCAGGGATCATGACAGGCGAATGCACAGAAAAAGAAAAAGAAGAAATAGAAAAAGTAGATGGCCATTCGCGCAATTCATTTAATTTCACCAGCAGAAGCAGTGTTACATAACTTGCCCATATATGGATGAAGCGTCACGATCCGATCCCTCGAACGCCTAATGGTGGAAAAAACAACGCAATTTTTGGCCCGCTCTATGAACGAGTTCAACAGGGGACCAGAGAGACCACATCCTATTCCGAGGCTAAGCACGACAGAAATAGAGGCGAGTGCATAGCAACAACGAGTCGTTTCAAACTCTAGCTCGCTTCGTATTTAATGCGCTTTCGCTATGAGTGTTCACATCAATCATCAGGGAAGTGAGTGACAAGCATATGCGGTGTTTCACAGTCTACACTAATGAGAGAGGAATGGTGCGCTAGCGCGCGCTGGGATAGGAGTCGAATAATATTCTATGATTGATATTATCGGGGAATAAAATGCATAGAAATAATTATGATTCAGCCATGCGATCTAATTTAACAGCACGCCAATATTCTAATAACGGCTTTTCAGTCGCGTGTGCATCGTAACAACGCGACAGTGATAAATATAATCATCTTCGTTGCACTTTCTGCCTATTCCCATTAATCCCCTGTGAAAAGGAATGGCAAGGAGACGCGTCGCTTCACGCTCCACTCTAATGATTGGAGAATGGAGTGCATTGATCGACAAGGGAGTCCCAAGGAAATACAAAAACGAAAATAACCCTATTTTTACATACTAATCGAATATCTCCCATTAACTAACAGCGAGGAAATTCAGGGTGATAATCCCCAACGAAAAGGAATGACCAGGAGACGCCGTGCTTCACGCTCCATACAAATGAGGGAAGCATGGAAAGCTGAGATGAGGAAGAACAATGAGACAAAAAAAATACTTGCTAGACTGAACTTGAGTAAATATATTTGACAAGTAGGGAGAATAGAATATTGATTCTAAAATGCCTATCTACTAGAAAACAATATGCCCAAATATAGCGCTATTTCTGCATTCTATTCGAACATTGCCTATTCAGTGACTGTGAGGAAGCTTTGGAATGCATAATATCAACACCGAGCTCTATTTTCAGACAGCGTTCACTCTCGCCTTTTGAGGTTGCGTGACTAGGAGACTCCGCGCTTCGCGCTTAATACTTCTGAAGAAAGAATACGACTTTGCAATTAGACGACCGCGTGCTTGAGACGAATAAAATAACACTACATTGCACTCACAGCGAACGGGAAGTGAACAAAAGATGGGATGTCAGCGATTATTTTCTATTTTCGTGCTACTAGCGAGAGGGAAAGGGCGAAGAGGGAGGGGATACGGGTGCATGGTAACAACTCGGCGACTACTTTCGCTGTTGCTCTCTCACGAGTGCATAATACGAATCCATGTCACCCCAAGAGAAACGGTTCATCAAACGAGCTGTGTGGACAATTACCAGGGAAAACAGAGAACCGCGAGAGCAGAAACAAGCGAAAAGTGAGCGATTGCAAAATCCCGAAACAAAGAATGACAACAAACTGTGAAGCTCGCGTAGTCACAACCTCTTTGCAGTTATAAGCCATTCACAAAGTCTTAGCAATCGATCGATTACCTAATCGCTAATCGAAGTGCGCCAATCAATCACCCGATTATGGCTCTAATCGATCAATAGGCCGATCAGCGACGCTTTTCAAAGGGAAGGCGAGGAGCGAAAGGGAGAGCAGGGACGCAAAAGGGAGAATGCGGAGAAGGAGAGAAAGAGAAAGGGAGCGAAGGATAGACACAAAAACGGGGTTGAGCTCAGCGAAAGAACACCGACGCGCAAAAGCGCAATGGGGAAGGAGCCAAGGGTAGGCAAACGAGATCAGATCGGTGGTGAGGCGGCCTGGTGCGCCGCGTGTGCACGCGCCCGCCGACTTTTGCTCTCTCTCACTCTCGCGCCACTCACAGGCACTGTCTCGAGAGTGCTGTACAACTCCTCAATCTGTCTATCACACACCGGCAAACAACCAAGTTGGCTGGTTAATGCAGAAACACTTTATGCATCGAAATCGATTAGCGAAATCAATATCAGGGAAATACCGTAAACACTAAATGTGAGAGAACTTTTCTAGACAGGAATTTAGAGTGAAAATTTAAGGAAGGAAATGGGAAGAAGGAGGAAACAAAGGGAAATGAGGACTGAAAAGGGCGCAATTTAGCAGAAAAAGAGGAGGAAACGTGAGACATTCAAGGGTTACTCGAAAGGGGGGAAATGAAGGATACAAGACATTGGAAGATCAAAGATCAGAAATGAACCAAGGGCAAAGGAGAGTCTATCATAGGAAATCAATGAGTAAGAACAAATACCGAGAGTGTGATAAGGAACAAAAGAATGTGTGGGGGATGAATGAAGAAGGAAAAGGAAGAGGGGGAGGGGTGAGTTTCTATCAACGGGAAAAGATAAGGAAAAGATCAGGAGGAAGAATGTTAAGAAGCGATGTGAATGGTCAGGCACTGGGTAAGACCTTCAAAACAGTAATCGATTCCACCGCGCTGTACAACAATAAAATAACGAGGCTACCGTAATCTGCTCTAGTGAGGACCAGGACGGGAACGGTGGAACGAATAAGTACTGTAGCCTGGGGGCTACCGTAATCTACCGTAGTCTACGCCAGATAGACGGCGAGAGTCTGCTTGACGTGGTCGGGCAGGCAGGCCATGGCTGCAGAATGGCCGCCCCCGATGCGAGTCATCACCACCTCCGAGAAGTACTCTGCAATACAAAAAAATGGCACTCGATCGTATGAGAATTATGACGTCATGTCACCTTCGATATGACAACAGCGGCATGACGTCATAGTTCTCATACCACCTAGTGCCCACAGAACTGAGCTATCGTCTGACTCTCTCGATGTCGCTTGCTCTCGTACATTCTCTAACAGGCGAGAGAGTGTGTAAATTGAGGAGAGTCTGACCATAGAGCTACAATTTTAGTCTCTGCATGTCGCACTATTTCTTGCCCTTCTTAACAGTATGGCTATGGACAGATAGAAGCAGACAAAAGAATCCACGCGAGAAGTATACCTTTCCGAAAAGAAATCAGCCTGATGAAACTATGCCGCTCCATCTCTAGACAATCCGTTCGTCTTTCTGTATTCGTTATTAGGCTGCTATCTTTTATAAAAACATTATCATGACCAAAGACTTGGGAAACCGTTCATCCCTCATAGCTCTCATCCAGGGGACTGTCTTCCCCGAAAAAATCAAAACATGGTGAAACTGTGCTGCACGTACACAATCAGAGGCAGACGTTTCACTCGCTGTTCAGTGTATCTCAAAATAGTTTCCAGTTTCATCATTAATAATATTCCAGTTGCATCACCATTAGTCAACCCATTCTCATTCCTGTTCACTATATGAACTGTATATCGTAATATCACGCCATTCACCTAAGAATTGATCTAAATGCCGGATTTGGATAAATTAGCCACATAGAGCTTTCTTCGGTTTTCTGCTCGTTTGGTGTCCCTAAACAAACGTCCGAATTATTCATGTCATACCATCATTCTGAAGGTCCTGGTATCGGGTCGTTGATTCTGGTACCCACCTTTAACTATAATTATCTCGATTACCTTGAAATTTTGGTGGAAATTATCCTCTGAGTGACCCCCACTAATTTTTCGAGCTCTATCGATGTGTACAAACTAGAGCTCATGAAAATCACTTTGAACAGTGCTATATTCAAGGTAGATTTTCTCGAAAATTTAGGTGAAAGCGCAGCTGAAATTTCACGATCGTAAAGTACGCACCGATAGCTTTAAAATGAGGGGCTTGCGGTCTCTGAACGAGGACCAGAAAGATCTTTCCGGCCCCTTTGAAGTTCCGAGTCGATTTGAAGTCATTTTATTCGACGTAGACCGCACGACTTTTCAGGCGCTTCGTAGAATGAAAGGATGATGTCGTCGTTCAGATATGTTTCAGCAATTACGGATATACTTATCAATTAGAAATTAATGAAATTTATTTTACCTCTGAAACACAGTCGGGAAATTGAATTATCCTTTCATTCCACGACGAGCCTGAAAAGTCGTGCGGTCTGCGTCGAATAAAATGACTTCAAATCGACTCGGAACTTCAAAGGGGCCGGAAAGGTATTTCTGGTCCTCATACAGAGTCCGCAAGCCCCTCATTTTAAAGCTATCGGTGCGTACTTTACGATCCTGAAATTTCACCTGCGCTTTCACCTAAATTTTCGATAAAATCTACCTTGAATATAGCACTGTTCAAAGTGATTTTCATGAGTTCTAGTTTGTATACATCGATAGAGCTCGAAAAATTAGTGGGGGTCACTCAGACGACAATTTCCACCAAAATTGCAAGGTAATCGAGATAATTATAGTTAAAGGTGAGTACCAGAACCGACGACCCGGCACCAGGACATTCAGAATTATGATATGCACATGCAATTCTCAGGATCTTTCTGATATAGATGGGCCTACTCATTCCTCAAAAAAATATCAGATACAACTTTTTGGCAAAATCCGAGAAATGGGGAAATCAGCTCGATTCTTAGGTGAATGGCGTGATATATGCTCAAACATGTGGACATTTTTTTCGATGACTCGCGACTTCGGCGTTTTGGCGTGAGCACATAGTCGGAGTAGAAAAAAAAAGTCGGAGCAGAGTAGAAAATTTGTAATTCTTCCGCGTCGGCGTTTCTGTAAAAATCAAATACGAATGAGATCACTTGTGGAAGTAATGGAGTTCATAGTATCTACCTTTCAGTCTTCTCTCCTCACTTCATTTTATCTTCTCTTTCTGCTAACTCGGCTCTCCGCAACACGAAGACGTGAAGGTGAAAATGAGAGCGGTGTGAGGAAAAATATGTATGCCACATCATCGATGGGGGGGGGGGGGGTGTGGTTAAGTCTAAAAGCAGTATGGCAAACCATGAGATAAAAAACGATATGACTACGTAGGAATTTAAGAGAGACTATCTGAGTGAATGAAAATATGCTTGGCACCAGCGAAAAATCGAATTCCTCTAAAATTGTCATACATGTAGTACTCAGTGAGTATAGCTCAGGCGTGACTTATTTAGTGTTCTAGATCACGCATTGAGAAATGCGCGGCACTTTCTTCCAAAAACGTGAATTTTCGAACTTTTCGTAATCGATCAGAACGAGTTACATCTCTAAAAATTCAGAATATTCTAATGATTGTGCCTACCAAGTGCGCCAGCAATCGGGCTAAAAATGTTGCGAAAAAAATGAAAAGTTGATAAATTTTAGGTTTTTTTGCAATATATCTCGTTTGGATGGGAGGGTCTAGAAAGTTTTGAAGTTTTACATTTGTAGCTATGGATACTAACTATCTATTTAATTAATATAATTAAAACCGAAAAATAAAGTTTTTAGAAAACGGCAAACAACGGCCGGCAACTTGAAATAAAATCAGTTGTAATAAGAGAGACTATCTGAGTGGATGAACAAATGCTTGGCACTAGCGAAAAATCGAATTCCTCCAAAATTGGTTAACGTGTAGTACTCAGTGAGTATAGCTCACACCCCACTTCTGGAGCGATATAGATCACGCGGAGTGATATGCGCCAAACATAATTTGCAAGATTACGGTATTCAACTTTTGGCTTTTGGAATAATTTTGAACGAGTTTTATCACAAGTGGTCGGCGCACTAACGATGATTGCTGCCACCAAGTTTCAGCCTATTCGCTTTTCTACTCGCCGCGAAAAATCGAAAAGTCGTTCACTTTCCTCTGTAGCTCGCTCAGATGTGTGGGTATTGACCCTTTTTATTCTTTCATTTTGTAGCACACGCTGATGACTATCAACATTGAAAAAATAAGAAAAATTAAAAATACGTTTTTTGAGAAATTGCCAAAATAAGTTTGACAAGCTACCGTACCTTACAGCTTTTGGAACGAAATCATTCGATCTGTAGCTTAATCAATATAGTTTTCATGTTTAATAAATTAGCTCTACTGACGCTAAGCTAAATAACCACTCATATCACCGTTTTACCTATTTTTCAAAAATTCAACAAACTACCGTACCTTCAAATGAATTTTCAAAAAATAGGTAAAACGGTGATTTGAGTGATTACTTAGCTTAGCGTCAGTCTAGCTAATACATTGGACATGAAAACTATATTGATTAAGCTACAGATCAAATAATGTCGTTCCAAAAGCTGTAGGGTACGGTAGCTTATCAAACTTATTTTCGCAATTTCTCAAAAAACGTATTTTTAATTTTTCTTATTTTTTATGTTGATAGTCATCAGCGTGTGCTACAAAATTAAAGAATAAAAAGGGTCAATACCCACACATCTGAGCGAGCAATAGAGGAAATTGATCGACTTTTCGATTTTTCGCGGCGACCAGAAAGGCGAATAGGGTGAAACTTTGTGGCAGCAATCATCGTTAGTGCGCCGACCACTTGTGATAAAACTCGTTCAAAATTATTCCAAAAGAGCAAAAGTTGAATACCGTAATCTTGCAAACTATGTTTGGCGCAAATAACTCCGCGTGATCTATATCGCTCCAGAAGTGGGGTGTGAGCTATACTCACTGAGTACTACACGTACACCAATTTTGGAGGAATTCGATTTTTCGCTAGTGCCACGCGTCTGCACAAAAATGTTCAATCACTCAGATAGTCTCTCATAAGGGCCTGCCTACCGTAACCCAAAACAGAACTGGAGGGCAGGTGTTCTAGGGTTACCCTACATGGAAAACTCGATTAGGTAAATCCCCCAGAACCTATTGAATTTCGAAAGACATCCGCGCGCGCCAGCGCGCTGATGTTTAAAAATGCCGATATATTACGGTAGCTTTTCAACATCAGCGCGCTAGCGCGCGGATGCCTTTCGAAAAACAATTGGTTCTGTGGGACTGATCTCATCGAGTTCTCCGTGAAGGGTAACCCTAGAACGCCTGCCCTCCAGTTCTGTTTTGGGTTACGGTAGGCAGGTCCTTATTACAAACTGATTTTATTTCAAGTTGCCGGCCCACGGCATTTTGCGTGAGCAATTTAAGGTTGACGAAAATCATTACAGTAAGATTTGTTTCTGTGATTCTCGAAACATCACTTTTCGAGGCAATTATGAACAGGATTCATATTTCGCGCGTTTTTCGAGGTTGCTACGGTGTTTATTCCTAAGTCGTACCTCAGTACGTTGGAAACGCGTTTTTGTTATCGATTGTTTGGGTCGTCCTGGCGGTGTTCTGTGCCGTTCCTAGCTACGTTTCTAGTTTTATGATGTATTATGATGTATTGTATTAATCCATCTCATCGTGTATCTATTTTTATTGTGTGGTTCGAGCTCTCAATATTGCAACAATGCCGTCAGAGTCATAGTCGCTACACTTTCTCGCTTATTAAATTACCCCGTGTTGCAGGAAGAACGAGCAGTCGATGGCAACTGAGCTGAAGCGCCGCCTCGACTACCTCGAGCAGACCGAGGAGACGAAGAAGCGAAGGCCAAGTTTATATTGTTTTTTTTTCTGAATAATTACCAGACGTCTTCAAGCCTCGCACTACCCAAACCTAAGCTTGAACCTTAGCTTAAGCCTTAGCCTGAGCCCTAGGCCGTACAACCTAAACCGTAAGCACTAAAAAGGATAAGGTTTCACGGCTTTAGGTTTGGTTTAGGTTTTACGGCTTAGGGCTCAGGCTTAGGCTAAGGTTCAAGCTTAGGTTTGGGTAGTGAGGGGCTTGAAGACGTCCGGTAATTTTTCCCACGTGTTTGTATTTGATGTTTATATCGTGTGTTGAACTAAATGTGAGGTGATAAAGTGTTTATTTACAGATATCTTTACAAAGTGATAGAGAGACTGGCTGAAAGCTTCTAAGTGTTACTGGTGGAAGGGGTGTTGGCGTTGGTTGTGGTGATGTTTGCATTATTATTCTTCTTGTATGTGCCCCTCTTCTTAGGTGCGTATTGATCGAAGCGAATGGGGGGCTTATTGTCGTGGATGTAATTTGCAAAAGCCAGATCATGTGCTTGAGCAACCCATCTCTGATCCTTACGTCTGATGTTAGAGTATTGTCTATCTTTGGTATTTAGGAACTGATGGAGCTTCTCAGTCGGCTGATCTGTGATCAGCCCCCACTGGCCATAGGTGCGCACGAAAGTAGGCACGTGTGCGAACAATGAATGTGCCTTGGGGAATCGATTACAGTTGGGATAGACAACGGCTACTAGTCGCTCTAAGTCGGAAATGCTCTTGAGGAGAACAGTTTTTTCCAGGTTAGTGAGAGGACGCGAACCACTCAGTCTCTGAATGTCTTTGAGCAAGTGCATGATCTTTTTGTGATTATCAATGCTCGCACTAGCAGAAATAGTCCTGCAGAGGAATTCGATGGCGTCATCCTGCAGACACTTTCGAATATGGTTTCCCGTCAAACACTGGCCCCACGATCTAAGATCCGCCCCAATCAATCTGAGATTATGATCGAGTTCTTGGGTCTTATTCCCCTTTCCTTCCTTGATCAACTCGAGTGAGTCGATCTTCGCTTGATTTTCCTCCATCTCAGAATCTATTTCCCCTTTTGTTTTCTCAATCTGTTCCAACTTTCGCTGAGCCTCTTCAATTCGCTTTGTGAGTTGCACGATTTCTCCTGCACAACAACTTAAGCAATTGTACTCTTTTTCTGGAGTACTCATCTCAGCTAGCTCGTAGAATGAGAAACGAGATTCGCATGCGTAGTGATAACGCCTCGCACAGATCTTACATTGTACCTGCGTGGCGCATCGAATGCGGTCAAGCTGACTAAATTTCTTGTGAAGAGCTAGACAGTTGGGGCCTCTGGCACACCGAAAAGGATTGGGGGCAGGGTCAATTTCTCGGTGTCCCGATGCATAGAAGAGATGCACCACCAATCTCCCATCAGCACTCTCCAGATCACAATTTTGCTTTCTCTTCTTCAACTCTTTCTGCTCTTCCTTCAACTTTTTCAATGCTTTCTCTATTGCATTTGCACTATTCTCCGATTTTCGGCCTCTACCACGAGGGATTACGATGGCATCTCCGGATACAGTATCTGAGAAGTCGCTGATTTGATTCAAATCAACAATTGAGAGGCCAGCAGCAGCTAGATCTTCATTTCTAGCAAGAATTTGGAGAGGGCTGATCGCGAAGCGAATGGAAACACCGGAGTGTGTATGGAGAGGGCCAGGGATGATTCTCTCGGGTGGGATGTCAAAGAGCGGTACATCACTCATCGAATGTGTTCCCGCCCTCGCTCTCTCAATCATCTCATTTAGTGTCCTTAGGGCAGAGGCGGGTTCACTATCTGACAATTTGTATCGGTTCTCTCTCCAGCACCAGATACAGTTCATAATACTCATGGCTGTACCCATTCCCAGCACAGCCCAGAGAAATTTGTAATCTCCTGTCAGGAACTGCACTAGGCTAACTGTTACCATCTCTCCATCAATCTCGAGCTCAATCTCCTTCAGATCATTAACTTCTTTGATCACTTCTGCGAGGAGAGATCTGATCATAAACGAGCTATCCTCACCATCATACTTTGCCAGGAGGATCAGATTACGGACGTCATTTGCTGAGTTTACACCCCCAATAATCATCACCAACTTCGTGCTCGCCTTGCCTGCATCTCCGGAAATACAGATATCGAATGATCTCTTAGTACCGTCTAACTGCCCACTCGCAATCAGATTCTCGAATCTGTATTTAACTGTTTCGCGAATATATGTCAATACAATAAGGGAGATGATCTTCTTTCCGTCCCGTGTATTGATCTCCTTCTCACTGTACTCATATTTATAATGCTCTTTGATCTCATCTCTCATCCTCTTGACAGGTCCAGTTGGAGCAAGCACATCGCTCTTTCTCTTGCCCAGGAACGTTTTCATTCGATTTCTCTGATTCTGGGATAAGTTTACTTCCAGTGACATCTCGAGATCTTGTGATACGGTAAGCTTACTATGACCCTTTAGCACAATTTTCTCCTTCTTCATGTATTTCGTCAACACTTTATTCGTTTCATCGGCATTTTCATTGGGATCTCCAATCGGACCACACGCTTGCTGCACTGCGAGATGCAGTTTATCTAATCTGTTTATTCTCTGTCGTCTCTTGAGAAGGGAGAAAGGAAGTTTAACTACCCTCCTTCCTTTTCCACTACAGTATCCTCTGACAATGCGACTCTTTCCAGTTCCTCCGAATCTCTTTGCAGTGCTATTTCTTGTATTCCTCAGTTTCTCCTCATCTTCCCTGATTGTCTTTTCCCTCTCACATACAGATCTTTCCTTCTCCTCAATCTCTTCTTTCTCTTTCTCCATCTCACTATGTTCGGCTCTCACTTGA
This sequence comes from Pristionchus mayeri, assembly GCA_036245805.1. Lineage (NCBI taxonomy): Eukaryota > Metazoa > Nematoda > Chromadorea > Rhabditida > Neodiplogasteridae > Pristionchus > Pristionchus mayeri. The sequence continues at coordinate 40,540,634 of BTRK01000004.1, read as the reverse complement.
GACACCATTCTACTCATATTCTCCTTCAACTCCGAATTTATAATCTGTAGGGAACTCCGACTACTTAGACTCTCGGACAATTGCTGCCTCAGTTCTGCAAACTCGGCTCCTTTAGATCGAAGTTGCTCCCTCATATCATCATTCTCCGCCTTCATTCTCTCATAGTCCTTCAGAAATTTCTCATTCTCCTTCCTACTACCGTCAATACATCGCTCCTGCTCATGGATCCGTCTCAACCTACTTTCATTCAATCCTTCCAGCTAACTCAGCTCATTCACCTTCTCCACCAACTCAACATCCTTCTGTACATTAGCCATTGCTAGTCTTTTGTTTTCAAGGTCTAAATAGGCAATTTGCCGGCGGAGAGCGGTTTCATCGTTCAAAAGTGGCAGTGGAACGGGATCAGCTCTTCTCATATTCAATTCACGCTGCACTTCCTCTGATTCGGAAGGAAGAACTATGTACATTGGTTCATTGTCCTCATCGGGGTCAGATTTCGGGTCGGTCTTTCTTTTTCTGCTGCCCATTTTCTTATGAATATCTAGAGAAAGAGCTGTGTACGGTGAGATCTTCTTGGCCAAAGGTGTTCCACTATGTGATCTACCGTACACTGTGTGTGAGATTCTGGTTTGGTTTCTGATCAACACACACCATAAAAAGCTCTTTTTATTAAGGGCGACCGACTATAATAAAATGCGTGAGTTGTTTATCCTCTTAAATCACTTCGTACGTGCACGCCGTATCTGCAACAAAATAATGTTAGATCAATAAATTACATTGCCTAGAGTGTTGAGCAATTCGTTCGTGAATTATGTCGTAGATACTCTTGGAGGATCAATTTAGAACCTCTGCGATAAAAAAATATATTAAACTGCAGCCTTCCGAATTTATCACAGGAACAATATACAGTTGAAATGGGAAAGGACTAGCATGTTAACAATCTTGAGTTTTTCAACATTCGTCTAACAATCTCAACGAAGATGATCGTTTTGCACTCGGGCAGATTCATGATATCATTGAGAACTTGCATCGTGCGCGTTTGTTTCGCATTCTCATCGATCACTTGCACAATCTGAAATTTCAATTTTTGCATCAGACTCTTCCGCACTGTTCTAACATAAATGGCATACTTTACTAGTTTACTTTAGGGTGTAACTCCGCCCGCTCCCACTCTGACACACTGCGTCTCTACCCCTAGCCCTTTCCTGTGATACCCTCGCCTCTAAACAACTACTCCCTTTCAAACACATTCTATACATAAAACACATTATATACAAGATTGAAGTCTGGAAATAATGTCCTTTTAGGAACAGGTCTCTACGTAAATTTCCAGTATAATCGGGCACTTCTATAGAATGTGGTACCACAATTATCGAGGAGTGAAATGAGGGATGTATGGTAGAGTAGGAAAATTATCGACCATCCTGGACCTAAATTAGAAGTAGCAGTACAGTACCATCCACCTCTATCACTCCCTAACGCTCGATCTTTCTCCCCTCATTCCTCTCCACTATAATTGTGGTCACACATTCTATACTAGTGCCGGAATAGTAATGTACCTCTGTGCATTGTATCCCGTCCTTTACTCCTCATATCCCTGTGATTCCAATGCCAGTCGATTTCTTTCGCAGAACTTCTCATCAATGTCTTTCTGAAATAGAAATGCTTCATATTAGAAATTCTACTCGCCTCGCCAGCGTTGAAATTAAAAATCTAACCGTGACTTGCCTGGATGGGAACGGGGATTCTCAGGAAGAGTGTACCGTTCCAGTCCAGTTTAGTAAGCATCTCTGGAGCTATCTAAAACAAATAAATGTACTTTAAACACGAATCGCGTTACACGATGGAAGCAGGACTGCCCGAACGACAACTCGTCTCCTCCACCAGACCGCTGATCTACAGTGTCCTCATCGTCCTAAAAAGAAATAAAAAATACACGATCATACATATTATCAGGTTGGCGGGAAAGTCTTTGTGTATGGATTTGTTATAACACTGCTCTTCACAAGTGTACTTTGGCGTCCCGTCGCTCATAGTGAATAACAGTCAGTGATTGCACTTTATAGTAATCAACTCCCCATTATCTTTACTTCAGTCAAGCTCTAGTAGATCAACGATTTATGTTCCTGGTGCCACACACTTCCGACATGTTTTGATTTACCTCTCTCTATTCTACACCACGATGAAGGATTCAGAGACCCTACTGAAGCATGTTTATGATACACATGCCCCCTCTACAACACCTTCAGGAATTGGATCCAGATCCGCGAAGAAGGCGACTTTTCCCTCAATGAATGAGGTCGTTCTGGGAGCCCGCGTTAATTACATTTTGAGACTTTGTAGAAAGCTGCTTAAATGAACCCATTTCAAACTGCCCGTGAAATGACTATTGCACTTAGAGTCCACCATCGCACTGTCAAAGAAGGCTTGAGATATCTTGGAATGAGGAAAATAATCGGTCGATTCAAATTCCATGATCTGATCCAAGCCAGCCATGACCGTCGAGTCGATGATTCAAATGCTCTCCTCATTCTCCGAGATGGGGATCGATGGCTGGAACGGCTCATAACGGGGAATGAGAAGTGGGTCCTCAACGATAACAACCATGTGAGAACCAAGCGGGTTGGAGAAGGAGAGCCTCCACAGGGTGTCTCCAAACTTTACCTGAACCCCAAGAAAAACAAGCTGTCAATATCGTGGGGCGTGGATGGCGTGATCTAATCGGAGCAACTACGTCAGGGCATGTCAATCACCGGGGTCAAGTACGTAACACACCTACAGAATTTGAAGTTGGAAGTCGATCGTTGAAGGCTGAAGGACAAGAAAGTGTACAATCAACAAAATGACCCCCGTAACCAGTTCTACAATCAAGTCAAGCAGGAACTGGCTGGATATGAACGGATGGTTCTCCCTTACCCCCCGTATTCTCCTGGCATGGCCCCTTCCGATTAGTGGCTTTTAGCAGACCTGGCCCATGCCGTTCGAGGTTGGGCCTTCAATTCACGTGAAAGTCTCGAGGTTGAACTCGAGCAATACTTTCATTCGCACCCAGGCGGGTTCTAAAGGGAGGTGATCCATACATTGCATGTACGTTGGGCACATATTGTCAATAATGAGGACAAGTATAATTCGACGTATGCTTTTCCCCTTCCCAAGAAATAAACTTTTGAAAAATACACAAAGACTTTTCCGCCAACCTAATACATTTATATGTCGTTCTTGTGATTGGACAGCTCGCTCTGAATAATCGACACAACTAAATCGAATTTTTGAATCTATGAGAAATATGAACGCACGAGATACGGTTCGAGCCATGCCCATAGATCCGAGGGTGGCTGGCAGAATCGAATGTACATGAACCCCATTCCACGGAGGTATACAGACTGATTGGAGTTGATCATCACCACTAGTTGCTTCCTACAACATCCCAATCACGCATGATCCAAACTTTCGTAAACAGTAGTATAGAAGTGTGATAAGACTGATGAGATAATGTATAATAGTAAGGAAAGAGGGGCTCACAGCTCGCTCCGTACCTGGTGATGCGAATGTTGAAGAGTTTGTAGAGGGGGCAGAAAGCAGAGAAGATCACTCAATATGCGCCCACTACGCGCACCTCAACAACCCTCCATCCAATCTGGTTTATGATTACGTATAATGTCATGCCACTGTGTAAAATAATGCATAACTAACTCCTCCGCACATTCCAGTCATTCCCTGAACTTTGCGAGTCCCTTTCTCCCAAGGCTCAAGATGGCGAACCTAACATCATCAAAATTAAACCAACTCTGGCAAGTAAAACTAACGTGAATGCAAATTTCATCGACGATCTGCAGGTGCGTGGTGCATTAGGCGAGAACTTGTTTGTAGTAAGTGCACTGAAATACGTGTTCTACATTGTGGAAACAACATTCTCAAAAAATGGTCACTTCCGAACCATAGGTGGGCGGGGGTTGAAGCTGGAAATCGGAAACCGGGGGTGTTTAGGGTCAAAAAGGGGGGGGGTGATCGTAAATGATCGTTTTGTGACAACATTTTCCAAAAACCGGGGGGTTTCCAATCCGAAAACCCGGGGTGTTTCACAGCTGGCTTCGAAGGTGCCCGAACATACTTGTAAGACATTTTCCAAGACCAGTCCATTCAAGTTCATGGTCTTCTGGTTTCCCCAAATCGGTAGCGTGTTGTTCTTCTTGGTGACTTTCTGAGAGGGAAATAATTATTCCGATAAAAGGAGAAGCAAGAAACAACTTGTATATGAGGGATGATGTTATCGTAGGCGTCATCTTCGTAAAATGTCTCAGCCTGACCATCGGTACCCGGTGGGAGCATCATCATTGCATACTGATTAATCCTGGAAAAAGAGTAGAAACAACCTCGTGAACATGCACACTCTAGTCTGTCAAACAGCATGCAAGATATGCTGAGGAAAGTAGAATAAAACAAGCAAAAAAACGAAATGAGATCGAATGAGTCAAAATTAGCAACAATATAACAAAGGGACGGGAAAATAAGAAAGGAAACTGCAGTTTCTGTGAAATAAATCAATAACAGAAAAAATTGAAATTCCGCGCGCTTTGGGTTACGGTATGGTGTGGTTGCTCAGAGTGCACATTTTCAGTGCACGCAAAATGCCGTGCGGCCGTTGTTAGCGATCGTCACGTGAAACTGGAGAATTTTTTAAATGCTTAAATTTTTGCAGTTATGAGGTTGTCATGAGTGACAAATAACCATATGATAAATAGAATTCACACTTTAGTGGAAAATTTTCGCAAACAAGCATGTCCTTCTAAGCTCCGCCCACTTGGTGTCAGTGACGCACGCAGCGCCCGTCGGCAACGCGTTCCATGGGTCGCTTATTATTTTTTAAGTCAATTATTAATTTCCGAAACAAAAGTTTAGTGAACTTTAAATAGTGATAGCAACTAATTGGTGTCGAGTAGTATCATGATTGGTTAATCTCGATAATTGTTTTATCTTTCTTACTTTGAACTACAAGGAAGCAAACTTACCGTAATCAGACTGAAGTACTCAAATAGAAATTCCTACTCCAATAGTCTAAATCTGCCCGTATGAGTATGTGTCCTAAAACCCTTGTATAGCACATGCAACCGCAATCTGATCAAAAATGAGTTTATATGTGAAATCGCATACAATATGAAATAGAGTGGAAAATGGGGATTTAAAAGTTTCTATTGTGAATACTGATGAAGAAGTTGAGAAAGATGGTCAGACACGGGGGAACAAGAAATAGATAGTTCGAAATACATCAACAATCTTCATAAATTTTGTCGAAACGAGACAAAAATATGCGAAAAAGTGTTTCAGCTTGACCACAATGCCAGATTTGAAAGAATAACGCTATCAATTGCCGATAAACTATTTAATATACAATGATGAGCTAGAGAAAAATAAAAATGAACGCAATAAATGTCTACGAGATGAGCTATAGAGTCTGGAACAGAAGCTACAGTCACTATCGGCCCTTCAGACGACTATAGAAAAATCCATGCATACCGTAAGGATATGAAATTTCGGTGATCCATTCGTTTGGCATTGGGAAGCCATCATAAAAAAGATGAGAAGGATCGGCCATCTTTAACATAAGTAAGATGAACATAAATCATGACGGAAAAAATACGGAGAATAAACGAACTTTGAGCGAACGTAGCAAAATTTCGCTAACAACGATTCGCCTCAAAACAAGATATGATGTGCGTATGGACATTCTAATAGGATTCACAGAAATTCACAAAATAGGGCTAAGCAGCAAGAGAATGGCACGTGAAAAACTTCGTTTTCTCCAAAACATTGCTTCAGTTCAGAAGGTGTTGAAAATTTTCGCTAGTACCGATTCTCACGAAACGATTACAATCTACCCAGTGATAGATTCTCCATCGATTCGAAACAAAAACACAGAGGCGGGCCAATAAACTAATCTATAATCAAGAAAAAATCAATTTTGGCCGTAAAAATTCGATTTGGCGCATTGGGAAAACACTCCATTTTAAAGACACTCGCTCACCATCTTTATCCCGGTCTTTAAATAGGACTTCCCGGTTTGGTGGTCGCTAGGCCGTTGTTCACGGCATTTTGCGTACGCACAAAACCAAGACTCCGCCCACTACACTCCGTGCAATGGATACGGTTGCATTCAAATTTTTAATTATTCCCTCGGTGGTGTGAACAAAAGTCGGCGGGTGCGTTTGGGGGTCTGTAAGTCGTTTCGTCAACCTGCAATTCGGACAGCGAAATGCCGTGTTGTTTCCGTTTTCTAAAAAACTTTATTTTTTGATTTTAATTATATTAATTTAATAGATAGTTAGTATCCATAGCTACAAATGTGGCGTCTACACAAAAATGTTAGCGTCTACACAAAAATGTTCACTCACTCAGATAGTCTCTCTTAATTCTGCGAAGTTCTTTCAATCATCAGCGAATTTGTCGCTGAAATGATTGTGTTTGTTGCGATGATTAGCATGAAATTAATATTTTGCTTTATTTTTACGGTCAAGATGGGAGAGAAAGGACTGTTCTAACAACAAATTTAATAAAAAATACTGACTCTGCAACCGAAAAGCGAAAATGCAAAAAAATCGTCTCATGAGGAAAAACTCCTGTCTTTGTCAAAAGCTGCGAAAAGGCGAATAAGTGGAAAGATGAAGGGAAGAGGGAACACTGAAATGGATAGCGAGTTACTGTCACATCCCCGTCTGTCTACCAACGATCTAAGTTTTATTTGATTGTAAGGAGAGAAATTCCCTTCTATCACAATTTAGCAAAAGTATTCGGCCATGAGCACACGCCGAAACATCGAAGGTGCGAGTTGTCGAAATAAATTTTTCCAATTCGCTATATTTGAAAATTAAGTATTTCTTTCGCTGCTGTCATCCCAGATGCTGCTATCACATCTATTTTTTGAAAACTCTACTCTCCCAAGATTTTCATCGCATTACTCTCTCCTCCACAACCGTACGAACATCCACACCTGTTCATCCTCATGGTGTGGTGTGAAGTCACTTCCACTTCGTGCAACTTCACTCCCGCCTCACTTAATTAGAGGCGGGAGTGAAGTTGCACGAATTTGCAATGGCAAATATTGCAATCCATAAGTTGTAGTGTGTTTCGTAGTAAAAGCCATTCAATCTAGATGTATCCCTGTGACACAGGCGCATCCATGCCACACGCATCTACCAATTCTTTGCGATGATATATCACAGGTATCACGAGTCAGTGGATGCAAATCGAAACCCTCGGGAACAATTTTTAAAAATTGTCCTGGATTTAGCCCATACTAATGTATTAGCATACCACAGAGATCGAGCTTCGGAATATCCGGGTCCCAGGTCTCAGAGCCGGTGTTTAGGAAATTTCCGGTTCTCTTACTGGCCCTACTGTATATCAGCTCAATGATGAGCTAGAGCTTTAGCAGAGGGCTCAAAATGTTCGGAAAATTATTATGAGAAACTTTTATGTTGACAAGAATTTGAGCCGATGAGAAATAAAATAGTTATCAGTTAAAGAATGCTGATGGAGATACTAAAAATATGTTTTCACCGTTTTCGATATTCGTAGACCAAAATGTTATTCTCGAAAATGAAGGAGGGAGTACACATACATATTACAAAATTATGAAATCCCGATTCAGAGACTCCCTTTTTCTGAAATATGTTGTCAAACATGGACAAGTGGATATTCAGTCATGTAAATTAAGGAAATGCTTTGTGCAAACACATAATTTCTTCCAGTTCTCATCAGTAATGAACGTTTCTGACCTCACGTGCATAGAGCACGCTCAATACGCTTTAATTTATCATACTTCAAAAAAGTCGATTTTCATACCTCATAAAATTCGATTTTAGCGGCAAGAAATAATTTTTATTTCAGTCTGTGCACCGGTAATTCTGCACGAAAGTCGAACTATGCACCGAATACTTTGAGAAATTACACAACTCGAACCATCAGCACATTTGAAACCCAAGATACAATCGATCGAAAATGCAACTTTGAAAGAGTTAAAAAAATGAAAAATTATATTTTGACGACATCTTTTTTTGAAAATAATGAGATACAAGTGCATACATTTATTATTTCAGTATCCAAATAATATTATACCCACTGTTTGATCATATGCGTACTTTAGCTCTTTTATAATATTTTCATAGATCAATTATTCAAAATTTTCATTTTCAAGTCCTCCGAATGTGCCTATTGTATTTTCTAGCTTCCATGATAACATTGAAATTTAACATACATGTTTCTTATCATTGTCGACAAAGGTGCCGTCAAACATAGTATTTTTCATTTTTTAAAACTCTTTCAAAGTTGCATTTTCGATCGATTGTATCTTGGGTTTCAAATGTGCTGATCACGGCTCGTTACGAAAGAGCGATCACAGATATGAAAAGCACGCGACGCACGCGAGCTTCCAGACTGCGTGGGAAATTCAAATGACTAAGATGGTTATTTATCGCGCAACTTGTTAAAAATCGGTTTCTTGATTATTTTTACATATTTTAATGTTATTTCTTATCGATCGTCTAGGCACTTTTAAAAACCACTGTATCCCGACTGTTTTACCGATTTAGTGCCAATCGCTGGTGTTTTTCAAGCGTTTTCGCGAAAGTTGTGCCCAATGTCGAGATTTTAAAAATTTTGGTGAGCTGCTCTGGGTTCCTAAAAATATTTAAGCTATTATACTTTGTAGACCTGATCATTGTGCATATAATGAGCGAGAGCGGAACAGGGTGCGGCCGCTCCTTCAATTCATTCTCGCTGATTTCGTCGAGGATGGAGACTTCGGAAAACGATAGTGCAAGATCTACATGTTTCTCGCTAAGATGATTTAAATTTCTTAACTATTGATAAATGCTGTTTAACCATTCTCTTCATAAATATACATAATTGGTCGTATTCCAAAGACATTCACATCGACTAGAATGAGATGCTGGTTCACAGACGGGTTGTGCGGAATCTGTATTACATTGTGTCTTTGTTCTCTGTTATTCCACCACTCCATCATTCAGCGAGTGGTGGAATAACAGAGTACGCGATATAATAGTTTGAAATGATAACGGGGGCATGCATTTTTGCTTTATAGCTCTAGAGGGGAGATAATATCTCAATCAATCGATATTCGACATGTAGAATTTAAATATGTGGAGGTATGTCTGGACATCGAATGAGCAAAGTATCTCATTCGCCTTTTTTTAATTTTCAGACAAAGAATGATAGAATCGCAGATTTGCAACTCCACCCGACTATATGCACACGCCGAAACACCACATACGCGAGCTGAGATAATTTTTCCACGTTACCATATTAGAAAAATATGCACGTTCATCATGTACTATGACTAGTTTGATTCATATTGCCATATTTCATCGACTATTTCAATCGATGGCTAATCATCGATTGAAATAGTCATTACCAATATGGCTATTTCAATCATTACCAATATCCACATGCTTCAGTGTGGATATTGGTATTGTACATCGAATGCAGCTAAATCTGAGGCAACACTTTTAAAAGTCGCCAAAGGGTCACATGTTCATACATTTTTAAAGGAGAACCGTGATATATAAAATTTGCCATGCACAAAGTAGAGCAAGCAATCATTTAGTTATTTTATTTGTATGATAGGAGAAAGAAGAGTCCCACGAATCGCTGATTCGGCGTAGCAGATAATTACGAGACATCTTTGGAACCCTAAATTCATTGGTTGCAAATGTATTGTGCATTATGTCTACAAAAAGTATCCGACTAATCTACCACTAAAAACACCTCAGTCTCATATTCCTCCTCGTTCATTCTCTGGTTCCTTCTTTCAAAGGAGAATGAAGACGAGGTACGGCGATATCGATTTACAATTCAATTTCAAGTAAATTTTTGCTGCTGCTAATTTGCTGCTGTATTCTTTTTGAAGCATATACTCGAGGTTAGAGTGTAGTATCGATGTGAATGTTTAACTCACTTCTCGAGCAGTTGATCCATCATGTTTACTGCAACAAGAAGCATCTCGAGTGAAACCACAGATCGATCAGTGCTGATAGTTTATGTTATCTTTTTCTCCTTCTTCTTATCCGATTTGATTGCCATGGAAACTGTCCTTTTTCCTTTTTTTACAACAGCGCCGTCCAGTATATAATACGTTCTTTTTCTTGATAAAGCGTATATGCAAGTTTCTAGCTCTCTGTGTCAACCGCACCTCACGGGACCGGAATTTTCTACTTGGCGACCACGGTAGGGAGTGCTCACCTGAGTAGGCGTTGTCGATGTTCACCTGAGACGAAATACCGTTGATTCGCAATCACAATGGTTGGATATCACAAAATGAGTATACCAATTATCTCGGTAATATTTTTAAAATGTAAAAAATAATATCAATTAAAGGAGGAGTAAACTCAAAATTCAATTGTTGAAGCTATCATATGTACTGCCTAGAGCTCCACAGCGATAAGAAGCTCGGAAAATTTTCGCATTGATATCTCCATTCCGAACAAAGTTATAGCTAGTTGGCTGGGAGCCAGATCAGGGAAAGCTCAGGGAAGGGGGGCGAGATAGCACGTGACTTGAAGAGAGTGCGTCACTAGGTGAAACATATTCCAACCGGGCGCGCGTTTGCATTTACTCCTTCTTTAATGTTTATAGACCCGACGCGTACAGAAGAGACAAAGCCGTCACATTGTACTATTTTTTATTTGGAGACTCAAGACTAATTGTCGCACACGAAAAAAAGCAAAAAATATAGCAAGAGTGATACATGACATGGCAGGGTTCCATAATAGTAAGGGGTAGGCAGAATTGTACACCTGCACTCACATGTTTCATCCTTGCTACGTACTTCTGTGCGTCGAGCAACTAATAGCTCTTCGTCCACCCCGAATGGATAAAAATCTAATTAAGACATTATCAATTCATTCACTCGCGATCTCCGGAAGAGGCCCCTTGAGGCTCTGCACTGTGCAGCTTGCAGCGGGAGAATTCGCTTTACTCGGAGCAGATCTACAACTGCAATAATTGATTGCTCACCTCTTCCTCACCTGTTCATCATCCTCCTTCTGGTCTTAATCTGAATTTTCCAGAAGTGGTCCGAGTACGACTACTCCCTCCCTCAACTTCAATCCAACCTCACGGAACGAACCTATCCGAACTTATCACTGTAAAGGCACGCACTAATTCATTCGCGCTCTCTTCATATGGTCTCTTCATTCGCACACTCTCTCGAATTCTCTAATTTCTTGCTCTCACATTTCGAGTTTCATTAATACCATATCCCAAATATGGATTACTATCAGCAATAACGCGATGACACACGCTCAGTATGTAAACTCTTCCCTCCTCCCACATTTCGGTCAGAGTCGATGAGAAGTCTGCAATGAGAAGAGTTACCAGCGAGGGAACGAAGGACAAAGTGAAGATGCTAGGGAAATTGTTGATTGACTCTCTCAATCAAGCACACTCTCTAGCCACACTCTTGCCAATGAGAGAAATTGAGTGTACTATACTAGTAAGGTCACTAACAAGATCCATTTCCATAGAAATTCAAATGCAATCCATTGAAATGTTATTCCTATGTTATGCATTTGACATCATTCCTCGCTACATTGGTGATGTATATTTTAGTCACCCTACCGTATACCAGTTCTACGCCTGCAATTATTGATTTATCATGTTTCCTTTTATCATCATGGTACTCTTAAGGTTTTCCTATATATTATTCTGATGTGATCCGTGTACGACTGCTGCCTCCCTTGACTTCACTCCAGCCTCGATGATAGAAGCGAACATATAATTTTAAAGAAACAAATTAAATAATATGACGTGTATCACCAGTCAGTGGAGGAGTGCGGGAACATTATGATTTTTTTTGTCTCAGATTTGATCCATATTATGTATTATAGGTATAATACACTGGAGTGATGATTTTAAAAAATATAGGTCATTGGTCCCAGAGCCGGCTTTTAGGAATTTTTTTTGCTCCCGGCTCTACTGTATCTTTGCTCCCCGATAAGCTAGAAAGGTGGAATTGATCTCAAAGTGGATTTGGAAAATCTCCAAATCCACTTTTTCTCAAAACTCAACGAAAAGTATTTTTTATGTCGGAACAGTAAAATACATAATGTTCTTACGAAATCTAGTCCCAAGAAGACCGTAGGTACGATCGCGAAAAAAGTTCAATTTAGCAATTTTCTGAAATGGTATGATTTTACCTAAAAGTTGCCAAATTTTTCAAGAAGGTGGTAGGCTAAGCTCTTCGCCCTTATTTTTGTTGGACACACACTGACTCCTTCGACTATAATCAGCAAAAACATTTTGAATCTAGTAACGGCTTAACGAGAAAAATATTTTTTTTGTTTGTCAAAACATGGTTTTTCGTTGCTGACATCTTTATTTCTCTTTGTACAAGAAAATTATCAACATAAAAGTTGCTGGAAATAATTTTCCGCGCATTTTTAGACCAATGCCACCTTTCTAGCTCAACTGGGAGTTGAAATACAGTAGAGCCGGGAGCAAAACCGGAAAATTCCTAAAAGCCGGCTCTGGGACCATTGACCTGTATTTTTCAAAATCATCACTCAAGAGTATTATAGCAACATAATATGAATCAAATCGGAGACAAAAAATTTCAAAATGTTCTCGACGAGTAAATTTTGCATTCACTGACTCGTGATACACGTGATATATCAATGATTTTATAATATATTGACCCGGGACCCGGAAGACCCGGGTTCATTTGATTCGCTCGTTATCGTTAACGTAATCACAACATTCGCCGGGGGGCTCATGCCACTTCCTCGATTACCGTACATCGTACTTGTTTAAAACGAGAGTATTTTATATCACCTTCTGTATCAAAAGTTTGAATTGTCACAGTTTCGGATTTTACCGTGATCAAGCACGCGCGAAAATTTAAACAATTTCTCGGGTCTTGGGTAGCTTTCAATCGTTCGATTACCCCGTTCATCGATGTGACATCACGATGGGCGAACTACGGAATCGGATTCGTGTTTTGACCACAGAGATGGCATTTTTCGAAGGACCGGTGAATCATTCCTCATATCATTTCTGTTTAGTGATACAATAGAGAAATTGCAAGCATTTTTTCAGCATTTCAACTTTAGTCTAGAACCAAGTTTTCAGCGGATTTGAATTAGATTTCAGAGAATTACACTCAAAAATGTTCGAAATAGCCCAACTTGTTAAATTCAGTAATTAAGCAAATTATTTTTTTCAGATCAATTCAAACACAGAAATCAATAGAGGGAGTCATGGGGTATCAGATTCTGTGAAAATTCCAGAGGGCTAATTTTACCTGTTCCCTTTTCGAAGAAAATCTGCGATTATTAGGCGAACGCTCTGATATGGTGAAGTGGAAAAATTGTTTCGACGACTTGCGCCATCGGTGTTTCGGCGTGTGCACACACATATGAGTGACTATCTGAGAGAACCGAGCAATATAACCTATAGGCCGTACAGCGAAAAATAAAGTGCTGATTTTAAGATACCCTTAGGGGTAACTTTTCACGTAGAGATTGAAAATCGACCTTAGGAAGCCGTATCTCTGACCCCTCATTTTCTGTGGCGCGCCTCAACGCTGAGGGCGGTTTTTGTAAATCGTGAACAGCTGATCCAAACCCAATAAATGCATAGTAATTCTGAAAGATCTCGACGAGATAAGCATTTTTACTGTTAGAAGTGAAACGCTAGCTCATCTGGGAAAAAACTTATCGTCATTTAAATTATCAAATTGGTCGTCCTAAAAATGTTATATGCCAGGCGTACTTTTAAGTATGTTCATTAAATTCCTCGTGTAAAGTTACCCCAAGAGGCAAATTTCGGCGCAAAATAAGGCGCATGCGAGGGGTTTCCCAAATAGCGGAAAAGTGCTCAATTGTTAGGAATTTCAGGTTTTTCATTTCTATCATCTCCATGTTCACTATTTCGAAGAAGAATTGACAAAAAAATACGTTTCAAGATTGGGGAATGTGAATTATAACGAAAAATCCGTGTTTGCATGGTTCGAAAAATATCGGTTTTCGAATTCTCGATTTTGCTCAAATGTGGGCACCTGAAAGTGTGGGTTTTCGAACATGTGAAGATGCGATTTCCGCATGAAGTAAAGAATACTTCCACTTAAATAAGAAAATGTACATATAAGCTTCTGTGCGCACTTCTAGATTCGGGTTTTTGACATTGAACATTGCAAAATTGGTACAATCGAATAACATTTTAAGATTGAAATCGACCGAAATCAAGTCAATTTGGTAATTTCACACCACTATGTAATTTATAATGCAAAAACAAAGCAGCAAATTCGGCTCATTAGTACGGAAATAAGCAATCAATTATTATGACAACTCTAGATTTTGAATAAATTGGATCCAAAATATGTTTGAAAGTGCACAGTATTAAGCCCCGTGCAACTCAAAAGCTCATTTCGCGCTCGTTTTAAAATTCAAAAAGCGACGAATTTGCTCTTACACGGAATCTTAGCTCACTGTAACGTGTTTTAATATGAAGCATTTGTGAAACATATCCAAATGTAATATCTGAAGCCGTTTGTTTTTCATACTGTGTCTGAAACACAAACGATACTGATCTGTTAAGGAGCAATCGAGTGAGCAATTCGAATGTTTCATTGAAAATTGAAGAATTAGGATTGTTTTTCGGTTTTACACGCGCCTTGCCTGGCGCTTAATACTGTGAGTGGAGCACTTATCGAACTTATTTTTATTTATTGTTACTAATCTGCTACTCTCAAATAGCTCACTATAAATTGCGATATGTTTCAGAGCGAAATCGCTGAAATTTCAGTGGGTAAACATGGGGAAAATCGAGAATTTGCTTCATTGTTTTTCGGAACTATGATATCCGTCATTTTTGCTTCTTTGTTTTTGCATTATAAATTGCAGTGTGGTGTGAAATCCCTAAATTGATTTGATTTCAGTCGATTTCAATCTGAAAATTTTGGTTGATAGTACCACTTTTGCAATGTTCAATGTCAAAAACCCGAACAAAGAAGTGCGCACAGAAGCTTATATGTACATTTTCTTATTAAAGTGAAAGTATTCTTTACTTCATGCGGAAATCGCATCTTCACATGTTCGAAAATTCACACTTTCAGGTGCCCAAATTTGAGCAAAATCGAGAATTCGAAAACCGATATTTTTCGAACCATGCAAACACGGATTTTTCGTTATAATTCACATTCCCCAATCTTGAAACTTATTTTTTTTGTCAATTCTGCTTCGAAATAGTGAACATGGAGATGATAGAAATGAACAACCTGAAATTCCTAACAATTGAGCACTTTTCCGCTATTTGGGAAACCCCTCGCATGCTCCTTATTTTGCGCCGAAATTTGCCTCTTGGGGTAACTTTACATGAGGAATTTAATGAACATACTTAAAAGTACGCCTGGCATATAACATTTTTAGGACGACCAATTTGATAATTTAAATGACGATAAGTTTTTTCCCAGATGAGCTAGCGTTTTACTTCTAACAGTAAAAATGCTTATCTCGTCGAGATCTTTCAGAATTACTATGCATTTATTGGGTTTGGATCAGCTGTTCACGATTTACAAAAACCGCCCTCAGCGTTGAGGCGCGCCACAGAAAATGAGGGGTCAGAGATACGGCTTCCTAAGGTCGATTTTCGAACTCTACGTGAAAAGTTACCCCTAGTGCCATCTTAAAATCATCACTTTATTTTTCGCTGTACGGCCAATGGTCAGTTCTCTCAGATAGTCACTCATATAACACACTATCTGAGAAAATCAACATATTTCTTCAGCGACTTGGCAACTTCGCCAATATGTAGTACACGACGACGGAAACATAAGAGCGTCGATAGAATTTCGATCCGCGTCCGCGCACGCGGCAGCGCGGATCTTGTAACAAACTACCGTAATCATCAAACATTTTTCTATCGATTCCAATCACTGCGGCGGTAGGGGGAATGGGTCGGCGGGCAAATTCTAAGAATTTTTTTCTCCGGGGCATTTTTCGATCAGATTCCATCTAACGCCAGAAATCGATAATTCCACTTTTCCTTCCGACATTTTTGTACGTCCCCGAAAATTTTTCAAGAAACATACAATTTTTTATTTGTGTTTCCGCATCTATTTGTATCGATGCACACTTGATTACAACGGTGCAATTGAAATCCGCCCCGAAGTTAGGTAACCAGGTCAAAAGATGCCTCGAAAGTGGATTGTGGTGCAAAGAATACTGTAACCGCTTTTTCATAATTTCGTTATTTTAATATGTGATGATTATTTTCTTTCACGTGTTTCGTCAGCGAAGTCCATACATCGTTAAGAAGGCGTTTTTAATTAATTTTGATGAAATTAAGCATATTTGGAAAAAGCGGTTACAGTATTCTTTACACCATAATCCCGTTTCGAGGCATCTTTTGACCTGGTTACCTAACTTCGGGGCGGATTTCAATTGCGCCGTTGTAATCAAGTGTGCATCGATATAAATAGATGCGGAAACACAAATAAAAAATTGCACGTTTCTTGAAAAATTTTCTGGGACGTACAAAAACGTCGGAAGGAAAAGTGGAATTATCGATTTCTGGCGTTAGATGGAATCTGATCGAAAAATTCCCGGAGTAAAAAAGTCTTAGAATTTGCCCGCCGACCCATTCCCCCTACCGCCGCAGTGATTGGAATCGATAGAAAAATGTTTGATGATTACGGTAGATTGTTACAAGATCCGCGCTGCCGCGCGCGCGGACGCGGATCGAAATTCTATCGACGCTCGTATGTTTCCCTCGTCGAGTACTACATATTGGCGAAGTTAGAATGAATCCGAGTTTTCGGCCAGTGCCAAGTCTATTTCGGTTCTCTCGGATAGTGTGTTATATAGAGTATCAAAATGCGATTCTCCCGAGTTTTCTATTGATAAACGCAAATTAGACTTTCCTCATATGCTGAGAGCAGTTATCAAATATAAAAAAATCAGTAACAATAATCTCTATACAATAAAATTTGTAAAATGTAACAATATAGCGTTTGATAGAATGTTAGATAACTACGCAATAGTCTCTTCAATAGTCCAACTCCCCTCGCGTGTTCTACCGCCCGGACTGCTCGACAACGTTGCATTGCCCTCATATTTATCATCATTTAACGCACAATCAATGATGTACTCAGATCTCGCTGAAACAGTAAACACAATTCCTACGCATCATCTTCTGATTCGACCGTCTTCAGCATCATCTAATACAGAAATGACCACTACGTTCATTCATTTGAAAAATGATGTCCAACTTTTTGTACACCACCTCAACCCTCGTGTAATAGGAAGTGAAGTGAAAATGTTGAAAGGGAGGGATAAGTGAATCCCATGTTTCCACACGGTATCTCATTTGTATTTTATTTACGCTATCAAAAAATCTAATGCAATCGTAGAAACGCAAGACTAACTATAGACGCCGAAACATCGAAGGTGTGAGTGATCGAAATAATATTTTCAAGTCTTCGGATTTGAAAATCACTACTGTACTCTTTTTCTACGCTGAAATTGCTTATGATGTACACTTGATATGCTAGATAAATCCATTTCTTTGCGTCACTTCTATCGATCTACCACTAACCATATTTTACCGACAAGGATACGCACAGGCCTGAAAGTCGAAGGCGAAGGACGACGAAATCACCCTTTACGCATAATTCAATATTTGTGTTGATGAGATTCACTTATGAGAAACTATCTGAGTGAGTGAACATATTTGTGAAGATCCTTGGCAAAGTGAAAAAAATCGAATTCGCCCAAAATGTGCATACATGTACTACTCGACGAAGCCTGGTTACCCATCACTTATTTAGTGTTCTAAATCATTCCCAACGAAGTGCGCCAAACTTTAGGAGTGCTACCGTAATCCCACGATTTTTCTTATTTCGTCATCGATTAGAACGGCACATATTCTAAAACATCCGACGCTACCTGCCCATTATACCACACAAGTTTCATTGTGATCTGATTCAAACCCATCGAAAAAAGTCGAAAAGTCAAAAAAAAAATTTAAATTTAAATTTTAGTTCGTTCAGATGGGTGGGAATGAACCATTTTTATTTCAGCGTTGCATAGAGCACCCATGACACATTCTTAAATAAAAATATGGAAAAAATAAAAAGGTCGGTTTTTGAGATATTGACGAAAAAAGACTAGATCTTAGAATAAAGCCAGTTTGTTATAAGGTCGATAGCCTACCGTAACCCATCCTGGATGCAGTACTCGATAAACAAAATCGATTAACATTATCAGAATTTCGATATTCCTTCGCGCGCGCGGGAGCGAAGGTTTTTAAAAGCTACCGTAATCCATGTGGAATTACGGTAGCTTTTAAAAACCTGCTCTCACGCGCGCGCGAAAGAATATCGACATTCTACTAATGCTAATCGATTACCCCCATCGAGTACTACATCCAGAATGGGGTACGGTAAGCTATCGAGCTTATCACAAACTGGCTTTATTCTAAGATTTAGTCTTTTTATCTCAAAAACCGACCTTTTTATTTTTTCCATATTTTTATTTTAGAATGTGTCATGGGTGATCTATGCAACGCTAAAATAAAAATGGTTCATTCCCACCCATCTGAACGAACTAAAATTATAAATTTTAAATTTTTATCGACTTTTCGATTTTTCCCATTGGGTTTGAATTACATCGAAATGAAACTTGTGTGGTATAATGGGCAGGCAGCGTTGGATGTTTTAGAATATGTGCCGTTCTAATCGATGACGAAATAATAAAAATCGTGGGATTACGGTAGCACCTCTAATGTTTTGCGCACTTCGTTGGGAATGTTTTAGAACACTAAACACAGCGTGTCAAAGGGGGGGGGGAATCCTCATTTGCGTGGCCCAACTAATCCCTTTCATTCGCGGACAATGGGAGTTGTGAACAATAGAACGAGACAATGGAAGCGCTGTGAAATCCTGGGTATTCCGAACGTTAGCTCATGCCACCGCTGACTTAGATCGAAATTGACCAATCGGCCTCGTCAAGTTGGGCGGAAGGGGTTTAGGCACCTTTCTGCACAATCGTCATATCCATATCTTAACACTCCTCGGAGGAGATAGCTCTGGAGTGGGAAAAACAGTCGATTTTGGTTGTTTTCGCTGGGTTTTCCGAACGTTAGCTCATTCCACTGTTGACTGAGATCGAAATTGACCAATCGGCCTCGTCAAGTTGTGCGGAAGGACTTTAAGCACCTTTCTACACAATCGTCATATCCATATCTTAACACTCCTCGGAGGAGATAGCTCTGGAGTGGGAAAAACAGTCGATTTTGGTTGTTTTCGCTGGGTTTTCCGAACGTTAGCTCATTCCACTGTTGACTGAGATCGAAATTGACCAATCGGCCTCGTCAAGTTGTGCGGAAGGACTTTAAGCACCTTTCTACACAATCGTCATATCCATATCTTAACACTCCTCGGAGGAGATAGCTCTGGAGTGGGAAAAACAGTCGATTTTGGTTGTTTTCGCTGGGTTTTCCGAACGTTAGCTCATTCCACTGTTGACTGAGATCGAAATTGACCAATCGGCCTCGTCAAGTTGTGCGGAAGGAGTTTAAGCACCTTTCTACACAATCGTCATATCCATATCTTAACACTCCTCGGAGGAGATAGCTCTGGAGTGGGAAAAACAGTCGATTTTGGTTGTTTTCGCTGGGTTTTCCGAACGTTAGCTCATTCCACTGTTGACTGAGATCGAAATTGACCAATCGGCCTCGTCAAGTTGTGCGGAAGGAGTTTAAGCACCTTTCTACACAAACGCGATATTTTTAGCTTCACTCCCCTAGGATGAGATAGCTCTGGAGTGGGCAAAACTGTTTATTTTCACACGATTGCTAACGAATTGCTTTATGTTTCAGCAACAAATGACGATTCATCTTTCAGATGAGCTAGCAATTCTGTCGGAATCGAATAAGTTGGATCTGTTTCATCATAATATTATTATCGGACCCTCTGATTCCGCGCTATTGGGGCTGAATTTCCACAGACCCACTCGGAGGGCGAAAAATAGGCACAGTGATAGGGAGATTTCGCTCCGATAATCGACGGGCCACGCAAATGAACAATTTTCCCCCATCTGACACGCTGTGCTAAATAAGTGGTGTGTGAGCAGGCTTCGTCGAGTACTACACGTATGCAAGTTTTGGACAATTTCGATTTTTCGCACTTTGCCAAGCATATGTTCACTGAGTCAAACAGTCTCTCTTATTACATTTATTCAAACAAACATCGGCAAAAAATCGCAGATTCACATGAACAACTATGTGCAATACTTGCAACGACGAATTCGCAGGTAACAAATACATTTTCTTCATGCCTGCACAAATTATCTGACTAATCGACTAACACACCTCATGCTTCTCCATTGTCTGTTATTCCTATTCTTCCTCTTTGGTTTCTTCTCACAGATAACTAATGGCAGAACTGATATCAGACTTCTTCAGATAGCGCACTTCTGAAGAGGAAATCTGCACTGCGTTTTTTGAATACTTTCCCTCTCTTCGTACGGATAAAATTCACCATTAAATAAATACTGAACGTGGACAAGAATTAGTGTCGGGATATTTGCATTGTTTTCAACATAGCAGTTCGCACGGATCAATGAGAAGCTGGTTCCTTTCTCATAATCTGTATGGGAAACTCGCAACCTGATTGATTTTTAACTAATTCACGCCATGGTTTTGCATTTTCCAAATAGTGTTATTATTATTTGTTAATCATATACTCGATACTAGAGTGTAGTCTCGATGTGAATGTTTCACTCACTTCTCAAGCTGTTGATCCATCGCGTTGACTGCAACAAGAAGCATCACGGGATCGGCGTTGCCGAAGTTCGTCTGACATGGGTTCGGTCTCTGGGCACATTCTCTGATCTTCACGAAAATCATCATGGTACTCTTAAGGTTTTCCTATATATTATTCTGATGTGATCCGTGTACGACTGCTGCCTCCCTTGACTTCACTCCAGCCTCGATGATAGAAGCGAACATATAATTTTAAAGAAACAAATTAAATAATATGACGTGTATCACCAGTCAGTGGAGGAGTGCGGGAACATTATGATTTTTTTTGTCTCAGATTTGATCCATATTATGTATTATAGGTATAATACACTGGAGTGATGATTTTAAAAAATATAGGTCATTGGTCCCAGAGCCGGCTTTTAGGAATTTTTTTTGCTCCCGGCTCTACTGTATCTTTGCTCCCCGATAAGCTAGAAAGGTGGAATTGATCTCAAAGTGGATTTGGAAAATCTCCAAATCCACTTTTTCTCAAAACTCAACGAAAAGTATTTTTTATGTCGGAACAGTAAAATACATAATGTTCTTACGAAATCTAGTCCCAAGAAGACCGTAGGTACGATCGCGAAAAAAGTTCAATTTAGCAATTTTCTGAAATGGTATGATTTTACCTAAAAGTTGCCAAATTTTTCAAGAAGGTGGTAGGCTAAGCTCTTCGCCCTTATTTTTGTTGGACACACACTGACTCCTTCGACTATAATCAGCAAAAACATTTTGAATCTAGTAACGGCTTAACGAGAAAAATATTTTTTTTGTTTGTCAAAACATGGTTTTTCGTTGCTGACATCTTTATTTCTCTTTGTACAAGAAAATTATCAACATAAAAGTTGCTGGAAATAATTTTCCGCGCATTTTTAGACCAATGCCACCTTTCTAGCTCAACTGGGAGTTGAAATACAGTAGAGCCGGGAGCAAAACCGGAAAATTCCTAAAAGCCGGCTCTGGGACCATTGACCTGTATTTTTCAAAATCATCACTCAAGAGTATTATAGCAACATAATATGAATCAAATCGGAGACAAAAAATTTCAAAATGTTCCCGACGAGTAAATTTTGCATTCACTGACTCGTGATACACGTGATATATCAATGATTTTATAATATATTGACCCGGGACCCGGAAGACCCGGGTTCATTTGATTCGCTCGTTATCGTTAACGTAATCACAACATTCGCCGGGGGGCTCATGCCACTTCCTCGATTACCGTACATCGTACTTGTTTAAAACGAGAGTATTTTATATCACCTTCTGTATCAAAAGTTTGAATTGTCACAGTTTCGGATTTTACCGTGATCAAGCACGCGCGAAAATTTAAACAATTTCTCGGGTCTTGGGTAGCTTTCAATCGTTCGATTACCCCGTTCATCGATGTGACATCACGATGGGCGAACTACGGAATCGGATTCGTGTTTTGACCACAGAGATGGCATTTTTCGAAGGACCGGTGAATCATTCCTCATATCATTTCTGTTTAGTGATACAATAGAGAAATTGCAAGCATTTTTTCAGCATTTCAACTTTAGTCTAGAACCAAGTTTTCAGCGGATTTGAATTAGATTTCAGAGAATTACACTCAAAAATGTTCGAAATAGCCCAACTTGTTAAATTCAGTAATTAAGCAAATTATTTTTTTCAGATCAATTCAAACACAGAAATCAATAGAGGGAGTCATGGGGTATCAGATTCTGTGAAAATTCCAGAGGGCTAATTTTACCTGTTCCCTTTTCGAAGAAAATCTGCGATTATTAGGCGAACGCTCTGATATGGTGAAGTGGAAAAATTGTTTCGACGACTTGCGCCATCGGTGTTTCGGCGTGTGCACACACATATGAGTGACTATCTGAGAGAACCGAGCAATATAACCTATAGGCCGTACAGCGAAAAATAAAGTGCTGATTTTAAGATACCCTTAGGGGTAACTTTTCACGTAGAGATTGAAAATCGACCTTAGGAAGCCGTATCTCTGACCCCTCATTTTCTGTGGCGCGCCTCAACGCTGAGGGCGGTTTTTGTAAATCGTGAACAGCTGATCCAAACCCAATAAATGCATAGTAATTCTGAAAGATCTCGACGAGATAAGCATTTTTACTGTTAGAAGTGAAACGCTAGCTCATCTGGGAAAAAACTTATCGTCATTTAAATTATCAAATTGGTCGTCCTAAAAATGTTATATGCCAGGCGTACTTTTAAGTATGTTCATTAAATTCCTCGTGTAAAGTTACCCCAAGAGGCAAATTTCGGCGCAAAATAAGGCGCATGCGAGGGGTTTCCCAAATAGCGGAAAAGTGCTCAATTGTTAGGAATTTCAGGTTTTTCATTTCTATCATCTCCATGTTCACTATTTCGAAGAAGAATTGACAAAAAAATACGTTTCAAGATTGGGGAATGTGAATTATAACGAAAAATCCGTGTTTGCATGGTTCGAAAAATATCGGTTTTCGAATTCTCGATTTTGCTCAAATGTGGGCACCTGAAAGTGTGGGTTTTCGAACATGTGAAGATGCGATTTCCGCATGAAGTAAAGAATACTTCCACTTAAATAAGAAAATGTACATATAAGCTTCTGTGCGCACTTCTAGATTCGGGTTTTTGACATTGAACATTGCAAAATTGGTACAATCGAATAACATTTTAAGATTGAAATCGACCGAAATCAAGTCAATTTGGTAATTTCACACCACTATGTAATTTATAATGCAAAAACAAAGCAGCAAATTCGGCTCATTAGTACGGAAATAAGCAATCAATTATTATGACAACTCTAGATTTTGAATAAATTGGATCCAAAATATGTTTGAAAGTGCACAGTATTAAGCCCCGTGCAACTCAAAAGCTCATTTCGCGCTCGTTTTAAAATTCAAAAAGCGACGAATTTGCTCTTACACGGAATCTTAGCTCACTGTAACGTGTTTTAATATGAAGCATTTGTGAAACATATCCAAATGTAATATCTGAAGCCGTTTGTTTTTCATACTGTGTCTGAAACACAAACGATACTGATCTGTTAAGGAGCAATCGAGTGAGCAATTCGAATGTTTCATTGAAAATTGAAGAATTAGGATTGTTTTTCGGTTTTACACGCGCCTTGCCTGGCGCTTAATACTGTGAGTGGAGCACTTATCGAACTTATTTTTATTTATTGTTACTAATCTGCTACTCTCAAATAGCTCACTATAAATTGCGATATGTTTCAGAGCGAAATCGCTGAAATTTCAGTGGGTAAACATGGGGAAAATCGAGAATTTGCTTCATTGTTTTTCGGAACTATGATATCCGTCATTTTTGCTTCTTTGTTTTTGCATTATAAATTGCAGTGTGGTGTGAAATCCCTAAATTGATTTGATTTCAGTCGATTTCAATCTGAAAATTTTGGTTGATAGTACCACTTTTGCAATGTTCAATGTCAAAAACCCGAACAAAGAAGTGCGCACAGAAGCTTATATGTACATTTTCTTATTAAAGTGAAAGTATTCTTTACTTCATGCGGAAATCGCATCTTCACATGTTCGAAAATTCACACTTTCAGGTGCCCAAATTTGAGCAAAATCGAGAATTCGAAAACCGATATTTTTCGAACCATGCAAACACGGATTTTTCGTTATAATTCACATTCCCCAATCTTGAAACTTATTTTTTTTGTCAATTCTGCTTCGAAATAGTGAACATGGAGATGATAGAAATGAACAACCTGAAATTCCTAACAATTGAGCACTTTTCCGCTATTTGGGAAACCCCTCGCATGCTCCTTATTTTGCGCCGAAATTTGCCTCTTGGGGTAACTTTACATGAGGAATTTAATGAACATACTTAAAAGTACGCCTGGCATATAACATTTTTAGGACGACCAATTTGATAATTTAAATGACGATAAGTTTTTTCCCAGATGAGCTAGCGTTTTACTTCTAACAGTAAAAATGCTTATCTCGTCGAGATCTTTCAGAATTACTATGCATTTATTGGGTTTGGATCAGCTGTTCACGATTTACAAAAACCGCCCTCAGCGTTGAGGCGCGCCACAGAAAATGAGGGGTCAGAGATACGGCTTCCTAAGGTCGATTTTCGAACTCTACGTGAAAAGTTACCCCTAGTGCCATCTTAAAATCATCACTTTATTTTTCGCTGTACGGCCAATGGTCAGTTCTCTCAGATAGTCACTCATATAACACACTATCTGAGAAAATCAACATATTTCTTCAGCGACTTGGCAACTTCGCCAATATGTAGTACACGACGACGGAAACATAAGAGCGTCGATAGAATTTCGATCCGCGTCCGCGCACGCGGCAGCGCGGATCTTGTAACAAACTACCGTAATCATCAAACATTTTTCTATCGATTCCAATCACTGCGGCGGTAGGGGGAATGGGTCGGCGGGCAAATTCTAAGAATTTTTTTCTCCGGGGCATTTTTCGATCAGATTCCATCTAACGCCAGAAATCGATAATTCCACTTTTCCTTCCGACATTTTTGTACGTCCCCGAAAATTTTTCAAGAAACATACAATTTTTTATTTGTGTTTCCGCATCTATTTGTATCGATGCACACTTGATTACAACGGTGCAATTGAAATCCGCCCCGAAGTTAGGTAACCAGGTCAAAAGATGCCTCGAAAGTGGATTGTGGTGCAAAGAATACTGTAACCGCTTTTTCATAATTTCGTTATTTTAATATGTGATGATTATTTTCTTTCACGTGTTTCGTCAGCGAAGTCCATACATCGTTAAGAAGGCGTTTTTAATTAATTTTGATGAAATTAAGCATATTTGGAAAAAGCGGTTACAGTATTCTTTACACCATAATCCCGTTTCGAGGCATCTTTTGACCTGGTTACCTAACTTCGGGGCGGATTTCAATTGCGCCGTTGTAATCAAGTGTGCATCGATATAAATAGATGCGGAAACACAAATAAAAAATTGCACGTTTCTTGAAAAATTTTCTGGGACGTACAAAAACGTCGGAAGGAAAAGTGGAATTATCGATTTCTGGCGTTAGATGGAATCTGATCGAAAAATTCCCGGAGTAAAAAAGTCTTAGAATTTGCCCGCCGACCCATTCCCCCTACCGCCGCAGTGATTGGAATCGATAGAAAAATGTTTGATGATTACGGTAGATTGTTACAAGATCCGCGCTGCCGCGCGCGCGGACGCGGATCGAAATTCTATCGACGCTCGTATGTTTCCCTCGTCGAGTACTACATATTGGCGAAGTTAGAATGAATCCGAGTTTTCGGCCAGTGCCAAGTCTATTTCGGTTCTCTCGGATAGTGTGTTATATAGAGTATCAAAATGCGATTCTCCCGAGTTTTCTATTGATAAACGCAAATTAGACTTTCCTCATATGCTGAGAGCAGTTATCAAATATAAAAAAATCAGTAACAATAATCTCTATACAATAAAATTTGTAAAATGTAACAATATAGCGTTTGATAGAATGTTAGATAACTACGCAATAGTCTCTTCAATAGTCCAACTCCCCTCGCGTGTTCTACCGCCCGGACTGCTCGACAACGTTGCATTGCCCTCATATTTATCATCATTTAACGCACAATCAATGATGTACTCAGATCTCGCTGAAACAGTAAACACAATTCCTACGCATCATCTTCTGATTCGACCGTCTTCAGCATCATCTAATACAGAAATGACCACTACGTTCATTCATTTGAAAAATGATGTCCAACTTTTTGTACACCACCTCAACCCTCGTGTAATAGGAAGTGAAGTGAAAATGTTGAAAGGGAGGGATAAGTGAATCCCATGTTTCCACACGGTATCTCATTTGTATTTTATTTACGCTATCAAAAAATCTAATGCAATCGTAGAAACGCAAGACTAACTATAGACGCCGAAACATCGAAGGTGTGAGTGATCGAAATAATATTTTCAAGTCTTCGGATTTGAAAATCACTACTGTACTCTTTTTCTACGCTGAAATTGCTTATGATGTACACTTGATATGCTAGATAAATCCATTTCTTTGCGTCACTTCTATCGATCTACCACTAACCATATTTTACCGACAAGGATACGCACAGGCCTGAAAGTCGAAGGCGAAGGACGACGAAATCACCCTTTACGCATAATTCAATATTTGTGTTGATGAGATTCACTTATGAGAAACTATCTGAGTGAGTGAACATATTTGTGAAGATCCTTGGCAAAGTGAAAAAAATCGAATTCGCCCAAAATGTGCATACATGTACTACTCGACGAAGCCTGGTTACCCATCACTTATTTAGTGTTCTAAATCATTCCCAACGAAGTGCGCCAAACTTTAGGAGTGCTACCGTAATCCCACGATTTTTCTTATTTCGTCATCGATTAGAACGGCACATATTCTAAAACATCCGACGCTACCTGCCCATTATACCACACAAGTTTCATTGTGATCTGATTCAAACCCATCGAAAAAAGTCGAAAAGTCAAAAAAAAAATTTAAATTTAAATTTTAGTTCGTTCAGATGGGTGGGAATGAACCATTTTTATTTCAGCGTTGCATAGAGCACCCATGACACATTCTTAAATAAAAATATGGAAAAAATAAAAAGGTCGGTTTTTGAGATATTGACGAAAAAAGACTAGATCTTAGAATAAAGCCAGTTTGTTATAAGGTCGATAGCCTACCGTAACCCATCCTGGATGCAGTACTCGATAAACAAAATCGATTAACATTATCAGAATTTCGATATTCCTTCGCGCGCGCGGGAGCGAAGGTTTTTAAAAGCTACCGTAATCCATGTGGAATTACGGTAGCTTTTAAAAACCTGCTCTCACGCGCGCGCGAAAGAATATCGACATTCTACTAATGCTAATCGATTACCCCCATCGAGTACTACATCCAGAATGGGGTACGGTAAGCTATCGAGCTTATCACAAACTGGCTTTATTCTAAGATTTAGTCTTTTTATCTCAAAAACCGACCTTTTTATTTTTTCCATATTTTTATTTTAGAATGTGTCATGGGTGATCTATGCAACGCTAAAATAAAAATGGTTCATTCCCACCCATCTGAACGAACTAAAATTATAAATTTTAAATTTTTATCGACTTTTCGATTTTTCCCATTGGGTTTGAATTACATCGAAATGAAACTTGTGTGGTATAATGGGCAGGCAGCGTTGGATGTTTTAGAATATGTGCCGTTCTAATCGATGACGAAATAATAAAAATCGTGGGATTACGGTAGCACCTCTAATGTTTTGCGCACTTCGTTGGGAATGTTTTAGAACACTAAACACAGCGTGTCAAAGGGGGGGGGGAATCCTCATTTGCGTGGCCCAACTAATCCCTTTCATTCGCGGACAATGGGAGTTGTGAACAATAGAACGAGACAATGGAAGCGCTGTGAAATCCTGGGTATTCCGAACGTTAGCTCATGCCACCGCTGACTTAGATCGAAATTGACCAATCGGCCTCGTCAAGTTGGGCGGAAGGGGTTTAGGCACCTTTCTGCACAATCGTCATATCCATATCTTAACACTCCTCGGAGGAGATAGCTCTGGAGTGGGAAAAACAGTCGATTTTGGTTGTTTTCGCTGGGTTTTCCGAACGTTAGCTCATTCCACTGTTGACTGAGATCGAAATTGACCAATCGGCCTCGTCAAGTTGTGCGGAAGGACTTTAAGCACCTTTCTACACAATCGTCATATCCATATCTTAACACTCCTCGGAGGAGATAGCTCTGGAGTGGGAAAAACAGTCGATTTTGGTTGTTTTCGCTGGGTTTTCCGAACGTTAGCTCATTCCACTGTTGACTGAGATCGAAATTGACCAATCGGCCTCGTCAAGTTGTGCGGAAGGACTTTAAGCACCTTTCTACACAATCGTCATATCCATATCTTAACACTCCTCGGAGGAGATAGCTCTGGAGTGGGAAAAACAGTCGATTTTGGTTGTTTTCGCTGGGTTTTCCGAACGTTAGCTCATTCCACTGTTGACTGAGATCGAAATTGACCAATCGGCCTCGTCAAGTTGTGCGGAAGGACTTTAAGCACCTTTCTACACAATCGTCATATCCATATCTTAACACTCCTCGGAGGAGATAGCTCTGGAGTGGGAAAAACAGTCGATTTTGGTTGTTTTCGCTGGGTTTTCCGAACGTTAGCTCATTCCACTGTTGACTGAGATCGAAATTGACCAATCGGCCTCGTCAAGTTGTGCGGAAGGAGTTTAAGCACCTTTCTACACAATCGTCATATCCATATCTTAACACTCCTCGGAGGAGATAGCTCTGGAGTGGGAAAAACAGTCGATTTTGGTTGTTTTCGCTGGGTTTTCCGAACGTTAGCTCATTCCACTGTTGACTGAGATCGAAATTGACCAATCGGCCTCGTCAAGTTGTGCGGAAGGAGTTTAAGCACCTTTCTACACAAACGCGATATTTT
Organism: Pristionchus mayeri; assembly: GCA_036245805.1. NCBI lineage: Eukaryota > Metazoa > Nematoda > Chromadorea > Rhabditida > Neodiplogasteridae > Pristionchus > Pristionchus mayeri. The sequence goes on along the minus strand of BTRK01000004.1, from coordinate 40,511,422 downwards.
TAGCTTCACTCCCCTAGGATGAGATAGCTCTGGAGTGGGCAAAACTGTTTATTTTCACACGATTGCTAACGAATTGCTTTATGTTTCAGCAACAAATGACGATTCATCTTTCAGATGAGCTAGCAATTCTGTCGGAATCGAATAAGTTGGATCTGTTTCATCATAATATTATTATCGGACCCTCTGATTCCGCGCTATTGGGGCTGAATTTCCACAGACCCACTCGGAGGGCGAAAAATAGGCACAGTGATAGGGAGATTTCGCTCCGATAATCGACGGGCCACGCAAATGAACAATTTTCCCCCATCTGACACGCTGTGCTAAATAAGTGGTGTGTGAGCAGGCTTCGTCGAGTACTACACGTATGCAAGTTTTGGACAATTTCGATTTTTCGCACTTTGCCAAGCATATGTTCACTGAGTCAAACAGTCTCTCTTATTACATTTATTCAAACAAACATCGGCAAAAAATCGCAGATTCACATGAACAACTATGTGCAATACTTGCAACGACGAATTCGCAGGTAACAAATACATTTTCTTCATGCCTGCACAAATTATCTGACTAATCGACTAACACACCTCATGCTTCTCCATTGTCTGTTATTCCTATTCTTCCTCTTTGGTTTCTTCTCACAGATAACTAATGGCAGAACTGATATCAGACTTCTTCAGATAGCGCACTTCTGAAGAGGAAATCTGCACTGCGTTTTTTGAATACTTTCCCTCTCTTCGTACGGATAAAATTCACCATTAAATAAATACTGAACGTGGACAAGAATTAGTGTCGGGATATTTGCATTGTTTTCAACATAGCAGTTCGCACGGATCAATGAGAAGCTGGTTCCTTTCTCATAATCTGTATGGGAAACTCGCAACCTGATTGATTTTTAACTAATTCACGCCATGGTTTTGCATTTTCCAAATAGTGTTATTATTATTTGTTAATCATATACTCGATACTAGAGTGTAGTCTCGATGTGAATGTTTCACTCACTTCTCAAGCTGTTGATCCATCGCGTTGACTGCAACAAGAAGCATCACGGGATCGGCGTTGCCGAAGTTCGTCTGACATGGGTTCGGTCTCTGGGCACATTCTCTGATCTTCACGAAAATTTGAGAATATACTTATTCGAGTACGCTGATTCCAAATCCGTTGTCAAAATCTACCAAATAAGTGATGAAAAAAATCGATATTTTCCGGTTGAGACGTTAGGACATCCTTTGTCACTTCTTCACATACCAGTGGTGGCCGAGTGGGGTGGATGTGTGAGCATCGCCTTTAAAAGGCGAGGTTCAGCATGTTTGCCTCAAAAAAAGGGGAATATGTACGCGAAAATCTACGATTTTAAAAGTGTTTCCGGAGTAAAAAGTATGTAGAATTCGAATCCGTAGAGATCTCATTAAAGTTAAGAGGAAAATTTTTCAGGAACTGAAATTTTCAACAATTTTGGAATCGAAAAAATGATTTGTTGAGAAAAAATGCATTTCAAATGCGTTACTCGGTGGTCTGCTCAACAGTAAAGTTGTTCCCCTCGTTGTAAGGATCATTTCTGTTCTTACTGAGATACATACTCAATTTTGAAGGATTTTATGATTTTTTTAAGTTTCTAGAGCCGAATTTTTTTTGAATTTTCAAAGTTTCTAGAGCCGGATTTTAGGCACTTTTCAAATCCCGGCAAAGCGAAATTTTAATTTCTTGACTATAGATGCATCCACCATCAAAGTGGGGATGAGATTGAAGCACTTTGAATAGTTTGTATATGGGCGGTCTCAATTTCATGCAATTTCTCAGAAGACGCGTGTTATCGGTCTTGGTAATCATACAGGCGCATTCATGCCACGCGCATCTATCAAATTCCATCGGCGGATGTTCGACCCGATCGACGGTCGGATGTTGCGAGACCACAAAATAAATCACAAACCATCCTCGAACACGACCAAATACGCCCCGTTCTCGATGCGGTCCGTCTGATTCTCCTCGATTGAGCCTTCAGATTGCATTTGTTCACGATACTACTTATTCGATATTCTTGCTAGATCGAGATTGCATCACAATCGGCAGAATTTGATCCGTGTTTTGTGATTGCACTTTATGAAAGTATTGCAATTGTTCCGTTTCACAAAATTATGAATTATTGCTGGAACCCGCACTCGCCTCCTTGGGAAATTTGGATCGGAAAAATATACTATCCATATCTACCACACCATCCCCCAAATATTTCGTATTTATTGAAGCACCATACCTACAATACATAAATGGCATACAACAAATAAATGCAATAAAATAATACATTGTAAGCACTTACTAGCGGAAGAGAGTGCCAAAAATAGATACTATCTGCCCCTCCCGATCCTTAACCTTCTCTGTCTTCTTGGAATGCGGAGATGAGACGAGTGGGTACGAAGGGAAGGGGAGAAGAGTGAAGAGTGAAGGCTGAAAGCGAGATAGAGCGAGTTACTAATCTCATTCGTTTTTGATATTTTTTCACGATGACTGTCACTCGCATTGCAGATTTGATACATTAGCTGACTATCTGCATACGCCGAACTATTTAAAGAGTGCCTTATTGCGACAATATTTTAACACGACGCCAGTGAATATCGCGACTAAAATGTATTCTACGATGATATCATTTATTACAACATTAGCTTACATAATCACATATGGACCATACATACCTGAATATAGCACACACGGGACAATGAAATAGCATCCTCAACGTTTAATTGGAGATCTAAGACAATAAGGATCTAAAATTCGTCATGCACACAACAGACAAAACAAACATGTATTTGTTTTATTTCGCAGGGGAAAGCAGCGTGCATCGCTGATCGGCCGAAGCAGACAACTATGTGCCAAATTTGGAGCGTCAAATTCGCGGGCCAAAACTATTATATATTTTCCACTAGTCCGGCTGCCCCCCGCCTTCGGCGGGGGCCCCGTCCTAGCGGAGTATCTAGGTTTCGCAATCACTCGTTTCGCAACTTGTTGACGCGCGATCTCTATCTCTCCTCATTTCGCAACTGTTTCGCAATCCGGTCACGCGCCAGGAATTAGCGCTTTATATATAGGTATAGATTATGCCAACAAAATTTATCTTGCTAATCTACCAACAATTAAGATTTCGCTTTCACTCTTACAAGGGAAGGCCTTGCGATATCTTTGGACTTTCGGAACGCGACCTTGTGGGATCGATAGATGAACGAATTATAAGAACTCCTGTATAGTTGAAATTTGCTGAACGCCCTCAGGACATGAGAAAAATCGATATTTGTGACCTCGTCGTTGGTATGCACACCTTTCTAGGAGAACCCCTCTCAACCGTCTGTGGTTGAGTGGTAACGAGTTAGTACAGTTATCCGGTAGCCGTAGGTTCAGTCTCCTTCCGGGGGTCTCCTTCCTCCTTCCAAGTTCTTTTTGCTATAGTTTTCCGATATATTTGTCGCCGTGAAAGGCGATTTAAACTCAACTTGAACGTGAAAGGCGATTTAAACTCAACTTGAACATTTCACCATATTTAGATGTTTGGTTTACGACTATCACGTTTAAACGGCTTGAACTGTTTTGATCGAAACGAGTGTCACAACCGACTGCCCAATATTCTGCTATTTTGGTTGACTCGTGAAGTTCCTTACTTCCCTCCTTGAGTCCACCAGAATGTTATCGCGAGTTGACAAGATGAATTTGATCTCGTACACTCGGACATAGGATTTTATCTTCTTGATGAAGACTTCGTCTGTCGGAACAATATTAGGTCGGAGGGCTGGGTGTGCGAGGTAGCCCCGGAGACACTTTGCATACCTCAGCGTTGATCCCGCTTGGGGCAGTACCCATAGTGGTGACTTTATCCTTGGGCAGACGTTCGTGAAGAAACTCGTTTCGATCAAAATCGTTCAAGCCGTTTAAACTTGATAGTCGTAAACCAAACATCTAAAAAGGATTCAATCAATGTTCAAGTTGAGTTTAAATCGTCTTTCACGGCGACACATATATCGGAAAACTATAGCACAAACAATTTCCCCGAGACCGAACCTACGGCTACCGGATAACTGTTCTAACTCGTTACCACTCAACCACAGACGGTTGAGAGGGGTTCTCCTAGAAAGGTTTGCATACCAACGACGAGGCCGCAAATATCGATTTTTCTCATGCCCTGAGGGCCATTAATAAATGAGGATGAAATATGATACGCTTGATTTTTACACGATTACTGTGAACATAACCAAAAATAAAGATGCCGAATGGCATACAGTAGCGCGCAAAAGTATTTGGGCACTTTTTTAACTTGCTGCAAGTTTTGGACCAGGAAAGGCATAAATCTGGAACTAGGGTAGTATACACCAAATTCATCGGAGATTATGATCATGATATTGGGGCATGACGCAATAGCCCAGTCATTGCGTATTTGCGTAGTGATGACGTAATCAAATAGGACTTTTTCAAAACGGCATTATTCTTACATGGATTTTTTCCTGCTTGCCAAATTTTCTGTGGTTGTAGATATGACTGAGTACTACCCAGAAATTTTTTTTTGAAGTTGCTGCTCGGTCGCACATTTGCTGCAGCCTTGCTGCAATATCGAGGTCGGAAATTCAGATCTCAGCTCTTAGCCAAGATAGAGACTGGTTCAAGGCATCAAAATGATCGTCATCACGACTACTGAAGATCCTGAGAATATGAAAACAATATCTCGAAATTCGCCCTCAGGGCATGAACAAATACCTTTTTTGCATGACTATTATTTGGACATTCAGAATTTTGCGGGAAAGTTAGGTAAAAATCTGGTTTTTGCATAGGCACATTCAAAATGTATTGAATAACTGATTCCCAACTTTTTAGAGTGTTTGGATAGCTTTCCTGCCCGCGGCGACCGTTTTTCTGAGGGATACTCAAGTCGGGAAACACCCTGTTTACCCCTATGGGCGAGAGAGTACAGACGACGAAAGTGCGTAAATAAGATGTTTCCCGACCCTAGTATGGCTCCGGAAAACTATCGCCGCCGGCAGGAAATATATCAAATCGCTCTAAAAAGTTGGGAATCAGTTATTCAATACATTTTGAATATGCCTATGCAAAAACCAGATTTTTACCTAACTTTCCCGCAAAATTGTGAATGTCCAAAAAATGGTCATTCAAAAAAGTGATTAGTACATGCCCTGAGGGCAAATTTCGAGTTATTGTTTTCATATTCTCAGGATCTTCTGGAGTCATAATGACTATCATTTTGATGCCTTGAACCATTCTTTATCTTGGCTAGGAGCTGAGATCTGAATTTCCGACCTCGATATTGCAGCAAGGCTGCAGCAAATGTGCGACCGAGCAGCAACTTCAAAAAAAATTTCTGGGTAGTCCTCAGTCATATCTTTAACCACAGAAAATTTGGACAACAGGAAAAAATCCATGTAAGAATAATGCCGTTTTGAAAAAGTCCTATTTGATTGCGTCATCACTACGCAATGACTTGGCTATTGCGTCATGCCCCAATATCATGATCATAATCTCCGATGAATTTGGTCTATACTACCCTAGTTCCAGATTGATGCTTTTCCTGGTCAAAAACTTGCAGCAAGTTCAAAAAGTGCCCAAATACTTTTGCGCGCGAGTGTAATTCGAATCCAATCCGATACGAATGCTTTGATAATTGTAACTGGATGAAGAAGAAGGAATCAATACAGGCTTGTTCCGATCCACTATCCGTAGATTTAGGAATTAAAATCCATCGTCATTTGCTTCGACAATCAACTTTACGTGACTTCCGAAACGTCAAATTCGCAGGGATAGCTTAATCACTGCATCAAGCTCGCCCTATTTCCCACTTTCTTGAATACGATTAAAAGGAACGAAAATATTTTGAAAAATCCCTTTAATAAATTCGCATCAACAGACGACTGCAAATTTTAGTTCCACAATATACTTAACCCCGGGAATTCACGAGTCGTACAATCGCATGTATGTAGGGTGGTCTAACAACATATCACGCCTCTCACGAGAGAATGAGGACAAACGTGGTACAATCGGAAAAGTCGAATTTTGGGTTTTAGATGATCTAGGGGTAATCCAGTTTCCTGAATTCGATTCCGAGTGAATCTGCTGCCCATCTTGATCGGAGGCTGCATCAGCTTGCTGCAGCAATTTCAGACTCCAACTTTGGAGCCCTTGAACATGGTTTAAAAATACTTAATTTCAGCTGAAATTTGACCTGTAGTCATCAATTATGATCTTCTATGATTCACCAGATCGATTTTTAGGTAGATCAAAATTTGACCCCTGAGCAGTTTTCGGTCCATAACTGTAACAGTTCGGAGTGGACACAAACTAAACTTTTGCACGTTTTAGAGAATTAAATTCTGCATCGACATGATTTTTTTCAGATTTTTCCCATCTGGTGAAAATTGGTTTAAAAGCGGAAAACAGCTAGAAAGCGCAGGAAACGCGTGTCTGCAGTGACTCTGCACCGCGCGCCCTTTAGGTAAGACGTTTAATTCCAAATCGTGACATCCGGGGTTCGACTCCCCATCGAAGCAAACATCTTTTGCCTGTACTAATAGTTACTTATCAACATATTACTTACGAACTGTTACAGTTATGGACCGAAAACTGCTCAGAGGTCAAAGTTTGATCTACCTAAAAATCGATCTGGTGAATCAGAGAAGATCACAATTGATGCCTACAGGCCAAATTTCAGCTGAAATGAAGTATTTTGAAACAATGTTCAAGGGCTCCAAAGTTGGAGTCTGAAATTTCTGCAGCAAGCTGATGCAGCCGCCGATCAAGATGGGCAGCAGATTCACCCGGAATCGAATTCAGGAGACTGGATTACCCCTAGATCATCTAAAACCCAAAATTCGACTTTTCCGATTGTACCACGATATCACCGATTTGTCCTGAATCATTTGGTGTACTTCTGATTCATCCAAAAGTTTCCCGTGCTTGACTGCTCTCTCCGTTGACTTCACCCCAGCCTCGCAAAACGAAGCGGACATCCCTACTCAATCAGAACCAAACTTGATGTTATTTCTCGCCTAATAATTTCCAGTTTTATCACCAATCAAAAGCGTCCGAAATTGCCCTCTTCGGAGTACATCGCCTGAAATTTATCGATTGCTCACCTCTTCCCACCTGCTCATCCTCCTCCATCTTTCTGAATCCTCCGGAAGGGATCCTCCATGCATCACTTCACACTCGACTTCATCCCATCATCGCTCAACGAACCGATCGATTCACAAATATATGCTTCAAATTAATGCTACATTTTTATGCACCACTGGATTGGTTTAAGATCATAATTAATATACTGTGCTCACTCTGCAACCGAAAAGCGACAAGTATTTTTCCTTTAAGACCCCCATTCCCATGGCTGCTTCTTCGTCGAAGATGAGCCTAGTTGCATGAAGCGCCCCATGCAGAAAATAGTCTGAAAAGTCATTTGAGAGAGAATTTACGTTCTTGCAGTCACGGAAAATCGAATTCATATTTTATTTTTAAGGCAATGCACGAACCATCTAATCGAAGATTCGCAATTCGCTAGATTTGAAAAATATGCGACTAATAAGTTATATTATAAGTTCTATTGTAAGTTATATTCTTCGTTGAAATAATATCTTTTGCGCATTTGCAATACGTATCTCTGATTCGCTTCGATAGACATGCTCCAGTCGACTATCCTCGACTAAGCTCATTGGCGTTTCATTTCCCACTGATCCACAATAACTTATTCTATGTTCAGTCGGGTTCGTGTCGAATTGGAAAACCCAAATCATAGTTTACTCTTCGTGCCCTACACCATTCCCTACTTCGCAGCAACCATCACTGAGTAAAATTCCATTAGTATCGATCACGCCAACTGCAAAAAGAAAGAAAAAAAGACAAGATGTCGCACACATTAATATTACGCAGGCGGTATACCTCTTATTCATACGGTCATTCGAGTAAGCAAATATAAAAAAAAATTTTGAAACTATTTCAATCTCCTCCTTCATAATTCATTCCCCATCGAATCGTCGAGGGATAGAAACTCGTGCACTCTGTCGAACAAAGTGCTAAGCAGAAATTACAGTGAGTTCAACACATCCGTCATGTGCTGCAATGATTGAGCTTGTTGTTGAGAAGAAGATGTTCAATTAGACTTAAAAAAGAATTAGAATAATCATTCGTATTTAACATTTATCGATAAAGGCCGAAAAAATTGCAGGTTAGTTGCTCTAGCATGCTATGTGCACAGTCTGAAACTCCGAATGAGTGAGTGACCAATCAAGAATTGAGGAACACACGCAATATGGATCACTATAAGCAAGAACTTATTGATAACGATCTTTATTCAAACTCTCGTCCAACTCTCACCTTTGACTCAGCGTCGAAGACTGCGATGAGACCAATGAGCAGAGCGGGAACGAAGGAAGAAATGAAGATGGAATGGAGAGTGTTGTCTGACTATCTCAATCAAGCACACTCTCTCGCATCCCTTGGCAAACGGGAAGAAATTTAGTGTACTGTACTAGTATACTCGAGAATTTGAGATTGAAGATGTCGATGAAGATGATGATGATGAGCTGCAGTGGGTGCACCACGCGCTTGATTTATGATTTGATTTATGAGGAACGGAGACGAAGAAAATCGATCAGATTCGGCATCCATTAATAATGATCCAACTCTGCAGTACCAATTCACATGATATCTTTTAAAATCGGAATAAATATTCTTCAATGCCAAGGGCTGCAATGAATGAATTGTTGGCAGAAGAAACGCTGCAGGATCAATAAGATCCGGAAGAAACCACTGATATAAGAGCGATGCTGCACAGATTCACATGCTCATTTGTTTGGAAGTTTCACGCAGACTATATCCCGAGTATGGATCTCCAGTAGTATTAACCGACCCATAACTATGCAACTCTTCTCCTTTTTCACCTCGATTTATAAGGTGACGATTAGGCGAGTGACCAGCGAGAGAACGTTCTCAACGACGACTTGAGGATGGAATAGAAAGTGATAACTGACTCTCTCAATCAAAAGCACTCTCTTGCCAATCAGTCTAATGAGAAGCAGTAAGGAAACTGATATTCTACAGGAAAGGACGATATGGAGTCATGTCTCGATTCCGTCGGAACTAAATGAGGTTGTAGCAAGAGTCATCGTCTCATCGACTAGCGCTGTATGTTCTGCCTATCAAGGCCCGATGAAACACTACACTCACTAGATGAATCTGAAAATAAGCTAATTAAATCCTCTTTTGCAGTTCCGCAATTTGTACCGTATATTTGTTTCGATGGAAATACCGCACCAGATTATCCTAGACTATGCACATTGGTGTTGCGTTTTTTTTTCTTATCTGCCATCACGCATCATATATGACAGTAATATATGACAGTTCATATATGACAGTTTTCATAACAGTAAGACTTGGATATTTTCAGTCAAATATCACGCGTGTCACCTAAGAATCGAATAAAATTGGGCTGTTCTAGGCACAATTTTTGACCCCCACTTCTTTGAATTTTTTTTGATATTCCATAGGGTCCCTCACAAGATAGCGTCGAGCTTTTTGGTATATCTCTTATTTCTGACCTTATTTAGGTCATCAAAGTTTTTAAGGACCCAAAAATGCAAACTTTGGAGCCTCACAGCTCATTTCAAAATCAATATTATGACGAACTTAAAAGAACGATTTGTTCCTAGGATCCATAAGAGTGTCCCTAACCAATTGGGCTGCTAATATTTTAATTAGCATTTTCGTTAATCGATTAAACTTAATCATTTTCACCACAAATCGAAGCCCAGGTTGATTTTATGCTCCAGACCTAGATCTCGGAAAGACGAATCGAATGATATGCTAAACACCTATCATAAAGTGGTGTGTTCGTAAGTTAATGCGATTGTTAGCTTTTCATTCCTAGTTTCTAAGAGTGATGAGTCATCACTAATCTATTGTTCGCCCTCTAATTCCCCGTTCGCTCGCGCGGAATGAGAGGGATGAGCACCCCGTTCTAATATGTTTCACGCTCATTATGTAGCGGATAAGCATTGGTTGATATAGTGTACCTGAAACATAATCAAATCTTAAACGACAAGATGAATCAAATTAGTGATGACTCATCACTCAGGAATGAAAGTTAATAATTGCATTAACTTACGAACACACCACTTTATGATAGGTGTTTATCATATCATTCGATTCGCCTTTCCGAGATCTAGGTCTTGAGCATAAAATCAACCTGGGCTTCGATTTGTGGTGAAAATGATTAATTTTAATCGATTTACAAAAATGCTAATTAAAATATTAGCATCCCAATTGGTTAGGGACACTCTTATGGATCCTAGGAACAAATCGTTCTTTTCAGTTCGTCATAATATTGATTTTGAAATGATCTGTAAGGCTCCAAAGTTTGCATTTTTGGGTCCTTAAACAATTTGATGACCTAAATAAGGTCAGAAATAAGAGATATACCAAAAAGCTCGACGCTATCTTGTGAGGGACCCTATGGAGTATCCAAAAATGGCATTTACTCATTTTCGACTTTTCTGTTGTGAATTGGTCTATTTGATTCTTAGATGACACGCGTGATATGCGCGATCAAGGGTGTCAACGAAAATTTTTGGATTGAAATTTGATGAAACGCATATTAGCCTGTGAAATTCTTACTTGGAGGAAGGGGATTGGAGAGGTTGTGGATTAAATACTTGATTTTCTTCTGCATCATCATGAGTTGAAAGAGACGACTAATTCGAGGAATCGTATATAACAGACTATCTGAGAGAATCAACATATTTCTTCAGCGACTTGGCACTGGCCGAAAATTCTAATTCCTACTAGCGTCGCCAATTGGTCGGCCTCCACGAGGGAAATCGACGAGCATCGCCAGATTTGCGATCCGCATCCGCGCGGCCGCGGGCGCGGATATCGAAAAATTAACTACGGTAGCTTCGAAATTTGTATATCGACTCCAATCACTGCGGCGGTAGGGGCGCTGCATCCCTTGACAAATTCTAAGACTTTTTTACTTCGGAGAGTTTTTCGATCAGATTCCATCTAAGGCCGGAAATCGCTAATTCCACTTTTGTTTCGTACATGAAAGCAGTTCCCCAGAAATTTTTCAAGAACTCCCCTAAATATTATTGGTGATCTAGCTTCTGCTTGAATCGATACCTACTCCCGTAGAACAGCGCGATTCAACTAGACGCGTAAGTTGGTCAAAATGAATTATGGTGTAATTTTTGGGTTACTTTTTGGGTTAGGTGAGTGCACAAGTTGGACGACTTTTCCCAATTGGTGTAGGATAGCTTCAAATTGATTTTCAGACCATTTAACACCTGTTGGGAAATGTCGCCCTAACTTCGCACTCGCATACCGTAACCCAAAAATTACACAATAATTCATTCAAAATTCATTTTGACCAACTTACGCGTCTTGCTGAATCGCGCTATTCTACGTGAGAATGTATCGAGTCAAGCAGAAGCTAGATCACCAATTATATTTAGGGGAGTTCTTGAAAAATTTCTGGGGAACTGCTTTCATGTACGAACTAAAAGTGGAATTATCGATTTCAGGCGTTAGATGGAATCTGATCGACAAACTCTCCGGAATAAAAAAAGTCTTAGAATTTGTCAAGGGATGCAGCGCCCCTATCGCCGCAGTCATAGGAGTCGCTTTTAAAATTTCGAAGCTACCGTAGTTAATTTTTCAAATTCCGCGCCCCGCCCCCGCGGATGCGGATGGACATTCTGACGATGCTCGTCGGTTTCCCTCCTGGAGGCCGACCTACTGGTGAAGTTAGCAGGCATTCGAATTTTCGGCCAGTGCCAAGTCTATTCCGATTATCTCGGATAGTGTGTTATATGTGTGTGAGTACTGCATGGTGGCAGTTAAGAGAGACTATCTGAGTGAATGAAAATATGCTTGGCACTAGCGAAAAATCGAATTCCTTCAAAATTGGTATACATGTAGTACTCAGTGAGCATAGCTCAGTGGCTTATTTAGTGTTCTAGATCCCGCTTAGAGAAATGCGTGGCACTTTAGTCCAAAAAGTCAATGTTCGAACTTTTCCAGTTCGAAACCAATCGAAACGATTGATACCTCTAAAAATGCAGAATATTCAAGTGATCACACATGCCAAGTGCCATACCGATTGGATGAAAGGTCTTGAGAAAAAAAGCGAAAATTCGATAAATTTTACGTTTGTTGAATTATATCTCGTTCGGATGGGAGGGGTTAGAAACTGTTGAAGATTTAAATATGTAGCTCTGGATACGAACTATCTATTAAATTATTATAATTAATATCAAAAAATAAAGTTTGGAGAAATCGGCAAACAACGGCCGGCAACTTGAAATAAAGTCAGTTCATGATAGGCGCTGGCCTACCGTAACCCAAATCAGAAATTGAAGACAGGTGTTCTTGAGTTACCCTATACGGAGTACTCGATGAGGGAAATTCACCAGAGTCAATATAATATCGATATGCATCCTCGCGCGCCAGAGCGCTTATGTTAAAGAGCTACCGTAATCCCTCGGTTTGTTTATCAGCGGCGCTCTCGCGCGCGCGGATGCGCATTGAAATTTCTTTCATGCTGGTATATTTCTCTCAACGCCTACTCCGTATAGGGTAACTCATGAACACCTGTCTTCAATTTCTGATTTGGGTTACGGTAGGCCAGCGCCTATCATGAACTGACTTTATTTCAAGTTGCCGGCCGTTGTTTGCCGATTTCTCCAAACTTTATTTTTTGATTTTAATTATAATAATTTAATAGATCGTTAGTATCCAGAGCTACATATTTAAATCTTCAAAAGTTTCTAACCCCTCCCATCCGAACGAGATATAATTCAACAAACGTAAAATTTATCGAATTTTCGCTTTTTTTCTCAAGACCTTTCATCCAATCGGTATGGCACTTGGCATGTGTGATCACTTGAATATTCTGCATTTTTAGAGGTATCAATCGTTTCGATTGGTTTCGAACTGGAAAAGTTCGAACATTGACGTTTTCGGACTAAAGTGCCGCGCATTTCTCTAAGCGGGATCTAGAACACTAAATAAGCCACGCCTGAGCTATACTCACTGAGTACTACATGTATACCAATTTTGGAGAAATCCGATTTTTCGCTAGTGCCAAGCATCTTCACAAAAATGTTCACTCACTCAGGCAGTGTCTCTTAATTATGTTAAATTGTACAATTTGATGTATAAACGCTTTTCTTTTACTAAAATGCAATTCCTAATTAAGAGCAGAAAGGGAAAATAAATGAAGGCATCAGGGGAGTGCGTGGATATGGTGCGCAGCAATGCCTTGAGTGAACTCCTCACCCGCAAAAGGAAGGGGCGGAAAGGCCATTTTGAGTGCTACAAGCTTACACGCAACGCAGCACGCAACGCGGTTGTTTGCCCGGAATCCTCCGGTTTTCAACGCTGGATGCGCGCCACTTTTGCGAAGCGGCTCCGCCATGCACTCCTCGTTTTACATACTCTCTCGTCGTGGATACCCAGAGAGAAAGAGTGTGCAAACGAGGAGTGCGTCGCGGCACCGCTTCGCAAGAGTGGCGAACATCCTGCGTCGAAAACCCGGACTCTCTCCTCGCCTCTAGAAAGACGCGGTGCCTTGAATTGCATTTAGTTATGTATTGTCTTAGCCTTTTTCGAATTCTTTATACGTATTTTGTATAACTATCTTTATTTTCAAATCTGCATTCATTGTTTCACTGCCGATCTTTGTTTAGAAGTACGGGGGAGAATATTAGAGTTTCTGTCGTCATTTCACTTGTATAACTAATCTCTTCCTGTCTCCTCCTCGTATGGTTACTCCTCGAAACTTAACAATTATTGGATGTTCTAGGTCAGTGGAATCACTAATGAAATCATTTTCAGACGGTCTCCAATACTGAGTTTGAATTTAGTGGCTCTCTGGAAATGTCATCAACCCTCGAGCTTCTTCCTCGTGAAATCTTCTGGGAGATCATGGAATACGCTCCCGATTCTGTTTTCCATCTCAGAAAGGCGAGCTGAAGCTATTAAAATATTAAAATTAACGTATCAAATCTTATAAGTCGCATTTCGTTCCAGGCTTCCACTGCTCTACGTGATCAAGTGGACGATTTCGCCCTTCATAACACGTCATTTCCACTTAGATTAAACTTGCGATTCTATAGGTCGAAATGGCTCTATATGAGAGAATTATCGAACATTAGAAGTTCCGAGGATTATCTAGGGCAGGTTAGTGTAAAGGTTGCACCGAAGAGCTGTACCAGACTAGATTAATCCAAAAAGGAAAAATATAGATAGTTTATTACTATTACCACGATCAGTGCTACTGTGCAAAATCAGAACAGAAATGAAAAAGCGGTAGATGAAAGGGGATAGAGGATTGACAATGTCAAATATGGAATATTGATTGATTCAGGACAGACAGATAATTAATAGACAATTTCCAGATAAATCAACTGGAGCTGACTATAATATACGTCTATGTTCCGCCAAAAATGAGCGCTTTATTTGAATTGCGACTTCGACTTTCAAATTTGCGCTCTAAGATCAGGAGAGTTGCTTACCGCATATCTTATTATGTGAGATCATCTTTTTTTTAATTTTCATCTTCAATACATTGCTATCTTAGTCTAACTAATGTTCAGACATGAAATAGTATTGGAAAATCCTTGTTTTTGATGAATATTTCTTTTGTGAATAATAAATATTCTGATTTTTTGAATAGTTTTCATAGAATTTTTATTCTAGGGAACGGATGCGTGTTCAATAATTCTTTTTACAGCAGAATAAATCCCAGTCCGATCGACGAAAAATTTACATTGAATTGTATTTCTATAGAAAGAAGAGAGCCCTCTCTTGCGAATCGTTCCTTGCATGTGACTAGAGCTTTCTTCTGGGAAATTTACTGGTGTTTTTAGGAATGTGCACTTGAGTGTATCTGAAACATATCCTAAAAGTCCATAATACTCTTTTCATAGGCAGTTCATTTTACGAAATTCTTTAGAAACTAGATTCACGAAAGCACATGTCAAGTTTTACTCATGATTGTTTCAGGAATATCAAGTCGGATTCAATGCCAGGGATTACGATGAGCACATGTTGGAGTGCTTTATGAACTGCATGGGACCGCAAATCGAGCATGTCTCCATCGAAAAATGTTGGACGGAGCATCATCTTGCCGAGATTTCCAAAGCGCTACAAGGAAATACATTCAAAACTCTATCAGCTAGCATTGAGAATCTAGCCGACGATTCTATGTGCGTTTTGGAAGAATTTGTTCCTCTTTTCAAAGAATTATCAAAATCGTGCGTAGCAATCGATTTCTCTTTAGGTTTTTACTCATGGAAGCTATGAAAAAATACATCCAAGACCATAGCGTTGAGAATTTTTCACTTACATTCTTTAATGTTACACTTTCCAATCCAGGTGCGTTTTGATATCTAATTGTACTGTACAACGAGATCATCACTTTTCCGTTCTCTTCACATTCAGCAGGGCAGTTACCATGAAATCATCCTTGATTCCAACTATTTCTTCGGAATTCGCACCAAAGAGTGGGCATCGGTCATCCTCGAAATGTTCTCGAGAAAACTCGACAAGCTTTACATTCAAAATAAACCTGGATACCTGAGGAGCGATTGTATCGACAAGCTAAAAAAGGTGGAGTGAGCATCTGAAAAAAATACATGAAATTCGGGACGTTCCTACATCCATGCTATACTCCGCTCACCCCTCCCCCTCTTACTCGCGCCCAATTGTGGATAACCTAACCTTAAGCAGTCAAAAAATAAACCTAACAATCAAATCTGATGACTAAGCAATCTAAGCCGTGGAAAACTACAAATATAAACAATTTAATGAAAATCCATTTCGGAAATTGCCTCATCTCGGGAAGAAGATCTGGTTCTCCATTATGTTCAACTGTGAATATCTCTGCGCATATTCTTCCAATAATAACGGTCACTCTGTTCGGGGTAATTCATGCTAGTTCATTAGTTCAACTTGCAATCGAATAAATTTCAGTGATCGATGTCGAAAATGGAGAAACTGGTGACATGCATGGCGAACTGTGAGGAAAAGTGAGGAATTCAGCATCTTCAGATGGCGATGTTAAAATGATCAATTTTCTTGAAATACGAGCGAGAATCTTTTTAAAGAATCTATTTTTTTCATGTTCCTTTTTCCCATTTCATTCATGTGTATTTTCAACGTTGAATCTTCCATAAATATTATTTTCTTCTAGCATATTGATGAGGCACGGCCCTCGTAGCATCGACAAAAGGAAATTGAAAACGCCCAGGGGCTGCCCATGAAATTGCTTGAGCTGTATAAAAATATGCTGCAGAATTACCGCTAAACATAAAAAATGAATTAAATTCAGGGTTTTTGTTGATCGCAAACTGAGGTTGCAGTTTGGTTGGGGAAATTTCAGGGACATCGCTACGAGAAACATTCAACATTAGTGACGATCAGGCAATATTAGTGATAAATCAGGTAATACTGACTGTACATAATTTGAACGGGCGCTTCTTTTCCTTGATGCTTGCGGACGTTTTATTTTTCCTTATGTCGATGCTCCGGGGGCCGTAACGAGGGCAGGTCTCTACAAATTGCTTTCATTTAAAATCCGGAGTGTGCTGGACAAGGTCCTTTTTTCCTTCTAATCCTGTACGTTAGCATCAACTTTGTAAGGCTAAACAACCATAACCCGGTTCCGAACTGATTCTATAACACGCGTCTTCTGAGAGATTGCATGAAATTGAGACCTCCCATATACAAACTGTTCAAAGTGCTTCATTCTCATCCCCACTTTGGTGGTGGATGCACCTATTGTCAAGAAATTAAAAATTAGCTGTGTGGAGCCGGGATTTGAAAACTACCTAAAAGCCGGCTCCGGAAACTTTGAAAATTCAAAAGGTCATAACATCCTTTAAAATTGAGTTGGAATTTCATCAAAAAAAGAAAAATGATCCTCACAACGAGAAGAACAACTTTACTGTTGAGAATATCACCGAGGGACGCATTTGAAATGGACTTTTTCTCAAAAAATCATTTTTTCAATTCGAAAATTGTCGAAAATTTCCGTTGCTGAAAAATTTTCCTCTTAACTTTAATGAGATCTCAACGGATTCAAATTCTACGTGCTTTTTTACTCCGGAAACACTTTTAAAATAATAGATTTTCGCGTACATATTCCTCTTTTTTTCGAGGCAAAGACGGTTAATCTAGTTTTTTCCACCATATATGCGAAACCACTTTTTCGCATATCGCGAACTTTTTGCCTCCAATTGTTCTTGGATTTTTTCTGGTACGTAAATGATGTCACGTGGACGGTTGATTGCATTGAGTCAATTGATTTCAATTTTTACTGTTAGTCCTACGTCAAACTGCGGGACTACTACTCACGTCATTTTTATTGCTCCTCTTTCAACAACCACCCTACCCTCCCCATCACTTGGTGAGGATGTGGAGGTGCAGATGAAGGCAAATAAACAGATCGCTCCCGAGGATCGAATGACTCTAGATCAAATCCGCAATTTCATCCGCACTCTGGCAGCTTCACCCAAACCGAAGAAGACGTCGAAGAAATCGAAAACGAGGTAACATAACGCTGGGGATTAAAACAATATTTTTCATTAAGAGGCTCGAGACACGCTCCCACGCCGACCTACACCGAAGATGATGGACACATGAAGAGGATCACCTCTTCACGGACGACGACTTGTTCACTCACGTAGTGAACAACGCTGATGAGTATTTCACCCATACTCATCCCCGCTATTGGCCCAAAACCAACACTGAAGTGGGAGATGAATATGAGTGAAATATTAGCACACTCGAATTTGGTTTCTGCTTCTTCTCTACTGCCAATATATCAAACATTTTACATGCGTGTGTTGATCTGCGTTGATAAAAACATGTAAAGCAATCATATTTTATTTCAAAATTCAATTCTAACACGACCTTTTTCTTCTTTTCGGTATTTGACCATTAATGACAGTGAGCATGGAAATCTATTAATGCAATACGTGCACGTGACATCAATTACACATCATAAATTATTACAAAACAGTTGGAGGCAAAAAGTTCGCAATATGCGAAAAAGTGGTTTCGCATATGTGGTGGAAAAAAACGAGATTAACCGTCTTTGCCTCGAAAAAAGAGGAATATGTACGCGAAAATCTATGATTTTAAAAGTGTTTCCGGAGTAAAAAAGCACGTAGAATTCGAATCCGTGGAGATCTTATTAAAGTTAAGAGGAAAATTTCTCAGGAACGGAAATTTTCGACAATTTTCGAATTGAAAAAATGATTTTCTGTGAAAAGGTCCATTTAAAATGCGTCCCTCGGTGATATTCTCAACAGTAAAGTTGTTCTTCTCGTTGTGTGGATGTTATGACCTTTTGAATTTTCAAAGTTTCCGGAGCCGGCTTTTAGGTAGTTTTCAAATCCCGGCTCCACAAAGCTAATTTTTAATTTCTTGACAATAGATGCATCCACCACCAAAGTGGGAATGAGAATGAAGCACTTTGAACAGTTTGTATATGGCCACCTGCGATATCTCAGAAGACGCGTGATAAACCGAAATTTGTATAATTTGTTCACACTTACGATTGTCACAGGATTGTAAATTGCGCTGGCCAGGCCTGATCTGGTCTGATGTCAATCTGAATTCTGCGCCTCTTGATATTTTCTTTCTGCCAGAAAAGGGTCAGAACACGTTACGTGTTACATGTGATTTTAAGTCTGTATTGCAGAAGACTCGTCGAAGACGTGATCTTTCTCTGCACAACTTAGTTCCAGTATCAGGTTTGGAATTAGGGTTGGTGAAATCGGGCCAGCCCGGTAGTCGAGGGCACGACTCGGAAAACAGCGCATTTTGGCCCGAGTTGGCTCGAAACCCGATCGGGTGGCCCGACTTCGAGAGTGAAGAGTCGAGCGGCTCGACTGACCCGACTTAGCCCGACTGGCCCGACTCGGCCCGACTTGTCCGTCAAACTCATTAAGGAAATTCCATCGAGCTCTTGCTCGTGCCGCCGTACGTCAGGAACTGCTCCCAGTACGACTGAAAGAAGTGCCTGCCGGTTACTGTAGTATCATACCGTATCCCCGCTACACCACATACCGAGCTACAGTACCCTACAGTAACCCATACCTACCGTATCCAGCTTGAGGAGGGCATCGAGGACTGCCATCGACTTGCTCGCCTCGTCCGAGGCCATGCCCTGACTGGTCAGGTTGTAGCCCGATCCGACTACGGTAGGCGCCAGGCAGCGGATCAGGTTCTCCGACGGCATTTTGTTCAGCGTCGAGCGAGCCACCACCTGCAGAGGGTTGCGGTTCTATCAGTGATGGGCTTCAAATATGACTTTTATCGGGGGGTCGCAAATTGGTAGGGTACGGGGGGGTCGCAAGGCTGGGGTCTCGGAGGGTCGCTGTAGAGGTTCGTCACTGCGACGTCAATGTGGCGACCCGGGGGGTCGCAAACCCCCCCCCCCCCCCCGCAAAACGAACCCCGTTGCGGAGGGTCGCAAAGCAAAGCTGGCCCGGGGGGGTCGCAAAAATTTTTTGTCATATTTCTTAGCCCATCACTGGGTACGATTTTGTCCAAATAGGCTACCGTAATCCTGCCCTAGGATGCTGTACATATACCGAGCACCCGCTATCGTACCTTGAGCCAGTGGAGGCAGAGGTAGGCGAGTGTGCCTCTGTTGGGTTGGGGCAGCTCCCTGATCGCCGTGTGAAGTGAAGTGTAGTTCTCAGTCGTCGCGGCCCTCACAAACTCCTCACGAGACGTCCTCGGAATCAGAGGGTCCTTGCAAATCAAAAATTTAAAATTCACACACACTAGTTCAACCCAAACTTACAATTGATTGTTGTACTAGGACCACTCTGCAAACCATTGGTGAGACAATTCAGCCCGGTACATCTACTCTAGTCAACACGCAAAAGTGCCATGTTGAACTGGGCCAACATTTTCACAATATATCACGCCTCTCATGAGAGAATCGAGCTGGACGTGGGAATGGTGAAATTGGTTCTAACCGGTTTTGGCCACCCTTACGCATGCCTGAGTGAGCCCCGAAGTCTTATTGTGCAGACTTCGTTTTGGAGCTTCCTAGATCGGGTCGCAATTCGGCATCACCTACTTCAAGGGCCGATTTCTCGAAAACGGTGATAGATTGAGCGAAATTGACCTCTAAGTGACCCCGACTCATTTTTTGAGCTCTATCGATCTATCTAAACCAATTTTTCTGAATGCGATTTTGAACAGTGGAACACTTCAGGGCATTTTTCTCAAAAATGTAGGTGCAGAAGCAGCTCAAATTTCTTAAGTGAATGCAGCTCAGTGAGAGCTTTCAAATGAGTGGTTTGCCAGCAAAATACGGGCACGCTGGTGAGAGTTTCGCCCCTTTTACGTATTTTGATTATTTGAAGGCATTCATTCCTCGCACACCGCACGTTTTTTGGGAATGAGGGAGGAGTGAGAACAATGGGGGGAGTGAGGGACAATGGGATCATTTGACTCTGCGCTCTCAAAAACACGCGGTGTGGCGAGGAATGAGTGCCTTCAAATGATCGAAATACGTAAAAGGGGCGAAACTCTCACCAGCGTGCCCGTATTTTGTTGGCAAACCACTCATTAAATCAATCGATAATCTGGCGACTCACTCTGAGCTGGTGGAGGAACTGCTTGATGCAGCCGGTGATCACCTCGATGTCCTGCAACTCCAGCTTGGGCACCGCCCGCGACGTCTTCAGCTCGAGCAGCAGCCGATCCACCTGAGAAGCCTGTGCCTACCGTAGGCTGCGCCCCCGAGTGCAGTGGGGTGAGTAAATAACAGTGGGTGGGTTGGTGAATGAGTGTGTGTGAAAAGTGAATTGTGAGAAAAGCAATCATCGAAAGATGGCGCATTCCGGGTTTAAAGGTTCATGTCGGAACCACAAAATACCAGGCTGGGTCAGAACACTATTTTTCGAAAATTTTAGGCAGCATAATCAGGATTGCATGCGTCGGGGAAAAGGGGGGGGAAGGAAGCAAGTGCGCCAACAATACCGTACCTGAGCCTTGTTGCCTGGCACGCGGTAGATGCCCGGGTACTCGAGTCCCTTGCGCTCGAGGGCGACCACGCAGTGGATGAGAGGAGCGGGGATCATCGGGCTGTCGGAGGGCAGAACTCCTAAATATTTATATTAATTTATGATATTAATTTAATTAACTAATTATACGATGACGTCATTCGCTAAACCACACCTGGAGGCGGGGGCCAATCTTCGAGTTGGCCGGAGTCTTCGAGCGAGCGGGTGTGGCTGACCTGCGAGATTTGGAGTTCACAACTCTCATTTGTATTTCAAATTGCATAGAACAGACTATCTGAGAAAACCAACATATTTCTTCAGCGACTTGGCACAGGCCGGAAATTCGAATTCCTACTGACTTCACCAATAGGTCGGCGTCGACGAGGGTAACCGACGAGCATCGCCAGAATTTCGATACGCATCCGCGCGCGCGGATCATGTAAAACGATACAGTAACCCATGAATGTTTTATATCGATCCCAATCGATGCGGCGGTAGGGGCGATGCATTCCTTGACTAATTCTAAGACTTTTTTACATCGGGGAGTTTTTCGATTAGATTCCATCTAACGCCGGAAATCGATAATTCCGCTTTTATTTCGGACATGAAAGCAATTCCCCAGAAATTTTTCAAGAACTATGACAAATATTATTGTTGATATAGCTTCCACTTGAGCCGATACATCTTTCACTAGAAAGGCGCAAATTAATATTTCCCGGAAGTTAGTTCAAATGAATTTGGAATGACTTATAGTGTGCCTTTTGGGTTACTGTAAGTGAGTGCAAAAGGTGGACGACTTTTCCCAATTGGCGTAACATGGTGTAAAATCGATTTTCAGCCCACGTAACACCAATTTAGAAAAGTCGTCCAACGTTTACACTCGCTTACCGTAACCCAAAAGGCACACCATAAGTCATTTAAAATTCATTTGAACTCACTTCCGGGAAATATTAATTTGAACTTTTCTACTGAAGGATGTATCGGCTCATGTGGAAGCTATATCAACAATAATATTTGTCATAGTTCTTGAAAAATTTCTGGGGAATTGCATTCATGTCCGAAATAAAAGCGGAATTATCGATTTCCGGCGTTAGATGCAATCTGATCGAAAAAATCCCAGCAGCAAAAAAGTCTTCAAATTTGCCAAGGAATGCAGAGCCCCTACCGCCGAAGCGATTGGAATCAATTTTAAAATTTTCAGAAATTACAGTACATTTGTTCAAGATCCTCTACGCGCGGACGCGGATGCGGATCGAAATTTTGGCGATGCTCGTCGATTACCCTCATCGAGTACTACCTATTGGTGAAGTCAAAATGGATTTCAATTTTCGGCCTGTGCCAAGTCGCTGAAGAAATATGTTGATTTTCTGAGATAGTCTGTTCTACGAATTGTGGACAGCAATATTTGACATTTGCAATATTTGATGTAATATTCATGTCAGTGATCTGATTGAGTGAGGCGGAAGAGAAGCTACACGAGGTGGACGTGGCACGTTGATCACACCACATCAGGGGGATGAACAAGTTCATACGGTTGTAGAGGAGATATAATATCCCAGTACTCCAAACAGGGCGAGTTCGCCCATCTCCAGCTGCAGAGGTCGACTGCCAGGAAATTTCGCAGGAAGAATGATTAAGAGACCGGATCGGTAAGACTCAACCATAATCGCCACCCCGCGGCCACGTCCCCCCGGAATGAGAACCACACGGCCCCACTTTGTGCATGGACACCCCTTGGGCGCACGTTGCACATAGTACTTGTGATTTCTCAATTTCGTTTATACTTATTAAAATATAAGGCCGCAAATGCAAAAAATTTCATAATTTCTAAACGATAAGAGCTGAAGTCAAAATCTCTTTTGCTATGAACTAGGCATCACTAATAACTAAAAATGAGCCACCCCGATCGGTTCCCACTCGATTGATTTACCCATCGATTTTTTGGTGTTTTTAAATTTTGTTCACCCATATGGAAAAACCTCACGGCCATACTATGCTTATAATGTAGCCCGATGAAAACTATATCTATTTCCCACTCGATAGGCAGATTCATTATCTATGTTTTTTTTACCAAAGGCTCAAATATTTGAAATTTCAGGTTTTTCATTCCAACCGTCTTAGTTTCAACTGCGCCGACGCGCAAATGATGACAAAATAAGTTTTAGGTTTGGGAAATGTGAAAACACATCGAAAAATCCGAATTTGAATCGTTCCAAAAATGTCGATTTTAGAAATTTAGATTTTGTTAAATTTTGGGCGTCACAAAGTGAGGATTTTAAAACATATGAGGATGCGCATTCTGCGAGAAGTAAAGAACACTTCCACGTTAACAAGAAAATTTGCATATAAGCCTCTGGGCTCACTTTGAGATTCGGATTTTTGTCTTCGAACATCGTAAAATTGATACTATCGGCCAATATTTTTCGGTTGAAATCGACTGAAATCAGATGGATTTGGTGACTTCAAATCATATTGTATTTATTCATGCAAAAACAAAGCAGAAAAAATGGCGCATTACTTATTTCGGAAAAAAGAAGCTCTCGAATTCTCAATTATTCTCATGTTTGCATACTGGAAATTCAGCCTTTTCGGTGACAAAACTATCGTAGGTTACTGTAGGCTATAGAATAGTAGTAGATGAGTGAAAGCAAATAATATTAAGCGCGATATCTCGTTCCCTTCCAATGAAATATTAAATCAAATTCACTCAAAATCGAGATCTGTGACAATACTTTCATTCGTATTTCCATTTTTATCAGTCGAATTGGGCCATTTCGATTGAGATAGTGTTGACACATTCCAGATAAGTGATAATATTCAATCAAAACTCCAATTTAACCTTTTCTGAAGAACTCGAATTTTTGAAATTCTTGAAACTAAAAAAATTTAGTTTGGCAACATTGACTGAAATACTACTATTTCTGAATTTGTCTATTTAGGTAATTCATAATACTTCAGAGTTCTACTTGATTCGGAGTATTAGAATGGAAATACGAGTAAGTATTGTGACATATCTCGATTTTGTTGCGAATTTGATTTAACATTTAATTGGAAGGGAACGCGAGATTGCGCTTAATATTATTTCATTTTACTTATCTACTACTCTTCTATAGCGTACAGTTACCAGCGACAGTTTTGTCACCGAAAAGGCTGAATTTTCAGTGTGCAAACATAAGCATAATTGAGAATTCGAGAGCTTTTTTCCGAAATAAGTAATGCGCCATTTTTTTCTGCTTTGTTTTTGCATGAATAAATAAAATATGATATGAAGTCACCAAATCCATCTGATTTCAGACGATTTCAATCGAAAAATATTGGCCGATAGTATCAATTTTACGATGTTCGAAGACAAAAATTCGAATCTCAAAGTGAGCCCAGAAGCTTATATGCAAATTTTCTTATTAACGTGGAAGTGTTCTTTACTTCGCGCAGAATGCGCATCCTCATATGTTTTTAAATCCTCACTTTGTGACGCCCAAAATTTAACAAAATCTAAATTTCTAAAATCGACATTTTTGGAACGATTCAAATTCGGATTTTTCGATGTGTTTTCACATTTCCCAAACCTAAAACTTATTTTGTCATCATTTGCGCGTTGGCGCAGTTGAAACTAAGACGGTTGGAATGAAAAACCTGAAATTTCAAATATTTGAGCCTTTGGTACAAAAAACATAGATAATGAATCTGCCTATCGAGTGGGAAATATATATAGTTTTCATCGGGCTACATTATAAGCATAGTATGGCCGTGAGGTTTTTCCATATGGGTGAACAAAATTTAAAAACACCAAAAAATCGATGGGTAAATCGGTTACGCAATCGAGTGGGAACCGATCGGGGTGGCTCATTTTTAGTTATTAGTGATGCCTAGTTCATAGCAAAAGAGATTTTGACTCCAGCTCTTGTCGTTTAGAAATTATGAAATTTCGATTTTTTGCATTTGCGGCCTTATATTTTAATAAGTAGAAACGAAATTGAGAAATCACGGGTACTATGTGCAACGTGGGGCCAAGGGGTGTCCATGCACAAAGTGGGGCCGTGTGGTTCTCATTCCGGGGGGACGTGGCCGCGGGGTGGTCGAGAATTACCGATCCGGTCTCTTAAGAGATTGCTTGTATATGAATGACAAATGGCTCCCATTGTTCGAAGAATGGCGCGCGGGTTGTCTAGAGATGGTGCTGCACTGTTTCACCGTGCTGGTTTCTTCTCTAAAAGAGGGTGATACTCCTTCCTGGGGTTACTCTGAAGCCAAGCATCCACCGAAACTTCGACTTGCATATTTATTGTATAGCTAGCTCTCATGTGGAATTTATTTCTTGCATTGGCATGCAGAGAGTAAAATCGTAGTTCTATGTACGCTATGCTGATTTTTTTCAAGAAACGCGCCCGCACGGACGCTTATCCAAATTATAATGACACTTGTCGGATTCCCTCATCGCGTACTACATTTGTCCAGATTCGAGTAAGATCTATGACCAATCCTCATTGGCATTGGCACGAATTAGTTCGGTCAAAGAATCTAGAAAATCGTCGTTTCTGGTCACTGTTAGAAGTTCTTCGTGCAGCAGAAGTGTGGACAAAGATTTGCTCTTCGGATTATGCATCTCTGACTACACCAAGAATTTCTAGCAGTACATCCAAGTCATGACAAGATTAAACGACTTTTCTTGCTATTGTGAGATTCACAACTGGTCTTCGCCATCTCTATACAACCCTTCCACCTTCTTGAATGCGTCTCTCGTCTCTTTAGTTGCCACTCGCACATTTTCATATTTCCAAAACCACGACTCTTGGTTCTCTCTCCTTATCCCTTTTGTGGAACCAAGGATTCTCTCTGCGCATTTCAGTACACATTCCTTCGACTCTCCCCATATTTCATCAATACTCATCTCGCGATTGATCGGGTCAAGTCCCAGTGCTCCCGTGACAATAATCTATCTTTCCAACTGATCTCTGATCTGGGCTCACCTTCCGGGTGCTACCTCGGTTAGATCTGATCTTTGATCTTTGGCTCTCTGTCCAGGCCCTTCAGAACCGAGTCTTGCTCTGGTCCGGGATTTCCTCTCCTCTCCGACTCAAACTGTAAACGAGAATCGGAACAAGGGGAAAACAGAGAAACGACTATGACCGAGACACACAAGAACTTGCAACATCGAGAAAAAACAAAACATCACCACCTCAACCGCGTATCCGAAGACCACTGCCCACGAGTAGTTGCAACAGATGGAGAAGACTAAACGAACTAGAAGGGCCGCCCCGTTGCGTGGACTGTCGCCCCCCTCTTCCCTCCCTCTCACTCGACGGAGCGCGGCGCGACCCGACCGCTCTCGACGAGGGAAATATGGAAAGACGGAAAGACGGAAAGATGGAAACCGCATGGTGAATTTCAATCGAGAGTGCGAAACTTGCTCTACGTCGCCAGATTGTCCGCTCTGACACGCTGTGTGGAGAAGATCCAGTCTCGTTCACATATTGTAGTCAACACAAAAATGTGACAGGAGCGAAAAAAGACCAGGAAGTTAATGCAGGAAATTCTACATCCGATAATGGATGACAGTAATCGCTCATGCGAGTGTATAGTTATTATTCGTCGCCGCAAAAAAATATTAAAATATTATTAAAATGGACCTTTTCGTTATGGAAATAAGTAAGGAATTCAATACATTGCCGTTCAGTTTGTCGTAGGAAATCGTTTTACAACTGTACTACTGGCAATGAGCGATACTTAGTTGGTGGTTGAAGGTGAAGAAAGTTCACAGTGATGAAGTAACTAAAATTAGGACAAAAAATTATTCTGGGGTAAAAAAATATTTGTTTTGTGAATTTTAGGGTGCATATCGCAGCATGCGATCAACATGATGGTTCAGCGACGCAAATGCAAATTCGTTGCCTCGCGAATGTGCCAGGATCGTTTTCATAAGGAAATTATTGCTTACTGGGAGAGGGTGGAAAAGCTGAAATCACTGTTCGACGAAATCGCTGGGCACTAGTAACAACGAAGGGGCGCAAATTCTCCAAGGTTAATACAAGACATTCTCGGATAGAAAAAAATGCTAAATACTTCTAATTTATTGTCTTTACCTAGAGACCGCAAGCTCCGCCCACTTGGAGGAGACAGATAACCCCTCAAAACATGAATCGAGGGACTACGCCACGAATTGTGAACCAAATTGGACGATCTAAGCTGAATTCGGAAGCCATTGGGTTTCTTAACAAATGGCCTCTGAAGCAGCTTGATCGGACAACTCTAATTAGGTCAGCATACGCCAATTAAGTACATGGATAGGGATTTAACAGGGTTGTAGTGTACTTGCATAGCTGCTCCACTTCCATTTTGTAATATAACCCTAATAATTAAGATTAAGCAGAAAAAAATACAAATAAATATTAAATTTCATGCGTAGCTGATTGTTAAAAATTATAATTAAAAATTAGAGAAAAATGCAACAGCTCTCCGCCCTCTGGGTGTCGAACCTGGGACAATCGGGCGTAAGAGTAAAGGCTCTACCGCTACACCAAGCAGACAGTTGTTCATGCTTTTTAAAACGCGTTATCCTTTAGAAAGGGAGGGGGTGGCACAGCTTTTTCAAAATGATCTCCCAGCAACCATACTTCAGGTATGGAGTCACCATGAGTGGACTACACTTCAGCCGGAAAATGTTTGAAAAATTTTAACTTTTTGGCGCGAAATTTGAGAAAAAAATATTTTTGATTTCAGAGACATGCTATATACCATTTTAAATAGCATGAAAAGTTATGACAAAACTTGTTTTCAAATTTATCGAAATTTTCAAATTTTTTTTTGTTTTTTCAAACAGTTTTCAAATTTATCGAAATTTGGCTGAGCAATGTCGAAAAAACAAAAAAATTTTGATGACCGACTGTGATCATCATCTCACTGCTCGTCTGAAACTCAAAAGTTAATCCTGAATTTTCGATATGTGGTGCTCTGTTACATGCAGATTCTGATTCTGCTCGGAAAATTTGGAATTTCATGGACCGAACACGCTTTTCGATTGATTTTCTAGAACGCAATCGCCGACCAGGGTTCGATCCCCGCCGGTGCATATCTTTTGCAAAATGTTTTGATCGTTTTCAATGATTACGGCAGTAGGGGCGATGCGTCGGCGGTCAGATTCTAAAACTTTTTTACTTCGGCGATTTTTTGGATCAGATGCGATCTACGGCCGGAAATCGATATTTTCATTTTTATTTCCTACATTTATACAATATGGATTTCCGGCCGTAGACCACACCTGTTCGAAAAACTCCCCGTAATAATATCTTAGAATTTGATCGCCGACTCATTCCCCCTACCGCCGCATTGAAACGGCTAAAAAACATTTTTGACGATTACGGTAGCTTTATACCGTAATCTTCAAAAATGAAAATAACGATTTCCGGCCGTAGATCGCATCTGATCCAAAAAATCGCCGAAGTAAAAAAGTTCTAGAATCTGATCGCCGACGCATCGCCCCTACTGCCGTAATGATTGAAAACGAGCAAAACATTTTGCAAAAAATATGCACCGGCGGGGATCGAACCCTGGTCGGCGATTGCGCTCAAGAAAATCAATCGACAAGCGTGTTCGGTCCATGAAATTTCAAAATTTCAGAGCAGAATCAGAATCTGCATGTTACAGAGCACCACATATCGAAAATTCAGGATTAACTTTTGAGTTTCAGACGAGCAGTGAGATGATGATCACTGTCGGTCATCAAAAATTTTGGTTTTTTCGACATTGCTCAGCCAAATTTCGATAAATTTGAGTCTTAAGTTCTTAAGTTTTGAAAGTCTTAAGTTTTGTCATAACTTTTCATGCTATTTAAAATGGTATATAGCATGTCTCTGAAATCAAAAATATTTTTTTCTCAAATTTCGCGCCAAAAAGTTAAAATTTTTCAAACATTTTCCGGCTGAAGTGTAGTCCACTCATGGTGACTCCATACCTGAAGAATGGTTGCTGGGAAATCATTTTGAAAAAGCCGTGCCACCCCCGGGCCTTTTTGTTATATTCATACAGAGAACGCGTTTTAAAGAGTACTGCAACCTATTCCTGCTTGTCGCATTCTCCCCGCTATCCCGATTTTGAGCAATCTGCCGTAGTGTACCAGCACCAGGTTTTGGAAAATAATTAGCTTCAAAGATGAGATATCGCCCAAATTCAAAAAGCATGATCTTATTCATGTCCATGGGGACACATTAGGCACATAAACAGAGTCGTGAGACTATTTTGGCAAAACACTTGTGGTCTCTATCTTTACCTTATTCATATGCTCACGATCAGCGAATCCCTGACTCCGCGAACATGTAATTTTGTCGCCGCGCGAAAGCACCGCGTAAGATCGAATCATCAAGATCCACTGCAACTCCCATTCTCATACCACAATGTTGTTCAAAATACATCTACTTTTCTCCTACCCCCTACGAGGGAGATTCTGACTGAGGAAAAGATTTGTTTTTTTTCTTCAAAATTAGCAAGGGAATGGTAAAAGGCACCTGTAAAATTATTGTATGGGGTTTTCCAAAAGTCCTTGCACTGTCATCAAACATGCTCATGAGGATTCAGAAAAGTACAAACAAGTGGGGTCTGCCGATATTGTGCTCGGACGAGTTCAAATTTGAAGCAGAAAATGTATAAATAATAGCATTTACGGTATCATGAAGCCAGGAAGCGAGATAATATTCCCAAGATTCAACAGTATGTTCATGCCTGATGGTTCGAAACACCGGCTTAACCGCATTATTAAAATTCAATTTCTTAATTAAATTATGACGTATGTTTCAACCACGTCATCCTTCACTTCACCGCTCAGAGACGATGAATGGCCCGCCGCGAGAACAAAGGAAATTGTCTGATCTGCACGCTGTGAGCGGTCGTTATTCTTGTGAAAAAATCACTTCCTAAAAAAATCGTGTAGCCCAGATGCGCAAAGCGACTGTGGAGTCACGATTAGAGTTGGAATTGCGATATCGCCATCGCCTCCTCTCGCATTTTGAGAACTCCGAGGAGGGGAAGGGATTGCGATATCGCTATTAAACATCGAATTGCCAACTCCACTACTCACCATCACTATTGAATCAATCGTTCTTTCATTTCAGTAAGCAGTTCAATACGATTCACGTGAATGAGGAAGACGACGATCAATCGATCACAGCGGGAGATCAGAGTTGGCTGGACGACTGAGAAGTGCCAGTTGGTGATTCATAGATTACCGTAACCCCCGAGATTACTGTAGCCCCGCCTCACGGCCCCTAACTCATCGACAATCGTGACCACCGGTCCGCCTAACTCCGCCCACTAGAAAATACTGTAATTTTTGTCCATTTCTGTGTTTAGTGTCTTGAAATTTGAATTTGCGTCAATTATGATGTGCAAAAGCCATTTCAACGATGTTCAAATTCAAAAATATTGCCTGATTAAGGGCAACATGATGCCTGATGTTTGAATTTGAATTTTTCTGCATGAGACCCATTAGGCGGACAGGTGGTCACGAATGTCGACGAATTAGGGGCCGTGCCGCCTTCTCACTATGCCATGATACTGTAGTAGGTACCGTTCCACTTGTTTATCGTATCCTTTACACTATTCTAGAAGTACTCATGTATCGCTGTAATTGCACATTGTTTTACTTCTTCCGTCTCGTCCAGAGATATCATTTCTTATGACTCGTGAAATCTCGCTCATTTACTTGGCTAAGTCGCGAGTTGAAAAAATCGAATATAGAACGCCAGTTTGTTCTTGTTAATAACACCAACGAACGAGAGAGTGTACTAGTTTTCGCGAATGAGACTGAGACATGGGTGAGGGTTTATGTCACCCATCACGCCAAAAATGGGAATGAGTGATTCTCTTCAACTCGTCCATCTCTCCGGAATTATACGTCGAAAATAAAATGAAATACCATAGCTGCTAAAGTTTGAGAGACTCTCAGTTAGGGCTTGGATTCCTGATAGACGCGATCGTGTGAATTGTAAAGTCAGTTTGTGATTATGATATGCATCCTTGCTAGTTGAGAATTCCCTCTGGCACAGCCGTTTTGAGCATTCAGTGGCATTAGTAGAACGAGAAAGAGAGTGGCATAGTTCCTGTCGTAACTCTATTTATTTGTATTTATCTCGACTTGATGCCCCTTCACGTTGTTGTGACGCGTGTCAAATTAATGATTGTTGATTTTTCTATATCGTACAACTGAATCGTTATTGATCTCATTCTATGCGTTAACAATCTCAATAATAAACGTCAGTTCACTAACGTTGGAATGTTGTCACTTCTCGAATTGCTTCCGCGTGATCTCTTCTGGGAGGTCGTAGAATACGTACCGGAGTCTGTTTTCCATCTCAGAGAGGTGAAATGAATCAATGCGCACAAATCTATTAATGGTCGTTTAAGGATTAAGACACAATGTAAATTGCGAGCTTTATATTTTCTTGAAGGGACTCCTTAGAATTCTTTAGTTTCTCAGCTTGCTAACTGATATTGATTAAATTTCTTACTTTTTTGCAGACATCTAATGCTCTACGTGCTCGAGTGGATGATTTCGCCATGCATAACACGTCATATAAACTCTTTCTCAATCTAGGATTCTTTGGTGTGGAATGGCTCCTTATGAATGACTTGTCGAGTGACGATTCGAATAGCAAAATTGATCAGGTTCGTGAACAATTTATAGAAACATTTCGATGAATAACCGTTGGCATTCAAAATAAGATGACACTAACTTAGATATTTATGTATATTAAAGGAGGAGTAAAGTCAAACGCGCGCCCGGTTGAAATATGTTTCAATTAGCGTAGAACTCTCTTCAAATCGCGTGCTCTCTCGCTCGTTGCCTTACAGCGTTCTGACCCCCATTGTTCTCTCCAGATAAGGGTAGACAAAGGGATTAATATTTTGAATTTTCCCGCGAAAACCTGCAAATAAGGTGTTTGAAAGCTCTTCAAGATTTGAGAATCCTCTGAAACATAAAACGAAGCCCCCAATTTGATCACTCCGAGCACTTTTTCATCTCATAGTTGAGGTGAAACACAAATCAGCCTGGTCAGTTTCATTCACCGAGAGGGCGATTCACGGAGGGAGATTTTATGTTTCAGAAGGATTTCAAGTACACTGATTGCAGTTCGACTCAGCTCCCTTTTCTGTCGAGTCAGAATGCTGTGGCCTGAGCTTTCCCTGATTTGGCTCCCAGCCAACTACCAATGTGAAAATTTTTGAGCTTCTTATCGTTGGGGAGATCTAGGCCGTGCATATGAAAGCTTCAAAATTAATTTTGACTTTGCTCCTCCTTTAACACTGGTCATTACAAAATGAAGCGTTTTATCCGTTTGGCTCCGCCTCCATACTTCTCTCATGTGCCTCTACTATCTGCGCACAAGTTTGGTCGCCGCTTGTGAGCCCTGTCTCATTATTACATGTTCCCTAGTTTCCATGACCGACTCCCAAGGTGGAATCAAGCAAATTTCCAAGTTCACCCATTCTTATCTGAGTTCTCTTCGCCGTTCTTCTCTTTTACTCAGACGTATTTCTCTGATTTTAACATAGTTGCGTCTTCCTCGAAGACATCATTTCTTTATTCAAATAAATTAAGAGCGTATAGGGATAAGATTTGAACGACCCAGACTGATCCGGATGAGGCGGGCCGCGTTTGATAGGGTATTGCTCAACGCCCACATTTGCATTTGTCTCCTGTCTCCGCAGAATACGCCAGAGAAATGGGATCAATCCAGTAATGAGGGATGGTTTTGCTCAATTAAATATATAGTGATCAACTCAATACTCGATTATAATAAACATAATAAAGAATCAGTTTTCAGATAAATCACTCAGAGTTGGCACTGATCTCTGTCCAGATTCCGAAAAGAATGGGTAATTTGTTCGAGCTACGCCTTCGACTGAGCAGTGAGAGTTCACAATTTCGCTCTCGAATCTCACGTTGTCCAAATTCTTATCTTGTGAGATCATGTACAATATATTTACAGTGACAGTTTACTTTAACGATTTCTTATGGAAATAGTTCTGCCAACGTCGAACATATCGAGAGAATAAATATATTTCCAGGAATATCAAGCAGGATTCAATGCATCTAATTATGATATAAAGATGATGGAGTCCTTCATGAAATGCATGGGAGTGCGTATCGAGAATGTTTACATCGAAAAATGTTGGACGGAACATCACTTATCCGAAATTTCTAAAATACTTCGAGGACGTCAATTCACCAACCTAGTCGCCAACATTAAGCATCTATCCGATGATATTGCGTGAGGTTTATAGATTATGTACATATTGATATTATTTTTTAAAAATACACATTTACATATTTTTTAATTAGATTTTCGCTCTTGGAATGCCTTAAAAAATATACTCAAGATCATGGGGTCGAAAATTTCTCGCTTCAAGTCTATGAAGTGAATCTATCCAGTCCAGGTGAGTTGCGAAAGAATTGCAGTGCATGTAGTTAACACTAGTGATGCCAAAACGGCGCGCGCTCTCCACGTTTCACACGCTATCTCGCCGGTCAGACAGAGGGAGAGAGCGTGGGAAACGAGAGAGAGCGCGCGCCGATTTGGCATCACTAGTTAAGACGTTTCAGAGAAGATTCTACTCGAGTTTTCTTCTCTCATTCGCTCTCTTTGCATCGACCAACGAGAGTATCCTGCTATTGCTCTTGATTCTAACTGCTTCTTCGGAATTCGCGATGTCGATTGGGTTGAAGTCATCATTGATATGTTTTCGATAAAACTAGACAAGTTGTATATGCAAAATACGCCCAAGTACCTAAGGAACGACAGTGTCGCAGAGCTCAGAAAGGTGCGATCCTACACTCATAGCCAGCAATGAGCTCTTTGATTTAGAAAAAATATAAAATTAAATTTATTTTCGAATATCACGTTGATCGGACAAATTTTCAATATCGTAGCAATTTTAATCGCGCTTCTTTCCATTTATAAAGAGGATAGTATAATGTTAACCCCAAAAGCACTGAAAACTAATTTCAGAAATTGCCACAACTAGGCAAAAAGATATTGTTCTCTATAATGTGCAACCTTGATTATTACACTACAAGTACATCTAGTGACAATTATCACTCTGTTCAAGGTATATATTTCACATCTGTAAAATTGAAATTTTAATCAATGAATTGCATTAATTGATTTTGACAATACATGTGTATCTGGGAGGATAATAGTAGAGCACATGCTCGGCAAACATCGAAAACTGGTCATCAAACATAAGTCGAGAGCGAGGGAGCAATTCGACATCTTCCGATGGTAATTGTAAAATTCTTGATCGACCAAACATCCCATTTTTTTGTCTATTTAATTAAACACGCTATTTTTTAAAAGTTCTATACTGCATTAGTTTTCCTTACGTTCATATTTTTGAATCGGTTTTTTTCCGTTCATATTAAGTTTACTTTCGCTTATGTATGAAAATTTGTATTCAATTAATAAATTTATTCACGAAATGAGCTAATCGAGTAAAGTGCGGATGGGAAGACAGGGAGAGCGCAGCCGGATCTCAATGAACACAGGGCGCGAAAGTCGACTAAGAATCGGAGGTGACAAGGCGATGAATTAGTCGAAAAATGCAATCAGCAAGAGAGATGGAGGTAAGGAGATTGGTTTTTTGTTGCCTAACTATTAGATTATCATGTTTATTGGTATAGTATGTTTGGCTCTCGGGGGCAGTGGTGTGTGCTTTGTAAAACGTCGTCAATTAAAAACGCACTCAATGGGCACATGGGTGGAAAGGGAGGCAAATGATGGTACAGGATTGATAAAATGGGAAAGTCAGTCGATCAATAATTACAAATGTGCGCGCACCACTACATCTCTCACAATCAATAACGAGTCAGTCTTTTGGTCGATTGGCGGCGAGTATACAGGAATGAAAGGAAGGACCACAAAAGAAGACGGGGGATAAGACTGGGAGCAATTAGGATCTATAATTAAATAATGATTACTATAAAGAAAGTCAAAATCGGGTTGGATAGAATAAGCCAGTTATCTTCTGTACATTCTAAGTCGATTCTAGCTCAGCGGACAACAGGGAAAGGACAGGTGGGCACTGTAATCCGTCGTAGTGTGGGACCAAACACTACAGGGGCGAGGGGAAGAACTTCTTGACCTTGACGCCGCCTCTTGTCTGGTTGTCGAAGATGAGGGGTACGGGCGCGGGGACGGGCGCCTTCTTGGGGTCGCCAGAGATCGGCCCGAGGATCGACTGGTCCACCGCCGAAGACGACGACGAGTCCTCAGAGAAGTCTGCAAGAGCCGACCAATGACATCTCCTAATCGAGCCTACCGTATCCCTACTCACAGTAATTGTACTAAACATCTACCGTACCCCCACCTCTCCCCCCCCTATACCGTAACCCTTCCTCACCTCGATGGTGCGGCCTGCTCACGGTGCGGCTCGAGGATGCGAGGAGGGGCGGGGCCTTGGGCGTGATCGACAGTGTGCCCATCGTGCCTCCCAGCGTGCTACCCGAGCTCTTGCTCGTGCCATCGTACGTTAGGAACTGCTCCCAATACGACTGAAAGTGCGGCCGGTTACTGTAGAATATTCTACCGTATCCCCCAACTACACCACACCCCGAGCTACAGTACCCTGCAGTAACCCAGACCTACCGTATCCAGCTTGAGGAGAGCATCGAGGACTGCCATCGACTTGCTCGCCTCGTCCGAGGCCATGCCCTGACTGGTCAGGTTGTAGCCCGATCCGACTACGGTAGGCGCCAGGCAGCGGATCAGGTTCTCCGACGGCATTTTGTTCAGCGTCGAGCGAGCCACCACCTGCAGATACAAAGGGGGTGGTAACGGAGAGGCTACCGTAATCCTGTATCCTAACATATTGTACATCTACCGTATACACTCAGTACCGTACCTTGAGCCAGTGGAGGCAGAGGTAGGCGAGCGTGTCCCTGTTGGGCTGGGGCAGCTCCCTGATCGCCGTGTGCAGTGCACTGTAGTTCTCAGTCGTCGCGGCCCTCACAAATTCCTCACGAGACGTCTTCGGAATCAGAGGGTCCGGCAAATCAAAAATTTAAAATGCACACACACTAGCTCAGCTCAAACATACAATTGATTGTTGTACTAGGGCCACTCTGCCAACCATTGGTGAGATAATTCAGCCAGGTACATCTACTCTAGTCAACACGCAAAAGTGCCAGTTCGAATTGTGCAAAAATTTTCACTAGTATTTTCGAAAATACTTTTACAAATAAATAAATCAATCGATAATCTGGCGACTCACTCTGAGCTGGTGGAGGAACTGCTTGATGCAGCCGGTGATCACCTCGATGTCCTGCAACTCCAGCTTGGGCACCGCCCGCGACGTCTTCAGCTCGAGCAGCAGCCGATCCACCTGAGAAGCCTGAGCCTACCGTAGGCTGCGCCCCCGAGTGCAGTGGGGTGAGAGATCGAGCAGTGGTGGTTGGGTGAACGAGCGTGTGTGTGAAAGGTGTGATGTGAGAAAAGCAATCAACGAAAAAGGGGCATTCCGAGTACAAAGGTTCATGACGGAACAATAAATCGCCAGGGTCAATGCACTGATTTGTGAAAACTTTTCAGGTCCTTACAATCAGTGCAGCATAATCAGGATTGAATGCGTCGAAATAGGGGGGCGGGAAGCAAGTGCAACACCGTACCTGCGCCTTGTTGCCCGGCACGCGGTAGATGCCCGGGTACTCGAGTCCCTTGCGCTCGAGGGCGACCACGCAGTGAATGAGAGGGGCGGGGATCATCGGGGCTGTCGGAGGACAGAACTCCTTAACTTTAATATTAATTTAGGATATTAATGAATTAACGAATTATTCGATGACGTCATTCGCTAAACCACACCTGGAGGCGGGGGCCAATCTTCGAGTTGGCCGGAGTCTTCGAGCGAGCGGGTGTGGCTGACCTGCGATATTTCGAGTTCACAACTCTCATTTATATTTCAAATTTCACGCTCGATTATTGAATAATGAGAAAGGAGGTTTCGAACAAAGAACGTCACACGTTGGAAGTTTCCTGCATCACAAGAGAGCGTAACCACCACAAACTAGGGATTGAGATCCACATTCTCGTTTCATCGTCGCCCTATCATCCTTAAAGTTACTCGACACACGTGAAATTTTTTGAAATTCCGCGCATATCTGATCGTGATAAAATGAGTGAGAGAGTACGCAAAAATAAGAGCGCGGGCGTGATCAGGCACGCGCGCGAATTCAAATAATTACAAGGGTGTTGGGTGACTTTAACTCACTTGGGGATGCAGGGCACGACGAGGCGCTTCTTGCAAGAGGTGTGCGCGTGCTGATTGCAGTCGATGCAGCGGACGGCCGGCTTCGCGGCGAAGTTGATGCCGCCGTTGCACACGTCGCACGACGTCATCTGGAATGGATATCATGCCACCTCAAGTTTACAAAAAAATTCAGAATGCAAGTATCGGAGAGACGAACGTATGCATTAATAGAAACTCCGGAACAACAAATCAACTATCGAATTGGAGGTTTCCGGAGGATTTGAAACACTAGAAACAACAAACCAGCTAGCCAAATGGAGGAATATTTCAAGAAGTGAAGACCTGTCGATTGCATGTTTCTAATAGGCATGATATGTTCCCCTCACCTTGAAGAACGAGGGCATCTTCTCGAAGCGGTGCGCGCGCTGCTCGATGGGGCGGCCGCGCGTCCACGATTCGATCGCGCGAGGAGTGCGTCTGCAAGAAGGACGAGCATTTACATGCGCAAGTTTGCGATCGTGGATCTACAGTAAGAATGACTTTTGCGAATCTAGCAAGTCGTGAACGCATTGAACCAGGTGAATTTGTGTTCCAAGACGACTTTAAATACCCACAGATCCATCGTGCTCGTGGTGCCGACCATGGGCAATGGGCGCGCCGCGCTCCCGTGCTCGAGCAGGTTGCTCTCCGACATGCTCCTGCAATTTATAAGATTAAAACCAGGCAATAACAACTCGCTCACCCCCCCCCCCCAGTTTTCAGCGGGAGCTCACTCGCCAGTTTCGCAATCGTTTCGAAACTTGTTTACTCTCTATCTCACCGTTTCGCATTCCAAACGCAAGCCCGTGATTGTGAAATTGGTAACAATAACGCGATTCGTAAAGCAAAAGAAAAACCAATACCGCGAACTGTAAGATACGCTTTTGTATTAGTAGTATAGAAATACTCGGAAAAGTGCTTTACATTGTCTAGGTTTCACAGTACTCATATATCAGCTGTGAAACACGACATCACCGGGTTTCGATGAGCAACACCAGCGTACCTGTTCATGCTTCTTCTGATGGTCAGCTTCGCCTTGACGGGCTGCTGCAGCTCATCGATGGTGATCGTCGTCGTCACCTGAGGGAAGAAGCATTGCGTCATCAATCTAAGAATTACGTCATCATTATGTAATTTTCGCCGACATCAGGTAGAACCTAATTCAGGAAAACATGATCCAAGCAAAAACCAAATAAATCACTGATCAAATTTTCGAGTATTCGATTGATCTCATTTAGTTAATCGGATACGGTAATCAGTTTCAGTTCGCGATCGCCCCTCTCTCCTCTCACCTCCGTGTTGGTGGAGGTTAGGTTGATGCCGTCCCTGCTTCGCTTCTTCTGCGGCGCCAGACCCGTCTCGCCCTCCATGACCTCCTGCAAATTGGGTTGTAATCATAGAATTTATGCAGCTCAAAATCACCAGCTCTCCAAGAAAAGTGGACAATTATTGATTGTCTGTCAACAGCAATAACAACAACAACTCGCCTCAACAGTGGCGAAGGCGCGCGATCTCTTGGTGGGCAGCACGTGGGCCGAGGCAGAACGACGATGGGCGTGGTTATTCGAGGAAGATTGACGGAAGACGCGACCAGACCTGACAAGGAAAGGCACGTTTCAGAGACTACTCCGATGTCTCAACTTCAGTAGTGGGAATCGAACTGCACCCGGTCGCGATTTAGCAACAATACGATCAGGAGTAATGAATTACCGCTTTAAGTAAAAGCGTAGATACATATGGAAAACCGGCTCTTGTGCTGGAGCCCAGATCGTATAGCAGGGGGCTAGATTGGAATAGGGAAACGGTGAAGATAGGAAACACTCATTCTAAGAATAGCGCCAATATTAACGTCATTCATTGCGAATTGACCAGTCAACGTGCATTGGAACACTAAAAATGGTAGTTTTAAAAAGTTTCGATCTGGGCTTCAGCACAAGAGCCGGAAAACCCATGTCAGTAGTGATTCATGGACTGGTGGTAGTGATTCATGAAGCGCTATGAATATTTTTTTCTCCTCTGCTAGATCCTGCAGGGTGAGGTTCGAGTCCCAGACTACTCAAACACAGTTTTGCTAACGCTCGAAGGACACACCCACCGGCAAAAATAAGCATCATTCCAGTGAATTATATACCTCGCCACTTGTCCATACCTCGTGTGGGGCGGAATCTCCTCGTCCTCTTCGATGTCGTCTTCAGTCTTGTCGTAATCGACGCTTTCCTCCTCCTCCTCTTTCTCCTCCACTGCGTGCATTCCCCGTCGCTCAGCGTACGCGCGTGAGTGAGATCTAGAATCGTATTCGAATCTTATCTACCGAGGGAAACAAATCGGTATTTCGAAACAGCGAATCAACAAGTACCTGTAGAGTGACGGCTCGCGCATAAATGCCAGTTCCTTTCTGCTTTCGGAGGGAAGACTATCAAGCTGTTCCTGCAAACCAAAACCAAATGATCGAGTTTCGAAACTACAATCCACCTTCAGATTAATTTTGACAATATCCATTCTGCTCTCCAATTCTTCCAGATCAGCTTGTTGCGCATTGATCTTGCCGAGTTGATTGGCAACCTAAAGAATTTCAAATTAGATCAAAACATCACTGGAGACATACCTGTGCTCTGGCGTCCTTCAATTGAGCGTTGAGAGTTCTGATCGAGCGCTCTTTCTCCCTGAAAACAAATATAATCATTAGTCCGGCTGCCCCCCCGCCTTCGGCGGGGGCCCCGTCCTAGCGCAGTATCTAGGTTTCGCAATCACTCATTTCGCAACTTGTTGTCGCGCGATCTCTCTCCCTCCCCATTTCGTAATCGTTTCGCAATCCGGACAGACGGACAGACACACACTGCGCTTTATATATAGGTATAGATATTTACCGATGGGAAAATCAATAAACTGACTCGTTTTCATTCTGCAGTATTCTGATTCGTTCGTCGGCGCTTCCCAGTTGATTCTCTGC
This sequence comes from Pristionchus mayeri, assembly GCA_036245805.1. Lineage (NCBI taxonomy): Eukaryota > Metazoa > Nematoda > Chromadorea > Rhabditida > Neodiplogasteridae > Pristionchus > Pristionchus mayeri. The sequence goes on along the minus strand of BTRK01000004.1, from coordinate 40,471,147 downwards.
TTCTTTTCTCTTGTTCTGCTCCGATTTGAGCAACTTGCGCTGCTTGTCGTAGATCTCGGTCAGGTTTTGGAAATCTGCACAATTATCAACGTTGATTACAAGAACTGATGCGCGATAAATAAACTCACCACTGAGCAGTGCCTGATAGCTGCGCTGCTTGTTGTGGACTGCCTGCACGAGGGCGAAGTATCCGTCCATTATCTGGCGCGACTCCACTTTCGAGCACATTTCGGAGCTGCAAAAACACGTGTTGCTACAGGGCACGGCGATTAAATACCCGGTTGTAACTAATACGATCACTAATGCTGTCAAGAAATCGTCTCAGAACTTACTCTCGGGAAGTTCCTTCTCCTGCATTTGGCCGTACTGTAGCTTTCCTTCCCGCCATCTCTGCAAAATCAGTGTACTAAGCGCAATCATTAAACAATAAATAAACACGAATAAACACGAATAAACACGAAATTTAAACGAGAAATCGATAAACACGCTATTTTGATCTCGTTAAGCAACCGCGTCACCCTTCCCTCGGTTAGCAAATTTGAATTTCGGCATGCCTCATCCTCGGAATGAAAAATAGGAAAGCGGCACACCGAAAACAAACAGTTTGCGATAGCACCGTGACATTCGAAAATATTCGTCAGTTTTCATATTGAATTGTGTTCAATATTTTAATTATTTAATTGATTTTGTGCTAAATCTTTCTGTCGTGATACATTGAACAACATATTTAATTTGGAAATTAATTTTTCTCGACTTTTGTATTTTCGGTGTGCATTTCTCCCGCCTCGATTACGGTACTTACTCAAGAATTTAAATGCGATTCGCTGTGGTTTTGCTCCATTTTTTCGCTGTTTTCTTGGTCTATATCGATATTATGTTTTAATTTCATCGCTCACAGCATTATGAATACGGCGGAAGTGGCGGAGGTGCTGCGGAACACGCTGCAGACGGATGCCGGCATCCGAAAGGAGGCCGAGCGGAGACTGGCCGTCGTCCAGACTGTGTCCGGTTGGTCATTGGCTCCTTTCCTTTGTAGCGCCTTGACTCTACTTCTCAAGACCAGATTGAGTGATGGGGTACTGCTTATGTTTGTGCTTAGGCTATGATTTATTGCCCAGAGGCTAGGTCTTAGCGCTTAAGTTTCCCAACTTAAGGCTTAGGTTTCACTGCTTAGGACTTTGGCCGATCTCATCTTGTGAAGTAGTGCCAGCTTCATTTTGGAAAATAGTGACGTACCTTTCACATGCATATCCATACTCTATTCAAAGCTGCATTTTACCACTTTCTAAGTGTGGTTTAATGCAACGGTTTAGTGTATGATAAATGAAACGCTGATCTCACAGCTTACGGCATTGCGCTATTCTCCTCCTTTTATCACTTAAACTTATCACGATCGTAGTGCAATTAAAGATTCAAGAGGAAATGATAGTGTAGCTTGGCAAAGTAACAACCCAAATCGCGCAGGCTACGGCATGGCGCTGCTCGAGTTGCTCTCCAGCGCGCAGGTGCCCCCCGAGATCCGCGTCGTCGCGGCCGTCGTACTCAAGAACTTCGTCAAAACGAATTGGGTTCGTTCCAGTCTTCTTTCCTTGATTAGCCATTCCTTCCTTTGGCTATTGTGCTGAAGCCCAGATCAAAACTTTTTTCAACTCTTTTTTAGCGTTTCTATGCACGTTGACTGGCCCATTCATAATGTTGTTTGTCGCTATTCTTCGAATTTGTGTACACTATCTACGCTACTGCCGATAGTAACCCTTTCGCCGGCTATACTATCTGGGTTTCAGCGCAAGAACCTTAACTTTCTCTTAGTTGTTATCATTCTGAAACCTGAACTTTCATTCTGAACCTGAACTCCGGCGCGAATCACCATAGTGTTTCTTTCACCTTTTCGATAGCGCGCCGTTCCCGTTGTTTGTTGTTTTTGACTTGCCTCACGTGGCCCGGAAACGACCTTCTTCCCACGCGTGACTGTAATTGCCGCGCAAACATCCTGCCAGCGATCAAAATGCGCATTCGTGCCGTTTCTCACCAAAAAATGGTGCTAACAAGCGCAATGTAAATAACAAAATGTAAATATTGAATCTCCCTATTCAAGGCGAGAATACAAATGCCAATCGAGATCTCGCTCCCTTCACAATAGCTTTAGAACACGCGAATTTATCAATAGAATAACATTGCTATTTACTCTTTCCATGATTCAGGGCATTTTTCAATCTCCCTGATTCAGGGCGAGAACCCGGAGGTGGAGGTGGGCGAGGTGGAGCAGGACCAGCTGCGCACCGCCCTCCTCGCAGCCATGTTCGCCACCACCGGCAACCTCCAGAAGCAGCTCAGTCACGCCGTCTTCCTCATGGCCAAGGTACGCTGTGAAAGGGGTGGGATTACGGTATACATCAGTTTACGACAGCAGTGAGTGAGGGTTTACTCTGATTCAGGGCTTGAGAATACGGTAGTGAATCAAAATGGTTGCAGAAGGACTTCCCGGAGCGGTGGCCGGAGCTGATCAACGGGCTGGCGTCTCAGATGAACACGGGCAACGCCGATCTCGAGAGGCTGCTCGCCGCCCTCAACACCATGGACCAGCTGCTGGAGAAGTGAGTGATCAGTGAATCTCGAGAGTACAGTCTAGTCTCGATAAACTCCAGACCACACTCTAGTCTCGAGTTTGCATGGAATGGGTGAGGGTACGGTTAGCGACAAGTGACGTGTCGAATTTAAAATTCTGCCTGGCGGATTCTTAGTGGGCTTTATTGGCGCATTGTATGATGGGGCTGATTACTGCTGGTGAAGTGAGTGAGCAGCTAATATCGAGCATACGCTCTAGTGCTCGACGGGGTAGCTGAGGAGAGGCCTGGCAATGGACTGAATTTATAATGCAACCAGGCGGAGACGCGTTTATGCAGTTGCCTTTATTAGTCCATAGTCTGATGGGGCTGATTTCTGGAAAGTGTCTGACGCTCACATTTTAATGCGAGACTGGACTAAACGGTTCGGAATAAAGTCCACTGTATTTGTGTTTCATAGGAGTATGACATCAGCTTAGTCGGATAGCGTTCACAATTATTGGATTTGATCATGCTCCTTTAGATACAGATAAATTGTCGTCTGTATGATTCAAGCTATTAGATTTGTGTTCCACTGGATGATGACATTCCTCTAGCGGGAGACCTTCCAAACCAGAAGTTGATCCTGTGTTTTCAGGTACCGCTACGAGAGCAAGAGCGAGGCGTTGTGGCGCGAGCTCAAGATGTGCCTGCTGGCGGTGCAAGCGCCGCTGACGACCCTCTACGAGTGGCTCGTCGGGTTCGTCGACAACCTCGCCCAACTGTCGCCTGAGGTACGGTATCTTGAGGTGTACTGTAGCTTGAGAACACAATATCTATTTTATTTAAAAGATTTTGCCTATTGGTGTAACGCTGATTACATCATAATCTGGGTACTTATTTGTGATATGATTGAAACATTGAAATACAGGGGGATTCTTGGTGTTTGGTCATGATAGTGTCCACAATGCGGCTGATTTACTTTTTTTTTTTCTGCCGCGGGTAGACCTAGCATTGTTCTGAAAGACGAATGGCTTAATGATGGATTTTGCAAAACCGCAGAGATGAGAAAAAAATGTCACCAGATTTTTTTTGTTGTTGTAATGAACTAATTTTTTAAACTATTTTTTCTACGCTTAATATAAATACCTGTAAAATATTAATAATCAAAATTCATTGCAGCAAGCGAACTCTCTCTTCGAGCTGCTCAACTGCGTCATGCGGGTCTTCCACTCCCTCTGCACCCAGGACCTCCCCGAGTTCTTCGAGGTACGGTAGCAGGGTCGATTAGAGTAGTTTGAAAGTAGATCATGGTACCTTGACTTTCTCTAATGATCGCGCGATCTGCCTTTTTGATTGTTTGATTGTAAAAATATAGCATTTCGATTAACTGGTAACCCCGAAAACTTGGGTTCCAACCTTTCGATGTAGTAACTGGGTGAATGGTCCCCACGGGGGGACGACATTTGCGCAACTAAGCACCTCTCGCTTGGCAGAAGGCGTAGCAACTTGTGAGTTGTTTCATTGTTACCAGTATGGCCTGTACTACATTTGCGTATATAAATTTCGTTACCAGGCGATATTGAGTTTTACTCCAAATCAACGACCCGGGGTTCATTGTATACGGATTTCCATGACCCCCTATACGTTGAAACTCAATATCGCCTGGTAAAAAAATTTATATATTTAAATGTAGTACAGGGCGTACTGGTAACAATGAAACAAATTCCAAGTTGCTACGCCTTCTGTCAAGCGAGAGGTGCTTAGTTGCGCAAATGTCGTCCCCCCGTCCCCACAATGTGACGAGGGTGCGAGTCTGAATACAAAAACAGAATAAATACGATGACTAATATTTATGGAATTGTGAGATCCAAGTCAATTGCGACTTTAGCTTACGAGCGCATCTAACTTCTGGCACAACATTTGCCATTCCACTCCCCAGGAAAATCATGGGTCTTCTAAGCATTCTAACAATACCGAGAACTTCCAGCATCCATCGGCTCGCTTATAATGCCCCCTCTCGCACCGCACCCATCCATTTCCCTCTGCTTGCAGGACAACTTGTCTCGCTGGGTGGCGGGCATGCTCAAGCTGTTCACCATCGACGCCCCCAACGTGCAGTCGAGTGGAGGAGAGGCCACCCCGCTCGACAAAGTCAAGGTAAGGGATCTACCATCTAATCGATGTCAATCTAGTGCATTTGATCGCTCTAGGTTAGGGGGAATTTTCAACGCAACACCTCAAAACATGTCTGCTTTCCGTGATGTGATGTCATGTTTCAACTGGTATTCATCTGAACTCTGGCAAGGGAAACTTCGATCCCACCAACTTGTTTAGGTTAAATAATAATAATAATAATTGATGCATATTTCAGACGGAGATGTGCGAGATCGTGACGCTCTACGCGCAGAGGTACGAGGAGGAGATCATGCCGCACATGCAGGTGAGAGGGAGAGAGGGATAAAGCGGTACTCGCCGTTTCGGACCTTCTCTCACTGTCTAATCGGCGATAAAGCAATTGGAGTCAAGAGAGTTGGACCATTGTGGGGAACAACAAGAAAATATCAACATTTTTGCAGCAATTGATCGCGGCAATCTGGCAACTACTCGTGCAGACCAACAGCGAGACCCGGTGAGTTGGTGCTACGCGCATTATATTTGAGAAAAGGGGTTTTGCTCTGGGTAGTAATACTCCTTATACAAGCTCAACAGCGCAAACATTGTTCTAGAGGTGGTTTGTGAGGCAATCGATTTGGTGCTTTATAGGGTTGACGAAACGAACACGAACAACGAACAGTTCGCATCGAGAAACCAATTTCAATATATTGCGCAATCTCTGGGATTCAAATTACTTTCGTTCCGCAATGAGAGTCGAACAAAGGAGTGTTCGAATCGAGTTCGAATCAATTTCATTGTTCGAATCGATGTGGAATGTATTGGTCTGAAAATCGAATGTGGAGTTATTATATTATGTTTCAAGGGGGTAATATAGTCTCGGGGTCATTTTTGCCTTTAGTCTTTTAGATTCAGGTATGTTTCAATATCACTCAACGAATTTAGGTGAGAGAGAGACCTCAATTTGCATTCATTGCGGAATGAGAGTCGATCGAGGGGATTTCGAATCACTGTTCGTATCATTCCGCACGTAGTATGCGCAATCAGAGTCATTCTACGTGCGTTTCGAATAGCTGTTCGATGTTCGTTTTGTCAACCCTAGTGCTTTACACATTTCATTATTGAAAAGTGGTTTTGTTGCTGGCAATAGACGACAAAGTAATACAAGAATATTGTCTCGCTCTATTTTTGATAAGATTGTCCAGGTGGATCGGCGCAGCGCAATTCTGTAATGAACGTAGTTGACTGGCGTCTTCAATTTGATCACCACTTGATGGAACCAAGTACTACTACAAGGGCGGGGCTAGTGTATTATTAAATACATACTAATTAACAAGTAATTAGTACTCGTATCTCAGCTACGACGGCATCAAATAGCAGTTTAAATTGCTGAAAAATAATAATAAATGAATTATCATTCTAATTAGTACCCTTTCTCAGGTACGACGGGATGGTGTGCTCGGCGCTGGACTTCCTCTCGGCGATCTGCGTCCGCTCCCAGTACCAAGAGATGTTCCGGGCGGAGGGCGTGCTCAAGACACTCGCAGGTGAGGGAGAGAGACCGTCTGATAGGGAGAGCATAAAGCTTTGAACTAGTGGGCACCCTCCCGGTTTTTAAAACTCAGCAGTCCTTGCCCACATCTGTTCAACACCACTTTTTTATTTGCGAACGAAACTGGGAATCATTATCAATCCATGAGCATTCGAGCTTTTGGTTGGTTGCTGAAACGACAATTCAGATGGAAATTTTGTTTGAAGAGAGAGTGAGACGAGTCTTTGCAGAGGACGTCGCTGTGAAGAATCTGATGCTGCGTCAGGAGGACATGGAGCAGTTCGAGGACGAGCCACTCGAGTACATCAAGAAGGACCTCGAGGGTACGGTAGATTATCGATCGGGGCACGGTAGGGGGGGGGTAATATTGATGGACTGGGTCTTGAAAATTTGCCCGTAAAATAAATATGGTTGTGGCATTTTTTTAAATGTAGAGCTAAATATGGAAATTCCTCCCAACTCGACGTTTCAAACAGAGCACATAGGAAAGCGGGGCACGCGCCCATGCTGGCTGAAGAGAGTTGGTTCCGAATAAACAAATAATGATTAATTTGCGCGGGAATACATGTGTGGGGAAACGGTACGCCGGATTCATTTATCGATTTTCCATTTCTCACTTTCCAGGCACTGACACGGGGACTCGTCGCAAGGGCGCCGTCGACCTAGTGCGCGCACTCTGCAGGGAATACGAGGGAGATCTGGTGAGTACGGTAGCAGCAGGGGATACGGTAGATGATTATTGTTTGATTGAGAGTCTACGGTGGCGGATTATCGATTAACCGATATGCAAATTACAGATGCCGATCCTCTCGGCCATCGTCACCTCGTTCATGGCGGACACGTGTGAGTGGCGGGATCGGGGTTTCTAGATGTAGGGATAGTGGAACGGGAAGTGAGCGGGTTGATCTTCTTATTGCTGAAAACTAATAAATTTTTATTTTTAAACTTTATTTCGACCTGAAACTAGTGCAGCTAACGTCATCTTACCTTATTGAAATTGTGAATCTCGAACCCACCCGCACTCCTCCCTCCTTTCATATATTTCCCCCTTTCAGGCGACCTCGTGAAGCGGGACGTGGTCTACTGTCTGGTGCGGGCGATGGCGAGCAAGACGGAGACGAGCAGACAGGGCGCCACCAGCACCAGCCAGCTTGTAGGTCAAGTGGGCAGGGCTTTGCATGAAAAGATCACTGAAGGGTGTTGGAAAGTGGATTGTTTTGCACAAGCATTGGAGAAAGGCATCGTAGAGGTAGAATCCCCTAGGCAATACTACGTGGTTGAAACGGGAATCCGCCCTTCGATTTCGCACATCGTTCTCTTCTCCTTTTCAGATCAACATAGTCGACTACTACTCATCGTCGGTGCGCGGCGACCTCTGCGACGCCAACGTCAACGCCGCCCCGATCCTGAAGGCGGACGCTCTCAAGTGAGTATCGACAGTGGACTTACTCTTTTCGCACTATTCATGGACCATTACTGTCAATGAAACTCGAAAATTTATTGTGGTATTTTTCGAGCGCGAGCAACCGATAGATAATATTGTTCGCGCACGTTATGTATTTATCCAGTGTGGTTGAAACATGATAGCTCGTGTGATCGGGAATATCTTTTATGGGATTGCCATCGCAAGGTTTACTGATTGAAATACAATTACTTGGTGATATCACCTGTAACCATAACCATAAAGTCGCTAGAGGGATGGATGGGAGGCGAATCATGTTGCCTGTGCCAACAAAGGCTGCGTTTGGAGTTACAAATTCGTTTTTTTGTGCTTCTTTTCCATGTGTTTTTGCGAATATTAGGAGGATAGAGTCAGCATTCGTCCTTCTACAGGTTCGTCGTTCTCTTCCGCAACCAGCTGCCGGCTGCTGCACTCCAGGAGGCGGTCGTAGCCATCGAGGTACTGTAGGATTACTGTATGGTGGGATCGATTACGTAGTACGGTAGGATTAGTACACTGACAACAGTATCAGTGAGGCCGAAAAATGGATGACGTTTGTGTTTCTATTACCAACGAGGAGATTATTGTCCAGCCATGTTCTACTAGGTTGAAGAATACTAGCGGTACTCCGAATCTTGCGAGTTGAAAAATAAAAAGAAAAATCAATATGGCTTGCTGAAATTAGGGCGCAACTATAAACTAGAGTCTAATCTCTTCTATTGCAGGCTCTCTTCGGCTCCTCGCACACGATCGTGCACAAGTACGCTGCGTACGCCATCGAGCGCCTCTTCCTCGTCCGCGTCAACAACGTGAGTGGAAGTGTACGGAAAGGGAGGGGATGGCCTGGGGATAATAGATGGGCGAAATTAAAAACTACACGAGCGTGTGACTGGAGGAAGAGTGAAAGGGATGAGATGGCCTGGTGATGGTAAAAAGCCGAAACTTGAAAAGACGTGCAATTTTTAAAATAAGAAGAGCAGTGGGTATGAAATTGAGAAATGACAAAATTTCATTAGATATTCGTGGCTAGGTGTAATTTTTTGTTGCCATATTGACTTTCAATCTATTGATGCCGACGATCTAGTTCTGGGATAGCTCTTGACGGAAGCTCGAAACTGCAGGGTGATATTGTTATGCAATTTTGAAAATGTTTCAATTTTCGTTATATTTTTTCCTTGAAATGGACAGAGTTAATTTCGTGTTTCATGACATACTGATAGGCAGAAGATGATGTGCGTTTTGATGGAATCAGCGTGTACTTTCAATACTTTTATTTTCATGGGTCAGAGTGGGGCGAGAGAATGTGCTTTATTGTGAGGGCCAGTGTCATCAATCAATATTCTCGCAATCTACGGTAGTGGCTCAATTATCGATTTCATTTCAGTCGCCCATCTTCACTTCATCCTCGGTGAACGTCCCCGCGCTGCTCACTCGACTCATCGCCGCCTTCGACGCTGACCCCAAGGTGAGAGAAGGAGGCTTATAGGGGGGGGACTCTCTCATTCTACCGTGCTCTCTCGTCGATGCTAGAGAGCGCGAGAGAGTGTGTGGAAAATAAAGAAGTGTGTACAGGACGACATATGAGTGTAGATAGTCGGAGATTTGGTTAATTAGCACTAATTAATATCCTTAATTGCAGGCGCAAAACTCGGCGTACCTCATCAAGGCGCTCATGCGCGTCGTCTGCATCATCGATGTGAGCACTTTTTATTGTTTTTAAATTTAATTTTAAATATATTTTCGAAAATGTCCTCGTTGTTCGATTTTTTCCAATTGCGAAAAGGGACCAGCGAGTCTCGCATTTCAGTAGTGATTGATAGGCGTAGATAATACGTGGATTTCAATTCTTGTGCCTTCATCAACTCAAAAACAAGTTTTATCATTTGCGATCTGCTTTTTTTCTCATTACACTGTAAAGGAAATAATTCCATCGCAATTCGCGACATTTCATCCTCTGACCTTTGTGAAAGTGGTCTTATTCTCCCTTAGTCGCGAATGCCAGTGAACATTGTCTTTCAATGTCGCTTGATAGGCTTTTATGTTACCGGTGCTTTAATAGGAGGATGGACTGTTCGTGCAATCAAATAATATTATATTTTTGTGATAATTTTATTCAAAAAAATTTCCGAAATATCGTTGTTCGTTTTTTTCAATATTGAAAGTGACCAGCGAGTCTCGCATTTCAATAGTGCTACATAGGATCACGTAGTGTGGATGCTTCAATTCAGTCCTCATTGTATAGGTCAACAACAAATTAAATATTTTTTGACCTTATGTATCCTTTTCGATGTAGAATAACGAATTCCATCCCACTTCTGGAGCTTGCGAAATCCTTTTTTTTAAATTGGACTAATTTATTCTTGTCGCGATAGCCAGTGAATCTCGCCTTTCAAACTCGCTTGATAAGTCTTGGTGTGCGGGTGCTTCAGTGGATTTCTGAACTGTTTTCACAAGCAAATTATATTTTTGGGATTTTGTTGTGGTATGCGTACTACTTTATCTTCAATACCGTAATCCTACAGTATTCCTCTTACTGTACTCCTTCCGTTGCAGTCGTCGACGGCTCGTTCGGCGGGCGAGATCGCCACTCGACTGGCGGGCATGGTGGAGGCTGCGGTGAAGACACCCGCCGACCCCTCCCACACGCACTTCCTCTTCGAGACCATCTGCCTCCTCGTCAAGAAGGTACGGTGATGGGATACGGGGGGATATTGATTTATTGGGACTTCATGACCATCTGCTATGCTCGTCAAGAAGGTTCGGTTACTTCGGTCGTTAGTGGGATTCGGTATAAGGAGTATTGATTGATTGGGAGTTTTTTAAATTCGTCTGAAAATTGGTTGCGCTTTCACCTGTCGCATTGGTGCCTCAGTAGTTGATCTTGACATGCTGCATCACGATTGAACGATCTCATCGTGACTGAGTGGGTATTAATAATCATTTTTTTTTGGTAGCAGCTTTGATTGCCAATTCCGAATAAAACACCTCATATCGATCATGAAATATCGATCATTGTAGTGTAACTATTCTGGTACATTAATAGGGCTGATTGTGGTTCTGCAGTGGTCGCATTTCACGAATTTTCCCGTCTTAAACATTCTTCTTTGCTCACCCGACCCGTTTCAGACGTCGGGCCAGGTGGAGGGCGGAATCGACAAGCCGCTATTCCCTCTGCTGGAGACGATACTCGCGCAGGAGATGGCCGACCTCGTGCCCTACGCCTTGCAAGTCATAGGTGGGTTTGAAAAAAACTCATGATCTCTAGTTCAATTGTGGGTATCTAGTTCAACCCACTGGGTAGGGCTGGCATTTCGTGTACGCACTGAAATTCATTGGTGGGTTACGCGTTTCAAAGATATCTAAAGGGCCATTGTAAGAGCAAACATCAATACGAGTTCAGACTCATTTTTTTTCTCGTTTAAAACATTGTGGAATCTACTTTTTAATCCGCGCGCCTTTTCTGATAGGGTGTTTTTTATTTCTTTCGGGCTTAAATTCGATCTAAAAGGTGTGCCCTGCGAAGAGAGCAGCGTACTAATCAATCCTTCCCTTCAGCGCTGCTCCTCTCCGAGTGCTCTTCTCGAGGCGGGCCTACCGACTCCTACCTCGCCTTCCTGCCCTTCCTCCTCAAGGACGAGGTACGGTAGTGATATCGATTGAGGAGCAGTGGTAGACTTATCGAACGATAATATGCGAAATATTTTTGATTGGGTAGTTCGACACATGCTAGGCATGAGGCAGAAGTAACTAGTTGATTTCTTGATGCGCTGAATCATTGAAAAGACATTCGGAATCGTGTGTGCGTTAGTCCTGCGCATTCCCTATACATAAAAGAACACAGGATGACCGATTGACTGCTCAGATTACCGTAACTTTTTGCGGGCTGGAACTTGATGGCAAGATGTGGGAAATATATAGTTGTGGTACTATCGATGACGGCGCATCTTTTTCATGTTGACACAAAATCGATTGGGTTACTGTAGGTAGGTCAAAATGGCCGCCAAAGTTGGCACTCTCGCAATTTTCGCCGTTTTTTGCCTATAACTTTTTTCTCTTTGAAGTTAGAGCTTCGGTTCTGCTTAGAAAATTGTAGATCTCGTCGAAATACTCCGGTGCAAAAACTGTTGCAAAGCAATTCGCTCAACGGACGACCTTCTAGGACGTCGTTGAAGGAAGATATGACGGGTCAAAGTTTGGTGTTTTTTATGAATCGCATTCTCGCGCTTGGTAAATATGAAAGCCGTCGTGGTAAGTACTAGCTCAAAGTGAATTCTTGGGTAGAAAACGCCGCTCTTTCGAATGAGACCAACGCCATCTCGGTAGGTCAACGTTGAAGTGAGATATCTCCATTTTAGTGGAAGAAGTTTGGTGCGAGGAAAACAAATTTTCTGATCTCGCTGCTTTCTTTGTTAGATTGGTGATTCGGGCTATATACCATCTTGTAGAACTCGTCGAGGCGGTTCGAATAGGCTATTTGATCTTTTAATATATTTCGATTTAAGCGCGGCGCAGTGGGAAAAGTCGCTGTCAACGGCTCAAGTTCGGATCCTGCCGGGTGCAAACCTTTTGCTACATTTTTAGCATTCCTCCAAAGTGTTGGGTAGTTGTCAGAAAGCGTCCTAGCGTGCACCCGAGCACTCCAACTGCCCAACCCGGCGCTCCTACTGCGCAAAACACGTTTCGACTCAAATTTCTCCGTTTTCGGCTAGAAAACCCTCTTTCGACTCGGAATTTTGCACAAATTTCAAATATCAACACGGCGTGCCCCTAGCGAGCGGAGCTCGGCTAGTCTCAAGCATAAAAATAAAACATTTCATAAGAAATCTTCATCGCTGCAGTTTTCTGTTTCAATGATTACGTACTAGGGTTGACAAAACGAACATCGAACAGCTATTCGAAACGCACGTAGAATGACTCTGATTGCGCATACTACGTGCGGAATGATACGAACAGTGATTCGAAATCCCCCTCGATCGACTCTCATTCCGCAATGAATGCAAATTGAGGTCTCTCTCTCACCTAAATTCGTTGAGTGATATTGAAACATACCTGAATCTAAAAGACTAAAGGCAAAAATGACCCCGAGACTATATTACCCCCTTGAAACATAATATAATAACTCCACATTCGATTTTCAGACCAATACATTCCACATCGATTCGAACAATAAAATTGATTCGAACTCGATTCGAACACTCCTTTGTTCGACTCTCATTGCGGAACGAAAGTAATTTGAATCCCAGAGATTGCGCAATATATTGAAATTGGTTTCTCGATGCGAACTGTTCGTTGTTCGTGTTCGTTTTCGTCAACCCTATTACGTACAAGGAAAACTGTTAGAATGAGTTAAATTCGCATCAAAAAACTTCTTATTGGTCTTATAAGGCTCCCCTTTATTCGTTCCATGAGATCAAAGATCATTATATTTCTCTCGTTATCAAAGCTCGAAGATCATTCCCTCATTATCTCTTCCCCCTTCAGTTGTGGGCGAAGACGGCTAACGTGCCCGCCGTCCTGGTCGTCATCGAGTCCTACCTGCGAGTGCACCCGAACCTGGTGATGGCCCAGCACGGAGGCACCCTCATGCAGCACTACAACAGGTACGGTGGGAGGGTTACTATAGGTGGGAGTGCAAAAATCGGTGTAAGATATACCTCTGCTAGAAGTATGTCGGGAGATGTAAATTGAGATATATGTTTAGTTTCGGAATGGTTGATGATGCTGTGAAACGCGAAATATTTGAGTGCGATTCTAGTGTGAATGGAGCATGGAGGATGTAAGAAATGGAGTTGTATTTTTTCACTTTGACGTGTTCAGAGAACTGACCACGTTCGGCATTCCAGAATACGTGGTAGCTGTGAAACGCAAAAGTGTCAGCTAAATTTATCTAATTTTGTTCTTTGCAGGCTGATCGGACTGAAGAGCCTCGACCACTACGGCTTCTCGCTGGCCAACGCGATGCTCCCGCACATGGAGGTGAGAGGGAATGAAGAGCTGCGCTCTCTCATTACCGCTCGCTGCCCCGACCAATAAAAAAGCGCGCAAATTCATTCAAAAAGTTTTGCGAAAATGAGCAACCTAATTGGCGTTGCAGAGATTGCTAATCACAAAATCGTGATGAACATGTTTGATTGTGCTCTGATCGCTGTCGAAATATTAATAATAATTCATTTTTTGTTGCAACAAAGCAATTCCAATTCCCCCGAATTTGCGCCGCATTCCTAAACTTGATTTGGCCAATTGGTTCCGCTCTGCACTGGTAGCATATCGCTGTTTGATCAATAGTCATGTTGATGTGTCCCCTGTATTTGTTCAAAGAATAATAATCAATACAACAAATTGCAGCACATGACGGGCGTGGTGAACCCGCTGCAGGTGCTGCTCAACCACATGTTCAGAAGGGTGAGCGAGCTACCGTATTCCTTTGATTATTGATCGCCAGTGACCTACCATGTTGTTTTTGCCTGACTTTCGAAATCAATTGCTGTATTTCGAAAAAAGTTTTTTTTTGTATTTCAGTAGTCGGCCTCACCGCACTACACCACCTAGCGTAATCGTCTATCGACGACTGTAAAATTGCTTGAAGTGGCTCAAAAAAAAAATTCGAAAAAAAGAATTTATGATTTCTGCATAGTTTTTGTATATTCCAGTATTTGAAATAAGAAAATATTGATTTTCTCAATGAATAATCTGTAACCAATCGATTATCTGGCAGATACAATCCTCGAAGACGCCCAAGTTCGCGAAGGCCTTCGTGGTCTTCTTCTTCCGCTTCTGCGTCGTGCGCAGCGCCCAGTCCCTCTACGCGGTACGGTAGGAGGGAGAAGGGAGGGGATACGGTAGATTATCGATTGATCAGTTAGCGATTCATTTGCAACGAGGGTTTTGTATTCTGTAGGTAGGAGGCTACGGCTGTGATATCCAATATTGATTCGTTGATTAGAAAGTACATTGCAGGTGCTGGAGGCGATCCAGGCCGGCATGTTCCTCATGGTCCTCGGAAAGGTACTGCAGTTGTTCCGGTTATCGATTGAATTCCGCACTTCTCGGATTATCGATTTTTTACAGGTGATCGGTCCCGAGTTGGAGAAGCTGGCGGACATGACGACGAACGTGGAGAAGCGGATCTGCGCCATCGGACTGGCGGAGCTGCTGGAGACGGCGGCCGGCATGCTGGGGTGAGTGGAGGGAAATGAGAAAACGGTGAAACTCGAATGTGCCGGCTGTGCCCCATTGCTGACAAGGAAAGAGAGCCTGTACGATGGGGTATGAGAAGGGAGGGAGATAACCGAGGGTATAGTGACACTCTGTAGCAACGAAACGCATGTTTTACTGGTGAAAAGTTTGGAGGAAGGATAATTGCAATAGCGTTTCGGGAATGATATTTCGCGAGTTTAATTAGAGAGTGAGGGAGAGGATATGGAGTGAACTCGTAAGAATAATGAAGTGATTTGTTTTTGACAAGGCATCATAAATTAATTTTACTACCCTATGATGCCATGGGGATAAGTTAGGGATGAAACGAGAATGCTCACGGTCGAAGGTTGACGTGACTGTAAGCCAAAATGTTTGCTGGTCTAAAGTAATGCTCCATCACTTTCAGTGATCTGTTCGGTCCGTTGAGCGAGGCTGGAGTGAAGCTGTGCGAGGGAGCAGTCGTGCACGGATCACACGCAAATGAGGAGGATGAACAGGTACGGTAGATTGGAGATTACGGGGGGGGGGATGGGAAACGTACTGTAGGCTAGGAGAAGATACGCTACTTCAGAAAGGAATTGAAGTTGTTGGAATGATGGGTATAGTAGGAAAAAGGCTCGGAGGATCGCTGACAGAATTCGCGGTTAACCTGTGACTTTGGTGCTCCTGCTTTTGCATTTAGCTGATTGTCATTGTGGAACCGCGATATTCTCGGTATTCTGCTGCCATTACAATAAAAATATTACTCTTACCTGCAATTTAATGCGTAGAATAGAGTTTCACTAGTGTTGACCTGTACCTTTGGAGCTCCAGTGCCTTCTAATAAATAAAGATAATAGTGAAGCTCCTATAACAGACTATCTCTGAAAATAAAAATATCCTTGGCAATGGCTGAAAATTCGAATTCGTTGAAACTTTGCCAATAGGTAGTACTCGACGAGAGAAACATACGAGCGCCGCTAAAATTTCGATCCGCGTCCGCGCGCGCGGCGGCGCGGATCTTGAAAAAACTACTGTAATCCTCGAAAATTTTTATATCGATGGCAATCACTGCGGCGGTAGGGGCGCTGCATTCTTTGACAAATTCTAAGACTTTTTTACTTCGGGGAATTTTTCGATCAGATTCCAACGAAAGTCGGAAATCGATATTTCCACTTTTAATTGAGACATATCTATTTTTTAAAAATATTTCCTATGGAAAAAGCAGGAATTTTATTTGTGCCACATCTTCTAATAGCATCAACGAATATAATATATTAATTTCGTAATTTTAAAAAAAATACACTATATTCGAAAAAGTTTAAAATGTTAATAAATTCGAATTGTGGTGTAAGGAATACTGTAGCCGCCTTTCTTAAAGTTAGCAGCATTCTCGAAAATGAAATGAATTCAAGGCTAAATGTGGTCTAATGCCTACGAGAAGGCTAATTACAAAAGAAAATCCTCTCCATGTTGAAAATATTAAAGGTGGCGAAGGGCGGCTACAGTATTCCTTACACCACAATTCCAATTTACTCACATTTTAAACTTTTTCGAATATAGTGTTTTTTTTTTAAAAATTTTGTATTTTAATCAAAGAAGACTTGTTAACTCTAGAAGCTTTTGAGCAAATAAAAAGTATGCTTTTTTCATGGGAAATATTATTAAAAAATAAAGTAAAAATTGAATATCGATTTTCGGCCGTAGATGAAATTTGATTGAAAAACTCCTCGAAGTAAAAAAGTCTTAGAATTTGCTCGCCGACCTATCCCCCCTACCGCCGCAGTGATTGGAACCGATATAAAAAATTTCCGAGATTACGGTAGTTGTTTTGTACATCCGCGCCGCCGCGCGCGCGGATGCGGATCGGAATTCTGGCGATACTCGTATGTTTCCCTCATCGAGTACTACCTATTGGCGAAGTTAAAAGAAATTCGATTTGTCGGCCAGTGCCAAGTCGCTGAAGAAATATGTTGATTTTCTCAGATAGTGTGTTCTATTAGGTTGTTGCAAAAGTCTTGCGGTTTTTTGATATTTTGCCTTCCATCTTACTTTCAGTTTGACTGATGAACTTCCGAATATTGATTACTAATGAGGCCTTGTATACTCTCATATGCGCGCCCTATCCGCATTGCCCAATCGGGGAGGCAAGAACAGGACAATGTTAAAATCGCGAAAATTTATCGATCGAAAACGACACATTTCTCAATATTATGTTTCCTCTGAAGCATGAATGCTCAATTCCTGGTGGTTATATGAAGCTCCCATCTTTACCGTATACATACTTTTTCTCATGGATGATGGAAGTTACATCCTTTTGAGAAATGCATTGATCAGTAAATCACTACATATTGCATTTTGTATGTTGATTTTGCATATTCTTGAAAAATGAGAAATTAAAATTTTCTGAAACGAGATAGATGCAGGCGCCAATATTTTTTATGAGAATATAGCCTCTTGATGGGTGAATATAGCGCACTCATAGTGGAGCCTATGTGATTGGTCTTCGATGCAAAAAATCTGAACAAGTTTCATGTAACCAGAATCGGCATCATATTTTCAATATCATGTAATTCGGTCCAATCTTAATCGAGACACAGTTGAAACATATTTTCTGAAAGGGTGTACGTTATACTTCCCATACATTAGTATGGGTAGGTTTCGTGAATTTTGCCAGCAAATATCCAGTAAAATACATGTAATGTAAAACTTTGAGAATCAATTGCAATTGTGTTCATCATAATTTATTGTGTTGATCGCGATATCGGATTGATTGAAATGTATGCATGTAAAGTATCAGGTTGTCCAGAAAGTAACGCTCGATTTTGAAATTTTCGATTCTAAGATGTCCTGTCTTTTGTTGCCGCCTGAATATCATATTGCTATATATGTACGTTGAATGCATGAATACTCTTTCCATCGCACATTGGTTCAACCCTGTCCAATTGGTATTGAGGCCACAGGATGAAGTTAAATGTACACCAATGCAGTATTGAAGTGATTACGTTTTGGCCCAGCATTCCATGGATGGCTTTAACAAGGCGAATATTATGTCACATGCGAAAAGTACTACCTACGGATATTACAATACTACATTTGAATCTAGTCTGCTGCAAAAGGATTGATAGAAAATCAACTCATTTGTGAATTTGTGAACACAGTAGATGTATCGATCTCAAATGTAGCAAAACGAAAAGCGCTTCCCCGGTTAACTTAGAATTGTTTTTATATGATGATACAATACTTCTACCAAAACATGCTGCCTTCATCAACCTGTCATCAAAATTTGACCATCGAAATGCGAATATTTCAGAACTTCCTGTTTTCAGCATTGATGAAAAGTCCTAACTTTTGTGGTTAATTGTTAAAGCAACTCTTTATCTATCCGTAGTCGGCAGGGCTAAGTCAGGGGATAGCTCCCATTTGACGAAATTTATTCATTCACCGAACACCAAAAGTCGAAATTTTGACTATGTTGGCATTTATTCAACAATACTGAAAATTTGTGTTTCCTAAAAGTAGAAAAGGCGTGAGTTGAAATGTTTCTCTGTGATATGTAGCACTATAGTATATCATGGAAGCGCACTTATCTAGAAACCAATCTGAATGACCCTCGAAGCAGAAAACGTTATCGCTTGAAACGTCATTCCTTGGCAAGAGTTGAATCCAATGGTTTTTTACTCGTGCTGTGTTGATGCAGGAATGACTTTAGACCTATTTTTGGAGAGAACTACCGACGTCCTTCTTACTCCGTTATGTGAGGTTTTACGGCTATTTTTCCCATCAAAATGTGAGAAGCAGAAAATATTTTAAGACATGTATGAAAATATCACGTTTGATAAAACTTGAATTTTCCCGATATCCTAAAGGCATGATGCCATTCGAACATATGCATATATTGTCCAAGTAAACCCCTACTACATGCTACCGAGGTAGCTTGAAATCTTTAACGGAACGGATTTTACGCGAGCTCAAACATCATGTTTCAAAAAGAGCGTTACTTTCTGGACAGCCTAATACAAGCATACCTCTAAACACTGCTATGTTTGTTAGTCATTGTGATTTGTGACAAAAGAATTATGATAGTTAAAAGTACGGACACAAAAAACCGCAAGACTTTTGCAACAACCTAATATATGGAATAGATCCTGTTGATATAAATAAATACCATGCATTCTTCTGATCTGCCTCGTCTTACGAGGGTGCAATGCACACTCGAATTAGATCAGAACTTCAAGGGTGGTGTTGGCATGGCATCTATGAATAACGCAAACAAATGCAAGCAAGGCTTGTATTGAAATCAGCATAAGTGACTTGCGTTTTCGGTGTTCTAGTGAACGGTTATAGTCGGCTATTTTTTCAAATGACTGATTTATTGTAGACCCTGGAATCGAAAATAATAAGTTTTTCGCAGTTGATGTGAAGGCGTAAATAATATTATTATTAGTTGTAATATTTGAATGGATCGCAGGCGTCGATGTACTCTGAGGAGGTGGAGTTCAACCCGGCCTACTGCAAGCTGCAGAATGCGGCGCCTGCCGAGGTGCTGCGGCCGGAGATCGCCAATTGGAAGAGTGAGTGGGGGAAGGGAGAGAGAGAGGGAGGAGTGGAAGAGGGATGATGCAAGGTGATGTTGGTAGTGGATTTGTATGTGTAGTATTTAGAAACTTTCCTGCTGACTATCGTACTGAATAAGGGGCATTGGTTATCTCAGGATGACGCGGCATATGTTCACCAGGATACATTATTGGAGGAAATACTGAATACACATTTTAAACAAAGAATTCGAATAATCGCCGTGACTAAATATTGTGTACAGTGAGAATAGTCGCCAATACAAAACTCATTCCTTCTCTTCATTTACTTCATCCTCACTCATTCCTCCTGCTTGCAGAGTACTTCTCAAGTACTATAGGAAGGATTCAGCGCAGTTGAGCATAAACCCTATAGCTGAACACTAGAACGGCCTAAAGGAGAATGGAAAATGCAGAGAGTGGAATGGTATTTGACTCTCAATTGCAGAGTACTTCTCGGAGGTGGTGATGACTCGCATCGGGGGCGCCCATCCTGCAGCCATGGCCTGCCTGCCCGACCACGTCAAGCAGACCCTCGCCGTCTACCTGGCGTAGACTGGATTACGGTAGCCACGCACCCCTGCCGAGTACCGTATTTGTCTCCGTTGTCCTCCTGGTCCTCACTTCATGATCCCCCCTCTGTTTAATGCCTATTTTGTATTTCGGATACTTTGTATTTGTTGTTCCTATTGTTGCGTGAGTTTTCCTCTCTACTTGTTGCGCGCCCGCTATTGTATTCCTTGTTACTAGCATCTAGATTCTTCTCGTAGAATTTTCATGGAGCGCCCGGATTTTCTTCTCGTTCAATTGTGCCCCTTCGTTGGTCTTAATACGCGTTGTTTTCTTCTTACTCTCCAATAATCTTGTTTCCCTTTGCGTCTTTCCGGGTGTCTAATGGTTGATCTTTGATCTTTCTGTCGACTTTCCGTCCCCGTTCCTCTCCCCCCTATTGCCTAATCGACTGATGGAAACTCACCCCTCACCCAGTTTCTTAATATTTTGTATGTTGTTACCTGATCGCAAGCGCGCCCCTTCACCGTTCTCGGTTTGTTTCTTGATCTTTGATCTTCCATTGTCTGGTCACCCTCCGCTCGCCCGTTTCGAGTAACCCTTGAATATCTCACACATTTCTGCCCTGTACCTTCTGCTAAATTGCGCCCGTTTCAGTCCTTATTTCTTAACTTCCTTTTTATTGGCCTTTGCTGCCCGCATATTCCATCTTTAATTCCTCTCTGTATAATTCCTGCCTAGAGATGCTCGCTCGCATTACGGTATGTTCATGTTATCGAATTTCTGATGATTTTAATGAATAAAGTGCGTATTAACCAGCTGCGGTCGTGTTTGTAAGAGTATGAAAGAGGGAGACAAAGAGTTGTGACGAATCTCGAAACGGTATCTGATTGCGTAGTTCATTCAATTTTATTGCTTGTATATTAAAAAGACCTGAGAGGAATAATCTTGTTTCCCTTTGCGTCTTTCCGGGTGTCTAATGGTTGATCTTTCTGTCGACTTTCCGTCCCCGTTCCTCTCCCCCCTATCTTTGATCTTTGATCTTTCTGTCGACTTTCCGTCCCCGTTCCTCTCCCCCCTATTGCCTAATCGACTGATGGAAACTCACCCCTCACCCAGTTTCTTAATATTTTGTATGTTGTTACCTGATCGCAAGCGCGCCCCTTCACCGTTCTCGGTTTGTTTCTTGATCTTTGATCTTCCATTGTCTGGTCACCCTCCGCTCGCCCGTTTCGAGTAACCCTTGAATATCTCACACATTTCTGCCCTGTACCTTCTGCTAAATTGCGCCCGTTTCAGTCCTTATTTCTTAACTTCCTTTTTATTGGCCTTTGCTGCCCGCATATTCCATCTTTAATTCCTCTCTGTATAATTCCTGCCTAGAGATGCTCGCTCGCATTACGGTATGTTCATGTTATCGAATTTCTGATGATTTTAATGAATAAAGTGCGTATTAACCAGCTGCGGTCGTGTTTGTAAGAGTATGAAAGAGGGAGACAAAGAGTTGTGACGAATCTCGAAACGGTATCTGATTGCGTAGTTCATTCAATTTTATTGCTTGTATATTAAAAAGACCTGAGAGGAATCACTAGTAGGTATATTGATAATTAACCACTAGGTGTAGTATTACTCAGTGAATGAGAGAGAAAGGGAGATAATGGTGGCAAAAAATCTGTCGGAGTTTGCAATAATTCTGATTGAATTGAGTTTTGATAACGAGGAAAGTGAATACTTTAGGAAGGAATGAATAGTGTTTGCGATATACCATCGCAGGGTATGAGGAGAGACCTAAGGCTGGTTGAGTCATTGACAGATGGTGACCTCGCGGCGCCCCTCTCCCTAGGGTGAGAGAGGGACGCTGAGTGGGTGAACCCGATATTGATGGGATAACGCGATAGGTGCAAATAAGAAATTTCAGGTTGCAATTCTGATTAATTATTGTGTTGAGTGAGATATGTAGCAATAATATCAACATGAACGTTTTATAGTGCTGTAGTTCGCGCGTAAAAGTTATGTTTGGCATTTTTCTGCTCCGAGGGTTAATATTGCCGAAATTTAAACGCACTGAACCGAGGGAAGATAAAACGCGTAGCCAAACTTGATACTTCTCTTTTTTAAATGTGATTCTCGTGTTTCGTCTTCCGAATATATTGTTGTAATTACATTACCCTGCAATCTCGTAACGAATAATTCCCTTTCCAGAGATGGCAGGACGGAGTGGTGCTCCCTGGCCCCCAACGGGAGAGGGCACCTCTAGAGAGTGAGTGCGGAGTTGTTTTAAATAAAATGAATTCTTCATTTCTTCCCTAAACTATACTGCAAAACACCCATGATATTTTTCAAATTTATCTATCTTTTTTGCGCGATTTGTAATGTTGTCAATCGGGAGGAAGTGAGAAATTGATTTATTTTACACGAATCCCTCATTTTGGCCTTGTCGAATGATGTAATTTTTAAAATTATGTTTGTTATTGATGTTACCCTTACTCATCATTAGTGCTCCTTAGGTTGAACAGATTTATCTCAACTGAAACACAAGTTTTGCAGTTCCGGAATGTACTCGGCAGTGGAGTCGCGCCAGGTTATGGAGGGATACTTCGCCCTCGTGCAGGCAGTCCACAACAAGCAGCGCAGCTACCAGGCACTGCTCAGTGGTTCGTTGATGTATCATTCACCGGTCCTTGTAATCAACAATTATACTTGTGCGGTTCATTAATATCATATTTATGCACAACCAATATTTAGCCAGAGTGAGAGGATGATAACAAAAACCAGTTCCCCTGTTTGAGTTTAGTTAGTTCGTGAATCACAATAATAATACTCTATAACTTTCTTACCATTATCTCTCTCTCTTTGTACTCGCGTTTCTACCTGAACCGCATAAATATTATTATAAGGGAGCAGAGTTCTCTTTTTGGAAATTGTTGGTCTTTTTTTCGGTTGATTTTAGCCACATATCTCGTCAGCGTATCAGGTTTTTTTTGACTCGCAAAAATATCCGATTAGAGAATTCTACTAGGGTGAATAAACGTAGAGTTGAAGGTGTTTTCGAAGCGTTGATGGCCCAATTAAGCAAGAAGCGTTTAACCAAGAAAGTACGAGTTTGAGGTGATGTCAATTATCGAAGAAGCGTCCAGCATTTTCGATTTCAGATTTCCAAAACCTGACCGAGATCTACGACAAGCAGCGCAAGTTGTTCAACTCGGAACAGAACAAGAGGAAAGAAACAGAGAATCAACTGGAAACTGCAGAGGAACGAATCAGAATATTGCAGAATGAAAACGAGTCAGTTTATTGATTTGCCCGTTTCGAAATGATATTAGTTTTAATTTAAAATTCTTACCTACTCAGTAGATCCATCTTCAATGGATGCGCTTGAATCACAGTTCCGTCATTATTGGAAAGAATAATATTAATATTTGTTTTGAGGGAGAAAGAGCGCTCGATCAGAACTCTCAACGCTCAATTGAAGGACGCCAGAGCGCAGGTAATTCTTGCTCCTTTTTTATGATGCATGCTTATTTTTGAGGTTGCCAATCAACTCGGTACTATCAATGCGCTACAAGCTGATCTGGACGAAGCGGAGAACAGAATGGATATCATCAAGACGAATTTGAAGGTGGACTTTCACTCTGCATTCAGTCATTCTGTGTCGGGTTACAGGAACAGCTTGAGAGTCTTCCTTCGGAGAACAGAATGGAATTGGCCTTCATGCGCGAGCCGTCACTCTACAGGTAATTCGGCACATCTTCCGAATCTTGACCAGTCAAAATGACATGTCAATGGGCCAAATATTCATATTTCGTTATGTTTTGTGAGTGTATGTTTTCCTTTATCTCTATGAATCGACTACGTATTACTCGGTTAGTTGGCTCGAATTTGGGAGAAGTGCCGTTGATTCGCTGCTTCGAAATACCGATTTCTAGTTCCATCGGTAGATAAGGTTCGAATACGATTCTAGATCTCACTCGCGGGCATACGCTGAGCGACGGGTAATGCACGCAGTGGAGGAGAGAGAGGAGGAAGAGGAAAGCGTCGATTACGACAAGACTGAAGACGACATCGAAGAGCACGAGGAGATTCCGCCCAGGTACGCAGAGAGGGATGAAGTTTTACCCTTTCTTAGTAAGCGTATATGTCTTGCTATGCACAGGGGGGACGCAAGCAATACAGAATCCCAGTAGAACACCAGAATCTTTAGCCTTAACTACGGTAGTGCGGTAGCACGTTGTCAACCTAAATGAGATTTCAAACTGACTCAGTAGTCTGGATAACCTACTCCTAACTCGCCCATTTGACAGATCTGGTCGCTTCTTCTGTCGATCATCCTCGAATCGTCGTTCTGCCTCTGCCCACGTGATGCCCACCAAGAGATCGCACGCCTTCGCCACCGTTGAGGAGGCATGCTTTTCTTTTTTGTTGTTGTTATTATTATTGTTTTGAATGATTATTGTTATTCTACAATTTCTACAGGAAGTGCTGGAGGAAGAGATTGCTCTGACTCCACGCAAGAAGCGAAGCAGAGACGGCGTCAATCTGGCGACGGGGAATACGGAGGTGAGGAGGGCGATCGAGAATTGACTATTGATTTTATGAATTTTCCAATGGATACGCATTGGATTCTGGGAATTCACTAGATTCTTATCCCCAATTTGAAACACGAACTGAACAGGGTACATTATTATCTGCTGTTGCTCGACATTATTGATTTGGAGTTTCACCAGCGATTTATGCACTTAATGAATTTGGCCATGAAATTGTCGATTCACCTTTTGTTTTGAAGATTTAATTCATATTAGTAATTCATTCCACGCTCGATCGGAGTACAATTAGATACTCACAACTCATGATGATATTATACTCAACTCGTCGAAACACAAGTCGTCGTTGGGATTTTTTGATTCGGGCGAATTGTGTGAATTGCTGTCTCGTTGTGGTCAACAGATTTGTTCTTGCCCATCTATGACGTCATCATGCTTCAGGTGACAACGACGATCACCGTCGACATGCGCCAGAATGTGAACGCCAAAGTGGCCATCAGAAGGAGCATGAACAGGTACGATGTAGAGTTTCACTCGTGATATGTGAATTTGATGAAACAGGGGTCGAGCAATAGTTGGACATGCACGAATAGATTAACCTGAAATAATTTAAACTTCGAATAATACCAATACCAAAAAATTAAGTAATGATTTTCCGATTGATTCGCATTGTGATGGCATTCAGCGAGACTCCGATATCGAGTTTCACATGTGCTATGTGAACATTGTGAAACGGGGAAAGATTAATGACGGAGCGGTGGTCATTACAAATATATAAATATAATACCAATGAAAACTAACAGTGGTGCTGCATTATGATTGGAAACTGAATGTCCTAATTAATAGTAACAACACCAGTGGGAATCGCAGGAGTATGTCGGAGAGCGATTTGGTCGAGCGGGGACGCCTGAGGCCGATAAAGCCCATGACGACTGCAACGAGCACTCTGGATCTGTGGGTATTTCGAGCTTGTTGGAAACAGAAATTCACCCAGAAAATACATCCCATTGTTATCTAGTTTAGAGAATTTCTGCTTAATGCTGATCGTAGCACCAATATTTAAATTTTTTGTAAGGTTTTTTGTGCTATGTTGCGTAGAATGTTTGATCTGTTGTGACGATGGAGCTGATTGATTCGGAACTTGACTCCTTTTCCAGACGCACTCCTCGCGCTGCCGAGTCATGGACGAGAGGTCGTCCCATCGAGCAGAGAGGACATCGATTCGAGAAGATGACGTCATTCTTCAAAGTATGGGTCCCAATTCACCTATATTTCTGGATTCGATATCTTGATAATTTTGAGTGTGCTAGACTTAATTATTTATGGCGTTGTAGTTTATTTTGCTATTCGCCATCGACTTAACGTACTAACTATCGTTCCACGCTCAATCATGGTCCACTTGGCTCAACCGTGCAACTCCAATCACCCGTGTCTCTCCAATCTTATCTATAGTTGTCAATAGTCTCTCCAATCTGGCACTAGGTCGGATGAGAACTATGACGTCATGCCGCCTTTGATATATCATGACGTCATTCTTCAAAGTATGGGTCCCAATTCACCTATATTCCTGGATTCGATATTTTGATAATTTTGAGTGTGCTAGACTTAATTATTTATGGCGTTGTAGTTTATTTTGCTATTCGCCATCGACTTAACGTACTAACTATCGTTCCACGCTCAATCATGATCCACTTGGCTCAACCGTGCAACTCCAATCACCCGTGTCTCTCCAATCTTATCTATAGTTGTCAATAGTCTCTCCAATCTGGTCGGATGAGAACTATGACGTCATGCCGCCTTTGATATATCAAAGGCGGCATGACGTCATAGTTCTCATCCGACGTAGTGCCGTACGGACTTGTGCATGAAATATTTGAATTTCTACATTAGATTATTATTACTGCATCTGCGCAGGTGGTCATTTTTTATTCATACTAACAATCGGATTCCCTTCAGATGACATCATTGTTTCCAGATGACGTCATGCGACGTCTGCAACAAGGGGATTTACTTCGCAGCCAGTGCAGCAGTCCGCTGCATCGACTGCAATCAGCACGTGCACGAGAAGTGCGAGCAGCGACTGGCGGTGCCGTGCATTCCCAAGTGAGACAAGATAATAGAGAGGTGGTTAAAATAGAATTGCGAAACTCAGCTCTCTTCTAGAGCATTTACTTTTCTCATAGATGGGTAGAGAGAATCAAACGCAAAACTAGTCTCGTTAAGTGCGAATTCAGTAATTTGATAATTTTTGTAGGATATGAAAGTAAGTAAAATAAGAACGGCAAGGGTAAAGCATCAAAAAATGAAATCCCCCCATTTTCAATTTTCGCACTAGTTGATCTTGCGTTGCTAAGTTGCTTTATGGGGAGTATCTTCACACCAACCTACTGATACTTGGCACGTATGTCTTTTATGCAATGTATAATATATGGCATGTTACGCTCAACGGCATCTTTTGTCAGACAACGGTTTTACTCAGCGTTTAGCAGTTTTTCGATTCGAGGAAATTGCTAATTGATACACATACTGAAATAAGTTGATCATAACCTTTTCTCGCGTATAGTAATTGCAATGGATAATTCCCCTCTCTCATCGACTAATTGGAACAACAAGAGTGGGCACATCGAAACACCTTTTATCGCAGGTCAGCTACGCCGCGCACGCCCGCTAACATGAAGATAGGTCCTCGTCTTCAGGTTCGGTGACGTTACTTTTTAATTAACTAATTGATTAGGTAATTAATTAATTACCATTATTACCTTGATTAATTCAATGCAGGAGTTCTGTCCTCCAACTGCCCCGATGATACCCGCCCCTCTCATTCACTGCGTGGTCGCCCTCGAGCGCAAGGGACTCGAGTACCCGGGCATCTATCGAATCTGCGGCAACCAGGCACAGGTAAAGCAACTAGAACCAGCAAGTACAGCGATATCTGATATTTCTGATTCTTAGTCTGATAATGTGATATCGTGGGGTTTGAATACTTAAAACATTGCGGAATTTTCTTCAACTTTTCATGCTTATCCTGTTCTGTTCGAGAACCAGTAAGTGTCTCACCCCATCACTATCAAGGTTAATCTTCTCAACTTTTTAATAGTCAACGGGCCTATGTCGGAAAAATAAAAAACCCTGGAGTTCGAATCTGCAACATCATTGACATCTAAAAATTTGCGGTCTCTGCTGTTTGTCCTAATATTTAGTATACAAGCTCGTGTGGGCTTTCCGGACCATATTTGTTCAACGTTTCCTCTCCTAGTAAATCTCTGCAGTTACTTATTTCGACATTGCACCACCTGGCGCATTAGGGTCTCACCAATTCATCATAACGTCTGACCGTCTCTATGGCCAATGTTCGACCGAGTAGTTTGCGCAATAAATAACTCTATCAGGTGGATCGACTGCTTCGCGAGTTGAAGACATCGAGGGCGGTGCCCAAGCTGGAGCTGCAGGAGGTCGAAGTGATCACCAGCTGCATCAAGAGATTCCTCAGGGAGCTCAGGGTGAGCAGTGATTTAATCATCGATTTTTAAAAAAATTCTATTCGAAACGCGGAAAATTCCGACACGGTGCTGTTGTTTAGCGTCAAAAGTACAAGTATAGTTGGATTATAAAAATATGTCCTACACCATGCCTAGTACGCGACTAAACAAGCGGAACGAAAAATTAAAAACCTATTTCATATAATCTTTTCAGCAACACATTTTCTTCAAACCCTATAGCCTGACATGAGGTGATGATTGAACACACGGCTCAATGATTTAGCGGCTTAGGTGGTCAACTAGCATTGTCGGAACGTTTTAATAGTGCATTACCGTGAGTCCTCGAGTCTCCGATCTTCCTTGCAGATTTCGTGCATTAAAAAGTTGAATTTTGTGCTTTTTTGCACCTCTAATTTTGTTTTCAGCCCTGGCATGGTTGCGCTGCTACGGCGTTGCTAGTGATCAGGAACTTCACCTGTCACTTTTTACCTAGTCACTTTTGTGCCTCTATGAATAGTACTTCTACTAGACTGATTCCTTTCCTTGATCGTAACACGGCTCGTTTTCGAGAATTAAAAATAACTGTAAAACAATGGAACTGGCCAGTATTCGAATCTTTCAAATTCGATCTATGCAAACCCTTCAGGACCCTCTGATTCCGAAGACGTCTCGTGAGGAATTTGTGAGGGCTGCGACTACCGAAAACTACACTGCACTGCACACGGCGATCAGGGAGCTGCCCCAACCCAACAGAGACACGCTCGCCTACCTCTGCCTCCACTGGCTCAAGGTACGGTAGGGGGCGTGGTCTAGTTGTACGGTAGCCTGTTGTTACAGTAGACGCTATTTTTAGAGTTGGGTAGACTCTGACATTATGTGTCTGACATGTGATCTGATGTGAGGCAACTAAACATGATGGTCCGGGGGAACCATGTTTTTCGGTTTACCGTAATCCCTGAGGTTACGGTATTCATACTGTTCAGGTAATCGATCTATCGTCGCTCAACAAGATGCCTCTATCGAACATTGTTCGCTGCGTGGCTCCTACTGTGGTCGGCGAGGGTCGCAAGCTAAGGGGCGAAGAGGCAGCATTCAACGACATAAAGGAGGCAGCCATCGTGCTAGAGGCACTGCTCAAACTGGATACGGTACGAGGGGGAGGGTGATGGTAGCTTGCTGGGTTACGGTATGTGAGTGAGGGATACGGTAGGCGGAGAAGGAGTACGGTAGCAATCGGAGATTAGGTTAGAGTGCAGTGTGAGGGATTCGGTACGTTGGAGGGTTAGGGTATCAGGAGGTTTGGACATCTTCTAAAATCGCAATTTGTATCCTAGTTTGATTTGAGTTCCACAATGAAGCCTTAATTTTTCCACGTTTATGATGCAACGGTAATGTAATTATACGTAGCGGGGAAAATAATGCTGGTCGAAAAGACTTAAGTAAAGCATTAACGAAATTTCTACTAGCCAATCCAATATTATTCGGGAATACTACAGTAATCCTACCGATTGCAGATATTCTGGGAGCAATTCTTGATGTTCGGCAGTGCTGTGAAGAGTTTCGGGAACGACCTGCCGACCACACCCAAGGCCCCGCCCCTTCTAGCTGCATCAGGAAAGACTGCCAGCAGACCGCACTATCTCGGTGAGCAAGGGATATGGTAGGAGAGGAGAGATTACGGTATTAAGGAAATCTTGGTACCGTAGTTTCAGGATTTTGAATGGACCTACTGTTTTCAGACTTCTCGCCAGTTGACCAGTCGCTGCTCGGGCCGATCTCATCCGACCCCAAGAAGGCTCTGCCCACTCCACTCATCTTCGACAATCGATCCAGAGGCGGAGTCACGGTCAAGAAGTACTTCCCCCCGCCCCTGCTGTAGTGTGGCCTCGCCCCATCAGGATTACTGTATCCGCCTTATCTCACACTGATGTAGAATTGACGTAGTTTGTACTGTACACATGATAACTGACTTATTGTACCATTTTCTTGAATTGCATTTCTAATAGCGAATTTTACAACCATCATAGATTGGAGTACCATATCATAATCAATAATGAATATTCTCGGAACAAGAAATGTTCCTGATTGCTTTTGAGCGATTGCTTTACTTACTGATTGCATTGTCGGCCTAATTAACTTAGTGTGACGCTTAAGCAACTTACTCGAATAGCTCATTTTGTGAATAAAGTCAGTGCTTGAAGCAATTCAGAATACGAACTGAGATATGGACAAGTTGATTGGTGCACTAGCAACCAAGGAAGTACACGAGCGCAGGCAAGAAGGTGAGAGACTGGCACAAATGTGTTTCATTTATTTCATTAAAGCTTCTAAGTTACGGAATCCCTGGTATTCCCTTTCAATTGTGCAAGTTCATTGTTCAGACTAATATTTTTCGAATCACATCTTTATCCTCTCCACTCCAGTGGGGGTTCATGTGATTATCGAGGGGGCGGGGCTTATTTCTTCACTGCTCGCAGATTCTTTCCCTCGTTATCCGAAGCGATTACGTGCCCGAACTGTCTGCAAATCAATATCTCGGTTACCGTATGCTACAGTATCCCTTCCTCCCGAGATACCGTACCTGTCATCAATGGCGACGGCTGCGGGACGCTTCTGCCCACCGAGAATCGATTTGATCTGCTGCGAAAGGAGTACGGTAATCGATCGATCAATCGTGTCAATCTACAGTACCTTGCCGACTTTCGAGGCGAGGCGCCCGCGTTCCTTCTGTGCTATATCGCGCACATCAGAGTTCATCTGAACCGACGGTGGCTGGACGGCCTGCAAACAATCGATATTTGACAGGGATACTGTAGGCGGTTACAGTATACCTGAACCATGAGTGCGCGTTGCGTCCAGTGCTTGGCCTCCATCGTCTCGGGACGCTCGACCACCATCGTAACCGATCCGTGAGCCTGAGTAGCTTGGATTTAGTGTAGTCGGATTCGTCGCCTGTCGCATTTACGACAACGTTAGTGATTTGGGAAAAGTCGGCCTCGTGCACACCATACATACCTGCAGTCCTTTGACAAGGATGCCACGAGCGACGTCCTTGTCCGTCACAGGCTGGCTGTCGATGTCGACCATGTGGTCTCCGACCTGAAATGTGATCCATCATACTACAATTTCTATCAAACTACAGTATGCTCCCCCTCTGCTACCGTACCTTGAGACACTCAGCCGAAATCGATCCCTGATCGGTCTTAGAGACGAGCACTCTGTTCTGGAAGTGCTTGATGCCCAGTCCCAGCTTGGGACCTCCAGCCTTCCATGCCATCTTCACGAGCTGGGATACGGTAAGATTACGGTAGGGCAGACGGAGAATATCGATTACCTCGTACGAGAATCCATCTCTTCTGGTGATGTTGCGCTCGCGATCGGCCGGGATGTGCACACGGGACATTAGCTCCTCCGCCTTCTTCTCATCACAGAAGATGAGCAGTCTGGAAGAAGATTACGGTAGTAACACGACGGGTATGGTAGGGGGCGTAGCGCAGGGGTCACGGTTGGTCGAGGGCCGTGGCAGGGGTACGGTAAATCCAGGGTCGTGGTAGGGGTACGGTAGATTCAATGTCGTGGAAGGGGTACGGTAGGTCCAGGGTCCTGGCAAGGGTACGGCACCTTGCGCAGGGAGGCGCGAAGCGAAGCAGGGCGAAGAAGTGGTGAGTGTCCTTGATGATGGTATCGTTTACGCGAAGAATCTGATCTCCGATCTGCAAAGGAGTACGGTAGGGGAGGAGTACGGTAGGGGAATGTGGACTGTACCCCGCTACCGTATCTGTAGTTTTCCCTCGGAAAGGGTTCCCGCCTGGACTTTCGTGATGATCATCTTGTCGTTAGGAGTCGCGCCTAGAGGCTCTCCTTCCTCCATCTGGATTTCGATCGTCATTTCCTGAATCGGGGAGGGTTACGGTAGACAGGGAGGGGAGAACCGTACCTTTCCCTCATTGCCGGACATGTTGATTACGAGTGTCGAGAGGGCGCAAACCGACTCGGCGGTGCGAGCGAAGACGTAGGGAATGGAGGAGAGGAGGAGGAGAGGGCCTTTTATACCTGAGAAACCTCTCACTTCACACGTAGTGAAGGGGAATGAATGAGATTAGAGAACGTGACAGATAGGGTTGACGAAACGAACACGAACAACGAACAGTTAGCATCGAGAAACCAATTTCAATATATTGCGCAATCTCTGGGATTCAAATTACTTTCGTTCCGCAATGAGAGTCGAACAAAGGAGTGTTCGAATCGAGTTCGAATCAATTTCACTGTTCGAATCGATGTGGAATGTATTGGTCTGAAAATCGAATGTGGAGTTATTATATTATGTTTCAAGGGGGTAATATAGTCTCGGGGTCATTTTTGCCTTTAGTCTTTTAGATTCAGGTATGTTTCAATATCACTCAACGAATTTAGGTGAGAGAGAGACCTCAATTTGCATTCATTGCGGAATGAGAGTCGATCGAGGGGGATTTCGAATCACTGTTCGTATCATTCCGCACGTAGTATGCGCAATCAGAGTCACTACGTGCGTTTCGAATAGCTGTTCGATGTTCGTTTTGTCAACCCTAGTGACAGAATAATAGTAAACATGATAATAGTAAACAACAATCTGATAAACAATCTGAAACCATTGAATCGTTTGAGAGTTTATGCATGAAACTGCGAAATCGGAAACTGCGAAACAAATCGTCAAGGGTGAACTCTTGGAGTTTTTCTCACCTCTCTGTAGGCGACTTCCGTCTCGAAGATGATGTCGTCCGTGACGACGAAGAATGAGAGACGGGCAGGTGAGTGAGATCAAAGATCAATTAAGGTCATATAACAGACTATCTGAGAGAATCAACATATTTCTTCAGCGACTTGGCACTGGCCGAAAATTCTAATTCCTACTAACGTCGCCAATTGGTCGGCCTCCACGAGGGAAATCGACGAGCATCGCCAGATTTGCGATCCGCATCCGCGCGGCCGCGGGCGCGGATATCGAAAAATTAACTACGGTAGCTTCGAAATTTGTATATCGACTCCAATCACTGCGGCGGTAGGGGCGCTGCATTCCTTGACAAATTCTAAGACTTTTTTACTTCGGAGAGTTTTTCGATCAGATTCCATCTAAGGCCGGAAATCGCTAATTCCACTTTTGTTTCGTACATGAAAGCAGTTCCCCAGAAATTTTTCAAGAACTCCCCTAAATATTATTGGTGATCTAGCTTCTGCTTGAATCGATACCTACTCCCGTAGAACAGCGCGATTCAACTAGACGCGTAAGTTGGTCAAAATGAATTATGGTGTAATTTTTGGGTTACTGTAGGTGAGTGCACAAGTTGGACGACTTTTCCCAATTGGTGTAGGATAGCTTCAAATTGATTTTCAGACCATTTAACACCTGTTGGGAAATGTCGCCCTAACTTCGCACTCGCATACCGTAACCCAAAAATTACACCATAATTCATTCAAAATTCATTTTGACCAACTTACGCGTCTTGTTGAATCGCGCTATTCTACGTGAGAATGTATCGAGTCAAGCAGAAGCTAGATCACCAATTATATATAGGGGAGTTCTTGAAAAATTTCTGGGGAACTGCTTTCATGTACGGACTAAAAGTGGAATTATCGATTTCAGGCGTTAGATGGAATCTGATCGACAAACTCTCCGGAATAAAAAAGTCTTAGAATTTGTCAAGGGATGCAGCGCCCCTATCGCCGCAGTCATAGGAGTCGCTTTTAAAATTTCGAAATTAAAGTTAATTTTTCAATTCCGCGCCCCGCCCGCGCGGATGCGGATTTCTGACGATGCTCGTCGGTTTCCCTCCTGGAGGCCGACCTACTGGTGAAGTTAGCAGGAATTCGAATTTTCGGCCAGTGCCAAGTCTATTCCGATTATCTCGGATAGTGTGTTATATGGGACGAAAAAGAGAAGAAAGGAAGATGAATCGGTAGGAGAGGAAGGCGATCGAGAGGGAGAAGATGTGGAAGGGAGTGGGGAGGGAAGGGGAAGGTGATCGCGCTTGTTTTTAACTTTTTTCTCGAATCCTAATATTTCCCTTGTTGAAGTGAATCTTCTTCGTTATTATAGAGTGCAAAATGAATACTAGGCACATTATCGTCTCGGAAGTGTTTCATAGGCCTCATAATGATAATCAGATAGTTCCTGCTGTCGAGTCATTTGAAAAAAGAGAAACGAGAGGGTCACTCTCTCTCACTCGCGCGCAAATTTCCCCTGATATCCAATTTTCCCTGATATCCACGGTATCAATATCAATGATGATATGATATCAATGATTATATGGTAATCAGCCAAGTGGTGATAACTCAGTTCAGAGCAGAGATAAAAACGTGAAATTTTCAAAATCTCTTATCGTTGAGGAAAGCTAGGCAATGGTAATGAAAGAGTCGATTGTGCAGCTTTGACTTTGCTCCTCCAAATATTCTCTATTTTATGATGAAAGCGGAGAGGCAATAATAATTAGTAACAATTAATAAACATCTAAAGATGCGATTCAGAACAAAAAAATTGCTGTATTCCCAGTTTTTGAGGATAATATTTATTCGATTTTGTGGAGTGTTAAATGCTAGGCACATTCTGGTCTTGGAGGTATGTGATTGGTCTAGTGATGTCTAGCTCATCGATGCAGTATAAAATTCGTTGCGAAAAAATATAAACAAATTATCACTCTTTTTTTATTAAGATTACATTGGAAATGGAGGTCAAAATCTTTATACACAATATCTGTGCATCCGCTGTTGTAGTGTTGAAGACTGGGAGACTAGGGGGAAGCGTCTTTATCGCATGATGGTGCTTGCGAGACTGGCCTAGTTGCCTCTCCTCCTATGACAGCTGGAGGGAGAGCAGTGATAGATGGTAATCCCTAGAGTCTTGGAGTATGACATAACTCTCAATAATAAATATATCAATATTTACAATGTATTCATTCCTCCCATTGCAGCGGGCCGTCTTCGTATTCGACATCTTCAGTCAGCACCAATCTAATCGATATTTATGATTTGCTATAATTGGAAGTACAAATTTAAGCAATAAATACATTCTTTCACTACTTCTTTCTTCTTTCTTTTCAGTGTGTGTTCTACGCATCGGCTGTCTCTGGCGCGGCTTCTGCAGTCTCTGCTGCCGCTGCTGTTTTTTATTCGGCAACTGCTCGTCCATGTATTCAAGAATATACGAATATTACAATATTAGACTTGTAATTATGTTTTTTTAATATTTTTTGCTAAATGACGAGACTAGAACGAGGCTAACAATCGGCCGAGAGGTTGTAGATTCCCGTGACCGCGAAAGTGACCGCTAATACTGTCACTTTTTGTTGCGTTTTATCTTGCTTGAAGATGCGCATATAACAATGCAAGCATATAACAATGTAAGCTCACTAATGCACCCCCCCCCCCACTTCACCCATTCTTTCACTTGTAAGAACCGCGTAAAGATATTTGTAGAAAAATAAAATAAAATAGTCTCCACCCACACTAGGCGCATTCTGATTTTGAAAGTACATTATAGGAACAGCGGAATCGTGCCGTTCAATTCTGTTCTGAATATTTGGAAAACAATGATACAATATTTAGCGTTTTCTTTGTTGCTGATGTTGATGATTGAAGTAAAAGCAAAAAATCGAAAAATTATTAAAATTAACTTTATCCTCCCTTGCAGTGGGTGCTCTTCGACTTCGGAGTCCTCATGTGCAGCGTCTGCTGTCGCTGCTGTTTCTGATCCAAGACGAAGTTCCCCAAGTAGGTACTCTAGGAGCGGGAAGGAAAGCTCTCCTTCTCTCGAGAGATTGAGATTGTGAATTCAAATTTAAATTTAATGAATTACGTGTGTCGAACTGGGAAAGGAGATGTGAATGAAACGCTGACGATGGCTTTCATGAATTTTTAAGGCCAAGATCGATACAAACAATCGGCTTACAATTAGAGGTTGTTGAAGGGGGCATGGAATCACCAAGTACGGGGGTAGAAAATATTTTCCAAGTGTGAAAGGTCGAAGTGTAAAAACACTCGATTTGGAGTTGCTACCAATCGAGTGTATTTACACTTCGACCCTTCGAGTTCAGAAGAGGTCAAATGAGATCAGTCGTCTCCCGTGATTTATGCGCTGCCATACACCGATTGTTATAGCAGAACATATCGCTGTGCAAGTCGAAAGCGTTTCTAAGAAGGTGACTGACGAGGAGGACATGAAGACGATTGCTGACACTCAAGTGAATAGGATTACAGGATAAACTATTGATTTTGAGGAGTATTGATCAGATTAGATTGCTTCGAAATCTCTTGGTATATTTTTGCCGTAGGAGATCTGATGCAATTCCTAAAAGTTAACGTGGCTGCGTTCATGAAAGAGTTGAAGCGTTTAATTTGTTGATGCAAATTATTCATCTCAAAATGAGCTTCAATTGTTTTTTTGTTGACGCCGTCTCTTGCAAACATTGGGAATATTGAATTCCAGTAGCATACGAAGTAGATATGAAACTCCGCAGTTGCTGGATGTTTGGTGATGATGAAATTCGCCCTTTTACACATATTCTCAATTGTTAAAATTTGGATGAATAGTGTTAAACCATGACTCATTTTTTCGAGAAGCATAAAATTCCCGGGATATTAGCTGACTTACTGGTATCAATCGAGCAAGAGTCTAGACAAAGAATATGGAGAAGTTCAAGCTGATCGACTAAGTCAGCGATATCATCAGCAACCCAAACATGCGCAAGGTCTGTGATAAAATTGTGTCTAAGTTTTTTTTTGCATGCTTTTTATAAAAATGAATTTTTCTTACTGAAATTTTGGAGAAGGTTTCATTTGCGATGAGGAGGAATCCATCCAGTGAAATTGGCGCTTCGGAATTGGCATAAGGTTGATACTCGATCTATGAGTTCAATGCGTCCTGGGATGGTGTGTAATGTTTATCACAGGTGTGTACTTCGACTTCAACATTATCTCGGCTGTATGAGCTCTTAATTTAATATTTTATTAGTACTTCTGTCTATCTGATTTTCAGTGATATAGGTGAATGGAAAGTCGACCTAGTATAGTTATATTTTAAAATTTAAAAAAAGCATATTCTATTAAATCCATTTCTTGCGTAATTGTCTCGTGCTAAATTGTTTGTGTTTACATGCATGATATTGTGCCAGAAAGAATCAGCAACATTTTCATTTAATTTTTGATGTTGATCTTCTTCGCACTGTGCGAGTTCTCAAGCGATAATAAATTTTGATAGGCTATGCACATTCTTGTTTTGAGGGTGCCTGTTAGGTCTATTGGTTTCGAGCTGTTCGATTGTACTCGCGTGTAAGGCCTGAAAATAAAAATAAATTATCTCTCGATTCCTTTGTTACGGTTATGTTGATGATGGAAATAAGAAATGAAAAGTCAAAAAATCAAAATTTGCAACTCTAGCATCTCTTCCCTTGCACAGCATGTTCTTCTTGTTCGACATCCTCACGTGCGGCCTGCAGATTGCTAAAACCGAAGTCTCCTGAGCGCGCAAGAGGTTGTAGGTTGAAGGGAGCACGGAATCACCAAGTGCGGCTACCCGAGAAAAAATATGCTCGTGCTCTCAGTTGCGCGCATTAAGTTGCCTAAAAATAACTCGCTAAAAAGAATGGATGGGAGTATCACATAACTGCGCTTTTCCCTTTTGCACCCGTTCAGTCACGATCAATAAATGAAGAGTCGCAATTCTAGTCTCTCTTCCTTGCAGTAGGTCATCTTCGCATTCGTCATTCTCACACGCATCTTCTGCTTCAGCCACTGCAAGCTACACCCCGCACCCCGACGAGAAGGTTCCGAGGTTATTCGAGCAGCCCCTTCCATGCTTGTTCTCAAAAGCATTATTGGACCAATATTTGTGAGGTCTATAAGCAGATTTCGTGTAATGTGAAGAACTGTCATCTTTGGACATTCGCTCTTCGACTCTTTTCGATCAAATATCACTTTTTTTCTCGTTCTGCTGTGTAGATGGAGCATAAGGGAAGAAGCTCTTTGATGAGTGAGTTGAATCCAATGGCATACCAAAAATCGATGCACCAAAAATCTTGTAAGAGCAGCATTCAAAAACTTTATAAAAATTTACTAAATAATATCGCCTGCACTCGGCACATTCAAGCTTTGGAAGATCTTGATAATACAGCGGTCTCGTCCCCTCCGATTCCACGCCGTTTCGTCAGCAAAAATAAATTAAATGATTTAGCGTTTCCCCTGTTTGGTATGATGTTGATGAAAAGGAAAATAAATATCAACAATCGATATTTCAACTTCTAATTATTTCTCGCACAGTGTGTATTCTTCGTTAGAAAGGGGGCGTCTCCCGTGATTGCAAAGTAGCCGGGCGCCGAAGGAGAGACTGGCGATGGAGAGACCACCATGAGAACAATGAAAGAACAATGAGACCCTATGCATGGAATAACGAAATGGTATGATAGTGTGAGCTCTGGAAGTTGTCGTTGTGATCATTTTGCAGGAGCGGAGATAGGCGCGGTTCGGATCACCTCTCTATCTCTATCTCCTATCGATATCTCCTGTCTCTTCACATTGAGAATATTGAACTCTCTGAGCATTATCTCATTTCGTTGTATATTGTTTACACATAGTGCATTATCGATTTGCCCGATTTCACAACTGAGGTTCGGTCAGGGAGCAGTGGAATCGAAATCTGATTTATTCTTATTGTATCTGATAAACAACGGATGGTTTTAGAAGATAAAGAACAGAGAAAGTAAGAGAAGGATTTGTTTTAAAAACAGTATTCTACTCAAAAAAAATAAGCAGAGCTAATTATCGGTATATTATTGTTTGGATAGAGTGAGTGCAAGGTGAATTGAGGAAGGGGGGCTAACAAGATATATAATTTGTTTTTACAAAAATGGTCGCCTCAGAAAGAGCCGCTCATATTTCGTTCATTTTAGTTGCCTGGAGAAAGAGCGCTTATAATAATGGATGGGAAAATGCCACCATTGTCCCAATTCACCCCTTCAGCCACTTGTCAGAGCGATATTCAGAAACTTTTTTTTTAAATGTAAAAAAAATCAAATCTCCGCCCGGAATATGCGAATTCTAGTTTTGCAAGTGCACGATAGGCACAGCGGAGCAGCGTAGTACGATTTTGATTCTCTTTATAGAATAAAACAGACTATCTCAAAAAATCAAAATATCCTTGGCACTGGCTGAAAAATCGAATTCGCTGTAACTTCGCCAAAAGGTAGTACTCGACGAGAGAAACATACGAGCGTCGGTAGAATTTCGATCCGCATCCGCGCGCGGATCTCGAAAAAGACTACCGTAATCCTTGAAAATTTTTATTTCGATTCCAATCACTGCGGCGGTAGGGGGAATGAGTCCGCGAACAAATTCTAAGACTTTTTTGCTCCGGAGAATTTTTCGATCAGATTTGATTTACGGCCGGAAATAGATGTTCTCACTTTCATTTATTTTATTAAAAATATTTCCCATGGAGAAAGCAGGAATTTTATTTGCTGAAAAGCTTCCAGTGTTACCAAATCATCTTTGATTGAAATAAAAAAAAAAAAAAAATATACTATATTCGAAAAAGTTCAAAATGTATGTAAATTTGAATTATGGTGTAAGAATTACTGTAGCCGCCTTTCCCTAAGTTTGCAGTATTCATGAAAATTAAATGAATTCAAGGTTAAATGTGGTCTAAGGACTGCGAGAAGGCTAATTGGGAAACAAAATTCACTCTATGTTAAAAAATAGCAAAGTTAGGAAATGCGGCCACAGTAATTCTTACACCATAATTCAAATTTACTTACATTTTGAACTTTTTCGAATATAGTATATTTTAAAAAAAATTTTATATTTCAATCAAAGATGATTTGGTAACACTGGAAGCTTTTCAGCAAATAAAATTCCTGCTTTCTCCATGGGAAATATTTTTAATAAAATAAATGAAAGTGAGAACATCTATTTCCGGCCGTAAATCAAATCTGATCGAAAAACTCTCCGGAGCAAAAAAGTTTTAGAATTTGTTCGCGGACTCATTCCCCCTACCGCCGCAGTGATTGGAATCGAAATAAAAATTTTCAAGGATTACAGGGTGCGAGAAAAGTATTGTGACACAATTCAATTAAGCTCCACTTGGTGCGCAGTGTTTTAATTTATCCCAATTTTTGGCACCATGTACCTTAGCTATGTAGCTATTTAGCGCTCATCTATCAATCAAATATTTCTTTTAGATTACGAGATTTAATTTATTAAAAATTTAGTGAAGAAAAACGATCATGTTTCTCTCACTGCATGAGTCGTATTCTTTAATGCCGCATTACAACAATGTAATAGGTGGCGCATTCCATTATTTTTTCTTAAGAAGGGCACTTGTGCCCGAGTCTAAATATGTGTCCATTTAATTTGGAGATTTGGTTATACAGCTTAAAAATATTTAAAAGTAAGCTGTGACGAACGGCCCTCGAAAAAATTTTCTCGAATAAAGATGTCGCGTCCATCAAATAAGAATGATAGAAAAATATAAACGTATGTATTATGGTACACGACTATTCAGTAGTGCAAATATGCTTTCAGTTTAAATTGGGAAAGCGAATCTGCTTCTGTACCAGTTTCGAATCTGTCCCAAGTGTCGTTTTCAGCCATATTTTCTCATGTATGGTTCAGTAGTTTAAACCATGTTTTCATTCAGTTTGACGCTACTAAAATTCATAATTAGGTCCTTGCATATAACATACAAGTTTATATCTCAATATATGGATGCTGAGGAAGAAATTCGAAAATGTGATTTTTCAAAAAGATAATTCCGTATCAAAGTGTGATGCAGTTATTTTCATATTTCTCCGTTTCCTGATATCGTATTTCCGCCTAAACAAGTATACTTTAAAGAGGAATGGTTGCTCTCCATACTCAAGTTGAGAAAGCGGGGTAATTATTATCCGAAGATTTTTTATTATTAATTAAAGAGAAAAATGAGCTGCGGGCCAAGGGCCCATTTTTTCGAACTTGAAAATCGAAAAGCTCTGAAAGACAAAATCGATAGATGGGGAACTGTGATAAAATTGTTGAAGGTACTGTTCGCAGGCATACAATGGCGAAAGCAGAAATCTATGCTATCATTACTTCGCGAGATATTACACAAAAGACTTGTCACCATACTTTTCTCGCACCCTGTACGGTAGTCTTTTTCGAGATCCGCGCGGCCGCGCGCGCGGATGTGGATCGAAATTCTACCGACGCTCGTATGTTTCTCTCGACGAGTACTATCTATTGGCGAAGTTACAAGGAATGTGAATTTTCAGCCAGTGCCAGGTCGCTGAAGAAATATGTTGAATTTCTCAGAAATCGTGTTATAACACGATTTCTGAGAGAAAACATATTTCATCAGCGACCTGGCACTGGCTGAAAATTCACATTCCTTGTAACTTCGCCAATAGATAGTACTCGTCGAGAGAAACATACGAGCATTGCCAGAATTTCGATCCGCATCCGCGCGGGGGCGGGCGCGGATGTTGAACGTAACTACCGTAATCCTTGAAAATTTGTATATCGATTCCAATCAATGCGGCGGTAGGGGGAATGAGTCGGCGAACAAACTCTATGACTTTTTTACTTCGGTGAATTTTTCGATTAGATTCCATCTAACGCGGGAAATCGATAAATTCACTTTTACTTCTGACATTTATTCAATTCCCCAAAAATTTTTCAAGAACTTCCCTACTTTTTATTTTATTTTCAGCTACTACTTGCACTAATACACATTCTATTAGAATATCATATTTTTTTAAAAATATGTTTTTCGTTAAAAATACAGAAATAGCTAAAAAGTCGAATTATGGTGTAAAAACTACGGTAAGCGCTTTTCCGAACTCCATTATTTCTAAATAAAAGTTTGATTTTCTTTCACCAGTGTTGTCGCCGTTGCCTATGAATGAAGCAGGAGGCAGAATACATGCCGTTTTCTGAAAAATTCGGGAATTCGGGAAAAGCGCCTACCGTAGTTTTTACAACATAATTAGACTTTTTCACTGTTTCTGTATTTTTAACGAAATACATATTTTAAAAAAAATTATGATATTCTAATAGAATGTGTATTAGTGCAAGTAGTAGCTGAAAATAAAATAAAAAGTAGGGAAGTTCTTGAAAATTTTTTGGGGAATTGAATAAATGTCAGAAGTAAAAATAAATTTATCGGTTTCCCGCGATAGATGGAATCTAATCGAAAAATTCACCGAAGTAAAAAAGTTATACAATTTGTTCGCCGACTCATTCCCCCTAACGCCGCAGTCATTGGAATCGATATACAAATGTTCAAGGATTACTGTAGTTTCTTTCAACACACGCGCCGCCGCGCGCGCGGATGCGGATCGAAAATCTGGCAATGCTCTTATGTTTCACTCGCCGAGTACTATCTATTGTTAGAACGAATCTGATTTTTCATCCATTGCCAGGGATTTTTTGATTGTCTCAGAAATCGTGTTATATTTCATTTGCGCATTCTCTCACTTGAAATGAATAGCGAATGAAAATACGATAAAAATACTAATCAGACCTACATTATTGTAATTTTACTTTAATTTCCACTTCGTAGAATGCGCGAGAGAGCGTGTGCAATTGAGAGAGTTGCATCAGATCTTGACTATCTCTCTATCCTTCAACCCTTTGAGTTGAGATGGGGGCGGAAGAGAACAGTCGTCTATATATGCGTATATATGCGCCCAGCTGCCAGGCGCTGACGGAGAGACCGACCATCGGCTACAGTAGCCAGTATTCATACGTCAAATAGGGTCTCGCTGTTCATTTTTTGCCGACGTGCCTAAATTTTTTTGCCGACATCCGTAAAAAAATTACCTATGTAGCCAATCCGCATATTTTTTTCATATTGACAATTTGTAAATGAAATTTCAATTTTTTTCCACATGCATTTGAAGTTGCGGAAATTTTTAAAAAAATAAAACTTGTTTTTCTTTACCGTTTTTTCCTCAATTTAATGTATTTTTTTTTAAAAATCATCATTTGGCACTTAAATCCAATCGTTGTTAAAGAAGGAGTAATACGAAAAATTAGCTGAATTCCCCATGTTTGTGAGTAATAAAGGTCAGAAGCCCGATCATGAATCACTTTGTTCGAAGTTCCACAGACGCCTCCTAGGCTATTTACATACGCACAAAGTTCATTGAAAGCACAAGGTAGTGGCTGGTGGAGTTATCTTTCACTCGCTTCACTTATGTTTCGACCGTTTATTGGGGTAAATTCGCTATCATTTCCCATTGCGAGCGCAATATCTTCGTGGTGGGACTCTCTGCAGTCATTCGTGTTACCCCTTTTTAGTTCATATCGATTAACGAGCGTCAGAGGGGCTTCTCCTAGCCCTAAAAGGTCGTAAGGCCAGGGATCATAAACACTCGGAGAGATAAGAGAGGGAATTGCTTCGAGATAGGGTCAGTTCCTACCATCATTACCGCATACTGATATATATATATGATTTACAATTAAAGGAGGAGTAAATGCAAACGCGCGCCCGGTTGGAATATGTTTCACCTAGGGACGCACTCTCTTCAAGTCGCGTGCTATCTCGCCTCCTTCCCTGAGCTTTCCCTGATCTGGCACCCAGCCAACTAGCTATAACTCTGTTCGGAATGGAGATATGAATGTGAAAATTTCGAAGCTTCTTATCGTTGTGGAGCTCTAGGCATTGCATATGATAGCTCAATTTTGAGTTTACTCCTCCTTTAGTGGTACGTCAAGCGATATTGAATTTGTTTCGTAAAAGACAAGGCATGAAAA
Organism: Pristionchus mayeri; assembly: GCA_036245805.1. Taxonomy (NCBI): domain Eukaryota; kingdom Metazoa; phylum Nematoda; class Chromadorea; order Rhabditida; family Neodiplogasteridae; genus Pristionchus; species Pristionchus mayeri. The sequence continues at coordinate 40,427,460 of BTRK01000004.1, read as the reverse complement.
ATAACGCATCGACAATTTTGGTAATTTCACAGTTAGAAATAAAGGGGAAGATGGAATCTATAAGAATATTGATTTTTTGGATAGCTTGATTCGCCTTCTCGAGGCGCGTTGTTTAAGGGGTTTGAGCTCCCATATCTCGAAGGATAACTTAGTTTCCATAGCTAAAAACTAGGGTTGAAAGTTCGCAATGAGCAAACGGTTCACGAAACTCAATCAAAATGACTCTGATTGTGCAATTACGTGATTTTCGATACGCAATCGATACGCAATAGGGATGGCAAAAATTGTCCGAACGATTGTCTCAGACAATTCATTGTCCGAAATTTGGGACAATGAATTGCCTGAGACAAATTATTGTCCCAAGTTTCGGACAATAAATTGTCTCAGACGATTCATTGTCCAAGCTTTACATTTGTGGAAAAACATTTGTGATCTGGGAGTACCAGTATCCTTCTTCAACTCACGCACACTGGCCATGGGCTTGCGCTTCAGTGTGCGGAGAACGAGAGGCTGATCGAGGGAGGGAGGGCGTCCAGAGCGGGGTTGATCATCGACACCAAACTCCCCTTTCTTGAAGCGGGAGAACCACTTATAGCAGAAGGGTATGGAGGGGGCGTCAGCTCCTTCCGACTGGGCCAGGGCAGAGTGGGCCTCCTTCACGAATCGGCCAAGACGGTAGTAATGAAGTAAAACTGCTCGGAGGTAGAGATGGAAGTCCATCATAAGAATCAATGTAGCAACTAGGAGACTGATTAAATCCTCTCACTACTCAACCTCAGAATGATACAATACATTGTTGACAAACAGATGCGCAATCACTGCATTTGATCGCGAACTGACTTTTTTCCGAAGCATTATACGAACTTTCCGGACACCCCAATACATTGGACAAGCGGTCACTCCTCCCGCTCACGAGGCACCCTCCCCTCGGCACTCTCCTCTCTTGTACGACAGAATTCGGAAGATCGACCCGCCTTCTCACCTCCTCCCTCCCCCCATTTCACGCACATTCTGCACTTGCCGAAGCACCCTAGTGGTGTACGATAAATCAATAAAAAAATAAATATTTTCAAACATCAGTAGACGGTGGTTATGAACCTCCACCCCATCACTAATGTACTCCCGCAACTGGACAATCATGAAATATCTGTATTGACGACTATAACAAAGAAAGAAAAGACACATTTTTGTTTCAATCGACTTCCTATTTCTCACATATCCAGTGTGCTCGTAGTGGTTGTGATGGGCTTCAACGGCTTCAAGCGTTACCCCTCGAAGAGGGTGCTCTCCGGTATGCTACTGCAATTCAAGTATCTGTATTCACCTAATTATTCGTTGTAGTTTTTTCTCGAAAAGGCACCGCCTACGGAATTGCTGAAAATGAATTTCATCCAGTTCACCTAGCATATGCGTAACGCGAATCCTCCTTGAAACAACCATTCCACTCTCATCAAAACATCTCAGTTCGTGGATTCTTAGGCTTTGACCGAAAGGGAATTTCACACGCTCTCTCGGCCTTTCTAACGAGGGACAAAATAAGAAAATGTAAATATTATTATAAGTATCTCTTTCATTTCCATCCGACTTGGTAATTTCGAGCTCACTGAAATGAACATCCTTCCGGCCGTTTTGAGACGGAGATTCGACCAACATGAGTACCCATTAAAAAGAGAAAATGTGAAATAGTATTCAGTCGTTGTATTCAGTCATCCAACATAGAAAGTGATTCCGTACCCACATCAATCTACAACCTCTAGGACGATTTTCGATCATGCAAAAAAATATTCTCTTACGAAATTGGCGGCCTCGCATTTACTTAATATTTTCCAGAATCAGATAAGCACCAATAGTTAATCAACTTTTAACAAGTGCTCAAATGAGCCCCATTAAGGTCCTCGTACTCTTCCCTGCCTATCTCTTCCAACTATACCTCATTCTTATCGTGGAGCTTCTGCTTGTAGCGGCCAGCAGTAGTGGACCCAGAAGCATATGCTGAGAGAATTGGGGATTATTGTATTTTATTGCCCGCAAGGCAAGAAATGAGGATTGAATTGCTCAACATCAACAGACCTATAACGCACTTACAAAACCAGAATGCGCATTGTCTATCAACATTTATTAGAGAACTCGTAAAGTGCGAAGAAGGTTTACTTCAAAAAGATGGAATCAAAGGAGGTTTCACTCTGAATAGCATGCGTGAAAAAAGAGTACTAGTATTTCGTACGAATACACCTTGCCGAAATATCCATCGCCTAGAGACCCCTCAACCAATCGAGCTTACAAGCTGTCAGTATCCGCAATGAAATGAGATGTTTTCATAGTTTTTTTTTTGTTTTTTAACAATAGCGAATGTTGCATTGGCCATCGAGTAACGTTTCCCTATCATCTTCAGCTGTACAGAGTGGCTGATAAATATTGCGTCCACCTTTTGAATAATATCTCGCAAACAAATGGGCCTATTATCATATTGCGTCTAAATATATATCAGTGCCATGCAAAACAATTACTAGAGTTAGGCTTCATGGTAACGACTGGCTTCTTAGCATGGAGGAACAAAGTAGTCCGCATTTTTACTCAATGCGCCGTTCACATTTTTCGATATATAAAATGATCTGAATGTCCATCGAAATTGCAACTGAGGTGAATGTGAAGAGTAACCCTTCCACTATATGATAATCTTCTCAAATGCGATCTAGGATCTCTGAAAACATAGAGAGATAAATTTGATGACCTTCAGTCACGTACGTTCAAAAAACTCACTTTTCGTAATTTCTTATTATGAATGTTGATACCGCCGAATAATGTTGCATATTTATTAACAGAGTCGAGTTATAAAATATTGTTGCATCAAATTGAACGGGAACGTTGAATTGGCGTAGAAGTAGGCACCTCAAAATATCACTAAAAGCGGCACTTCGCAGCATTTAGCAACTTCTTCTGGTTCGGAATCATTATGCCCAAGTAAATGGAATGCATTTTCGCAATAAAGAATGAGGGAGTATCTTGCGTAAAATAGATCAACTCCGATAACTAATGTGTTCGAAGAATGCGGCTTCGAAATATTATTATTTTTTATCGAGCGCCGTTCATATGACAATAATTTTGAAAATAATTTTTCATAATATAATTGAGCACATATTTATACTTGTCAATGGTTGTTCTAATTAGGAATAAATGGATGAACCCAGTATATAATTCCTTGCTGTAAGGCGGCATAAACTATCAGATACGTTTATGTGTCCAGAAAAGACCAAATTCCAAAACAAAATGCTTCAGAAGTTATAACTCTTGTAATACTCGAACAATCCAGATAATATTTATAGGTTAATAACTTTTGTTCCTTGCCAACATAGTTACAAAATTTGACGCAATGGCGTCTACAGAGAATGGAGATTGAGAAGAGAGAAAAGTGGCGCAATATTTATCAGCCACCCTGTAACAGGAAAAAAACTTTTGAATTTGAGGAGAAAAATCATTTAAATTGAGGAGACCCTCTCCGAACTCCACCCTATTGAAACACGAGTATCCAATCTCATCGTATCATAAATCTCAGCACAACGCATTAATCACAGATCTCCTGTAAGATGGCAGGAAACCATGCGTCAGAAAAAAATTTTTGATCGTGGATTTCGGTGAATATATTGAGACTAGGCAACATGAGGGCGAGGACAACGCCAATCCGCTCCATTTATCCAAATTTGCATGTTTACGGGTAGCAATGACATACTGCATCAAATGGCCGTATTTCGGTCAGTTTTTGACCTACAGCGAGCGAATGTTTTCCAATCGGTGCGTAATAATATTGTCTACAAGCTGGTTAAATTACAATACGATAAAAAGTGTCATCTTCCTATAATAATCATGAAAAATATTTTAAATTGTAAGTTTCTCAAAAATTTTCTCTTGACAATACGATTTTTATTTCAGATTCGCATTCTCCATACCCGATTTGAGGTAATATTTCATCTGTCTTGGATCGTGCTTCTTCATACTGCTACTCAGTAGGGAGAACCCGGACTTGGTTGATTTTTTTGATCAAAATACATTTCGATGTGTCTCTCCCCTTCTAATTATGCAAATCAGCAAAGTAAGACCAGAATTCGAAAGCTAATGAAAAGCAAACGATAAAATACAAGGCGCATTTTGGTTTTGGAACTGCATGATAGACCCAGCTTAGTTGTAATGTTCAATCACGAAATGACTCGAAAAAAAAATCAATTTTCCAGAGGGTCATTCCATTTTGTGATTGAAAATTACGGCTACGATGAACCATGCGCTTAAAATTTTTCCCGCTATCATAATTCATCTTTTGAAGCTCGTGAATAAAATAGAACTAGTATTTCCTAGAATGTGATCTGAAAAAAAATATAATCCGCCTCGTGATCCCGCAATGATGATTAGTCGCCAGGTTTTCTTTTACAGATTTTATAGTACATACTATTATAGTTGAGATTGCCAGTATCTCCGTCGGCACCTGGATGCGAGCTCAGTTCAAAAACAATAAATGCTAATTATAATAGTTTGAATAATATCAACCCAACATGAATTGAAGGAGCATATCTTTCAGTTGCCTGGTGGAGCGGAGAAACTCCAGGCTGATGATACCCAATCAGAATCTGTGGATTAAAACTTATCTTGCGGTTCGATTCGATTGATAGCGAGGAGGGCGGCGACGGATCTTACAGGCGATGAAGAGTACTCTTCATCTGTAAATATTAGGATAGCATTTGAAACAACAAAGTCTATCTTTTCGTTTTGTTCCAATCTTTAATATTTAATTTTCATGATTAAGTATATTTTTCTAGTCCATCCTCCATAGGTGGTGATAAATTCTTGCGCGAGAAAAAGATTTTGATAGGCTAGGCGCATTCTAGTTTTGGAAGTATGTAATAGGCCTAGCGGTTACTAGCCGTTCAATTCTTTTCGCGAGGAGTTGTAAAAATATATACACATTATCAAGCGTTTGCTTTGAAGTATTATGTTGACGATGGAACCTATTGGTAAATCAACACTCAATAAATTTCAAAGAGTTGTGAATGAAACACCGACGATGACGTTTGTGTATTTTTGCTTTTGTTTTTTTTCCATTACGAATGAAAGAATCTCCACCTGCACACGGCGCATTCAAGTTTTGGAAGTCCATCATATTCCAGCCGTCACGCACCTTCCAATTTCGATCCTTTTCATATGCTAAAATATATTAAATAATTTAGCGTTTCCTTGTTTGGTATGATGATGATGATGATGATGATGAAAAGGAAAATCAATAAATCGATAATTTCACTTCTGATCTTTTCCTCACAGCGGGTATTCTTCGTTTTACGTTCTCCCATGTGGCTTATGCTGCTGTTTCCACTACTCCAGACCACTGTAAGTCGAGGCACATCGGTGAAAAGTATCGAGAATATATTGCGGCACTTTAAACTTTTGAAAACTTTAAAAAAATTGATTTCCTATTTGCGAGAAAGAAATCAGAAAGATTGGCGTTCATAGAAGTATCTAACTCGGGCGCTCTGTGTGGCGCGCAATAGTTGTCTAACAAAAAAACGATAAAAGGAATGCATGATTAAAATAATGCTAATTTCACCCGTTAAGTCAATTGTCAGATAGACGTTCAGAAACTTTTAGAAAAATTTGAAAAATCTCCACTCGCACTGGGCGCATTCTGGTTGTGGAGGTGCTAGATAGGCCAGTAAAGTCGTGCCGCTCGATATCGCGGAGAGACTTTTGAGAAAATATATTAAATCGGTTTAGCATCTTCTTAGTCAGGGATGTTGATCAAAGGAAAACATTAACAATCCGCAAATAAATTGTTACACCTCTAATTTTCTCCTTTGTAGTGGATGTTCTTCGCCTTCTTCATTCTCGGTCGACTTATGCTGATGTTTCTACTACTGCCGACCGCTGCAAGCAGAATAACAACGAAGAGGATGAAGTACAATCGGAAGAGATAGAGGAGGGCAGGGAAGAGTATCGATTGTTGATTTTTACTGAAGTGCGTCTGAGCTATTTCAAAAAAATTGCATATTATAATATTCAATTCAGATAAATCTGAATTTGAAAAATTCGGCAAATTTTGTTTTACGAAAACACATGTGAATAATTGGGCATTTACCAGAAAATTTCATGCTTCAGTTCATGCATGAATGCGGGCGCGTTCGCCTCTTACAATAACATGACAGCTTTCGAGAAACAAACAAATTTCGAGACAATTTGATCTAATCAATAGTCCTCAAAATCAATAATTGCCCTCGTAATCCTACACTCTTGAGTGTCAGTTATCGTATTCGTGATCTCCTCGTCCGTCGCCTAATTCCGATACATGTTCAACAGCGATTTATAATCTCATAATAGGTTGAGCGTACTCGTGACGTTTAATCGCAAAATAACTCTATGGAGATTTTTTTTGAAATTGAATGATCAATAAATCTATAAGAACCCGTTCGCGTAAGAGTCGAACAAACCTTGGAACACGGAATTTTCGAAAATTTGCCAAAAGGGGTATTTGAGGGTGCTGGCCATCGTGGTCAACTTCGTTTTCCTCCATCTCCATCGGTTAAGCCAGGCTGCATGTGGACTTCACCTACATTTCTGGTCATAGCTCAGCAATCGATTTATAAAAGTACATGAAAATTTTACAGTTCATAGCTAGTACCATTGCAAAGCAGCTGACATCAAAATACGGCATGTTTTTCCATGACAACATTATGAAATCGATGATCTAGAATATAAGGGAGAAGCTAAAACCGAGAACTACATGCTAAGATGCGCCTAGTTCTGGTGATCATTTTTTGTATGCTATGTAAGGTATTATAACTTGACATATTTTTGTTATACACTGTTTTATGACGATTTTGTCAGTCGTGAACCGTGCCTAATGTTCTGTGAATGTAAAATGAAAAGGAATTCCTTTGTTCTACCCAATTTGTAATTAAATTTTCGAATGTGAGATTGAAACATATTCTCATTCTGCACTTTTGGTGCATTAGACGCGGTTCACGACTTACAAAATCGTCAGAAACAGTGTATAACAAAAATATGTCTAGTTATAATACCTTACATAGCATACGAAAATGATCCCCATAACAAGGCGCATCTTAGCATGTAGTTCTCGGTTTTAGCTTCTGCCTTATATTCGAGATAATCAATTTCATAATGTTCTCTTGAAAAAACCTGAGGTATTTTGATGTCAGCTGCTTTGTAATGGTACTAGCTATGACCTTTAAAATTTTCGTAAACTTTTATAAATCGGTTGCTGAGCTATGACCAGAAATGTAGGTGAAGTCCACATGCAGAAAAACGAAGTTGACCACGATGATCAGCACCCTCGAATACCCCTTTTCTCAATCTTTTGAAAATTTGGTGTGCCAAATCCTTTAGCACTTTGTTCGACTCTTACGCAAACGGGCTCATAATTTCAATTTACTCTCTCCTCCCTTGCAGTGGGCGCTCTTCGCCTTCGGAGTCCTCATGTGCAGCTTCTGCTGTCGCCGCTGTTTCTGATTCAATGCGAAGTTCCCAAGGAGGTACTGTAGGAGCGGGAAGGAAATACTGAGACATCAATTTTAATTTTAATTTCATGAATTAAAACGCGTTCTCTGTAAGAATGGGAGAGGGGTGGCACAATGCTTCAAAATGATCGTATCGAGCTGCAACTTGGAGGAGGTGACGTATATGAGTAGGGAATACTTCCACATAAAAAGTAGGTTAATAGCTCAACTTTTTGACCTACCTACGAAAATCAAAGATACGGCCACATGTTATATACCATTCGAAAGAGCATCAAAAGTTATACATAGATCTCGCTTTTCATCGAGGTTGATGCAAATTGACGTCATGTGTGCGTGAAACCGTCAATATTTTTAAGGTTTTTGATTTTTATCGATGCAAAGATGTCATTTCCTATTTCCAATTTTATGACCAGTAGATGCGCCGTGAATTTTTACATAAGGGAAAGATTTTCAATTAAAGGAACTCTTTCCTCCTAGTGGTCATATCATGCATTTTCTATCAAAAATCTTATGCGTCTGACCGCGCGCTTTCCGGAGCGAGACGGGAAATGAGAGAGAGAGTTGGATGATGGTGGATTGTTTCATATATGTTTAGGGACGGCAACGGTGTTAACGAATGAATAAAACAATTCACAAATGGGCACCCAATCGAAGAGTATGCCTACCCCATTCCGACTTATCACTTTAGTTTTAAAAAAATAATGATAAACTAAAGAGAAAAACAATAATAAACATAAGTCAAAATGCCGACGCTTCCAGTCCAAGTGGAGCGCATCTCAAGTCACCCCTTCACTCCGAATTATCGCAAATTGAAGTAGCTGATTTTTATTGAAGTTACGCGAAACCATTTACTTTATGGTTTTTACTTGTGAATAGAATTTTAGCAACCACTAATTATCAGTTATAATTAGAAATACGGAAAGAAATTATTCTAGGCACCTTGAAGCCACAGTGAGAACCAGAGATTACGGTAGTTGCAAATTCGACGTTCATTTTCTCTCTGAGGACGACATTCGTATATTTTTGATTTCGTAATATAAGATGCCCATCGATGTCCTGACAGACATACATGCTTTAAAACCTCAGATATACGAATGTCGTCCTCCGAGGAAACATTGAAAGTTCATTTTCGTAACGGTAAAACGCTCAATTTTGACGTCCTTATTCTCTTTTATTTGATATTTGTATTTATTTTTATATTGAAAACCATTTTTTGTGCTTCATAATCTACAAATACTGAGAAAACGAAGCTTCAACACTTAGTTCTGAAAACACATGTATTTTCAATTGCTTCGAGCTTCTCCAATTCTTCAATATTTCTCTTCTTGCCATGATGTTCTTTCAATATGTGTTCATATTCATTCCAATCAATAAAATAGTTTAAAAATAACATAAAATATTTTTAAAAAATGTTTTAAAATATTGAAAGAATTTGGCTTGAAAAGTACGGTAGTTTGAACGAAAAGCGTCGGAAGGAGGCATCCATTATTCCGTACTCAAAAATTCCCGCTGCCGTCCCTAGATATGTTCCAGTGAATATTTAACAATTGACTGATCAGACAATTTAAAATAGTCACTGAAACATATGATGAAGTTGTGAGAGTCGAACCCACGCTACGATTTTTGTTAGAAAATGCATGAAATGACTACTAGGAGGAACGAGTTCCTCATGTTGAAAATAGTTCTCTTATGTAAAAATTCACGGCGCATCTACTGGTCATAAAATTGGAAATAGGAAATGACATCTTTGCATCGATAAAAATCAAAAACCTTAAAAATATTGACGTTTTCATGCACACAGGACGTCAATAAAAATGAAACTCGATGAAAAGCGAGATTTATGCACAACTTTCGATGCTCTTTCGAATGGTATATAACATGTGGCCGTATCTTTGATTTTCGAAGGTAGGTCAACAAGTTGAGCTATTGACCTACTTTTTATGTGGAAGTATTCCCTACTCATATACATCACCTCCTCCAAGTTGCAGCTCGATACGATCATTTTGAAGCATTGTGCCACCGACTATAGGCTACTGTCCCACTATTACAGAGAACGCGTTTTAAGTGTGCTGAACTGAAAAAAAGAAGATGAGAATGAAACGCCGACGATGACTTTCATATATTTTGTTTTTGAATCACAGATAATCACAGAGAAGGCTAAGAACGAAGCGAACTATCGGTCTAGATGTTGTAGATTGCAGTGAGCACGGAATCACCAAGTGCGACTATGAAAATAACTTGCAGGAGTGACACTCTATTCGCGCAATCTGTGGCATGAAAGGTATAGCGAATGAAAACACTAAAGACTAATAGCCAGTCCTACCCAATTTCCATATACTCCTTGTTCGACATAACGAAGGAGCGTGTGGAAGTGAGAGAATCGCGCCCAATCGAAAATATTTCTCCATTACAGTTCGAAACTGCGAGTTGAGAGGAAGACGGATGAGAGCAGTCATCGCCTGTGATCGCTACGCCGCGTGCCGCTGATGAGGACACCGGAAATCGGGTACGGTTGCGAATATTGATTGATTTAATACAGGAAAAAATCTCGCTGTGCAACATGTATCGGAATTAGGCGACTGACGAGGAGATCACGAATACGATAACTGACACTCAAGAGTGTAGGATTACGAGGGCAATTATTGATTTTGAGGACTATTGATTAGATCAAATTGTTTCGAAAGGTGTTTGTTTCTCGAAAGTTGTGGTGTTATTGTAAGAGGCGAACGCGCCCGCATTCATGCATGAACTGAAGCATGAAATTTTCTGGTAAATGCCCAATTATTTGCCGAATTTTTCAAATTCAGATCATAGGAAATTTTTTTTTTTTGAAATAGCTCAGACGCACTTCAGTAAAAATCAACAATCGATACTCTTCCCTGCCCTCCTATATCTCTTCCGATTGTACTTCATCCTCTTCGTTGTTATTCTGCTTGCAGCGGTCGGCAGTAGTAGAAACATCAGCAGAAGTCGAACGAGAATGAAGAAGGCGAAGAACATCCACTACAAAGGAGGAGATTAGAGGTGTAACAATTTATTTGTGGATTGTTAATGTTTTCCTTTGATCAACATCCCTGACTAAGAAGGTGCAAAACCGTTTTATTGTATTTTCTCAAAAGTCTCTCCGTGATATCGAACGGCACGACTCTATTGGGCCTATCGAGGACGCGAGGATTCAGATAAGACGGAGAAATTCAAGGATATATGCGTAGTTAGCTTTTCTAAGTGTTTGTTTAATATTTCGAACACAATAATTCCTTATTGTGAATATTCAAACGATCTCATATTCCTGAATAATCTGAAGTGTCGCCATCACTTGCGTAACAAAGATGTGATTGGAAAGAATTTTGGCAGGTATAGTCGTTATTTGTTCTATGAAAACCCTGTATCATGTACTTTTTGACGACGATTATCATTATTAAGTGGTATAATTAAGTGTTAAAACAAATAAAGGAAGCTCTAGTTGCATATAAATTTCAAATTATTCGCAGGTTCGCAGGTCTCACTCGGAAAATAATCAAGGATGGGTTCTGGAGCAGACGGAGAAGTTCAAGCAGATCAACTATGATCAGCAATTCAACCAATCGCAATTTTTTTGATGAAATTATGCTTGTTTTCGTTATTGTTAATGCACGTTTGATAGCAAAATTAATTTTACGAAGTATAAAAATAGAGAATGTCTAATTATGCTGGGGCGGAAGCCGGTGAAACCGGCGCTTCAAAAGTGGCATAATATTGGGACTCGACCTGCTTGTTCAGTGTTTCGTTTCTCGATTGGTTTTTTGGAAAAAAAAGAGGTGTGAAGGCAGTTAGAAAGTCATGCTCGGTCGAGTGCCTTTGCAGTTTTAGTGTCGTTGATAAGCAGTTGACGCTGAGCATGTGTGTTGTTTCAAGAAAGAGTGGCGTTTCACATCTGTTATGTGAACTTGATGGAATTCAATTAAGAGACCCTCCACGAGAGAACGTAACAACTGTGCAGGGGTCCACGGATGGTCAAAAATTCGATAATTTCCAAACTTTTTTTCTGAAGTGTAGGTACCGAGTGCTGATTGACGGCCGCTATGGCTAAGGTCTGAGGTCGATTTTGAAAAAGTTTCATATACATCCATTTTTGGGGGTCGAAAAAGTTGATATCCCAGAATGATATAGCAAATACATATTCTGGTGTATTTCCACTCGTAGAAAACGAATTTGCCAGATAAAACTCGAAAAACTGCGAAACAAAAAAGTTAACATAAAAAAACCGATTTTTCGACAACATTTTGGAAGATCGAAAAAAATAGAAATATTTCGGAGTGTTCTAATTGTGATTTTGACGCGAAAAATGATACCAGACATGAAGTTTTCAGATTTTAAAAAAAGTGCACTTTTTGGGAAAGTTGACCGAAACTGCGCCAAAGTGGCCCAAAAGCGCTACAGTGCGTCACGTAATTCTGAATATTGTGCCACTGTATGCATCCATTGGCCGAAAAACAATTTTAAATTAGTAATAGCAACATTTGCATTGTAATTTAACCTCGAAACCCCGAAAAGTAACTATAATTTAAAAATTAACTTTTCGGTCCCTGGATCTGAGGCCAAAAACGAAACATTCCCAGAATAAACCGGATTAAAGTTTTTCATTGGTATTTCGACCCGTAGAACACGAATTTGCATATATCTTTCCACAAAAACGAGAATTAAAGTTTTTGGGCATAAAAATTCGTGATTTTTGGCCAAAATTCATGCTTTTCTAAGGAATTGACAATAGAAAGTGCATTGGGAAACGATATTTGGAATATTTTCTGTTACTACTGATCGATATCAGCTTGATAATCTTTGATTTTGAAGTGTTTATGCACCAACATTCTGAGGAAAAAATTCCAAAAATTCGTACCATTGGGTTAGGCATGAAATTTCAGGATTTTCAGAAATCATTTTTCAAATGTTCCCCGTCCCTCAAAAGACGGAGTATGATATGTTAATATAAACATACCTGTTTTCAGGACAATGGATGCAGTTATGAGTGCGATATTCAGAATTACATGACGCACTGTTGTGCTTTCGGGCCACTTTGGCGCAGTTTCGGTCAACTTTCCCAAAAAGTGCACTTTTTTAAAAATCTGAAAACTCCATGTCTGGTACCATCTTTCGCGTAGATTCTGAAAATCACAATGAGAACACTCCGAAATTTTTCTATTTTTTTCGATCTTCGAAAATGTTGTCGAAAAATCGGCTTTTGAGGTTAACTTTTTTATTTCGTAATTTTTTGAGTTTTAACTGGCAAAATTCGTTTTCTACGAGTGGAAATACACCAGAATATGTATTTGCCATATCATTCTGGGATATCAACTTTTTCGACTCCCAAAAATGGATGTATCTGAAACTTTTTCAAAATCGACCTTGGACCTAAGCCATAGCGGCCGTCAATCAGCACTCGGTACCTATACTTCAGAAAAAAAGTTTGGAAATTATCGAATTTTTCGCCATCCGTGGACCTGTTTCGTTCTCTCGTGAAGGGTCTCTTAAATATCGAACCGCATCAAACCAAGAATTTTCAACGGACAAATGCACCACCATTTAGAACGATCTGAAGCGTCGACATAACTGGAAGACGTAGATGCGATTGATTGTGACAAGCATATTATGTTTTGTAATATTTTAATTCGATGCAGGGTATGCTTTGACAAAATGCATTTAGCAATATTGCTTTCTGGGTTCTGATCAGAGAGTCGAAAGTATCGGGGTATAGTAACACCATTGGTTCGGTATGAGAAATGTCTCACTTATTCTCGCTTTACTTATTAAGAGAAGGTCAAGCCGATCAACTGTGCCACTTACATCATCAGCAATGCAAGGAGGCGGGAGGTCAGTGAACTCATTGTACAAATTTCGGTATTTTTCAGTATAGTTTTGTTATCACGATGTCTTTAGTTTTATTTAAAATTATGAAATAGACAGCTATGTGCAAATTCGGAGTCTAGGAAAAGTTGCGCTTCAAATGTGCCATAAGATTGTTACTTCACCTGCGTATTCGGTTTATCCGTCTATGCGTATCGTTTATAATAAATATAGTTTTCCGGTGGATGCAGTCATAAATGTTGAAGACAGGGATGGGCTACGCGTGTATCAATCTTGTATAGAAATTGGGAGAGAAGGGGAATACTTCATAGCTCAAACCGTGGTTCAAGGAGAATCCAAAAGCTCCTCCCATATCTTTTCTCAATAGAGCTAATGCACCTGTCAATGGATATTATTTTGAGATATGTAGGCTGATTTTTATGAAGAAAAAGCTGTGGTTAGTCTGTACTCTCTCATGGCTCCGCCTCCCTTAATCATCAGCTGTTATAGAGGATGAGATTACATAGATCCGATATAGGGTACTACGCTCTTTGAACATTCGCTCTCCTTCAATTTTCGGTTAAATATTTCATAATTGTCTTGGCGCTCTCGAGTTTCGATGGTACAAAATAGGGAGGAAGACTTGAATGCCAAAAATTTATAAATGCATTACCTCTGTATTTCTGTACAATCTAGATTGGTTAAACTTTATGAGGAGAAAATCCGAGAATTAGGCAATGTTTTTTGAACGGGATGAGACCGTAAATCCGAAGACGCTCACACTAATGTGAGACTGCAGGTTGTATTGATCACGGAATGACCAAGTGCGGCGAACCGAGAAATAACTAATGTTCTGACTCCGTTGCGTGCATTAACAAGGGGGACCCTAAACTCACCGCCGTCCAATCCGATCTTTAACTATATTTGGTTGTATATACCAATGATACATATCTCAAGCTTGGTTCAGATTTTGCCGCACTGATCTACTAAGGGTCGATAATCGATCAACTCTTCCAAAAATTGTGCCAAAAAATACGATTTTTTGTGCCCACAAGCTTCCATTCTCGTTTTGGCGCGAAAATATGTGCAAATTCTTTTTCTACGGGTCGAAATACGTCAGAAAAACTTTAACTCGGCTTATTCCGAGAATTTTTATTTGTTGCCTCACAAACATCACACTCAATTTTTGTTCCCTGCCTGGGAGGCCAAAAATAAAAATTATCAGAATAAGCCGAATTAAAGTTTTTCTGACGTATTTCAACCCGCAGAAAAATAATTTGCACATATTTTCGCGCCAAAACGAGAATGGAAGCTTGTGGGCACAAAAAATCGTATTTTTGGCACAATTTTTGGAAGAGTTGATCGATTATCGACCCTTAGTAGATCAGTGCGGAAAAATCTGAACCAAGCGTGAGATACGTATCATTGGTATGTACAACCATATATAGTTAAAGTTCGGATTGGACGGCGGTGAGTTTAGGGTCCCCCTTGTAAGTTGCCTACGAAGAGAACAGTACAACGAATAGATGGGCTCAATAAAGCTCATCTCAGATCGCCTGCAACTCACTTCAGCTGATCGACGTTCAGATGCAGTTAGAAAACTAAAAGTATTGAAACCTTTAAAAGACTGCTCTGGGCGCATTCCGGTTCTGGAAGTCCGTAATTATCAGAGTCGTGCCGATCGATAACTGTCGCAACGGGTTCAGTGCGGGGGGGGGGGGGTAGAATAAGGTTTATCAGCGAGTCAAGTGGCTTATATACTGAGCAAATCGAAGGAAGAACACATGCAAAAGGTGCGTGGGGAGCACCGCATGTTGCAATGGGCCAAGGGATATTACAATGATGAACACTAAACATCTCCGTCTGGAAAAGATGGAGACATTGCGTGCGTTGAGAGAATATATAATAAAATAGTGCATTGTTTTCTTGTTAGATTCCGATGTGATTATCGTGCACTGATTGTCGCACAGTAAGAATAAGTGGTGGGATAGTGGGGCACATGTATTTGGACACAATATCGATGATTTTTCGTTTTGTTTTGTTTTGTACATGTAGATTGCATCTAGATTGCAGTGAGCATGAAGCGGCCAAGTGCGGTGATCCGAGAAGTAACTAAGACTGGCGCTCTGTAGTAAATGCATTTAGTAACTTGTAATACTAGTCAAATGCTAGAGAGATTTGATGAAGCGAAAATATTTTTTGAGTTGTTCGCTACAAACCCGGTGCAAGAACGATGGGAACGAACAGCCTAGAAGTTGTAGATTTGAATGAGCGCCGAATCACCAAGATCGATTATCAAAATGAACTTGTAAGGGTGGCACTCTTGCACTGGGTGCTCAACACCTTCTGATAATTCTCCTTCGGCCGCTGCAATCCGAAGCTCCTCCTTGAGGGGGAATTACGCTATGAAGGGGCGGGAGCTGGGTTTTATTCGAAATTGGTCTATTGGTCTATCACTGTGTGTGTCGAATTGAGAAAGACGATTTGAATGAAACGGCGACGAATGCTTTCATAGAATTTTGTTGTGGAAGTGGTGTATGAGATCAAGATCGACGCAAACAATCGGCCGAGATGTTGTATCTTGTAGTGAGCACGGAATCGCCAAGTGCAGTTGTGAACAATTTTTGTAAGGGCGACTGTCTATTCGCTCATTCTGCCGCATGAAAGGTAAAGCCAGTGAAAACACGGTAGAATACTATTCAGATCTATCCTCTTGCTATTTTACTTAAATTTGTGCCTAATTGCAACAGAACGAAACATGGGGCCAAGGGGTATACATACACTAAGCACGGAAGCCCAGTTCTCATTCCGGCGGCGCCGTGTCCGGGGGGTGATCGAGAATTACCGATCCGGTCTCTTAAAATTATTATTATTATTTGAGTCTGTGTTCTTTGACAAACGAGGCCAACCAATAGTGTGAGCGTCAGAATGTGAACGCCAAAGTTGCCATCAGAAGGAGCATGAACGGCGGCGGAGGTCCGTCAAGTATGTCTATGTGTTGTTTAGTTTCACTGGTGATAAGTGAAATTATGGGCTTGGAGTCGGGCAATCGATGATAATAGATGGTGAAACATTGTAAATAATTAATATTTGGAATAATCTATTCTGACGCGACAGAAGTGCAGCATAAGTAAGGTAACGATTTTTCGATGGGAAGGTATTGCGATGGATGTTTCAGCAAGATTGCGGTATCGAGTTTCACATTTGTTATGTGAACATGAAAAACGCTGTCGAGCAATGATTGCACGTTGGGCTCTAGTAAAATATAAACATACTCTCAGGGAAAGATAACAGTAGTAAAGCATTATTATTGATAAATGAATGTTATAATAAGTGAAATTCCAACAGTAGAGATTGTAGGAGTATCGGAGAGCAAAATCGAGAGGGGACGAATGAGGCCGATGAAGCCCACGATGACCACTACGAGCCCGCAGGATCTGTGAGTATTTCGAGATCATTTGAAAAAGAAATTCACTCAGAAAAAGCTTGCCATTTTCCTAATTAGATCTATGATTTTCAAAGAAATGTGGATGATTCCAATATTTCAACCATTAATTGTGTGCTATGTGACGAAAGGTCGTCCCATCGAGCAGGGAGGACATCGATTCGAGAAGAGACGTCCTTCTTCAAAGTCAGTTATTCCATTCATCTCCTTCTTTAAAGCCGATATCTTGTTCCGAAAATTTTGAGCATGTTTGACGTGAACACACCATTAGGTGATGTTGGTGAATTAGTTTGTTGTTTACGTTGTACTTGGATTACGCATAATTCAGCACTCAATCGTAGTCCATTTAGCTCAACCGTGCAACTACAATCAGCCGCTTCTTCTATAGTATCTTTCCGATTGATCACACTTGTCGATCATTTGTAAATTTGATAATTTGTATCTTCATCTGCTCATATGATCATTTCTTTTCCCATTCACTATCGGAATCTGTTCAGTTGCCTAATTCCTTTTCCAATTCATAATTTACATATCTCTTCATTGGAGTAGTTATCAACAATGACGTGATTCCCGTCAGATGACATCATGTTCCAGATGACGTCATGCGACGTCTGCCTCGAGAGTATCAACTTCGCAGCCCGAACAGCAGTCCGCTGCATCGACTGCACTCAGCACGTGCACGAGAAGTGCGAGCATCGACTCGCCATCCCATGCATTCTCAAGTGAGTGATAGATTCCATAGGGGAGATTTAATGAATATTTTCCTAACTACGTGACGCTGTGTGATACACAAGATTTTTCAAGTTGCGCACTACAGCTCTGTTTGCCCGGTAGATGTTTAATTTATAGAATGCAGTACCTGCGTTGCTCGAGAAATTTTGGTTTATAGTGAAGAGGAAAACATTACGCGATCACCTACAAGGTTTCCCGCCATTCAAGAAGCTACTGAGCAACGCAAAACCAAACAGTGCGAAAAATGATAGTGGGTCTTCTTTATCAACCGATCCACACTCCCTCTACTGATAGGAACAGAAAAAATCAGGAGAAATAAGTATGTCAATATTATTTTACTTCTTTCGCAGGTCAGCAACGCCGCCAACATGAAGATTGGCCCTCGTCTCTAGGTTTTATGATGTCACGTTTAAATTAACTAATCAGAAAATGTAACCCCAGAAATCGTCTTGTTCTATACGAGAACCAGTAGGTATAGTGCCCCACCCAATTGTTTTCAAGATTAGCCTTCCCTACTTTTCAATGAGTTGCAGGGTCTCCGCGAAAAATTAATTCAAAGACTGGTGTTCTATTCGGCCACCTCGGCACTAGATCGGATAAGAACTATGACGTCATGCCGCCTTTGATATATCAACACTATTTGATATATCAAAGGCGGTATGACGTCATAGTTTCATCAGGCTTAGTACCGCCGCCTCATTCCAATCTAAAAATCACCTTTGTTTATATGCTTATTGCCACCCTGATATTAGAAATCGTGCACAACTAAGAGCTTCAGCTGTCGGTTTACTGTCTCAACAATTCGTTATCCTTACCGGCAGCCTCCTTCTCCGATTTTTGGTGGAGCGCTGAATTTAAATAAAGGCTTCAATCAGGTGGATCGTCTGCTGCGCGAGTTGAAGGCATCGAGTGCCCAAGCTGGAGCTGCAGGAGATTGAAGTTTTCACCAGCTGCATAAAGAGATTCCTCAGGGAGCTCAGGGTGAGCATTCATTTATCGATTGGTATATATATATATATTGAGTTTTAGTCGAAAAAAGAACATTCTACCAAGCGCTTTAGCGATGCAACGAAGATATCAGTACGCTATACATTCGAAGTGTTGATCGCAGTCATGCCAGGAAATTAAAACAATAGCATATAAATTGTATTTTTTTTCGCCTCACATGTCGTTTTCAACCCTGGCGCATTTGAGCTACACGTCATCACTGGTACTCAACTGTTTTGTTGAGAACCGATTTCAGCTTTTTCTTTTCTTTCCATATAACCAATAATTCCTAGGTTCTGAACCTTGCACTACCACCAACCAAGGATCACCATAAATGCCTTTGAAAAACGATTTCCTGCGCTAAACTGAGCGCCAATATATCGAAATTTTCTATTTTTTCTTAATGACTGAAATTTGTGTATTTTTCACAAAGAGCAGTATTGAAGCAAGTATCGTGTACTTGCTACAGTGGGATTGGGTCTCAATGGCGATAAAACTGTCGGAATGAGTTCCAAGCCTGATCCAAGGGATGTAAGAATAGGAGGAAAAGTAGTAAAATTGCAAGATAAGGTGGTCTACTTGGGAAGCGCAATCGCAGTCAGCGGAAATGATGACTGTGAAATCACCCGACGCATTCAAGCTGGTTTTGGTGCTTTCCACAAACACCGCACTTTTCTTATCAACAAGGGTATTCCAATGGCACATAAACGTCGGCTTTTCAACGGCTGCATACTTCCCGCTGTGGTTTACGGTTGTGAATGTTGGGCGCTGACCAAAGCACAAATGAATCGATTATCGGTGGCTCAAAGAAAAATGGAACGTTGGATGGTTGGCTGTACTGTGCTCGATCATGTCTCTAATGAGAGGTTGCGAGATTCAACTAGAGTTCAGGACTTCGTTCGCACTGCTCAGAAAAGGAAATGGTTTTGGTTGCATAGGATCGAGAATGATGATTGCCGGAAGTGGAGCCGATCTGTGATCGAATGGATTCCGCGGAGAAAGAGGAGCCGCGGCCGCCCAATCACGAGATGGAGCGACTCTTTCCGCAAAGCAACAGGCCCAAATTTTCTCAATCAAGCACGAAGCTCTAACTGGAACACCATGCACATCAGAGCTCTCGCCTGATCTCCCGAGAATCTAATGACCTCTAGATAAATGTGTTAAAATCGTAAAAAAATCGAGCAGTATTACGAAGAGCTCCATTTAAACTTTGCACTTTTATGCGGCGACGGCGACGTGATATAGATACACTTGCACCTGCTATCCAATATCGAAAAGCATTTTCATCATTATCTCCCTTGTCTATTTTCGCTCATGTCAATTTTGTGTGTTGACTACAATATGTGAACGAGGCTGGATCGTGTCCGTAATAGTGAGAATAGTGTCAGTCGAAAAAAACACAAATTTAAAGTATGAGTTGAGCACCGATGTGCGCATTTTAAAGTTTTGATGTTCAATCTTGCAGGACCCTCTGATTCCGAAGACTTCTGTTGAGAAATTCGTGCTGGCTACGGCGACGTGATATAGCTGCACACGGCGATCAGGGAGCTGCCCCAGCCCAACAGAGACACGCTCGCCTACCTCTGCCTCCACTGGCTCAAGGTGCGGCAGAAACGGGGGACTAGGCGTACGGTAGTGTCTTTTATGGTGCAGAGCATGCACAATCCCTGCTGACTTGAGTGAGGGAACCATAGTTTTAGGGTTACTGTAGTCTCAGACACGGTATTCATACTGTTCAGGTTATCGATCGATCGTCGCTCAACAAAATGCCTCTATCGAACATTGTTCGCTGCGTGGCTCCTACTGTGGTCGGCGAGGGTCGCAAGCTGAGGGGAGAAGAGGCAGCACTCAACGACATCAAGGAGGCAGCCATCGTGCTAGAAGCCCTACTCAGACTGGATACGGTACGTCGGGGAGATTACGTTAGCTATCGAAGGTTGGGCTAGAGCGTGTGAGTGGGATACAGGATGTACGAGGGTATCATTCGGAGGTTTGACCACCTTCTAAAATATTAAATTGTGTCACAGTTAGTTCTAAGGTCCACCTGGAAACTTTAACCATTAACTTTTGTGATGAAACGATAGTGCGATGACATGTTGATGAAAAAAGTGATTGCGTTGGTCGAATCGAATTGAAAAAATAATTGTCTAACTGTCTGATAGCATAATCGAGATAATCGATACAGTATTGATACAGTACCCCGCTGATTACAGGCGTTCTGGGAGCAATACTTGACGTTCGGCAGTGCAGCGAAGAGTTTCGGCAACGACATGCCGACCACACCCAAAGCCCCGCCCCTTCTCGCTGCATCAGGAAGGACTGCCAGCAGACCGCACCATCTCGGTGAGCAAGGGATACGGTAGGAGAGGAGAGATTACGGTATTAAGGAAATCTTGGTACCGTAGTTTCAGGATTTTGAATGGACCTACTGTTTTCAGACTTCTCGCCAGTTGACCAGTCGCTTCTCGGACCGATCTCTTCCGATCCCAAGAAGGACCCGCCCACTCCCCTGATCTTCGATAATCGATCCAGAGGCGGAGTCTCGGTCAAGAAGTACTTCCCCTCGCCCCTGCTGTAGTGTGGTTCCGCTCCATCCGGATTACTGTATCCGCCTTATCTCACTCTGATGTATAGTTGGCGTAGTTTGTACTGTACACATGATAACTGACTTATTGTGCCATTTTCTTGAATTGCATTTCTAATAGCGAATTTTACAACCATCATAGATTGCCGAAAGTACTATACCGTAATCAATATTAATTTTCGGACGAGAAATGTTCCCCATTGCTTTTGAGCGATTGATTTACCTCTTACTGATTGCATTGTCGGCCAATTAACTTAGTGTGACGCTTAAGCACCTTACTCGAATAGCTCATTTTGTGAATAAAGTCAGTACTTGAAGCAATTCAGAATATGAACTGAGATATGGACAGGTTGATTGGTGCACTAGCAACCAAGGAAGTACACGAGCGCAGACAAGAAGGTGAGAGACTGGCACAAATGTGTTTCATTTGTTTCATTAATGCTTCTAAGTTACGGAATCCCTGGTATTCCCTTTCTATTGTGCAAGTTCATTGTTCAGACGAATATTTTTCGAATCACATTTTTATCCTCTCCACTCCAGTGGGGGTTCATGTGATTATCGAGGGGACGGGACTTATTTCTTCACCGCTCGCAGATTCTTTCCCTCGTTATCCGAAGCGATTACGTGCCCGAACTGTCTGCAAATAAATATCTCAGTTATCGTATACTACAGTATCCCTTCCTGCCGAGATACCGTACCTGTCATCAATGGCGACGGCTGCGGGACGCTTCTGCCCACCGAGAATCGACTTGATCTGCTGCGAAAGGAGTACGGTAATCGATCGATCTATCGTATCCATCTACCGTACCTTGCCGACTTTCGAGGCGAGGCGTCCGCGTTCCTTCTGTGCGATGTCACGCACATCAGAGTTCATCTGAACCGACGGTGGCTGGACGGCCTGCAAACAATCGATATTTGACAGGTATACTGTAGGGGTTACAGTATACCTGAACCATGAGTGCGCGCTGCGTCCAGTGCTTGGCTTCCATCGTCTCGGGACGCTCGACCACCATCGTAACCGATCCGTGAGCCTGAGTGTTGTTTAGTGTAGTCGGATTCGTCGCCTGTCGCATTTACGACAACGTTGGAGATTTGGGAAACGTCGGCCTCGTGCACACCATACATACCTGCAGTCCCTTGACGAGGATGCCGCGAGCGACGTCCTTGTCCGTCACAGGCTGGCTGTCGATGTCGACGATGTGGTCTCCGACCTGAAGTGTGACCCATCAGACTACAGTACCCATCAGACTACAGTATGCTTCCCCTCTGCTACCGTACCTTGAGACACTCAGCGGAGGTGGATCCCTGATCGGTCTTGGAGACGAGCACTCTGTTCTGGAAGTGCTTGATGCCCAGTCCCAGCTTGGGACCTCCAGCCTTCCATGCCATCTTCACGAGCTGAGATACGGTAGGATTACGGTAGGAAAAAGGATATCGATTACCTCATACGAGAATCCATCTCTTCTGGTGATGTTGCGCTCGCGATCGGCCGGGATGTGCACACGAGACATCAGCTCTTCCGCCTTCTTCTCATCGCGGAAGATGAGCAGTCTGGAAGAAGGTTACGGTAGTACCACGATGGTCATGAGCGTAGCCCTGGGGCACGATAGATCCAGGAACACGGTACGTCGAGGGCCGTGGCAAGGGTACGGTAGATCCAGAGTCGTGGTAGGGGTATTGTAGATCCAGGGCCGTGGATGAGTACGGCATATTCAGGGTCCTGGCAAGAGTACGGTACCTTGCGCAGGGAGGCGCGAAGTGGAGCAGGGCGAAGAAGTGGTGAGTGTCCTTGATGATGGTATCGTTTACGCGAAGAATCTGATCTCCGATCTGGAATGGAGTACGGTAGGGGAGGAGTACGATAAGGGAGGGAGGGAGGAGTAGGGGAGGGGGACGGTACCCTGCTACAGTACCTGTAGTTTTCCCTCGGAAAGGGTTCCCGCCTGGACTTTCGTGATGATCATCTTGTCGTTAGGAGTCGCGCCCAGAGGCTCTCCCTCCTCCATCTGGATTTCGATCGTCATTTCCTGAATCGGGGAGGGTTACGGTAGACAGGGAGGGGAGAACCGTACCTTTCCCTCATTGCCGGACATGTTGGTTGCGAGAGTCGAGAGGGAGCAAACCGACTCGGCGGTGCGAACGAAGACGTATGGAATGGAGGAGAGGAGGAGGAGAGGGCCTTTTATACCCGAGTAACCTCTCGTATCACACGTAGTGGAGGGGAATGAATGAGATTAGAGAACGTGATAGAATAATAGTAAACAACAATCAGATAAACAATATGAAACAATTTTGAATTGAACCGTTTGAGCTAATACAAGGGTAAGGTAAGGTAAGGTTTTTACCGCGAGGGTAAGGTGGAGTTTTTGAATGAGACATAGCGGGATCGAAAGATGATCAAATCTAAGAACTTCTACGTTTTCCA
Organism: Pristionchus mayeri; assembly: GCA_036245805.1. Taxonomy (NCBI): domain Eukaryota; kingdom Metazoa; phylum Nematoda; class Chromadorea; order Rhabditida; family Neodiplogasteridae; genus Pristionchus; species Pristionchus mayeri. The sequence continues at coordinate 40,403,956 of BTRK01000004.1, read as the reverse complement.
TATCTGCTGAGGACCTCTGTGGATGTCTGGGCTCATAGTGGGGAGAGGTTTAAAACCGTTCTCAGGCTATGTCCCGAAATTCCACTACCACCCAGCCATCCACAGAGGTGCTCAGCAGATATGGAAAACGTAGAAGTTCTTAGAATTTGATCCTCTTTCGATCACGCTATGTCTCGTCCAAAAACTCTACCTTACAATCGAGGCCTTTCCTTTCCTTGTAAGCATGAAACTGCGAAATCGGAAACAGCGAAACAAATAGTCCAAGGTGAACTCTTGGAGTTTTTTTCTCACCTCTTTGCGGGCGACTTCCGACTCGAAGATGATGTCGACCGTGACGAAGAAGAAGGAGAGACGAGCAGGTGAGAGAGATCAACGATCAATTAAAGTGATCTGGGAAGAAAAAGAGAAGAAAGATAGACGAATCGGTAGGAGATGGGGGCGATCGAGAGGGAGAAGATGAGGAAGGGTGTGGGGAGTGAAGGGAAGGTGATCGCGCTTCTTTTTTCAATTTTTCTCGAATGTGATTCAGAACAAAAATCCTAATGTTTCCCTTTTTGATGTGAATCTTCTTCGTTATTATAGAATGCAACATTTATGCTAGGCACATTATCTCTCGTTGTCTTTTTTTAGGGTAATGTTGAATAAAAATGATAAAAAGTAACTCACCTATCAATAAATCGATAATTTCACTTCCAAGCTTTTCTCTTGCAGTGGATGTTCTTCGCCTTCGGCGTTCCCTCTTTCGGTTTCTACAGCTGTTTGTACTTGTGCTTCGACCGCTGCACCTTCAAGAACCCAAGGAGAAAGTAGTACGGTAAGATAGATATAGGGCGAAGGGGCTATCGGGAAATGATTTTACCACAGTAAGAATAGAGGGTGGGGTACTGTAGAGACACATGAAGCAGTTTCGAGTGAATTGCAAATGCATCTGTCTGATTTTGAGAGAAGTAGATAGTGCAAGGTGGGCAATTGAAGTTAAGGATTGCTTCGTTTTTATCGAGGCTGATGGCCAAAGAGAGAGGCCTCTCACTCTGATGAAAGTTTTAATGTTTTCGCTCTCTGTTGCTGCGCAATAAGTTCCCTAAAAAGATAAGAAAAAAATTATTGTAAGAATGGATGCGAGCATCAAACCACTCCGCTTTCCCCATTTCGCGAGTGTGAAATGCTAGGCGCGTTCTGGTTTTGGAAGTGAATGATAGGACTAGTAGCGTCTAGCCCGTCGATACTTTTCTCGGGCAGTTTGTAAGTAAACAAGAAACAGAATTTCTTAGCAAACAGGCGCGTATTATTCACTCGTTCGTTCAAAATTCGTGTGCTTAGGATGAGTGATAGCTTTTTCATCAGGAAAATATTTTCGTAACAACAATTACAAGCAATCAAATCTCATGGATTTCCCTGTGCACCGAAACTCCAACGTGAAGATAACGAAAGCCAACTGCACTGGCCCTCTCAATACAATCGCAGTCAGGGGAAACGATGACTGTGAAATCACCCGACCCATTCAAGCTGGTTTTGATGCTTTCCACAAACACCGCACTTTTCTTATCAACAAGGGTATTCCAATGGCACATAAACGTCGGCTTTTCAACGGCTGCATACTTCCCGCTGTGGTTTACGGTTGTGAATGCTGGGCTCTGACCAAAGCACAAATGAATCGATTATCGGTGGCTCAAAGAAAAATGGAACGTTGGATGGTTGGCTGTACTGTGCTCGATCATGTCTCTAATGAGCGCTTGCGAGATTCAACTAGAGATCAGGACTTCGTTCGCACTGCTCAGAAAAGGAAATGGTTTTGGTTGCATAAGATCGCGAATGATGAATGCCGGAAGTGGAGCCGTTCTGTGATCGAATGGATTCCGCGGAGAAAGAAGAGACGCGGCCGCCCAATCACGAGATGGATCGAGAAGTGGGGGGGGGGGGGGGGGACTGCTGCTGAACTACCCCAAGCCGAGCACTTGGAAAAGTGAACAACTACGATCTCCTCATTTTATCCATGTTCATTCACCTGTCAGTGCGATGTTCACGAATGTTTAAAAATAAAATCTCCTCCTGCGCTAGGTGCATTCTGGTTTTGGCAGTGCGTGATAGGTCCAGCAGAGTCGTTCCGTGCAATGAATTGGTGACTCTTCGGCGAAAATAAATTAAATATGACAGATAACGTTTGCAGTTTAGAAAGAGTGCTTAGAAGAATGAATAGGATAATAATCAAGCAACTTCTCTCCTCACTTAATTCATTCTTTCGCTTGTCGGTTATATGTTTAGAATTGGAAGTGCAAATTCATAATCCACAAAACGATAATACTTAAAACGCGTTCTCTGTAAGAGTGCAGGTGGGGTGGCACAACTCCGGCAAAATGATCGCCCGGGGCTCAAACTTTCAGAATACGACCACTAGGGACCAATAATCATTCAAACGAGAGTTGAAGACAAAATATCGATTTTGACCTACACAAATCGATAATTTTAAATTTCCGATTTCGACTTCGTGTTATATATCATTCGAAAGATCATCAAAAGTTATATTAGAAACTACCTAATCGTGAAAAATAAGCTTTCTGGAAGCAAGAAATCGATCAAAATGTTTAATTTTTCACTCATTTGCACATACATAGCCGGAACTACCCCTTTTAAAGCCACGTCCGCCCTCCAGTTCCGACATATTTTGTGCAAAATGTATCGTAGAATTTGAATAACTTATGAAATCACCACTGAAATCGTAAATTCCCCTGTTGCTAACTCACCATAATTTCGATTTTTGTAAAATCTCGAAATCCGACATTTTTTCGTTAATTTCAGATTAATATGCATGCGAAAAAATTACCAAACATATAACTCATTAAAATTCACTTAATCTAACTCACATACGGTTTGTTTACATTTCCGAAGCAATTAATTTTCCGTATTTGAGCTTCAAAAATCGGGGCATCGAAGCATTGGTGGAGGTCTTTGATACCGATTCCTATTTATGGCTGTCCATACTATATAACTTGTGCAGCCAACACGCGTAATGAATTTGGAATGGTGAGTTAGCAACAGGGGAATTTACGACTTCAGTGGTGAAAATCGTGATTTTTGAAACATGAAAATGCATTTGTAACGCTATGGAAACTACGGATAAATGTTACACAAGACCACATATGAATCATTTTGACGATTTTGAAGTGTATCACTGCTAAACAGTGAATAATAATCGAGCGATATTTTCAGTTCTTTGGCACTGAAAATATGGTGATTTCATAAGTTATTGAAATTCTACGATACATTTTGCACAGAATATGTCGGAACTGGAGGGCGGACATGACTTTACGAGGGGTAGTTGCGGCTATGTATGTGCAAATGAGCGAAAAATTGAACATTTTGATCGATTTCTTGCTTCCAGAGAGCTTATTTTTCACGATAAGGTAGTTCCTAATATAACTTTTGATGATCTTTCGAATGATATATAACACGAGGTCGAAATCGAAAATTTATAATTATCGATTTTTGTAGGTCAAAATCGATATTTTGGCTTCAACTCTCGTTTGAATGTTTATTGGTCCCTAGTGGTCATAATCTGAAAGTTTAGTATGGGGGGTGCTTCTATTCGAAATCCACAGATTAAATGAGAACAAAAACTATAAAAACATCTCCAACCTCTCTCGCTGATAATCATCGTGGATATCACGCTATGGATCCATATGGATCGTTGGAAGCACCAATACTGTGTCTGCATACTATTCAAAGCCACAAATATTTCTTCTATTTCTATTCGTTAGTGCAAATTTTACCGCGCTGTAATGCAGAAGTAATTTTTGAGAAGCCAGATGCATTCTAGTTTTGGAAGTGCGTTATTGGTATCGTGATGTTGAGCAACTCGTTTCTTGATCCCGCTGCTTTGAACAATTAAAAACAATAATCTAGTCATTTCTTTGTTGCTGTTTTGCAGATGATGAAAGGCCAAATCAATAACGGAGCAACTATCATCGCTTGACCAGAGAAGCCAAAGAAGATCCCATCCCTTGACCTAACGACGCTGTGAGACCGAAGATCCCAATCCCCTCCACACAGAAGTCATCCTCCGGCAGGACCGTTGTGCCTGACGTCAGGTTAAATATGATATGGTATGATAATATCCCTTGTTAGAATTGTGGAAAAAGCGTGGGAATTGAAAGATCAATGCGTGGCCAACACCATTTTCACTTGCAGTTTGACTCGGTTGATTGCGAGGACTGCGACGGATCATGAACATCACGGGCAGGTGCCGACGGGGAATCAGGAAATCAGGTACGGTAGCGAGAATTGATTGATCAGTTACGGTGGCACTCGGTCAGATGAGAACTATTGGGTCATGACGCTGTTGATATTTCAAAATGATAATTTTCGGCTATGGCTTGCGCGAGAAAAGAATTTCAAAGAGTAAGTGCCTTCCCATTTTGGAAGTGTGCGATAGACCCAGCTAGGCCACGCCGTTTGGTTTCATTTTCAACCCTTAAGAAGATAAACAATAATAATTTAGCGTTGTCTTAATTATCGTTATGCCGATGATGGTAGTGAAAATCAATAGTCAATACAGTTAATGATGAACGGCATGTTCAATGTGGGAGACATATCCCATTTCGATTAACCTTGTTCGATCTCCCTTGGTGTTACGTAGAGTTCGTAAATTTAGTAAATTTTTGGTTTCTTCAATATACTGCCGATTCACATTCCAATAACCATCAATAATTTTCTTATCATTTGGTTCGAATGGCGTCGCATTTGTTCCTCCCTCAGCTGCTGTAGCCTGCAGCACATACGACTCCGAAGACGCCGCCCTGCCTTTTGCCCCAGTACCACACAGGAGTGAGTGAGTCATTTGTAAGATAGGAAGGGGACTGCAATTCAGAATATGAAAAAAACTCACTCTATCTCACTGGACTACACTCAAGTTGCTGCAGTTGCAATAATCTCTGCAACCTCTGCAGCAGGTCCCTCCAGCAACAACAGAATGATCGGTCGACAGGTCTCTGATTAGTCGTGTGCAGTCACAGTTGCTGCGTACGACCCGTTCGACACCCCGTCCAAGGTTAGTTGTGCGATGAATCTTTGCCACTAGGAGTATTGGGGTTGGGGCATTGGTACTTAAGAAAGAGGAAGAAGGGGAGCTCTGATGTGAATCCTATTTTCATTAACTTTCTTTAAATTATTTTAAATTTAACAATCCATTACTTTCAGGTGCCTCTTAATCACGCGGATCAGTTGTTGTCGCGGAGATCGTGGATGAGCCGAGGAGTATCACATTGTGAGGTGAGAAATGGCAAGGAAAACACAACATTTGAAGATCTCATAGTGAAAATATGAAATTTTCTTACAAAAAAGTTGATTATTTGTTTTTGCAAAGTTGATGTTTCAAGTGTTTGCAAAAAAGTGAGAGATTCTGAAACAAGCAATAAGCTCCTGCTATTGTTGTGAAAATAATACTGTGTCAAGAAAAAATTTAAACAAATTGCATACTACCTATTTCAAAATCAAGTTAAGTAATGTAATTCATCCCTTGCAGCTAAATTTAGGGATGGCTCCCTATTCTCTGTATAACAGATTATCGTGTGGAGAGGCGGGGCCGGGACCTCTAACAGCTGCACAGACGACCTTTCCCTGCTGCAGCAGCCACATCACCACCAGACCACGCTCCTCTTGTAGTAGCTAGTAGCTACAGAACCAACATCAGACGACAAACCAGATGATGGCTGCCAGGAGTGAGTGTGATGAGAATATGGCCCGTTAACGACCGATTACGATATTCCATGAGCAATTGTTTAATAATTATATTTTGTAAAGACAATAGAGTCTAGGAATGTTTTATGTTTTAATAAAAGAATTACTTAATAATGAGACAACTCACTCAGCAGAGAGTTTGAAGATTGCAGTGAGCACGGAATTACCAGGTAATGTGATCAGAGAAGTAACTAATTGTAAGGCTTTTGCGCTTTGTGCTGCGCGCGAGAGCACAAACAAAAATGGTTGAAGAATTCCACCACTGTGCTTTCCCATTTTCCCGTTCATTCACGTGTCAGAGCAACTTAAAAAATAATTTTAAAAAAAGAAAATACTCTCCTCCCGCACTGGGTGCATTCAGGTTTTAGAAATGTATGGTAGGTCTATTGGCGCCAAGAAGTTCTATACCACCGTCTCTTTTCTTCGAAATTTAGAATACATTACCTCTCGTTTTCTTTATTAGGATTATATTGATCATGAAGTCAAAATCATACATCAATATTTCACTATTTACATTGTAATGTCTACTGCCAGTGTTCATCGGCGTCGACGGTATCTCGTTCGATTTATGCTGCTGTTTTCACTGGCAACGGAAAACAGCAGAACAACGGTGAGGGATAGGAACGTTTGGAATAGTTAGTAGAGTACAGGGAACAGTATAGATCATATTTATTGGTGCATAATTGAGAACTTTCTAAACATTGATTGATTATTTCAGTTTCTCGATGAATTTTAATTTAGTCAAGGCATTTTTTAGCGTACGCAATGTAAATAACGAATCTACCAAATTTTCCGAGAAGATGTAAATTTATTTAATACAATTGAGCAGTAAATCACCAAGTGCAGGGTTGACTCATATTCTGCAAAAAGGTGACTCTTTTCGCGAATTCATTACCCCGTAAGACAGCGGAAGACAGCATGGAAGATAGATAAGAGAGGCCGTCCGAGAGAATTTACCAAAGGCCGTACAGTAGGGATGCCGAGTCGAAATGCGAAACGCAATGCGAAATCACACGTAAATTAGTCGCGTTCCGAAATGAGAGTCGAACAAAAAACGTTTTCGTATTGATTTCGCATTGAATCGTCGCATTTTCCAAAACGAGAGTCGAACAAAGACCAATTTCCTATTGATTTCGTATTGACTCGTCGCTCTTTGCGAAACGTAATCAAATTACCACCTCTCTATTCGGAGAGGCTCGAAATCGAGTATGAAACATATTTGAAATGTTCATTTGTTTGAAGTGGTATTTGAAAGTGATCAATGAATCAAGCTGTTGCACGTTCTTAACCATTTACATATGACCGAATGGGGCACTCGACCCGAAAAAGGAAGCATTTGCATGCTTACTCGGGGGCATTTTCCCCATTTTACATTCCACTTCGTGTTGTTTCAGTTTACTCATCTTTCCTTATCGCTATTTATCGATATTGCTTGTATATTTTATGTTCTATAAACGGAAAAGCGAGGTCTGGCTCTTTTTCGAAGACAGAACAAACAAGACGAAGCCCTTTTGTACACTCTGCCGCGCCATAGGAGATGAACACATTTCATCGAGAAAGAGAAAGAGGAAGAAAGAGGAATAACGAGTAAGGGGAATATGATGGGGAGATGACCGACCAAGATGAGGAGGTGGTCGATTCAGTGATGGGGCAGTGAGTAAAGCCGATTTTTTTCGTAATGGACGTTGAAAGTGAAGGCGATGAAGATGCTAACTGATCGTATGATTTATTTATTTCGTACTACTTTTATTTGTTAATTTTGTGTGTTAATATGTCCAGCATAATACACGAAGGAAGATGAATATTCTAATTTTTTTTTATGTTTAGGCTTGACACAAATGATCGTTTTTATTTTTTTCCCGAAAAAGCGGAATCGTCCCGAAGTGTGACAATAATGGGGATAAATGTAAACCTCATCAGGCTACACCATACACATAAAAGCTAACGGATTGGACTCACTAACTGAAAAATCAGCACAAAAAACTGAAAATGTTGGTCCGAACAGTGGTATTCGAACCGACCGGAATTCACTCTGAATAAATTTTTAACATCGTAAGAACACATTGATTGAAACACAGTTTGACTTTTGAGTCAATTTTGTATACTTTTTGTCAATTTCAGCTACTTTTTCGAATATATCTCCGCTCAAAGGCCATAGCATATGATAAGGGACGAATTTCATAAAGTGGGCCCAAGACACACCTCCCACCCTAATTAGATGCCCACGATTCCGGTTCATAGAGGAACATGTCCGCGGGGTGGTCGATATGATCGAGTCTTACCGAGCGGGTCTCTTAAACAGCATTGACAGCTCATTGCTGTTGAAATAATATTGTAGTGAATTATCAATAAAGTCTGTGTGTCACTTGAAACACAACAGAAATAATTGCAAAAAGCAACAAAGCCGATCTCTTTCTCGTCAATTCGAGAAATGACTCGTTTCGAAATCGTTCCGAAATTGATACGAAAATGGCTGAGTTTCGGAACGAGCGTCCTTTGTTCGACTCTCGTTTCGGAATGAATGCAAATCGGCCAATTACGATTCGAAATTTTCGTTTTCGATTTCGTCTCGTCAAACCTACCGTACAGTGAAAAATGAAATTCCTCCCAGAATTGTCCCCAAGGGTAACTTTTCACGTAGAGTTCGAAAATCGACCTTAGAAAGCCGTATCTCCAACCGCTCATTTTCTATGTCGCACTGCTTATGGGCGGTCGGTTTTTGTATCACTCGAACGGCGTCTCCAAACCCCATAGTTGTATAGATATTCTGAAAGATCTCGACGAGATAAGCATTTTTACTGTTGACAGTGACAGGCTAGCTCATTTGTGAAAAATGTTACGGCCGTTTGAATGATTCAAAAAATCGTCCAAAATTTGTATGCCATACTTATACGCTTTTTTATGGTTTCATTCGATTCCTCGTGGAAAAGTACCCTTTGATTATTTTTGTGAAGGGGAATTTCGTTCCTGATGGGGTCGGCCAAGTTGCCGAAAGAAGACGCATTCCATTTTTTCGCAAATATTTTGAGTTCTAAGTCGAGCCAGTGAGAATCACGATCAAATCTATTTAGTTTATAACTGTACTAAGGTAGGGTAAAAATATCGCGCATAAAGAATTGTCATTATCTCAATTCGGAAAAAAATCTAATTTCTTCATCTCGATTTTGTCCATGTTTAGACCCATTCAACTTTACTTTTTGAATCCTAATTCCTAATTTGAAATTAGTAATTTCCTTTGCAAATCTAGTAGTACGTAGGGATGTAAGTCAGAAAATATTAAACATGGGGCCATTACTTGTAAGGAAGGTAGGCATAATTTTGCTTGAAAATGCAATTTCGCATGATAACAAAATATATTTGAAACGCTAGAAGAGGTTGTTTAGAGGACTATTAGTTATTTTGTTGCATTATACATCTTTTTCACCATTGGGTTACTAAAATATACGTGTAAAATGCTTCATAACTTTAAAAAAATGATTTTTTTGGAAACATGAAAATATATTTTTTCGAAAACGACTGATATTTCGCAATATTACAAACAAGACAAGTTGTTTGGTTTGGTTAAGTATTATAATAGTAGTATTAGATGGATTCGAGCGAAACAGCGCTCGAAATTTAAATTTGTTCTTTTTCGATCCCCTCAATCGTACATTTTCAAGCAAAATTATGCCTACCTTCCTTACTAGGGAAAGCCCCATGTTTAATATTTTCTGACTCACATCCCTACGTACTACTAGAATTGCAAAGAAAATTAGGAATTAGGATTCAACAAGTAACGTTGGATGGGTCTAAAAATGGACAAAATCGAGATGAAGAAATTCGATTTTTTCCGAATTGATATAATGACAATTCTTTATGCGCTATATTTTTGCCCTACCTTAGTACAGTTATAAACTAAATAGATTTGATCGTGATTCTCACTGGCTCGACTTGGAACTCAATATTTGCGAAAAAATGGAATGCGTCTTCTTTCGGCAACTTGGCCGACCCCTATCAGGAACGAAATTTCCCTTCACAAAAATACTCAAAGAGTACTTTTCCACGGGGAATCGAATGAAACCATAAAAAAGCGTATAAGTATGGCATACAAATTTAGGACTATTTTTTGAAACATTCAAACGGCCATAACATTTTTCACAAATGAGCTAGCCTGTCACTGTCAACAGTAAAAATGCTTATCTCGTCGAGATCTTTCAGAATATCTATACAACTATGGGGTTTGGAGACGCCGTTCGAGTGATACAAAAACCGACCGCCCATAAGCAGTGCGACATAGAAAATGAGCGGTTGGAGATACGGCTTTCTAAGGTCGATTTTCGAACTCTACGTGAAAAGTTACCCTTGGGGACAATTCTGGGAGGAATTTCATTTTTCACTGTACGGCTTACAGGTAGAATTGCTCAGTTCTCTCAGAAAGTCTCTCATAAATATCCTTTTACCCATTCCATGTTATTTTTATTAACATTTTTATAAAAGCGGAATTGAGAGAGTCCCTCTCGGTCTTGACAATTTTCTCCTTCAGTTCGACACGAATGATGAGGGCAGTGTGGGATCTTGAAACTTGTGACACTGACAAACCAATACGGTAGCGAGTATTAGATAATAAATTAGCTCTGCTGGTGAGCGCTTATGATAGTGATGATGTAATCCCACGTTGAGAGATGAAGCTAAGAGACGGTGTAGTTCTCGAAATGAGTTATATATTGCAGTTCGATTCTGCTGGCGGCGAGGAGAAAGGCGACGAATCACGATCTTTTCCTGTGTTCGTTATTGTTTCATTCGATTTCTCGTTGAAAAGTACCCTTAGGGTAATATTTTGAGGGGAAAATTTCGTTCTGGGAGAGGGTCGGCCAAGCTGTCGTAAGAAGACGGGAGGAATTTCATTTTTTACTGTACGGCTTACTGATAGAATTGCTCAGTTCTCTCAGAAAGTCTCTCTTAAAGATTATTTTTCTAACAAGACCTGCGCAATATCCGAGGCTTGCAATAACCGAGGCTTGAATCGGCTGAAAAGTTGTAGATTGCAGTGAACACGGAATCACCGAGTGCAGGGAAGAACAATATTTTGCAATGGTGGCACTCTTTTCGCGCATTCAATTGCCTGTAATACTGCGACAAAAAATTTTGGATCAAGGATTTCGCTGTAAACTTTAGAACTGACCAAAGTGAGGGCGAGGAGAACGCCTGTCCTCTTCATTTTTCGAAATTTGCATTTTAAACGGAGTTATGACCTACCGCGTTGGAAGGCCGTTTCTCAGTCCGTTTCTGGTAGGTACAACTGGGATGGGAACTACGGCGGTGTACAAGAGAAGATCAAGAAGTTCAAGCTTATCGGCAACCCAGCGACATAATCAACAACTAGGTCAAGTGCAAGATCATTGATGATATTGTAAGTCGTTTTTTTATTTAAATTGCACGTTTTGTTGTGAAAATGATTTTTTTTCGAGTAAAAAATTTGTTGTTATTTACGTATCGTGTAAAAATGCTTCTGAAATGACATTAAATCGAGAGACGATATGTGCACGATATGGGGATGAGAAACTGAATTGTCTTCAAGTCAGGGTTCAAGGCTAGCATTTCCTCTTCGTTCCCTCATCATGTTATTAAAGCCCAAAATTATTTTTTCTCTGTCTGATATTGGGAAAAATGGGATGAATGCAAAGTCTGTAATGGAGTGAGGGTATGATTGTTTTTTTTTCAACACGATTGATCACCTCTGAACGAGTCCACATACTCGCCTGAGAGGATGTAGATTGCAGTGAGCAAAGAATCACCATCCGAAAAATAATTAATGCGCGCGCTCTCTGCTGCGAGCATTAAAGAAGGAGTAACACGAAAAATAGATTGTACATGTGGAATAGTGGTTGTCGTAGAGGACAAAAATTCGATGAGAAATCACTTTATCCGAAGTGACACAGATGACTCTATCACCAGATATCAGTGCGTTCGCCTAAGAATCGCACATTTATCGAGAATTCCGGCACAGCAAAAAGAAAGACGTTGGGATTTTTACAGTTTCCGATAGCTCTAGGTATGGTCCATCCATCTCTACATTGCTCATATAACATAATACCTAATTTGCATAATTACACATGTTCAAACTTTCCCATTATTTTTATTAAACAACTCGTAACTCAACGAAGATGCTTCAGATTCTCATGAAAATTGTTTTCAAGGCCCTTCTTGATGCGCTCTATCAGCCGCTCACCCCACCCACTCGGCCAGGAATGAACTCATTATTGTAGGAAAATCTATTGCTAGATTCCCTTTTTATGGTATGCAATGGACAAGGTGTGATAATAAAAGCAATTTATTTACTTTGATTTACAGGGGAAACACGAAAGGAATGGGTAGATCACGAGAAGGGAATAGGGTTGTTGTGATGCTATTGATTGGCTAGGAAGTGATGAAAGGGAAGTACCTTCAGTTGAAGCTACTTGAGTCCCTGGACGGATGAGTGGGCTGGAGTGTGTCCCAGGATGGGGTTGTGTTGAGAGTTGAGTCCCTTGACGGAAGATTGGACTGAGTTGAGTCCCTGTATCCTGAGTGAGGGAATGATAAGATGGTGACATAGTGAAAGGCGACGAAAAGTGAGTGAAAATGCGATGAGAATAGCCCGCAAACGGTGTGCTCGGCTAATGAGTGAATACTAGGCAAGTGGGCCTAGCAATGCGATGAAATGAATAAAGAAAAGTGGAAGAAAAGGCGACGTGAACGTGGAGAGGCTTCTTCAACGTTAAAAAGCATCCGCGGCTCGGAAAAAATAGGCGACGGCCGGCTGACCGTACTCCCCATTTTCCATATGAGACCTGCTATAACGGAGGGAGATTTGAATGATAATACGGTAGAAGTGAGCGAAGAGAACTTGATTGATGACTGATTTTATTTATAATTGGATTATTAAAATTGATTTGTTTATTGATTATTGAATATAATTGAATGAATTGATAGTAGCGAAGATATTTCGCTACAATTAGCGAGTCTGATCGAGTCGAATGACACGTAATGAGTTCATTCCTGGCCGAGCGGGTGGGGTGAGCGGTTCGAAATGAGTTTCGCTCTAAAAGTTGGCTTAGTTTTCCTTAAAAACGACAATCTTCTCGACCTCGAAATCGGCTCACTTTTCATTCATTCATTCATTCGTTTATTCCGTTAGGTGGGAGTTCAAGAAATAACGAGAGGGTATACAAGAAACGGATGTCCGTCGATTGGATCGAATCGGTTGAAGGTTGGTAGGCAGCAAGGGTAGGGGAGGGGACGGGATCAAAGATCAAGCCGAGTGGCAATAATAGACGGGGGATAAAAAGTGGGGGGTTGTGAACGGATATAACTAGAAAATACACTATGCGAAGAACTAACATATTCTATGGGAAGAGCATTCCAAATGGACATGGTTCTAGATACAAGAGTGGAACAAGAATTATTTGGTATGAAAGGTAAAGATATACGAAGTGGGTGTGCATTTCTGAGGGGGCGAGTGAGTGGCGCGCGTGTAAGTAGAGAAGAAATATCAAGAGAATAACGGCTGTGGATAATCGAATGGAGGAATAATATATCAATTATGAACCTACGGCGTTCTAAAGTCATTAGATTAAGCTCATGGAGCCGATGCTTATATGATATAGGAGGGAGGGAACAGCGTACATACATTCTGCGGGTATAGTCACGCTGAACTCTTTCAAGCTCTTTAGTCAATGCTACACTTTTTGCTTATAGTTAGAAGCCATCAAGGGCCACAACATATCAACAATTTAGCGATGTGTTCGGCTTGAAAGATCCATCAGGGTCGTGCAGTTCGATACATCTGTGACTCGATGGAGAAAACATAAATGTAATATTTTATCCTAGTGAAAATGCATTATTTCTCGTTTTCTTTATTGATATTATGTCGATGATGGAATTCAATATTTACAATGTAAACTCTCCTCCAATTGCAGTTTGTATTCGTCGTCTTCGGAGTTTCCTCGTGCGGCTTCTGATGTTGCTGATACTTTTAAGTTGGTGAAAGCGGAAGTATCGAGTAACAGTCTAATCGATAATTATGAAAGGCTAAGCTAAACTGCTGTTCAATACGGGATAGTTTTCAGTGAACAGAAAGTCACGAAAATCTGATTCGAAAATTATTTTCGATGCACTAGGCGAATTAAATTTTGGAAATGTACCACAGGTTGATTGAATTCGAGTTGTTCGATCTAGTTTGCACGTCGTCATTTATGGCAAATTTCCCTTTTATTTGTTTACTATGTTTATAATTGGAAGTATACATGCATACAATAAGTATATTATTTCACTTCTTATCTTATTTCTTTTCAATGGATATTCTACGCATCGGCGTTCTCTCGTGCAGCTTCTGCAGTCTCTGCTGACGCTGCTGTTTCTGATTCTGCCACTGCTCGTCCACGTATTCAAGAAATACTAATGAATATTAGAGATGAACAATGAATATTAATGAATATTAAAGATGAACGCCCCTGCATTCATGAATGATTTTTGATGGATGTTTGATATGTTCGTTAAATTCCCCGTGAAAAAACTACCCCAAGTTTTAAAATTGCAGCGAAAAATATTTTCAGGACGGGGGTCAAATGGTCGACCGAACACCTCGGACTTGAACGATTTCGACCGAAAAAATCGATTTTTTTGCGGAAATCCTTTTTAGATCGACTTCTCGTGAATTGTGATGTGGAAATTCGGATTCTACGAATTAAATACACCAGAAAATCTATAACTCATGAAATTCTGTGTGTTTGATGTTGACTTCATGATCAACATAATCCTAATAAAGAAAACGAGAGAAAATGTATTCTAAATTTCGACGCCAAGAGCCAGTGGTATCGAACTGCTTGATTCCACTAGACTTATCATGCACTTCTAAAACCAGAATGTACCCAGTGCGGGAGGAGAGTATTTTTCAATTTTTTTTAAATTTCTTAACGTGCTCTGTGAAGTAAATGACAAGTAAATAAGGGGAAAGCACAGTGGTGGAATTCTTCAACCATTTTTGTTTGTGCTCTCGCGCGCAGCACAAAGCGCCAACCTTACAATTCGTTACTTTTCTGATCACCACACCTGGCGATTCCGTGCTCACTGCCATCTTCAAACTCTCCGCTGACAAGTTGCCTCGGTATTAGGTAATTCTTTCAATAAAACATAAAACTTTCCTCGACTCTATTGCCTTTACAAAACAGTAATTATTAATTAAAGAAGGGGTAACACGAATGCATGCTAGGGAGTCCCACCACGAAGATATTGCGCTCGCAATGAGAAACTGAAGCCAAATTACCCCAAAAACGAGTCAAACTTTATGTAGAGCAAGTGAAACATAAACGAATTAGCCACATGCCTGCGTTGTCAATGAACTTTGCGCGTATGTAAATAGCCTCAGAGCTGTCTGTGAAACTTCGGATAAAGTGCTGCCGGCTTCTATTGCACACACATAGTGGCTAATTGAAGTAATTTTTCGTGTTACTCCTTCTTTAATTGCTTTATCATAATTCAATATCATAATCGATCTTTCGAGGGTCATATTCTCATTCCCAATCACCCCAAGCAGTCATCATCTGGTTTGTTGTATGATGTTGGTTCTCTTGCTGCTGCAAGAGGGGCGCGGTTTGGTGCTGCTGCTGTTGCAGTGAGGTCGTCGGGAGAGGTCGTCTGTGCAGATGCTAGAGGTCCCTACCCCGCCACTCCACCCGATAATCGTGAAAGCCCAGCAAAGCGGTGAAACACAAAGTTCCTTCCTCCAGAGCCGTGCTGTCAATCGGTTTCCCAATTGAGTGTAGTAAATCCCGGTCTTCCCTTGTGGACAAACTCGCAAGTTTATGGGTTGAGCCGTTCTTTATTACGTTCTAAACGAAGTAAATTATGCATTGATAAACGCGCTAAAATATAGGACAAAAAACAAACATAGTCGAACAATAAATAGGCAGAAAATAGGAGAAAATGGGGCAGAGGAAAACCAAATAGGCTGAACGAGAAATTACTACAAAAATCCTACTAGAACGCTAAACGTAGGGAAAAAGTACAATCGAGAATTGACTTTAATTTAGAATAATTTTACAGTTCAAGTATGATACGATTTCTTCCTTTCATATCACGCCTCTCACGAGAGAATCGACTCAAAATGGCTTATCTTGGGACAGGGGTAATTTTTTGGTTTCGGGTTTTCGATGGTTTTGAGCTTCCCTAGACTGATCTAAGACCCCCGTAACCGGAATAGTCAGCATGACCCTTCCTTTTCGAGTTGCTGCACCGGTCGCTCGATCAGCTCATACTTTGCCGATCACTCAGTACCGTTCAAAATATAGTTTGGACGCTCATTTTCGGTTTCCCCGGCTAACTTTCCGAGCTCTATCGACCAGTGTAGTTCATTTAGCCATGTTTTAATTTTTGAAGGCACCACATTCAGCCAGGCATAATTTGAAAACTGCTCGAATGCGGGCTTAGTTTTTTATAGAGGAGATGTGTCTTCTCAGGACGATTCGATTAAGGGGTTTATCCTCCCATATCTCGTAGTATAACTTAGTTTTGCATGCAAAAAACTTTTCCAATTGATTTGAACTCGATTTTCACTCTGTTTTATCCCTATTGTTCCGGCGCTTCGCGCTATTAGAAGTGAAACATAACTCAATTTCTCGCATTTTCCTGCTGTTTTTGGTCTTTTTAGGCGTTAAATGAGTTATGTTTCACTTCTAATAGCGCGAAGCGACGGAACAATAGGGATAAAACAGAGTGAAAATCGAGTTCAAATCAATTGGAAAAGTGTTTTGCATGCGAAACTAAGTTATACTCTGAGATATGGGAGGATAAACCCCTTAATCGAATCGTCCTGAGAAGACGCATCTCCTCTATAATAAACTAAGCCCGCATTCGAGCAGTTTTCAAATTATGCCTGGCTGAATGTGGTGCCTTCAAAAATTAAAACATGGCTAAATGAACTACACTGGTCGATAGAGCTCGGAAAGTTAGCCGGGGAGACTGAAAATAAGCGTCCAAACTGTATTTTGAACGGTACTGAATGATCGGCAAAGTATGAGCTGAGCGAGCGACCGGTGCAGCAACTCGAAGAGGAAGGGTCATGCTGACTATTCCGGTTACGGGGGTCTTAGATGAGTCTAGGGAAGTGCAAAACCGTCGAAAACCCGAAACCAAAAAATGACCCCTGTCCCAAGTTCTGTTCGAATCTCTCGTGAAGGGCGTGATATCTTCCTTCTCTAGTTCATAGGCCGATTCCCTTACATCTCCCCCGCCTTTCGAATTAGAGGCGTCCTCGTCTCTATGCTCTCCTCCTCTTCTTCTTCCATCTTTCTCTCTTCTACTCCTTCCAGGTCCATCGTTGATCGAGCCGTAGTTCTTCTCAGGACAACCCATGACCATATGCTCCTTAGATCTGCACACGAAATACTTCCTCTTTCTCTTCCTCCTCTTCCTTTTCCTTGGCTTTCCCTCATTCTCATAAGAGCCGTTGTTCATTCCCAATTTCAGCTCATCTGCTTCCTTCAATTCCTCCTTCCAGTCTTTCATGACCTCCATTTGATTCATCTCTTCATTCCTCTTATTGATGGGTGCATTTCCACATCTATAAAATGCACATCTCCTCCATAATCAATGGATACTAGCATCATTCCCACTACCTGTGGCTATGGATTGGGCAGGGTCATTCTCTTTCTTTTCCAAAATTCCGCAATGATTCAAGTGAAAACTATCTACGAAATTCTATGACACCGCATCATATTTCATGAACTTCTTACTTTCGCATATTGCGATTGAGAGCGGGAACTGTGGTAGTAGCATGGTGACTGATCATAGGAATACTTTGAACGAGGAAACCATTCGATATTCCTTTCGGATATTTTATTGGAGCCATAATTGCTCGATGAAGCGGCACCCGGCCCATCAGTAAAATGGATTTTTCTATTTTTCTTTTTTTAAGGGATTTTGATGGTCACATATTACTGTTTGTTAGATGGTGTTGGTGGTGGTGGTAGTACTAGTGAATATGATAAAACACTTGAACGGACAGAATACAGAAAGTACTCCCTTGTCTTCGTACTCCATTGTCCGCCTAGATAGACCTACTCTTGGAGGTGGTGTTTGTCTCTTCCTTTCCCACTCCCTTGATTTTGTTAAACTTGAACCCTGCCTTTCACCCGGTGGCGAATTGCTCGCTATTGATATTTTCAAACCATTCCCTTGTCGTGTCATTTCCATCTACAATCCTAATCACGATTGCGACTCCTGTCCTCTCCTCGCTTAAATTTCTGATCTAATTGTGTCCACTTCTCTTCCCTCATTTATTATGGGCGACTTCAATCTCCCCCACATTGATTGGCCTCATTCCAAACTATCTCGCAGTTGCACTACTTGCTGTAACTTTATCGATTTCTGTGCCTCTCATGGTCTCACACAGCATGTTGTTTCTCCTACTCGTAATGCAAACATTCTTGATTTAGTTCTATCTACCAATTCACATTTCTTGTCATCTGTTTCGTGCGTGTTGATTCTTCTCTATCATTCCCTTCTCTTGTCACCTCTGGGGTTCCCCAGGGGAGTGTACTTGGTCCATTACTATTTCTAATTTACGTTAACGACATTGTCGATTCGTGTCCTATCGATTCCTATCTCTTCGCTGACGATCTTAAGCTCGTATTCCCATTTAATCATAAATCGCCTCCTTCCCATTCTCCCCTACCATCATCTCTAGATTTAATCTATGACTGGTGTTTGGCATGGCAAATGTCTGTCAACCCATGTAAATCGCATATTCTCTATGTAGGTAAATCCAATCCTAGAATAGCTTACTCGTTCAATGCATCGATAATTTCCTCTACTGATATTGTCAAAGATCTAGGAGTTCTCATCTCCAAAAATCTTTCCTTCCGCCCCCACATTGTTGATATAGTTAAAAAGGCTTCTAAGCGTGTCAACTTCATGTTTGTTGCCATTAAATCTGCAAATCCTCTCGTACTTGTCCACGCCTATAAAACTTATGTTCGTTCCATTCTCGAGTATTGTTCAGTAGTTTATTCTCCTCACATTCTCAAGGATAGAAAACTCCTTGAAAAAGTTCAATACATTTTCCTTCGTAAATTACATTTTCGCTGTAAAATTCCTTTCATATCTTATTCTATGTCTTGTGAGATGTTCAATTTGGAACCTCTCGACCATCGTCGCAATTTATCTTCCTTCAAATTTGTTCATTCATTATTCTGCCCACAATCAACTGTTTCCCCTTCATTAATATTTGATTTCAGAGAATCTCGCACTCGAGGTTCGTCTCGCAAATTATTCCCCCGTTTTAGAGCTTCTGATAATTTGTCTAAACAATTTATCTCTCATCGCACCTATTCCATTATTAATTCCTTACCTCAAGGAACCCTTTCCCTCTCTTCCAAATTGTTCACCAAACGTATTTCCCCTAAATTACCCGTTTCATACTTGTTTTAACTATCTCTATTTTTTCTTATTTTTTTCGAATTCTCCCTATTACATTCGGATCGTCGAAACGCGGCGACTACTACACTTCACTTCAACTACCACACCGTCATTTTAAATTGTTCCTGCCAGTTCCTAGCTACTGGTTTTATGTATTCGCGCATTAACTTGCTGCGATAAAGATATATATATATATATATTTACGACAGAGTGTTTTCGAGAAGTCACATAAGAAACTCCGCGAAAGTAGTGTCAAATTTTCATTACAAAAACAGATGTAAAAATTCTTAGACTTACTCAGGCCGTCTACCATTCAACGTCAGCATACTACCGCTTACTGTTAACAAATACATTACATAATTGCGGCATTCGATAGCGAACTGTCTTTTTAAAAAGCGAGTAGAGGCGGAAACCTGTGAAATTGGCGCTTCGAAGTGACATATGATCGAGACTCGATCTGTGAGTCCAGTGTGTTGTGGGAGAATCTTAAACGTTTATAATAAAACCAACTTTTGAGTATTTCAAGATTGTTTGCTTATCAAAATTAATTTTGGCTGATGAAAAATACGCGAGTATGTAAGCATCTGCGTGAACGAGGAAACTAATGCAATTGGCGCTTTGGAAATAGCATAATATCAGGACTCGAGGTGTGTATTCGGTAACTTCGTGAATTGTCCTTTTTTTATAATAAATCAAGTAGTCGATTATATGCCTCAATTTCACATGTTCTGTAAATTACACACTGTAATCGCGTTTGAAATACATCGAAGAAATGTCTGATATTGAACGGGATAGAAGCCCCCTCTCATTTCCCTCTCCCTTGCAATTCTATTTCGCGCGCGACGAGAATGGATAGGAATGGAGTTGCTTCGGTGAATCTCGCTCGTGTCCAGTGATCGACACGCTGACGAAGACACCGGTGCAAAGACGATGAGTGCAAAGTGGGCAATATAGTCAAGGAATTTTTTGGTAGTATATTGTAAATTTATTTTGGAAAATTTCGTTTAAGAAATTTAATTTTCAGAAAAATATATTTAAGAAAAACAATTTCAGGAAATCAAATTGAGAATTTTTTTTTGAAAAAAACCAGTTTGCGAAAACTTTTTTAAGAAAGTCGTTTTTCAGAAATTTTTAGCCGTAAATTGCTGCTTACTGTAGCCGGGAAATAGAACTGCTCATAAAAACATAAAATTAGCATTATTTAAAATTTATATGATATTTAATGGATGGGCACGACAATGAAAAGCCTAATGCGAATAAGAAAAAAATATTAGAAATTATAATTTAACACTAAATAACCAAAGTGAAGGTGACGAATATTCCGATATTACGGTAGCTTACGAAACAAAATTTCTGAAAATGGATTTCTGAAAAATGCATTTACGAAATTCGTTTTTACAGTCTTTTTCTTTCTGAAATTTCTTTTCTG
Source organism: Pristionchus mayeri (assembly GCA_036245805.1). Taxonomy (NCBI): domain Eukaryota; kingdom Metazoa; phylum Nematoda; class Chromadorea; order Rhabditida; family Neodiplogasteridae; genus Pristionchus; species Pristionchus mayeri. The sequence goes on along the minus strand of BTRK01000004.1, from coordinate 40,383,360 downwards.
AAATCTTGATTTCTGAAAATAAATTTACAACTCGGGGTACTACCAATTTTTTGTTTTAAAACTGAAAGACGACTTTCTAACGAGGCCACTCACTCGGCCGAGATGTCGTAGATTGCAGTGAGCACGAAATCACCAAGTTCGGTGATCCGAGAAGTAACGGAATAGCGGAAGCTCCCTGCTGCGCATTCAGTTGCCGAAACTTATTCCGCTTTAATGAACGGATGGAAGAATTAAACCATTGTTTCACACACATCATTTGCTAAGTATCATACTGCATATTACAGCAGTCAAAATACAGTAAGAAGGAAATGGGGCTTTGCGCCACGAAGGACATCGGGAAGAAGGCGACTGATGAGGTGATCGAGAAGAATTACAAGAAGCTGACACTCAAATGAGTGGGTTATGGCAGATATTATCCATTTTTGGAGGTATTCATTAGTTTGGTTTAACTTTAATAAGCGTTTGGTTATTATGTCGAAAACAACACCTTGTTATTGTGAATATTCAAACAATCCCGCATTCATGAATTATCTGCAGCACTGAAATCACTTGAGGGACATAGTTGGGAGTGGATTGAATGTGGGAGGTACAGTCGTTATTTTCTCTATAAAAATGTCATGTGTCTCGTACATACATGATTCTCACTCCACATGTCGACCAGGCGCAAGGTTAGTGATGCGATTATACGTTGATTTACTATTGTTTTTTTTAAAATGGTTGTTATCAAACTGTAAAAATTATTTATATAACACAGGTCGTCTGAGAAATCGCAGGTGCCGTTTGACAAACTGTTTATAGTGGTCCAATCTCTATGAGATTTTCATGGTATATAAACATAAGGCCCACTAATCTCCAGAAAACTTTGTAGAACCGGATATTGAAAACTGCTTACAATCCGGCTCCGGCCATTTTGAAAATTCAAAAATTCATAAGTTTATTTAAAGTTGAGTAAAAAAAAAGTTCAAAAAAGGAAAATGAAGAACTTGGCGAGATGAACAACATTACTGTTGAAGTGAAACCGAATAAAAATTTTGACATCTTGAAAAATGCGAAAAATATATTTTTCGATCCAAAAATTGGCTGGCGTGAAAAAAATATCCCCAATCTTACAGCTGATTTTGCCGAATTCGAACTCTACGCTCTTTTCTACCCCAGAAAAGTTGCATTTGAAACTCACAGGACCGTTCCATTTTTTGTTTTAACGGCATAAACCAAGAATTTAGTGCACTTTGCCTGTTTGAGCATTACATATATTCGTCCAATTCACCGAGCTTAGCGTGTATTTGACATTTACGATGTTTTGGACGTGGAACATTAAAAATAGAGCGATAAAAGTTAAAATTTCCTCTTTTTCGAAAAATCGATTGTTTGCCCTTTCAAAATATCGATTTTATCAAATCTCCGAAACTTCGCATATTCGACTTAAATTTTCTTTCCCTGACCATAATGAATGTTTCTGATGCTTTTCCAAGGCCTGGAACATCAGCTTGTACATTTGACGTCGATTTGGAATATTATCATTGTAATTTGCATAAATGTTGCATATATCTATGCAATGATAACAAAATGTGAAATAATAACTTCAGAAACATTCATTATGGTCAGGGGAAGAAAATTTAAGTCGAAAATGCGAAGTTTCGGAGATTCGATAAAATCGATATTTTGAAAGGGCAAAAAATCGATTTTTCGAAAACTCCGAAATTTTAACTTTTATCGCTCAATTTTTACTCTTCCACGTCCAAAACATCGAAAAATGTCAAATACACGCTAAGCTCGGCGAATTGGACGAATATATGTAATGCTCAAACAGGCAAAGTGCACTAAATTCTTGGTTTATGCCGTTAAAACAAAAAAAAATGGAACGGTCCTGTGAGTTTCAAATGCAACTTTTCTGGGGTAGAAAAGAGCGTATAGTTCGAATTCGGCAAAATCTGCTGTAAGATAGGGGATATTTTTTTCACGCCAGCCAATTTTTGGATCGAAAAATCGAAAAATCGATTTTTCGCATTTTTGAAGATGTCAAAATTTTTTATTCGGTTTCACTTCAACAGGAATGTTGTTCATCTCGCCGAGTTCTTCATTTTCATTTTTGATCGACTTTTTTACTCAACTTTAAAGAAACTTATGAATTTTTGAATTTTCAAAATGGCCGGAGCCGGATTTTAGGCTGTTTTGAGTCCTCGCCCTCACCAAGGCAGTTTTAAGTTTCTTGACCTTAGATGTGCCAACGTTGATTGTTTGGAAGAAATTGAGCCACTTTAAACAGTTTGTGAAACAGGGAAATTTGTTTCATGCAATCTCTCAGAATACCTGTGATAAGCGAAAAATTAGAGATCATGTTGATATTTGAATAGAGGCGAAAAACAGTGAAATTGGCGTTTCGGAAGTAGCATATGGCCGGTACTCGTTCCTTAGTTCAGTGATCACTTTGGCGGTACTAATTGTTCACAATATATACAATATTTGATCAGATTCAATCATAAATACGATCTCGGAGGTGAACGATGAGATGAGCGACACGGGTCTCGAGATGCAGGAGAAGATTGGAGAGGACTAAAAGATGCGGATCTATCTCAAACCAGGATTCTTAGTCAGGTTGGCGCCCTCTCTCGCGGTTGATCATAATGAAGGGATATCTAGGCGGTGAATAGTTCTTCAAGATTTATCTGTAGAAAATTATAGTACTCTTCATTCATGTCGTTCAATGCCAAAAATATGTCTTCTACTTCCCATCTTTAAAGTGATAGTCTTTGCCTAATCTGATGTTTGATTCTGATATATTTCTTGATGAGCTTGGCGATCACTTGCTTCAAAGGTGCATGATAGGTATAATGTATTCTAACCGTTCGATCTAGCTCGGGAGGATTTCATAAGAACAAAATAAAACGTGTATCACGAGTCAGTGGAGGTGTGCGGGAACAATTTCCAAAAGTTTGTCCAGTCTACTTCATATAATTATGGGAGAACATCATAGGCACGATAAACTGAAATTTCATGGCCTTTGGTCACAGAGCCGTCATTTAGGAAATTTCCGGTTTTGAGTCCGGCAATTATGTATTTGAGCTATAAGATGAGGTACAGAGGTGGCATTGGTCTCATTTTGTGCGGAAAAATATTTCAAGAAACTTTTATGTTTTATGCTAAGCGATTGGATAACTGTTTGAAAAGTTGTGTTCGAAAAACCAATTTTTAGACTATAATATTACAAATATTTAAGTATATTTTGGCAGAAACATGTAAATTAAGATTGTCGAAGCTCAATACTAAGCAATATTCATAATAATATCATCAAAACCGAATTTAAATCAATTTCGACACCATCGATCATGCGTTTTTGAGTGAATACAACTTGAGGTTTCGCAATCTGAGAACCTGTATTTATACATTTTTTCATGTATATGGGTATCTAGTTTAATTTTTACTTCGAGCTAGCTGGCTTAGATTCAAACGTGTTTAGTTTATATCATCCAAATTTGGCAAAAATCGAGTTCGAAAAATCGATTTTTCAAAATCAGTGCAAGTTTCAGTTTCACAGTGCCATAGTGCGTGCCTATCCTTCTTACAATGTATTATGCATTAGATATACCGATTTCATATTTTGCTGTTCAGTGATTGTCCAATTTATATTGATGCTATCACACCTTCCGATATTCGGGACAAAATTTCAAAAATACACATTCTTAAATTTCTCAATTTTTATTTTTATTTTATAGATATGTACTCTAACTTTCATATTATGCAATAAAATTGCTTGAAACGGTATCTCCGAAAATAATTATAGATTTTATTATAGTCTAAAAATTGGTTTTTCGAACACAACTTTTCAAACAGTTATCCAATCGCTTAGCATAAAACATAAAAGTTTCTTGAAATATTTTTCCGCACAAAATGAGACCAATGCCACCTCTGTACCTCATCTTAGAGCTCAAATACATAATTGCCGGACTCAAAACCGGAAATTTCCTAAATGACGGCTCTGTGACCAAAGGCCATGAAATTTCAGTTTATCGTGCCTATGATGTTCTCCCATAATTATAAGACTGGACAAACTTTTGGAAATTGTTCCCGAGGAGTCTATTTTTCCTCCACTGGCTCGTGATACACGTGATAATCTCGCATTTTCTCAGTGTTACTTGTTTAGAATTGGAAGTGCAAATTAGTATTTCACCGCAAAGAGATATTCACCGCCTAGAGATCCCTTCATTTTTATCGATTGGCGAGGAGGGGGCGACAGATATCGGGTCCGCACTGAGATGAACATGCGCGCGTTGTGCAACAAAATGGATTTGTGAATATTAAGAAGTACTTTGTAACAACAATGATGTTCTTTTATTATTTATGTCATTATGGTCTTGGCACTGTCCACTTACTGCGATACATTATGAGCGGTGCTTATATTCGCAATTCACTGATTAAATGTAGAAAAAAAACTATTTATATTTATAAAAGCATCTCCAAGCTCCCGCTGATAATCATAGTAGATATCTAGCTATGGATCCATTTGAATCGTAGGAAGTAACAACACTATGTTTTCATGTCCTACAGAGCCAAACAAATATTTCTTATATTTTTATTCACTGAATTAGGTTTTGCCGCGCCGTTATGCGAAAACCATTTCTGAGAGGCCAGGGTGCATTCTAGTTTTGGAAGTTCGCGATAGGTCTGGTGATGTGGGGCAATTCGATTATTTATTCGTTTGATATAAAATACAATAATATTCAATGTAAAATATAATAATCTAGTCCTTGCTTTGTTGGTGTTCCGCTGAAGAAAAAAAATCAATAAATCGATACTTACAACTTAAATCAATCCTCCCTTGCAGTGTGTTCGCCAATTTCCCTCGTTCTACTGTTTCAGCTTCGGCCGCTGCACACCCAAGCGGTCCTAACAGGAGTAGGCATGGTGGGAGAGATGGAGGGCGAAGTGGCTATCGAGAACTGATTCCACACAGTATGAATACGTGATGAGACACTTTAGACTCGGAAGACTATTCAGGAATTAATTGAAGCTCAACTGAATACTTCGCTTTATTAATTAGTAATTGATTCTGTCTTATTTCGAGAAAGATTTAATGAGTGCAAAATGGGCAATAAAGTCACAATATTGCTGTCTTAAGGAAATTGGTGATCATATAACGAAGTCTCTAACTCGACTGAGATGTTGTAGGTTGTAGTGAGCAAGAAACAGACAAGCGCGATGATGAAGTACCTAATGATAACTCCCTCTGCTGCGCATTAAGCAGCCTATAAGTATAGTGTTTAAATTTACCAGCCGAGGATGATAGTGACCCCATAGTATTAATTTACCAATTCAACGTTCGCTTTTGGATAAAGAAAAAAACTGTGAAATCATCAGATCTGTCCGTAGGAACTAACAAAACTGGGAGGGGGACAAAAGCACAACGGACAAAAGCACAACAATTCACCATTAATTTGCGATTGGAAGCAGCGACTTGGGAGTTGTTTCAGTGTAACCATTATGTGCTCCCCTACATTTACATATGCTATTCTTATTACCAGGCGAACTTGAGTTTCGCTTCATATCTATGAATAGGGGTTCATGGTCCAAAATTGAATATTTTAGTGGAAAATCAGTGTTAGATAACCACGAAGTACCGTAACCAATCGATATTATAGTAGATCAGAAAATAATCTAAGCCAGTAATATGAATATCGATTGGTTGCGGCAGTTGGTGGTTATTTAACCTTGATTTTTCACTCAAATTATAAATTTCGGACCATGAACCCCTATACATAGATATGGAGTGGAACTCATGTTCACCTGGTACTAAGAATAGCATATGGAAATGTAGCGGAACACATAATGATTATAATGAAACAATTCCTGCGTCCAATCACAAATTAATGGTGAACTGTTGTGCATTTGTCCGTTGTGCTTTTGTCCCCCTCCCACAAAACTCAGTATTCGTGCATGATATTTAGAGAGAAAACGGGGGGGGGGGGGGGTGACAATTGCAAAAACGACAATTGCACAACTCGTTGCCCTTCGCTTGAGAGTAAGTCTCGGGACCTGGGAGTCGTATCATTGTACATAGTATGTGCTCCTCTACATTTGCATGTAGAAGTCTTGTTACCAGGCGATCATGAGTTTTACTCTTCAACAACGACCAGGGGTTCATGGTCCAAAATTGAGAATTTGGGTTGAAAATAATGACTAGATAAACAGAGAGTACCGTAACCAGTCGATATTCCAGTTCTCCAAAATGTACTGTATCCTAGTATATTGGGTATCGATTGGTTACGGCATTTATTGTTTATCTAGACATCATTTTCTACTCTAAATCTCAATTTTGGACCATGAACGTTGTCGTTGTTGAAGAGTAAAACTCATGATCGCCTAGTAAAAAGTCTTCTACATGGAGCGCATACTATGTACAATGATACGACTCCCAGGTTCCGAGACTTACTCTCAAGCGAACGGCAACGAGTTGTGCAATTGTCGTTTTTGCAATTGTCACCCCCCCCCCCCCCCGAGAAAACATCTTAAGAGACCGGCTCGGTAAGATTCGAGGGCTCGCCTGTTGTGGCCGGACATCATCATCGCCGATCTTGACCAAATTTTTTTCCTGGATACCCTCATGGGTCCTCTTCACTAAATCGAGTGTTAGACGGGTAATGCTTTTGAAACTTAGAAATGACGGGTCATCACAATTTTGAAACTCGAAATTCAGCAAAATTCAGAGGTGGGATCTAGGTCCGAGGTTAGTGTGGTTTATTAACATATTAACCTAGGCAACAAAAACGAGTTATATTTCGTTCCGAAGTTTCAATCGCAAACTGGTTTTTCATGTATTAAAATTCAGTTTTTTATTAATTTTAAAAATTTAAATCGAAAAACCGCAAACAAACCTGTGGCACAAAAACCTATGTTGTAGAGCGGAAAATTCTGCGTCGATTGACCCCTTAGCGATCGAAAAATTTTGGGGCACGTTTTTAGAAAATTGGCCCTAAAGGTAGATCAAAAATAAAAATGTATCAGAAACCCGTCATGTTGGTGCTCATTTTGTAGATCTAGTGGAGCTGATCAATGTTTATGTTAAACATTTTTCATGAAAATGTGATTCAAGTATTTTATGAGCGCTAGAAAATGGCATTTTCCAGAGACTGTGCTAAAAATAATAATAAATTATTTTAAAATAATAAAACAAAAAATCGCATGACGGCATGCCAGGCACTTTGTAGATGATGAAATTATGCTTCGAATGCAAATTTGGTTGGGGCATGTTTTGAGATAATTGACCCCAAAGGTAGATCAAAAATATTTTTGTTTCAGAATTCCTCCGTAATGGTGCTCATGTTGTAGATCTCGTCGAGCTGAACAATGTTCATGTTTACTATTTTTCGTGAAAGTTTGTTCCTGGAGAATTATGATCAATTTAATTTTAATAAATTCAGTGTGCATGCTAAAACTGCCCTATTTTAGTGCTCATAAAATGCTCGAATCACATTTTCATGAAAAATGTTTAACATAAACATTGATTAGCTCGACTAGATCTACAAAATGAGCACCAACATGAAGGGTTTCTGATACATTTTTATTTTTGATCTACATTTAGGGCCAATTATCGAAAAACATGCCCCAAAATTTTTCGTTCGCGAAGGGGTCAATCGACACAGAATTTTTCGCTCTACAATCTGTGCTGAATGTTTGTATGCGGTTTTTCGATTTAAATTTTAAAAATTAATAAAACTGAATTTTAAAACATGAAAAACCAGTTTGCGATTGAATTTTCGGATCGAAATATAACTCGTTTTTGTTGCCTAGGTTAGTATGTTGATACACCACACTAACCTCGGACCTAGATCCCACCTCTGAATTTTGCTGAATTTCGAGTTTCCAAATTTTGATGACCCGGCATTTCTAAGTTTCAAAAGCAAGACCCGTCTAATACTCGATTTAGTGAAGAGGACCCATGAGGGTATCCAGGAAAAAATTTTGGTCAAGATCGGCGATGATGATGTCCAGCCTGTCCTGGAATCTTACCGAGCCGGTCTCTTAATAGTTCTTCTATTTGAATCTTCTTTGCGTTTGGGAAGTTCTAGCGCGAAAAAAAAAGATTTTGATAGGCAAGCCGCATTCTGGTTTTGCAAGTGCATGATAGACCTAAAGGTGTCCATCCATCCGATCCTGCCTTGATACGAATTGAAGAAAAAAACAATACATTATCTCTCGTTTTCTTTATTAGGATTATGTTGATCATGAAGTCAAAATCAAACATCAATAGTGTTATGTATGAGCGTGGTGAGAGTGGTAAGTAATAGAGAGAGTTTATTACAATACGGGACAATGGTAATTATGGAAGATAAAGAGTAGTAAATAGGAGAGGTGGTTGTATAAGGTAGTGTCGCATCCCTAGACTACACGGGTCACCTACATGGCTAATAGGGAGCGACTGGACTAGCAACCATCCAACATCACGGGGAGAGACTAGACAGGTCTCTCCAGAAGGGCGCGGGAATAACGGCAAGCTATTCCCAGCCAGGCGGAATCATATTACTTGTGGAACGGGTAATAGATGACTACGGTTAGTGAGTACGGCTGTGTCAGACTTATGATCTAGCCTCGTACACAGCACCTCCGCCACAAGATATGAAATACGAGTATTGAATATCTGACGAAATGAGAGCATAAGTCACGGGATATCAATATCGTAACGGAATAGGGTACGGTAGTCTATCAATGGGACTCGTTGAGAGTATGTCTTATAGTCGTTCTCCACAACTTTCGTGGGCACGATAATCTTGGACGAATCGATGGCTCGTGGATGCACACTTGAACACGATGTAGCGTAGTTGCACTTGAACACGATGCAGATGCCGTCGCACTTGTACACGATGAAGATGCCGTTGCACTTGCACTCAGCTTCTCTTCAGACATCAATTATCACTGGACACACAGCCCTCGATGAATCTTCACTCATGATGTACGGTAGTACCCTTTTAGCGAACTCTGTGGTTTCTCTACCGACATCTCGTCTCTCGGACTCCCTCCTCTTCCTCCTTCTTGGGGAGAGTGAGCCGAGTTCACATCATACTGCACCTCCTCTCCTTCCTCACAGAGCGAGAGAGATCAGTAGATACACGATCTTCTGCCCGAAGATCACCGATGAACATTCACTGACTTTAGCACACTTCCATCAGACACCTTTCTTATCTCCTTTCCAGGGATTCGTGACCTTTTCCGAAGATCAGTGCTCTATTGTCCAGCGTATTCACTCGGACTCTCACACTTCATTCATACGAAGTCTTAGTAGTGAGATTATCTTCACTGTATTACCCTCACAGGATAATCTTCATCTTTCATCTGTTTCGTTCACCACTCCTAACACTCCTCTCCTTCTTCCTCTTTTAAGAAATGAGCATTTCTGGCTACTTGAAAGCACTTGGTGAATGAACAGATGTCCATTCCCGGCAGGATCCGTAGATTCCTCCACTTGGGTTACGGTAGATTTCGTACACATCGACGAAAACAAGGAAGCGAACACGTCGTTCCATGGCATATTACAGGTAATCTCTCCTAGATGCACCTCTGCACTTCCTTCGCATTTCCCAATCAATTTGCTGATGTTCAATTAAAACAGGCACAGCGTGCACTCTAGCTTCACGGTCTCTCAGCTAAAAGCGTCTTCGGAGTGGGCGCTCTCCACACAATAGTCTCAGTTGTTATAATCTAAAAAAAATTCGAGAGCACTTCGTGCGTACATGACGAAATTTCAGTTCAGGTCTTGGATCTAGTCACCACACACAGTAGCAACACACCGGTAGGAGAGTACGGAGCACTGCACACAGGAGGTGCTCCGACGGACAGATCACACAGCAGTCCGATTTTACACGACAGGGCAAGGAAATAAAGCGAAAATATGAAAATGATGACAAAAGGAAAAATACAAGTAAACAACGCGAAACTAGTTAGTAAACGCGCGCGCGGAGTAAGTTAAACAATCCTGATCGCCATAATGTTATGTATGAGCGTGGTGAGAGTGGTAAGTAATAGAGAGAGTTTATTACAATACGGGACAATGGTAATTATGGAAGATAGAGAGTAGTAAATAGGAGAGAGGTGGTTGTATAAGGTAGTGTCGCATCCCTAGACTACACGGGTCACCTACATGGCTAATAGGGAGCAACTGGGGTCTCTCCAGAAGGGCGCGGGAATAACGGCAAGCTATTCCCAGCCAGGCGGAATCATATTACTTGTGGAACGGGTAATAGATGACTACGGTAAGTGAGTGCGGCTGTGTCAGACTTATGATCTAGCCTCGTACACAGCAAATAGTCCATTATTTACATTGTAATGTCTGCTGCCATTACATTGAGTGTTCATCGGCGTCGACGGTATCTCGTTCGATTTATGCTGCTTTATCACTGGCAACTGAAAACAGCAGCACCAAGTGAGTGATAGGTACGGTAAGACTAGTTAGTAGATGATAGGGAACAGTATAGATCATATTTATTGTTGCACAAGTTCAGTTTTTATTATTCTTTAAACGATCAATTTAAATTTAGTGAAGAAATTTTTTTAGCGTGCGCAATGCAAATTAACGAATCTACCAAATTTTCCGAGAAGTTGTAAATTTATTTTATAAAATTGAGCAGTAAATCACCAAATGCAGTGTTGACTCATATTCTGCAAAAAAATGTGGCTACTCTTTTCGCGAATTCATTACTCCGTAAGACAGCGGAAGACAGCATGGAAGATAGATAAATATCCTTTTACCCATTCCATTTATTTTTTATATTTCCATTTTTATAAAAGTCGCGAAGAATTGAGAGAGTCCCTCTCGGTCTTGACATTTTTCTTTTTCAGTTCGACACGAATGATGGCAATGAGGGCAGTGTGGTATCTTGAAATTTGCAACACTGACAACAATACGGTATTTTATTATCGCATGCAGGAGATTTTTCACTTGATTTTTCACTTTGCACTCTGATTTTAGAAGTGCGTGATAGGTCTAGCGGCGTTTAGATGTTCGATGATCTCAACTTTTAGGATGGAAAAATATAAATAAATCACCTCTCGTTTCTAATTTCGTAATATTTGCAGTAGCTATCGGGGTGACATCGAAAAAGGAGAACACTTGAGCATGTACAAATGTGCTGAAGCATCAAAATATCTGGAATATGTATTGCAAAGTATTTACACAGCACAGTATTACTGATCGATTGGCGACGAGGGGAGCGGAATATATCGAGTCCGCACTGAGATCGAAATGCGCGAATTGTGCAACAAAATGGATTTGCGAATATTAGGCAGTACTTTGCAACAACAATGATGTTCCTTTCTTATTTATATCATTATGGCCATGGCACTGTCCACTTACTGCGATACATTATGAGCGGTGCTTCTATTCGAAATTCACTGATTAAATGAAGAAACGCATTTTTTAAAAAAAACATCTCCAATCTCCCTCGCAGCTAATCATAGTGTCATAGTGTAGTTCCATGTGAGAATTCACTAATCGATCCATGTCTCAGGGAGGCGGGGCCGGAGACTAGAGAGACAGACGGATGAGAGAGACGAGAGATGAGACGGGAGTTTCTTGAGTCGACCGGTCGACTCACGCTTGGATCTATGCTTATGTTACTTTGTATCGTGTTCGCTTGATAAATCTATGTATTCCGTATCGTAACTAGTATCGCATTTCTATTGGGGACATCAGAACTTTTACTGATAGCTAGCGAGTGGTTCTTCTTCTTGCTCGGAAGGCGCCGCCGAGTGAGGAGAGGAATCCAATATTTTGTTTTTCCAAAAGTACTGATGTCAAATTTTTTTCCCACCGACCTAAATTTTCACGCTTCCACCTCTTTGCGCTCTGCTCCGTCTCATTTGGATCTCATCTCAGTGTCGTCTCTCGTGTGTTTATGTGTGTATCAATGTGCGCCCTTTGTTTATCGCTTAGTGGAATCGGAGACGGTTTGGGAGGTCAGTTGGACCTCTTTTACTGCGCTCGCGATTTCCAGCTTATGTCAGATTTGATTGCAATCACAGCCGGCCGAAGGAAAGGTAGGCGCGATGACCTAAGTAAGGAGGCATCGGAATGGCTGAAGCCACTTTGGCTTAGACGTCAGTGAGTGAAAAGGCCAGGAAATGCCAGGGAAGGCAAGTTAAGCGCGCGGCTCCAGTTTAAAGGTACTGTGGAAGCCACTCCAGCGGGAAGAAGCTGTAGAGTAAGAGTAGTTCGCCTCTAGAAAGAGAGAGGGCGCAGAAAGTGTAAAGAGAGAGAAGAGAAAATATGAAGAAGAGAATCGATCGAGTTTTGTATCATAATTGGCCATTTTTTTGTTTTGTCATTTGTGTGTGTGTTTTCGCCTCACAGGCACCTTTCCCAGATCGGGTGAGAAGGATTGGCGGTCTGTGGGGGTATTTGTGTGAATGATCAAAAATTTCCCGAAAAGTAAACGAATGCCACTGAAATTGGCGATCTAATCTCCACTATGAGAAACCATTCCAAAGGGAATGCTGAGCAACGGTCTGGCTCTCCTCATTCTACGCACTCGATTGATCAGATTATCGATAGCGCTAGTTTCGACACCTCAGCCACGCGTTCCTTAGTGTTACAGTCTGACCAGAGATCAAAAGGAGGGGGACCAATGAGCAATGCAATCCCTCTCTGGTGCTAATTGTTACTGGTTTCAGAGCATTCAACGGAGACTGATGGAAGGCGACTTCAATTAAGAAGATACTAGACTCAAGGGAGAGAACTCGAGAGAGCAGCAATAATGGGCTGGTAGACCTCTGTCAGGTACCCATCATCCCTTTCTACTGTTCATGTTCTCTTATTTTCGCCGCTTTGTGGTATTTTTCCAAGAAAAAATATTTTTCAACTGAAACCCACGAATCCTGCGCATAGGAGAAAGGTGCAAAGGACAGAATTTATTTTTGTATTGGGTTGTCCCATAATTCGTGTCGTTTTTCTTCCACATTTAATTTCTCGTAAACAATCAAACTCCTTCATTACCTCATGATGTATTTAATAGAAGACTCATGTTACGCAATTTATCGCACACTGATCTCCAGCTTACATTGCCTAATCATGATGCAATAAGTGAAAATATGGAATTTCCAACCTTTTTTTCAAAAATTTATAGTTATTTTACGAGTTATGTTTAAAATCCCTAGCACTAAGGGTGGAAGGGTAATGCATGACGCTTCACATTAATGCTTCTAAATCATAGTTTTCTGAAACAATTGCTGAAATATTTCACAATATGTCATCGGAGGGGAGTTTCAAAAGGGTCGATTTCATGATTTTAATATTTCCAATGCTCTAACTTAGCTTATTTGGCTATGATAATTCAAATATAATTATTTGTTCTTCCATACTGTTTCCGAAAGAAAATCCGCAGAATTTTTCAAACCACGTTGAAAATTGTGGGTTTTGTAGTGACCCCGCAAAGCATTTTGGGAGACAGGGATTGTGCCAAATAATCTTATTTGCCCCTAGAGAGTAACTATTCACTGCACACTTATTTTTATCTGTGAATTAGAGTGAGTTTTTTTTTCAATTTTAAGATCATCGAAAAATTAGCAAAAATTTCGCAATCGTCTAATTCCCATCCACGGTAATGTCTTTACTCGCTGATGCACCTGAAATGTAGAGTGCTGGCCACTGTATCTAATGCATCATACAACAACTCAAATACTTTCCTTGTTCCAGCGAAATATTATTTTTAAAAATGGCGACACGAATTATGGGACAACCTAATACGTGCACTTCCTCACTTAGCTTATCGTATTTTCATTGATATATTTGGATCCAGAGGCGGTATTTGCTAGAACCCTTGCCCTCAGGACCCATCCCTCGTTTGTTAACAAAGGGTGGGCGTCTGAGAGTGAGCCCACGAATTTACCAGCAAGGATTTCCATAGTGAGCCCAAGGCAGCTTGCATGGCACCTCAGGTGACAAGAAGACAGGCCAGAGCAGATCGAGGAGCTGATTTCGACTATTTCATATGAAGGGACACATTAGGAGGGACTGCTGGGAACAACCAGTTCCCTACCGGTGTTCTTCTAGTCAGTGGCGAGGGAGCTACGGAAATGAATGTGGACATGGAGAGGGAAGAGGTGGCCAAGGGGACTTCTCTCGTTTGAACCTGGATTCTGCCTATGAGCAAAGCGGTTTCCAACCTCAGTTTGAGTCAATGTCTCATTTCCAGAAAACAACCCGCCTACTTCGAGCCTCCATATCAGTACGTCCCTGCACAGCCAGTGCAGATAATGCACCAGTCTCCAGTTAATCGAAAAATCGAATTCCTTCAAAATTGGTATACGCGTAGTACTCAGTGAGTATTGCTCAGGCGTGGCTTATTTAGTGTTCTAGATCGCTCCTAAAGAAATGATGGGCACTTTAGTCCGAAAAACTTAATTTTCGAACTTTTACATTTCGCATTCGATCGAAACGATTGATATCTCTAAAAATGCAGAATATTCAAGTGATCACACATGCCAAGTTCCATAACGATTGGATCAAAGGTCTTGAGAAAAAAGAGAAAATTTGATAAATTTTACGTTTGATGAATTATAGCTCGTTCGGATGGGAGGATTTAGAAAGTTTTGAAAATTTAAATATGTAGCTGTGGATGCTAAGTAACTATTATGTGCAAACAATTAAAATCAAAAAAATAACTTTGGGAGAAATTGCCAAACAACGGTCGGCAACTTGAAATAAAACCAGTTTGTGATAAGGCCGGTGGCCTACCGTACCCCAATCGAAGTAGAAGAAACATTTTCTCTAGTTACCCTACACGTAGTACTCGATGTGAGAAATCTACCAGTATCAGCAGAATTTCGATAAGCATCCGCGCGCTCCAGCGCGCGAATGTTAAAAACTACCGTAATCTTCGAAAATAGTTAAGGTTCGCGCGCTGGAGCGCGCGGATGCTTATCGAAATTCTGTTGATGCTGATGTATTTCCCTCGTCGAGTACTGCATGTAGGACAACTCGAGAACATGTTTCTTCAGCTTCGATTGGGTTACGGTAGGCCACCGGCCTTATCACAAACTGGTTTTATTTCACGTTGCCGACCGTTTTTTGGCAATTTCTCCCAAAGTTATTTTTCGATTTTAATTGTTTGCACATAATAGTTAGTTAGCATCCACAGCTACATATTTAAATCTTCAAAACTTTCTGAACCCTCCCATCCGAACGATCTATAATTCATCAAACGCAAAATTTATCAAATTTTCGCTTTTTTCTCAAGACCTTTGATCCAATCGTTATGGAACTTGGCATGTGTGATCACTTGAATATTCTGCATTTTTAGAGATATCAATCGTTTCTATCTAATGCGAAACGTAAAAGTTCGAAAATTGACGTTTTCGGACTAAAGTGCGGCGCACTTCTCAATGCGTGATCTAGACCACTAAATATATGCCACTAAATATGCCACGCCTGAGCTACACTCACTGAGTACTACATGTATACCAATTTTGAAAGAATGCAATTTTTCGCTAGTGCCAAGCGTCTTCACAAAAATGTTCACTCACTCAGATAGTCTCTCTTATATGTAATAACTCGGCATTAAGTAGCTCGCTATTCTTGAAAATTTGGTTCTAGGCTCATTTCGACGTGCTGAATCCAACTTTGATTGTGTATTATGCAAATTCGATTGTTTTTTTTAATATACACTAAAATTTCAAAAATTTATTTCTCGAGAAGAAAAAATTAAACCTAGCAAAATTTTGGATATGTTGTTGCCCTTGTTATAAGCTACCGGAAATAAATTTCTCGTCCAAAAATTAGGCTCCCTTTACATGGTTCTATCGCAAAAACGATAAAATTATTTTAGAGGGAAACCCCTCATTTCGACAGATTCACTCAAAAACTAATCATTTCTCACCGCACGGGCTGGGTGAATTGGTCGAAATGAGGGGCGAATGGGTCGAAATGAGGGGTTTCCCTCTAAAGAAATGTAAGACCATGCCATAAAGCAGCCTGGTCGAGGTGGGTGCGAGGCCGATGAAGCCACGCTGATCACTACGAGCCCGCTGGATCTGTGAGTACTAGGAAATAATTTGAAATTCTGAACGTTTAATGATGTCCACTACAACTGGCCGCTGCAAGCAGAAACATCTCGAAGATGAGGAGGTACAGTAGGAGATGAAGGAGCCTATATTTGTATTGTGAACTGCTCCTCTGATTTTGAGAAAGATGATGTGATCGTGAGGCCTTCAATTTATTTTTGTATTGTTTGTGATTTGTGAGCATCCCTCCGATCAACTAGGCCGAAGTGCCGGGAGTGAGGATGTAGATTCTAGTCAGCACAGAATCACCAAGCGTGATTCTCTGAAAACTTCCATGAGTAACAATCTACAGGGAAAATTATTAAGACTCGAATTTTCCAACAGCGCTCTTTCAAAACGAACATCTATGCCCTCATGTTTCTTCATCATGTATACCAGCGCTTAAGCTATTAATTATAAAATTGAATTTGACTTGCATCACTCCGCTCCTCATCGAGACCATTTCTCAATTACAGTTCGACCCTTCGAGTTGTGATGAATGTGAATGACAACAGTCGACTCCTGTGATCGCCACGCTGCCAACCACCGATGGAGACACCAGCAACAGGGCACGGTAGAGAGTATTGATACGTTGGTTAAAGAAGAACATCTCGCTGTGCAACACGAAGGTCATCGGAAGAAGGCGACTGACGAGGAAATCATGAAGACGATAACTGACACTCAAGAGAGTAGTATTTCGGGGATTAAATATTGATTTTGAGCAGTATCGATTCGATTAAATTGCTTCGGTGTTGGTATATTTGTTTTATTTTTAAATTTGTCCTTAAAAGGCAGCAACATATTATTGAGAACATTCAATTCTAGAAGTATGCGAAGGAGTTATGAAACTCCGCAGTTGCTGGATGTTTGATGTTTTTGAATGTCGTCCTTTTCCACCCATTCTCTGCGCAGATGTTAAATTTTGGATGAATAGTGTTCACTGCTACTATGATAAATATAAAACTCCCATGTTAAGGCTGTCTTACAAGCTCCACTCGGGTTGGAACCACTGCGGGGGTTCAGAGAAGACGGGGAAATTTAAGGAGATATAACGATCATATAACGAGAGCTATAACGAGATATAACGAGAGCTATAACGAGATATAAAGAGAGCGATCATCAGCAACAGTGAAAGTGGCGCTTCGGAAGCGGCATAAGGACATGACTTGATCTACCAGTTCGTTACATCCTGGTGATGAGAGCTTAGAATAACAACAATATTTGAGGTGATACAATCATGAATAGGTTCTGGATCAGGTGTGAGATGATATGGACGACGTCTCATTGTCAAATTGCTGAAGGAGAGGATTAAGAGCTACTGCAGGTGTTCCTCAAACCGTGGTTGAAGGCGAGCCCAACCACCCCCTCGCATGCCTTTTCTCAATAAGTATTCAACAGGAAAATGGATAATCTTTGCAATGTCTTCAATTAAGAATTGTTTTTTTAGTCACGGTAGTTCATGGTAGGGAAGAACTTCTCTGAAGACTGAATGGAAATCCAGAGGATTGCCGAAAATCCATGCATTTCTTCCGTATTTGCATGAATAATCTAGATTGCTTGATCTTTACGAGGTGAAAGTCTCCATAATAACTGTCTTTACTTTTTCTTGTATGCGATTAACAACAAATTCTTCTACTTCCTTCAAGTGAATCTTATTCGATTTTATCGAATGCGCAATACATGCTATGCGCATTCTGGTTTTGGATAGGTCTGTTTGCGAGACTCAATATTTGCGATATGTTTCGTGGAATAATAGTAAAATCTCGAGTTCTTATCGTTAAGGGTTTTGCTGAATCATCAGACATGAAATCAATAATCAATAAATCAATTTTTACACCTTCTAATCCTCTCTTGCAGTGGGTGTTATTTGCCTTCGGAGTTCCCTCGTGAAGCTTTTGCTGTTTCTCATGTTTCCGCTTCGGTCGATGCACGCCCAAGCCCCCTATAAGCCCAAGCCAAAAGCATGATCTTATTTGGATCCCTGCGGGCATTTTGAGCATAGTTAGGGTGGCATAGGTTCATTTCAGCTATACCCCTTGTGGTCCCTAGATATATCTAGTGGCGTCCATCCGTTCGATGGTTGAAGGAATCAAATGCTAAACATTAATAATCAATTATATCTCATTTTCTTGGTTAGTACCGATGATGGAGGTGAAAATCGATAATTCTAAATTTACAGTGGGCGATCTTCGCTTGCGGAGATCCATAGTGCAGAATCGGATGCAGTTACTTCTGCTTCGAGTGATGCACTCTGACAAGGAAGAGGTACGGTAAGGGAGCAGTGGAATCGATATCTGTTTTTTACTTGCTGTTATAAGCAGCTGATGGTTTTGGAAGATACGGACGAGGGTACGTAAGATAAGGATTTTCTTACGAAAAAATACGAAGCTAACCTTTTCATCGGCTTGTCATTGTTTGTATGAAGCGAGTGCAAGGTGAAGTGTGTTGGGCATTACAATCAAAGAATTTGTTATAGAATCAAAGATAGCATTCAAGCGAGACGGCTAAATTTAGTCAATGAATTCACTTCGATATAGTGCAATCAAGAGTGCGAAACTTCTTCTACGCCGCCAGATTGTCTGGTCTGACACGCTGTGCCACTGGAAGGGAAAAGTGTGTAATTTAAACTAATGAATTATCGATTGTTGAATTGCACTGTCATCATCAACTTATCCCTGAAGTTTTTAAAAATATTTATTTTCTTTATTACCACAGAATAATCGAACGGCACGGCTCTGGTAGATCTATCAAACAGTTTCAAAACCAGAATGATCATGGTCTATCAAAACCGATCCACCTTATTTAAAGAAATCCCAAATTATGACTAGATAATAACTACCACTGTATAATCACTACTCTTTGAGGTTGTAAAATTCTGGCCTGTACGTGTTCATCGCGCAATTGTTCGCAAATGACTGATAAATATTTCTAGAAGTGAAAAAGAACATTTTCAGTAATTTTTTTGCAAGATAGTTTTATGTGTGGATCGGATCAACTTCCGAGAACCTCTCCGGATTCATACCTATCGTCGAAACTTGAGTGCACCAAGCAACTCACTTTTTTGTTTTCACAAGAAATCGCAAGTTTCGATGCTTCAGCTAATTCATGAATGCTAGAGCATTTCCCGTTCACGGTTCAGGATTTGAAACTAGGAAAATATTGATATTTTTCGTAACTATCTTATTGCGCTCAACTCAACATCGATAAACTATCGTAATCCATACACGTGAGTGCCCGCTTCCAGTACTTCTTCTTGATCTCCTCGTCCCTAAGAGAGAACGGGAAGACTCATCCCATACGCTCGAGACCTGCGTAGAATTGCACCAGTCTCCTCTGCGACTGTCTCAACCTAAATGATACACTAGTAGCGTCGTAAACCTGAGATAAATACTTATGATTGCAACTTCTCAGCAGCTGATTTCATTTATTAAACAGACAGAACTTCAAGAATGTAGTAAGTACATATACTGATCTAGACTAGAAGCAACCTCCGAAGCACCACTTCCCCTAGCGCTTCCTTCGATGTCAATAATTACGCACTTTAATTTTCCACTCCAAAAAAAATGTTTTCATCATAAAATCATGCAAAATTCTCGGATTCCGAAAACAACAACTAACCTGCAACAAATGAGTTGCATGTCTTGTTCGTGTACTCCGAGAGTTCAGAATTGCAGTGTACGACTAACTTGCTCTTCATCAAACAAACAGAAGTTGGCAGCACGTGGGCTGATGCAGATCGACCAGAAACAGCAATGACAGAAGAAGCCTCGAATGAACTTCGAAGATTATGAATAACCAATGCAAGGAGGACTGCTTACAGTTGCAATTAATGATTTTGACTTCCATTATCAACAGAAATTGTTTATGTGTTACACAATACTTTGAAATTACTTTGATCGATGGAAACGAATTGCAGGAATTCTGTCCTCCGACTGCGCCGATGATCCCCGCTCCTCTCATTCACTGCGTGGTGGCTCTCGAGAGGAAGGGACTCGAGTACCCGGGCATCTATCGAATCTGTGGCAACCAGGCACAGGTGAGGTGAACCGGGGAGAGTAGGGCCGATTTGGTATTAGCAGATAGCCAGATATAAAGTTAGTATGATGATGTAAACATATGATGATGTCCATTGATGTAAAAGAGATTTCACAATTAGGAGAGCTTAGAACACGCCAAAATGTGCGACTATCGGTGAATTTCCATAAATATTTCAAGCCGTGAGTTAGCTATTTATTATTGTTTGTAGATAGCGAAGAGACCAAGGATCAACCACTAGACTTCCAATAATTAAAGGAGCAACTCAGCAGCGCAAGATCAACTGGTGTGATAATTGAAAGTGTGCATTCTCTACCTACCTCAGCGCTTTCCCAAAAATAATGAAATGAAGCGGATGGACATAAATATACTGCTGGTAAAAAACTGTTGGTCGTGCAGGTCAGCCACGCCGCGCACGCCCGCTAACATGAAGATTGGCCCTCGTCTACAGGTATGATGACGTCACCTATTTATTATATTATTAATATTCTAATTAAAATTACTTTGATCGATGGAAACGAATTGCAGGAATTCTGTCCTCCGACTGCGCCGATGATCCCCGCTCCTCACATTCACTGCGTGGTGGCTCTCGAGAGGAAGGGACTCAAGTACCCGGGCATCTATCGAATCTGTGGCAACCAGGCACAGGTGAGGTGAACCGGGGAGAGTAGGGCCGATTTGGTATTAGCAGATAGCCAGATATAAAGTTAGTATGATGATGTAAACATATGATGATGTCCATTGATGTAAAAGAGATTTCACAATTAGGAGAGCTTAGAACACGCCAAAATGTGCGACTATCGGTGAATTTCCATAAATATTTCAAGCCGTGCAATATTCTCCTGGGCATATCTATCACCAGCAGCTCTTGTGCCTCATTCTATCTTTATCACGGCTAATATTCTCTACTCGCCAATAATTGATGGGAGTTTTCTTAAAAAAATTAACCAGATGCTGGTGCAGAATCTGCAACCCCATGTCCTTTTTAGGATTACCTGGCTTTCTATCCTTATATATATATATATATATATATATATGCTATTTCTTTTGCGAAATAACCTGTCAAAAAATGAAAAATGGAACATAGTTTAATTACGATTGAAATGACGAATAACTGGGTAATACGGGAGGGTAAACTACTCAGGGGAACTGGTTTGATTCTCATTGTTCACTAAAAGACTTGCCGCTCTTGGAAAGAAACTATTATGTCTATAGTTGAAGTTCGATCCAGGGTTGTTGAACTTCATGCCGTTTCGAGTGTAGTAAATTTTGAAATAATGGGGTTTTCGGTTGGACATACTGTTGTGTATTTCCTTGTGCTTGTTGTGCGTATGAACGTTGTGTTGTTGTAGTAGTTTATCGGTAGCGAATAAAGAAGAGAAACGAAGACAACTGGAAAGGGATTAGGGGGAACAGGGGAGAACCAGCGAGGATGGCAAAATCCGTAGAAAGCCTGGGACGATACAATATACGCATTGCGTCGGCAGAGTAATCGTGGTGGGATATTTGTCATCCAAATAATACGATAGAGTTAGGGAGTACGAGGGAGCAACGATATAATGGCGGGTCAGACTTATTACTTAATTAGGATATCTGACTTAGTTGCTTATTGCATTATTTACGATAATATAACAGACTATCTGAGAGAATCAACATATTTCTTCAGCGACTTGGCACTGGCCGATAATTATAATTCCTACTGACGTCGCCAATTGGTCGGCCTCCACGAGGGAAATCGACGAGCATCGCCAGATTTGCGATCCGCTTCCGCGCGGTCGCGGGCGCGGATATCGACAAATTAACTACGGTAGCTTCGAAATTTTTATATCGACTCCAATCACTGCGGGGGTAGGGGCGCTGCATTCCTTGACAAATTCTAAGACTTTTTTACTTCGGAGAGTTTTTCGATCAGATTCCATCTAAGGCCGGAAATCGATAATTCCACTTTTGTTTCGTACATGAAAGCAGTTCCCCAGAAATTTTTCAAGAACTCCCCTAAATATTATTGGTGATCTAGCTTCTGCTTGAATCGACACCTACTCCCGTAGAACAGCGCGATTCAACTAGGCGCGTAAGTTGGTCAAAATGAATTATGGTGTAATTTTTGGGTTACTGTAGGTGAGTGCACAAAGTTGGACGACTTTTCCCAATTGGTGTAGGATAGCTTCAAATTGATTTTCAGACCATTTAACACCTGTTGGGAAATGTCGCCCTAACTTCGCACTCGCATACCGTAACCTAAAAATTACACCATAATTCATTCAAAATTCATGTTGACCAACTTACGCGTCTTGTTGAATCGCGCTGTTCTACGGGAGAATGTATCGAGTCAAGCAGAAGCTAGATCACCAATAATATTTAGGGGAGTTCTTAAAAAATTTCTGGGGAACTGCTTTCATGTACGAACTAAAAGTGGAAATATCGATTTCAGGCGTTAGATGGAATCTGATCGAAAAACTCTGCGGAGTAAAAAAGTCTTAGAATTTGTCAAGGGATGCAGCGCCCCTACCGCCGCAGTCATAGGAGTCGCTTTTAAAATTTCGAAGCTACCGTAGTTAATTTTTCAAATTCCGCGCCCCGCCCGCGCGGATGCGGATCGACATTCTGCCGATGCTCGTCGGTTTCCCTCGTGGAGGCCGACCTACTGGTGAAGTTAGCAGGAATTCGAATTTTCGGCCAGTGCCAAGTCTATTCCGATTATCTCAGATAGTGTGTTATATACAACAAATACTATATTTGCCTCTAAGGAGATTATGAGATTATTGCCAAACAGTTGTTAAAAATCGTCCATATATCCGCGCACTCCGGTCATGTTTAATCGACCATGCCACTTCTAATAGTTCGGGAGAATTAAATACGAGTTCTTAGAAATACCACTGCCTGCTTTATTGTAACTGTTTCAATTCACATTGCTATGAGTCACTACTGAGACCTGTAATAGCCTATTTGTTAAATTCGGATCGGAAGATCGACGGACCCACGTTCCAATTGCATAAGCCGAGACAAAATTTTCCCGCTTCGACATATTTGAAAATTAACCACAACTGGACTCTATTCGCAAATACTGTATTGCATGTATTGCACACTACGTATACTAATTCGATTCATTGCCTCGCGTAGCCTATATCAATCTAACGCTAACAATAGTTAACAGGCGTAACCTAAAAATCAAACGTGAGGATCGAGGTTATCACTTTCCACGTATTGTATAGTCCAAGTATTACGATGATTCGCATCTAAATTGGTGAAATTTCTCATGCACAGAGTAGACCAATCAATTATTTGTTTATTTGATTTTAAAAGCAAAATTGTGCTGCATATCGGATATTCGACGAAACAATCCACTATAAGCCCTCCCTGAAGCGCCGAATTCACGGCTCACAAATATTTCCAGTCTGGCCAGACAATCTGGCGGCGTACAGGAAGGTTCGCACTTTTGATTGCACTATATCGAAGTGAATTCATTGACTAAATATATTCAGTGAAACAGATTCCAACTTGAGGGATCTAGAGCAAAATATAGGGACATAATTAATTTGTTTTGTGAAGCGCATTTCAAAAATGATATTCCGAAACGCACCACATGATGAATTTCAAATGAGAACTAGTCTGACCACAATAACAGCAGACCCAACTTGTGGGTATTTTTCTGAATCTTCATTAGTAGCTCTATAACTTGTATGAAGAGATTTTTGCTTATTATTTTTAGTATTCGAGTAAACATTGAAAGTTCGCGTACTTATGCATATTTAGAGCTTGTTCTCGAATACTAAAAAGAATATACAAAAATCTTCATACAAGCTATAGAGCTACTCATGAGGATTCAGAAAAGTACCCATAAGTGGGGTCTGCCGATATTGTGCTCGGACGAGTTCTAATTTGAAGAACAAAATGTATAAATAATAGTAATTGTGGTATCATGAAGTCAAGAAGCGAGATAAAAATCCCAAACTTTAACAGCAGGTTCATGCCTGATTGTTAGAAATAATGGCTTAACCGCATTATTAAAATTATATTTTTAAATTAAATTATAGTGTATGTTTCAACCACGCCCTCCGTCAATTCACCGCTCATCGGCGATGAATGGGGAGGAATGGCCCGCCGCGAGAACAAAGGAAATTGCCTGATCTGACACGCTGTGCGGTTCGTAATCGTGAAAGTCCAATCGATCACGTATTCGTGAAAGATGTGAAGCAATGAACGTACTGGCGCTTCTTGATACATATTTCAAAAGATTTGCTCTTTGGAAGATCGAACATTACCCTCGATGTGGATCAAGAGAAGAAGATGAAGTTCATGGATATTAACTCTACCGTCCTGATCATCTGCAACCTGAATAAAAGTCACGGAAAACGTCTTAATATTCCTTTTCTTTGAAGTGAATCGTCACTTTGAATTTTGCGAAGCCTCGTGTGGAAGAGATTTTGGAGATTGTAGGCGTATTCAGGTTTTAGAAGTGCGTGATAGGTCTAGTGGCGTCCAACTATTCGATGCTCTTTGCGCTTCGGTTGGAACAATTAAAATAAATTATAGCTCATTTTCTTGGTTAGTATCGATGATGGAGGTGGAAATCAGTAATTCAAAGTTTACACTGTAATCTCTCCTCCCATTGCAGTGGGTGATGCTTCGGCAGCTGCACTCTTTCATCTTTCTCTCGTCCAGCTTCTGCTGTTACTGATCTTTCTGCTTCGATCGCTTTTAGCCGAAACATTTGACGATGAAGAAGTACGGTATGAGAGAGCGAGAACTGTTTTTATTCGAAATTGATTAATCAATCTGAGTTGAAACTCTGACAAGGAAGATATAGGTAAGGGAGCAGTGGAATCGAAATCTGATTTATGTTTATTGTAATAAACAACTGAGTATTTTGGAAGATAAAGAAGAGGGAAAGTGAGAGAAGGATATTTTGTAAAAAAACAGAATAGACTCAAAAAAAACCCAAACTAATCTATTTATCAGTGTGCATTGTTTGGCAAAGTGAGTGCAAGGTGAATTGAGGAAGGTGGACCCTACAACAATGGTGGCCTCTGAAAGAGGTCGCTCACATTTCCTTCATTTTAATTGCCTGGAGAAAGAGCGCTCATAAGAATGGATGGGAGAATCACACCACTACGCGTAGCTACGTTCTTCCGGTTTGAGACTTGGTTTGAGACAAAAGAATCTCCACCCGCACCGGGTGCAGTCGAGTTTTGGAAGTGCATGTTAGGCACAGCGGAGCAGCGCTGCTCGATTCCACATCGGTCCTGAAGAGAAAATATAAATAAATATAGTTTCCTTCGTTATTATTATGACATTGATTTATTGTGAAGTGGAAATAATTGCTAAAGAATTCAATGGTACACAACTCTAATCTCCTTCCTTGCAGTGGATGTTTGTCGTCTTGGAGTTCCTCTTTGCGTCATCTGATGTAGTTACTCCTGCTTCGGCTGCTGCACTCTTTCATCTTTCTCTCGTCCAGCTTCTGTTGTTACTGATCTTTCTGCTTCGATCGCTTTTAGCCGAAACATTTGACGATGAAGAAGTACGGTATGAGAGAGCGAGAACTGTTTGTTATTCGAAATTGATTAAACAATTTGAGTTGAATTGAGAATGAAGATGTGAATGCAACGTCCTCGAAGAGTTTAATGAAGCGAGAAAATTTAGTTTTCGTACTACCATGTCTAGAAAGGAAAACGCACAGCCTAGAGGTTGTAGACTGCAGTGAGCACGGAATCGCCAAGTGCAGGGGTGAAAATATCTTGAAAAGGTTGAAATTCTAGACAACTGGTGAAAGCATAGAAGAGTGCAAAAACATATCAGATTCTAAAGTTATGTTGGCAAATAATTGACCGGAATTGACCATCTCATATCAGGGATTGAGAAATGCTCGACCGATTGTCGATCGTTCATAACATCTGCTGGTGTCTCTTCTCGGAGTATACGATGTAGCCATGAAACTCACAGTTGCTGGATCTTTTTGAGATTGAAATTTTCTCCCCATTCGAATTGTTCGTAAGATTTATAGAAAGGAATTGATGAGTGGCCAAGACTAGTGGTAAGTCGGTTATTATCAAGAATTTGTCATGCTTCTATTTGTTGTATTTTTTAAATATAATAAATATTGTCTGCTGGCTTTGGCGCTCGTCAGTTGCAATATTTTTTGATTGGCTATTCGCGCTCTTGTTTCAAAAGTGCTTGATAGGTCTAGTAGTGCCGAACAGACCAATAACAATCCGATAGCTGTTCAAAATTTATAGCTAATTATGTCGTGTGTTGAGCGTAGTGAGACTTGCATCTTTCCAACTATCTCCAATTATAACAATATCAAATTTCAATAGATTTAATCATAAATATGATCTTGCATGTGCACGAAGAGATGGCAACGTATTATTCTCAATCTATTGGAGAAGATCAAAGGGGATGGGGGAACTGGAACGATCTCCCTCACACCATTGTTCCAGATGATTCCGAAAAACCTTCTCATGTCTTTTCGATTCAATTCAATCAATTCAGCTGCAGCCGCGCAAGTCTTCTTTTGCTGTAGCGGCAATCCAGCAGTCGATGATGACGAACGGACTGTGAAAGCTTGCAGAAATAGCCCATTTTGATTAAATTTGTGTGACTGCAGCTGCAAAAATTCTGCAGCAGGTACATCAAATACGGAATGATCGGATCTCTGATCAGTCGTGTGCGGTCGAAGTTGTTGCATACGACCAATGCATAATCGAGGCAGCCGAGGAAAGTCGAGGGTATCAAGGATTGAATTTAAGTACAATTGAGTACTTTTTAAATAGTGATTGCCTTCTTGTGTTTATCTGATTCTGGGAAATACGAAACGAATGTCATATTGTCAATTTAGTCAAAGACTTTTTTTTATTCAGAGAGCTGTAGGAAAAACGAAACTGCCCAATCAGCTGAGATGTTGTAGATTTCTGTGAGCACGGAATCGCCAAGTGCGATGACCAAAATGAACTTGTAGGGTTGCCACTCTACAACATTCACGCATTTTGTTCCCTGAAACGTATATCGAATGAAAACGCGGAATATTATTCTGACCTAACCTCTAGCCATTTCACTTAGATTGGCTGTAATTATAAAATAGGTCGCTTTTCAACGCGTATGTCAAATACAAGTAAGGGCGCGTTCTTGTTTCGAGAATGATGCACATGTTGCTCACTAGTCGATTGATCGGAGAGTTCACACCTTTACAATGTACTAACATCTGAGACAAGTCTACTCCCGGTAGCAGCAATGAGAACTTATATTTCTGTGATGCACTACTTGTGCTCCCCTGATTTCGAGAAAGATGATGTGAACTCGAGATCGACATTTTTTAAAAAATGTTGTGCGTTTTACGAGCGTTCCCTCCGATAAATGATGCCGACCAATCGCGGGAGATGTTATAGACTGTTGTGAGCACGGAATCACCAAGCTAGAATCTCTGAAAAAAAACTTTGGGTAGCAATCTATATTTCGAGCATTTAGTAGCTTGAAAAGAAGTACATTGATGTAATATATAGGATAATCAAACCACTGCTCTTCAGTGAAGAGTCTTCACACTCTTTATTATATTCTGGAAATTGCGGTAGTTGCAGTGAATTTAATAGCACTGAGTTCGCATCCAGGTGCCGACGGAGATACTGACAATCTCAACTATAATAGTATGTTCTATAAAATCTGTAAAAGAATACCTGGCGACTAATCATCATTGCGGGATCTCGAGGCGGATTATATTTTTTTCAGATCCCATTCTAGGAAATACTAGTTCTATTTTATTCACGAGTTTCAAAGGATGAATTATGATAGCGGGAAAAATTTTAAGCGCATGTTTCATCGTAGCCGTAATTTTCAATCACAAAATGGAATGACCCTATGGAAAATTGATTTTCTTTTTTCGAGTCATTTCGTGATTGAACATTACAACTAAGCTGGGTCTATCATGCAGTTTCAAAACCAAAATGCGCCTTGTATTTTCTCCCTTAGCTTTCGAATTCTGGTCTTACTTTGCTGATTTGCATAATTAGAAGGGGAGAGACACATCGAAATGTATTTTGATCAAAAAATCAACCACGTCCGGGTTCTCCCTTCTGAGTAGCAGTATGAAGATGCACGATCCAAGACAGATGAAATATTACCTCAAATCGGGTATGGAGAATGCGAATCTGAAATAAAAATCGTATTGTCAAGAGAAAATTTTTGAGAAACTTACAATTTTAAATGTTTTTCATGATTATTATAGGAAGATGACACTTTTTATCGTATTGTAATTTAACCAGCTTGTAGACAATTTTATTACGCACCGATTGGAAAACATTCGCTCGCTGTAGGAAAAAAACTGACAGAAATACGGCCATTTGAAGCAGTATGTCATTGCTACCCGTAAACATGCAAATTTGGATAAATGGAGCGGATTGGCGTTGTCCTCGCCCTCATGTTGCCTAGTCTCAATATATTCACCGAAATCCACGATCAAAATTTTTTTTTCTGACGCATGGTTTCCTGCAATCTTACAGGAGATCTGTGATAAATACGTTTTGCTGAGATTTATGATACGATGAGATTGGATACTCGTGTTTCAATAGGGTGGAGTTCGGAGAGGGTCTCCTCAATTTAAGTGATTTTTCTCCTCAAATTCAAAAGTTTTTTCCTGTTACAGCTGAAGATGATAGGGAAACGTTACTCGATGGCCAATGCAACATTCGCTATTGTTAAAAAACAAAAAAAAAACTATGAAAACATCTCATTTCATTGCGGATACTAACAGCTTGTAAGCTCGATTGGTTGGGGGGTCTCTAGGCGATGGATATTTCGGCAAGGTGTATTCGTACGAAATACTAGTACTCTTTTTTCACGCATGCTATTCAGAGTGAAACCTCCTTTGATTCCATCTTTTTGAAGTAAACCTTCTTCGCACTTTACGAGTTCTCTAATAAATGTTGATAGACAATGCGCATTCTGGTTTTGTAAGTGCGTTATAGGTCTGTTGATGTTGAGCAATTCAATCCTCATTTCTTGCCTTGCGGGCAATAAAATACAATAATCACCAATTCTCTCAGCATATGCTTCTGGGTCCACTACTGCTGGCCGCTACAAGCAGAAGCTCCACGATAAGAATGAGGTATAGTTGAAAGAGATAGGCAGGGAAGAGTACGAGGACCTTAATGGGGCTCATTTGAGCACTTGTTAAAAGTTGATTAACTATTGGTGCTTATCTGATTCTGGAAAATATTAAGTAAATGCGAGGCCGCCAATTTCGTAAGAGAATATTTTTTTGCATGATCGAAAATCGTCCTAGAGGTTATAGATTGATGTGGGTACGGAATCACTTTCTATGTTGGATGGCTGAATACAACGACTGAATACTATTTCACATTTTCTCTTTTTAATGGGTACTCATGTTGGTCGAATCTCCGTCTCAAAACGGCCGGAAGGATGTTCATTTCAGTGAGCTCGAAATCACCAAGTCGGATGGAAATGAAAGAGATACGTATAATATTTACATTTTCTTATTTTGTCCCTCATTAGAAAGGCCGAGAGAGCTTGTGAAATTCCCTTTCGGTCAAAGCCTAAGAATCCACGAACTGAGATGTTTTGATGAGAGTGGAATGGTTGTTTCAAGGAGGATTCGCGTTACGCATATGCTAGGTGAACTGGATGAAATTCATTTTCAGCAATTCCGTAGGCGGTGCCTTTTCGAGAAAAAACTACAACGAATAATTAGGTGAATACAGATACTTGAATTGCAGTAGCATACCGGAGAGCACCCTCTTCGAGGGGTAACGCTTGAAGCCGTTGAAGCCCATCACAACCACTACGAGCACACTGGATATGTGAGAAATAGGAAGTCGATTGAAAAAAAGTTGTTCTTTTCTTTCTTTGTTATAATCATTAATACATATATTTCAGGATTGTGCTGGTACTGTCCAGTTACGGGAGTACGTACGTGATGGGGTGCAGGTTCATAACGACCGTCTACTGATGTTTGAAAATAGTTGAAGCATCTATTTCCTATCGAACGGTTACTTATCGTTGAGCAGTGGATGTTTCTTCAGAATCCACCCGCTGGGAATAATAGTACGTGTTCATGCATGATATTAAAATCGACCCGTTTAACCTGTCAGAAATGTCTGAGAAAAGTTGCGTAAAAAGTTCGTGAACTTCTGAGGTGCGTGAAAATTCTATAAATTCTCGAACACTCTGCTGATGAAGAGCCCTCGTGGCGGACGATAAATAAAACAAAAATAAAACTGAATAAAGCTCGGTATTTTAAAGAGAAACAGTTTTTACGGACCTCAGAAGTTCGCGAACTTTTTACGCAACTTTTCTCGCATATTCTGGCAGAAAAAAAAACGGGTCGAATGAAGAAAAACAATAATCACGTAATCATTCTTGCGTAATTGCGTAATTGTGCTGAATTGTTTTTGCAGGGTAGGTACATTCTAGTTGCGGGATTACGTGATAAATTAAGTACCGTCTAGCCGTTCAATGCTCTCAGGTTTTCCCTTGCGAAAAATACAAAAAAAAAAGATTTTTTGTTTCCTTTATTAATATGATGTTGAGTATTAAAATGAAAATTATCAAACGCCTCTAATCTTCATCCATTTCAGTGGGTTTTATTCGCCTTCGCCGTTCTCTCTTCTGCTATAGTTATGTCTGCTTCTTTCTCGGAAAAAAAATATTCATGAAAAAACCGAAATTACATTCTCCGAGATGTCCCATGGAATTGAATTGAATGAGGCATAGTCGTTATTTTTATTATGAAAACCATTACTCAATTACTTACGGTCGACAATTTTTGCTGAGAGTTAATTGATAAGACTTGTAACTCGTTTGATGCGGGTGATATGGCTCTTTTCGATCTCCGATTCTTTACTCATTCCATAATTAACTGTTTAAAAAATAAAGGTAGAAATGAATCTGTAATAGAGAAAAAGTGAATACGGATAAGTTCAAACTCATCGACTAGGGCAACGACATCATCAGTAACCCGAACAAGAGCAAGGTCAGTGACTATACTTGTTTTTCTGCTCTTGTTATTGTACCAATGGAGACACCTGCAAACGCCCCCCCCCCCCCCTAGTGGGTGTCGATTGGTTACGATGTGCACTTGCATTGTATGTTCTTACATGGCGCGCTCAAGTTGCAAATATCTCCATGCAAAAGATGGATGTTGTTTATCAGCGCCTTCCGGCAAGTGAAAAATAAAGAAAAATATTACTGATATTTTTATCCTGCCTCCCGATGAAACCAGGAATATTAAAAGGATGAGTTGGAGTGTACGACTATTTTGGCGCATCTAGTAGCTGATCAAAAATTGAGTGAAGACTGGTCATACATATTTCGTGATGGCGCGCAAGAAAATAACTTGGCCAATTACGTGCTTCCGCGAGTTCTGTGATCGCATCATAGCCAGACGCCAACATATGTCCTCGCTGTTCGCATTAATGCTGCGGAAACCTTCACGGGTGGAATTCCACCCCCTCTGCTAAAATCTCGGGGTGGAAAGTTCAAATTTGAATTCTCGCAATTTTTTATCTCGGCTCCCAGAAGAGCTAGGACCTTGAAAATTTGGCTATGAGATGCAAAACCATTGTACACCCCACTTGCCAATTTGCAAGGTCCTAGCTCTACTGGGAGCCAAAGTACGATTTGCGGGAATTCAAATTTGAACTTTCCACCATTGAGATTTGTGCACACCTTTCCACTTTCCACCCCTGATATTTCCGCAGCATCAGCTACCAGAATATCGAGCACTTAGGGCAGTGAATGGTAGATACACACCACTGCGCAATCGCGATTTCACCCGTTCAATCACTTGCCAGAGCGACGTTCACACATTTTAAGAAAACTATCATATAAAAGAATCTCGTCCCTCCCTGGCGGCGGGTCATCGTTGAGGTATAGACTGTGGATATTTCTATAATTCTCAACTGTTATACCTGTTCATGAATGATATCGAGAAGTTGTTTTTTGATATTTTGGAAAAGATCGTGTGTACTTGATCTTTCGAGAGAAACGATTTTGATAGGCTAGGCGAATCCTGGTTTTGGAAGTGCATGATAAGTCTAGTGGCGCGCAGCTGTTCGATAATCTCAGCTCCTTTATTCGAAAAACAATATTTGCCATTGTTATTTTTTGGAGCCCAAAATCAGAATCAATAATTAAATATTTACAATTTAATGTCTTTTCCCATTGTAATGCATGTTCTTCACCCCCCATATTCTCTCGTGTGTCAATTTTAGGAGGTCGTTAGCTATTCAAATTTGAATAATTTTAATGGAAATGTGATTTTTTAAATTCACATTTCCATTAAAAACGCTTTTGTTTTCAAGCTGACAATTTTAAAAAAAAACGATTTTTGCACCCCGACGATTCGGAACCGCTTAGGCGGGAACTGACTTTTTACGAATCGGCTTTGTATTTTTTTCAAATTGTCGGCAATATTATTGTCTTAACATGTTAAATTAGCCAATGATATTTGAGTAAATAACCTAAAAATATTTTTTGTCTGATAAATTTATATATTTTGTGAAAAACGGTGTGTAAATGCCTGTTCGAAAAACGTCAGTTCTTGATTAAGCGGTTTTTAATCGTCGGGGTCCAAAAAGTCGATTCCATAATTTCGTTTCTAAAATTTATGTTATATTTTCTATTTTTCAGGGTGTCGTTTATAAATTGTCGGTTGTAAATGAAAAGGGTAATCTCGTCAGTTAAAATTCGGGGGTTTTTATGTGATCAGTTTCAGTTTTATGATTCCGAAGTGATCGACCTCCCAATTTTATAAAGGCGCATTCTGGTTTTGGAAGTGTATCATAGCTACTGTGGTGTCGTGCGATGAAATCACACACTGATGGTGGTCATGAATAATTAATTAATCAACATTTACACCTAATCCTCTCTTGCAATGGGTGTTCTTCCCTGTCATAGTTCCCTCGTGCAACATCTATTGTTTCTGTTTCGGCCGCTGAACGCCCAATCACCTCTTGGAGGAGTTACGAGAAGAGAGATGGGCAGCGGGTGGACTAGAAAGTTGAGAAATGTTTCGTATTTTTCCAGGATGGTTGTAGGTTGTGGTGAGCACGGAATCACTAAAAAATAGAGTACTTAGAAAAACGTATGGTAGACTCAAACTACTCGTTCATTCACTTTTAAGCTCAGTAAATTTTTGAAAACTTTGAAAACTGGTTTTGGAAGTGCGTTATATGTTTAGTGGCTTCGAGATGTACGATTTTCCGCGCATTTTCTGAATTCGAAAAAAAACATATCTCTCGTTTTCTTTACTATTATGTTGATGATGAAAGTCCAAATCAATAATTCAATTTACAAATAAATGTTTCCTCCCATTACAGTGAGTGCTCTTCGCACTCGGAGTTCCCTCGCTCTGTCATTGCAGTGTCCGAAACGCTCATTCTGAACCGTTTCAAATATCGAAGCATATTTTCCCTGATTTTCCCGTCGAAAGAAAATTTGGCATCTTGCCAGGTCAAATTTATTTACATTTCGATTTCTCACTTTTCCACGACGAAAAGAATATTGTGGGCGCCGTGCAATAAGGGAATCGGGACGAATGATGAGGATACCAAGAAAGCGTACAGGAATATGGCACAGTGGTAATGATTATCCATTTTTGTTGAGCGTAATAAGAACATTTCGAAAAATATTGATGTTTTTTGTCGTGGGAACGGCACATGAATTGTGAAAAGAGAACAGAACAGTATTTATGAATGACGTGAAGCTCCGAAATCGTAGATGCTATAGGGTGTTGGAGGAATATTATTTGTTTCTAATATTTTTAATCGACGAGAGCAAAACTGTAACTCAGAAACTTGTTGCATGCGATGTTTGTAGTTTTCATTCTCGTTCCGCAATTCGCAATTCTCGATAATTTCTAGGTGGAAGTCAGTGAGGAGTAATCGTCTGACTCTCTTCCTTAGTGTTCTCTCGACAGCCAGGCTATGGGAGAGCGCAGGCATATGGAGAGAGCCAGACCTTTGCTACCAGTGGGAATGACGCTTCGGGTGTGACATAAGAGCGACAGTCAATCTGTGCATTCAATCGTACTTGTATTGATCACTTTACAATAATATCATCTTTTCTGTAGATGGAGCATAGTTATGTGATGAGAGGGCGACACGGGTCTTGATGGAGCAGTTCGGCGAGGACTAGAAGCTGGTGCAGATCTTCCTCAAAATATGGTTTGGATGATCCATTTGAACGCATCCGATGTGACGCGTCGAAATGGATAACCCGTATCCGTTCGGCCATCCTTACAACGCTGTAGTGTATTTCGTTCAGAGACTTTTCCTCTCCTGTAAGCTGATATTTCTCGATTTTGGCTAGCGCAACAAAAAATGTGTGACTTGCTAGGCGCGCTATAGAACGCATGTTAGGTTTCATGGTGTCTACCAGTTCGATGCTTCGCAGGAGTCGTTCTGAAAAATAAAAATGAATAATCTTTCTTTTTAGTTACTATTAGGTTGATGTTCAATCAAATCAAATCAAATCAAATTTATTCAAGCATCAGGTCACGGGCCTGTTGAATCATGCATTCGTTCCACTTATCGGGGTATCTTCTGCTTTTGTCGGCCCAGTTAACTCCCAAGTGGCGCACAAGTTCGTCTCGCCACCTCATTTTGGGCCTTCCGATCAGTCATTCTCTGTCCCAAGGTGTCCATTGAGCTAATCGCTGCGTCCATCTTTCATCATTAAACAAAGCTATACTTCTCGCCCATTTCCATTTCCTCTGCATTGCTCTTACTCGAACATCTTGAAGGGGCACTTTGTTTGAGAGCCAGTCATTGGTTTTTCTGTCCATCCTCGTTACGTTTGCCATTTTTCTCATCATCGAGCGTTGAGCTACTATCAACCTTGATCTTATTTTCTTCGTAGTGCTCCATACTTCACAGCCGTACAAGAGCGCAGGTTCAATACACATTCGATAGACTCTTGCTTTTAGTCCCATTGCAACGCATTTGTTTGTAAGAAAATCGTGAAAACGGTTAAACGCTTTCCAACCGCTTCCGATCCTCCTGTTTATTTCTAGCAGAAGAATATTGTCGAATGATAAGCGGACGCCAAGGTAAATGAAACTGTTCACGTAGATCAATTGATCTTGATCTATGAACAATGGCGTTTGATTTCTATTTGACATGGCGACAGTTTTCTTCTTATTGATCGTTAATCCGACTTTTGCACTTTCCTTCACTAGTTCATCCATCATTCGCGATATTTCTTTTGGGTTGTGGGAAATTAAAACAATATCGTCTGCATACCGTAAGTGGTTCATTTCCTTTCCATCTATGCTGATTCCATAATTCGACCAGTCAAGTTCACGGAAGACACTCTCCAATACACAATTGAATAAGTGTGGGGATAGGGGGTCTCCTTGACGGACACCTCTGCCCACTTCGATTGGAACTTTGCTTCTTCCTACTTTCACGAAAACTTCAGCACGATCATATACATCTCTCATTGTATTGATGATTTTTGAATGAACACCTTGTTGACAAAGGGCACTCCACACGCCACTAAACTCCACAGAATCGAACGCTTTTGCGAAGTCTATAAAGACGAGATAGAGCGGGAAGTCGTATTCAGTGGAGCGACAGATCAATTCGTTGAGTGCGAATATGTGATCTGTCGTGGTATAGTTCTTGCGAAAGCCTGCTTGTTCTGGTGGCTGATTTTGTGACAGTGTACGTTCGATCCGGCTATCGATTGTTGATGTAAACACTTTGTACACCAGATTCAAGAGAGCGATTGGCCGATAATTTGCGATTTCTAGGTGACTTCCTTTCTTATAAATGAGCGAGATAAATGAATTTGGCAATTTTGGGGGCACAGATTCCTTGGAGATCCATGTATTGAAAAGTGTGCATAGTGGGTTGATAACAGTGTCAGATGCACATTTGAGCATCTCAGCGCTGATCTTGTCCGGCCCCGGCGACTTTCCATTTTTCAATTTCCGAATTGCCATTTTTACTTCGCTTTCAATTATTGGTAAGAAGGGATCACTGGCCTTGAATTGCAATCTTTTCGGGCGTCTCGTTCTTTGAAACAGAGCATCGTAGAAATTTTTGACAACTCTGTTCATTTCATGTTTCGTATTCGCCACCGAACCGTCACTCCTTTTCAGTTGATAAAGTTTGGTATTGCCTACTTGTGATGATTGCAGAGCTTTCTTCGTACTGTAACCATATTCAACGGCTCGTCGAACAACTTCCAAATGACCTTTTCTGATATCGTCTTGGATTGATATTCGCAACGCCTTGCTCGTGATAGAGAACATTACTCGGTTGATTGGAGTGGGTACATTGTCTCTAAGGCGTCTTCTTTCGATGAACAATCTCTTCGTGCGATGGGAGAACCTCTCTTCTTTTACTACCACTTTCATGGAGTCATTGGCTACTGATCTCATAGCGGAAGCAAGACTTTCATAACTGGTTGTATCTTTCCTTTGTAACGAGAGTATTGCAGCAGCAAATTTTGCCTGATCGAGAGTATGAACTGGCTTCGGCGCATGATAAATTTGCTTCACTTTCGATTGTATTCGGACTTTGGCCATTAGCAGCCTGTGGTCAGTTGATAGATCGAAGCTTCCGATTACAGTCACATCTTGAACTATGCTGGGGTTTAGGCTCATCACATAATCAATTGCATTACGAGTTCTCATGTTCGGACTAAGCCAGGTCCATTTGCGGGTTTCTCTTTTCTGAAAGCGTGTATTTTGAACGTACAGCTTAACTTCGTTGCAAAAGTCGACTAGGGTTTGTCCTCTTTCATTGCGTTCGCCATATCCATGCACTCCTATGAACTTTTCAGTGTTCTCTTCGCGGGAACCGATCTTCGAGTTAAAATCTCCGAGTACCACTAAATGCCCCTTTCCACCCCCCGGTCGGCGAACACGACGGGCAGAGGTGGCAATTAGGGAACTTAAATCATTGAGAAATCGATCGAAGACATGATCAGGATAGGCTGAAGTGGGTGCGTAGGCAGTGATTATGCGCAACCCAATTGTTGGTAGATCGAGGTACGAGATTCGTTCGTTAACTGGGTGGAAGATGCAGGAGTTTGCCCATCGATTGCTAACAAGGAAGCCAGTGCCATGGGCTGATTGAGTGCCATATGCCACTAGCAGGTGTTGTGAGTGGGCTAGGGTAAGGCAAGTTTGGCCTTTGCGTCTTATTTCTTGAAGAGCAATGACGTCAAAAGGGCATCTACTCACAGCATCTTCTATCTCAGCCACCCGGTCGTCCTTCTTGAGCGTTCGACAGTTGATGGTCCCGATGCGTAGGTTGGCGACGGGCATGTGGCAGACAGATACCACCGACGGTTGTCCAAGTCGACGTCGGGGGACTCCCAAACGAGAACAAACAGAGAGGAAAGTCGAGACCGACCACCCCTCAGCCGCGCTCGAATCGAATGGAGTTGTTTTTGATTTTGTTCAATAAAAATCAAAAATAAATAAGTCGACAATTGAACTTATCAACTTCTTTTTTTCAATGGTTGTGCTTCATCTCCGGGTTCCCTCGCTTGGCTTATGCTGCCTCTGCTGTTTCTGCTAGTAGGAGGTGGAGGAGGTAGGAGAGATAGAGGGCGAAGAGAGTATCGAGTGATGTATTATCAAGTCTGTGCTCTCATTACAACTATCATGTGTGCTCTCATTACAATTCCCAAGAATGAGAATTTACAATAATGAAAATGTTATGGCAGGAGTACGATGGTATGGGCGTCAAAATGATGAAGGAGAGGATGAAGAGCTACTACAGATATTCCTAAAACATGGTTAAAGTCGAGTCCAACCACCCCTCTCATGCCTTTTCTCAATTGAGTTGTTGAACAGGGAAATGGATAATGTTCGCAATGTCTTCAATTAAGAATTGTTTTCTAGTAACGATGATGCATGGTAGGGAAAAAATTCTTTTTCTTTGATGACTGAATAGAAATTCAGTGATTTGCAATGCATTTCTTCCATATTTTCATGCATAATCTAGATTGATTGATCTTTACGAGGTGAAAATCTCTACAAGAACCTATACTTTTTCTGGAATGTGATTCAGAACAAAACATTTCCTGTTTTTTTTAAAGTTAATCGTATTCATTTTTGTCGAATGTGTTAGGCTCACTCTGGTTTTGGAAGTATATATACTATGAAGTATATATCATATATCATATCATCGGTTGCATTGGCGAATTCTGGTTTTAGAAGTGCGTGATATTTCTAGCGGCGTTTACATGTTCGATGGTCTCAACTTTTAGTATGGAAAAATATTAATAAATCACCTCTTGTTTCTAATTTCGTAATATTTGCAGCATGTACAAATGTGCTGAAGCATCGACATTTCTGGAGGGTGGATTACAAATTATTCACACAGCAAACTGAACTTCATCATTGTTTTTTCCGAGTCGACACAGCCTACGCATTGAGAACAGTTAATTCTCAGATTATACGAAAGAGACATGGAACTCTGTAGCTGCTGGCTGTTTTGTAACTGAAATTTGCCCTTGTCCACTAACTATCTGCGTAGTTGTATTGAAAAAATATGTATGCAATTTGTTCACCAGGACTATGATAAACATAAAGCTTCCATTACGTGGCTGTTTTACAGGTACCACTTGGAACCTCGGCGGGGGTTCAGAGAAGAAGGAGAAATTCAAAGAAATTTAACTATGGATGAGATCATCAGCAATGCGAACAAGCGGAAGGTTTGTGCTGCGATTATAATTTATGCATTTGCTATTGTTATTGTATGTTTGTCATTAATAAAATGATAAGTGAACAATTAGGGAAAATTTTAATATTTGCGTAGATGTGGAAGCAAGTGAAATTGGCGTTTCGGAAGTGGTACAAGATCGAGACTCGATCTGTGAGACCGATTCTTGCGCGAATTATTATCTATGTTTATAATAAAAAAAGTTTGACCGGAAAAGTCGTCAAAATTTTGCACTCACTTACAGTAACCCAGAAAATACTCCATAATGCATTCATAATTAATTTTGACTTCCTTATTGACAATTTTAATTCGCGCCTTTCTACTGAAAGACGTATTCGCTCAAGCAGAAGCTATGGTACACATAATATTCAGGGGAGTTCTTGAAAAATTTCTGGGGAATTGCATTCATGTCTGAAGTAAAAAACGATTTTATCGATTTCCGACGTTAGGTGGAAACTGATCAGTGTTTGAAACCTTCAAATTTGAGAAATATCGAGGTGAAAAATATGATTTTCAAGAATTGTAGAAATCTTCGATTTTTTCAACAGAATTGAGCATGTCTATGTTAGAAATAATCCAATTATGAAAGAAAAGAAATATCTGAACGATTGACGAATTTGTGAATTGAGCATATATTTTTCGTTAGCGTAACATATTCTCACCCCGAGGGCTTCTCGCTCGCATTTTTCCTTGATTAACATGGGTACGTAGATTCTGAAACTGTAATAAAAATCCACTAAAAGGTGGGGTTCCAAGCGAGATATGAATTTTTTTATGAACCTCGACTCTGTTTTTCGATACTTTCAACGTGATTTTGCGCTCACACGGCTTTGGTCTGAACATGAAAGTTTTTTTTAAATAATTTTCCGCGCATTGAGCACAAGCTGGCCACTGTAGCTCAAAAATGAACCATGTTACGTCAGAGCCGGAACGAAGTACGGAAAATACCTAAAAGCCGGTACCGGGACAAATCGCTAGTACAAAAGTTTTCCCGTCTCCACTGGACTCTGCCATAATTTTCTTTTGGATGATGCTTAAACTTTTGCAGCTAGTTCCTCAGGTGTGCGCTTTTCATGCAATCTCTCAGAAGACGTTGAACGGTTCAAACACCCGAGCTATGCTCGTCGAGTACTACGCGTGGGCACATTTAGGGCGATTCGAGTTTCCGCACATTGCCAAAGGTCTTCACAAATACGTTCACTGACTCAAAAAGTATCTCATATGAGATGAATCGCGAGAGAATCGACCACGCTGCGGCGGTAGGAAAAAAATGTGTCCTATCCTCCAACAAATTTACCTACTAAGTCCTATCCTCCAACAAATTTACCTACTAAGTATTTCAAATGATGCTCTTTCAAACTGCGCCGTCAGAATTTTGATCGGGTGGACCAAAAGTGACGTAACTTTGGAAATCGGAAAAAAACTTTCTGGGTTTTCATGCTTAAAGGTCCTCCGAAACCACCGATTTTTTTCAAATTCGCGGCTAGTGATTGAACCGCAAGCCCTTCCGCGCAATTTCAAAAATTGTACAGTATCATACAGTAGATCGAGCACCAGCGGGATACTGTACAAGGCATGTATTTTCGGGTCATGGTCGATAATTGTGTCATGGTAGATCAAGACTAAGTACCGTACACAATCGATCGTACAGTACTTCTAGATACCGTATACCGCTACCGTAATCCCTATTATCGAGAACTAACTTTATTTTCATAAAGTCAATATACCGTACCTAATTAATCCTACAGTACCCATACCGTAACCCAGTGTACAGTACCCCTTGCTACCGTAATACACACCACTGCGGTCAATCGTAAACTGACTTTCCAAAACATTTTCTATAGAGTTGATTCTTGCTCTATACCGTACCCAATCGATAGTACAGTACCTCCAGATATCGTATACCACTACCGTAACCCCGATTATCGCAAAATAACTTTATTTTTAAAAAGTCCTGGTACCGTGCCCAATCGATTATACACTATCCAAGGAACTACAGTAACCCAGCTCCTTGGGTCAGATCCAGTTCCTTGGGTCAAACATTTTTCTAAATATTTAAAACATTTTTCTAAAAATCCAAAATTGATTATTAAATGATTATACAATAATCTCATATACGGTAGGATACTTTAAAATAATTTTAAATTCGATTTGGGATTATTAGAAAAATGTTTGACCCAATGAACTGGATCTGACCCAAGGAGCTGGGTTACTGTAGTTCCTTGGGCAGTGTATAATCGATTGGGCACGTCACCAGGACTTTTTAAAAATAAAGTTAGTTTGCGATAATCGGGGTTACGGTAGCGGTATACGGTATCTGGAGGTACTGTACTATCGATTGGGTACGGTATAGCATGTATAGCAACTCAATAGAAAATGTTTTGGAAAAAAGTCAGTTTAGGATTGATCGCAGTGGTGTGGAGTACGGTAGCAAGGGGTACTGTACACTGGGTTACGGTATGTGTACAGTAGGACCGGTTGGGTACGGTATCTTGACTTTTTGAAAATAAAGTCAGTTCTCAATAATCAGGGTTACGGTAGCGGTATACGGTATCTATGTGTACTGTACTATCGATTGGTTATGGCTCTAGTCTTGACCTACTCATGACCTACTATCACATGCCTTGTGCACCGCACCCCCTCACACTCGCTGCCATTTCTGAACAGCTATGAATACTACCCTACAGTAACCACTATTTGAAATTGTCTCTATCCTACCACGATCGTGCGGTTCAATCCATTCGATATTTCACACATTATGGCTAATTACGAGCCCTGGGGCTATTTTCGTTCAATTTCTTTGTTGATGGCACATTTTTCTACTGAATAACAACGTTTAAAACAATATTAAGAGGAGGTAATTTTTGGCTTTCGGAGGACCTTTAAGTTGTAGTACATACATGTGCCTCACTTGACGCCAAAAAGGAAAGAAATCGGGGTATAAACAAAAAAAAATGCTCTCACTTTTGTAAGGCGACCCCAAAATGAGTTCTGGACAAGAGTACTTCCGTATCTTCAATTGGCCTCATTTGGGCTCAAAATCGTTCAGAATCTTCCAAAACAACATTATAAGTGCCTTCCCCCATATTATAGCACTTTCATTGGTCATAAGTGGTCACCTGACAGAAAATTTGAAAATCGGTATTTTGACCAATTTCGACATGCGGGATGGACCCAAATGCACTAAATGGGTTTCAAATAATGTAAATACATTCCTCGAAACAGCTCATAGAAAAATGCCTCCTGAAAAGAGGATATTTCGTCTGAAGAATCCAAGGAAAGACGCAAAACGGTGCCCCTGGTCAAAATAGACATAGAGACTCGGTATATGGATAAAATGTAGAGCACGATGAGCTAAGCATTTCATCTGTTGAAAGTGAGCCTCTCTATCTTTACGTTGAAGCATGCTACAGAGCCTGGAAGTTCGCCAGAAACGACGGGAAACGGGCCCTGGGGAGCGCTAAATCGAGGGGAGGGAGAGGGAGGTCAGACGGCGAGAGAGCCAGACGGTTAGAACGCGCGCTCTCGGGGGATTATATCCTATTTCTGCAAACTTCCAGGCTCTGTAGCACGCTTCAACGATAAGATAGAGACTCACTTTCAACAGATGAAATGTTTATCTCATCGTGCTCTACATTTATATCCATATACCGAGTCTCTATGTCTATTTTGACCAGGGGCACAGTTTTGCGTCTTTCCTTTGATTCTTCAGGCGAAATATCCTCTTTTCAGGAGGCACTTTCTTTGAGCTGTTTCGGGGAATGTATTTACATTATTTGAAACCCATTTAGTGCATTTGGGCCACTCCCGCATGTCGAAATTGGTCAAAATACCGATTTCCAAATTTTCGGTCTGGCGAGAAAGTGCTATAATATGGAGGGAAGACACTTATAATGTTGTTTTGGAAGATTCTGAACGATTTTGAGCCCAAATGAGGCCAATTGAAGATACGGAAGTACTCTTGTCCAGAACTCATTTTGGGGTCGCCTTACAAAAGTGAGAGCATTTTTTTTGTTTATACCCCGATTTTTTCATTTTGGCGTCAACTGAGGCACATGCATATACTACAACGTAAGCATGAAAACCCAGATAGTTGTTCCGATTTACAAAGTTACGTCACTTTTGGTCCACCCGACCGCCCCGCACCAGGATGAAGACTAGGAATGATGACCTCAACGGTGAAGTTGTAGAGCATGCTAATAGCTTTCTTTTCAAATAAAGAACGACCTTCTATCTTCATTTTAAACGGATTTATGAAAATTTAAGTGAACGCGATTTGATAGTTGAAAAGTGACAGTACCAAATTTGGCCTTCTGAATCTCGAGGTTGACGACCGATATCAAAATTCTGACGACGCAGTTTGAAAGAGCATCATTTGAAATACTTGTAGGTAAATTTGTTGGAGGATAGGACACATTTTTTTCCTACCGCCGCCCACCCCCCTCAAATGGTCGATTCTCTCGCGATTCACCTAATATGGAGTTTGGAAGCTCCAAACAAAAGTTCCAAAATCCGACCGCCCACTTCGGCGCACAACAGAGAATGAGGGGTCAATACGGCTTCCTAAGGTCAATTTTCGTGATCTACATGAAAAAGTATCCTAGGCACAAATTTTTAGTTTTTCGTTGTATGGAGATATTAGGGTGTTCCGAAAGTTCGTTCACTATTTTTCATTATTTTTTTCCTTCGAACTATAATGATCCATACCAAATACTTTTATATTTATTGCATGTGAGTGTTTACTATATTATTCCGCTATCAGGTAGTGGAAACAGTATCTCATTTCGGTAAAATACGCTGAAAAGTCGATTTTCGGTCATGCCGTTTAAAAAATTCTAACTCAATTTGAGAATATTGTATGAGACCCATGTAGAAA
The DNA here is from genome assembly GCA_036245805.1 of Pristionchus mayeri. NCBI lineage: Eukaryota > Metazoa > Nematoda > Chromadorea > Rhabditida > Neodiplogasteridae > Pristionchus > Pristionchus mayeri. The sequence goes on along the minus strand of BTRK01000004.1, from coordinate 40,339,734 downwards.
CCATAGAAGGAGATGTGTGTACGGTTATTTTTAAAATATTCAGTAAACAACTATCTTTAATAGAGCAAAAATTTCAATTTTCACTCGATTTTCGGAGGTCGATTTTTAAAATTATTAGAATTTCTCATACTTATTCGAAGCGTAAGTTGCTCAAAAAATGGTTTTTCTTAGTTGCTATATTACCAGTAAACCGTAAGCTTTTTTGCTGGAGGGTTTGTGGGAGTGTGGGAGTGGGGGCGCTAAGAGCGGCATCGGGGCACATGCCCAGCAGACATATGTCCAGCTTTGGTCCCTCTGGCAAAATTTTCAGGAGGTCCAAAAAACAAAGGTTTTTCCGTCTGTTCAGGTTACGGTAGCCACTCATTTCTTCGCCACCAAAACCCTCGCACTCTATCCACAATCCAATAGTGCTGATCGACTTGCTTGGCCGCGGCAACTATATTCCCAGAATTTCGGCCTAATCGATTACCGTATTCCTTGAAAGTCAACTCGGTCAGACCTTTTTCCGTGGAGCAACCTATTTCGCAATACTTTACGACTTTTTGAAAAACGGCGTATTTAAATTGTTTGTTTGGTAAATCATGATTGTCCTTGAATTTAATGTTTTTTGAAAAATATTTCAAGATTTTATCATGGCCGAGTGGCTAACGGGATGAACTGGAAAACGAAAAGTTGGGAGTTCGGTGCCCGTCGGCGTCAAAACGTTTTGACATGCTTCGAAAAAACCAGGGAATGGTGGGGAAAATAATTTATGATTGCGGTAGGTCAAAATTAGCGCTGGGTCAGATAATATTCGATGGGTCGCACATATGACTGTCGAATTTGTACCTTTTTTCGAATATTCACAGAAGTGTATCCAAGTCACGAGTCCGTTATTTTAAACCCGCCTGTAACAGAACGTAGTTCCCCGCTATTGCTATATTACCTTAACCCGTAAGCTTTTTTTGATCTGGAGGAGGTGGGCGGATGGCGTGTTTGGGATCGTGTGCGCGAGCGGCCTACATGGTCTGCACGCACTTAACATCTAGAAATTTGTCACGCACACTTGAATGATATGCAAGAATGAGGTGTCACGATGTTTGTCCGTCCGTCGGTACTGTAGATTTGGGCTTTTCGAATTCCTGCGAGAGCAACGCATAGCCTCTGCAATCCAAGCATGGTGGAAGGCATGGATGGCCAGACTAGCATTTTCCACCGTACCAAAAACCAATCGATTGCCGTATTCCTTGAAAGTCAATTCGGTCAGATCTTTTTCCGGGGGGCAACCTTATGATTTTTTGGGAAACGCAGTATTTGAAATCTTTCTATGGTGTAACATGACTGTCCTTTAATTTAATTATTTCTGAATATAATGTTGTAATTGTACCATGGCCGAGTGGCTAACGCGATTGACCGATAAACGTGATGTTGGGGGTTCGATGCCCGCCGGCGTCAAAACGTTTTGCCACGCTTCGAAAATCTTTAGCTTGTTGGACAAAATACCGTATGCTTATGGTAGGCTACCGTAACCGAAAGCTACCGTATACCGTGGCGTTGTGTCAGACGCTGGGTCAGATTCGTGATTTCGTCGGCGGATCGACGCAAAACTTCAATAACATACTCATAGCGTGTTTCCGAAAGCTACCGTATACCATGGCTTTGGGTCAGACGCTGGGTCAGATTTATGATTTCGTCATAAAATTGATTCAAAACGTCAACAACATACGCTCATGATATCCAAAAGCTACCATACCCATTTTGTCCTCGTAAAAATACGTAGTTGCCCGCTAGTTGCTGCTTTACCATAACCCGATAGCTTTTTTGACGTGGAGGAGGTGGGGAGCTGTGCGTTTGGGTGTGGGTGCGCATCGGTCATGTATGGTCAGCAGATATGAAACCTAAGCAATTTCATGAAACACAAATGTAGGAGGTGCGAAAAACAGGTGTCACGTTGTCCATTACCGTAATCTTTTCTTTGCAAACGTGACTAGAGGGGACAGCGTACATCTTCTGCCATCCAAAAGTACTATTAAGCTTGCCTTGCCGAGAAACTCTTTTTCTCAAATACCCGAACCAATCGATTACCGTACACCCTAAAAGTCCGGTGGGGCAACTAATATTCCAGAGCGCGCACAAAATATTTTTGGAGAAACGCAGAATTTGAAAAGTTTCAATGGTGCATTATGACTGTCTCTTAATTTAATAATTTTTAAATATATTGTTGTAATTTTACCATGGCCGAGTGGTTAACGCGATAGACTGGCAAACGCAAAGTTGGGGGTTCGATACCCGCCACCGTCAAAATGGTTTGCCAATCGTCGAGAAGTTTGGGCATGTTGGGCAAAATACCGTATGCTTATGGTAGGCTACCGTAACCGAAAGCTACCGTATACCGTGGCCTTGTGTCAGACGCTGGGTCAGATTCGTGATTTCGTCAGCGGATCAACGCAAAACTTCAATAACATACTCATAGCGTGTTTCCGAAAGCTACCGTATACCATGGCGTTGGGTCAGACGCTGGGTCAGATTTATGATTTCGTCATAATATTGATTAAAAACGTCAACACCGTATGCCCGCGATATCCAAAAGCTACCGTACCCATTTTGTCCTCGTAAAAAGGCGTAGTTCCCCGCTAGTTGCTGCTTTACCATAACCCGATAGCTTTTTTGACGTGGAGGAGGTGGGGAGCTGTGCGTTTGGGTGTGGGTGCGCATCGGCAGTGTATGATCAGCAGATATGAAACCTAAGAATTTTCTCGAAACACAAATGTAGGAGGTGCGTAAAATAGGTGTCACGTTGTCCATTACCGTAATCTTTTCTTTGCAAACGTGACTAGAGGGGACAGCGTATATCTTCTGCCATCCAAAAGTACTATTAAGCTTGCCTTGCCGAGACATTGTTTTCTCAAATACCCGAACCAATCGATTACCGTACACTCTAAAAGTCCGGTGGGGCAACTAATATTCCAGAGCGCGCACAAAATATTTTTTGAGAAACGCAGAATTTGAAAAGTTTCAATGGTGCATTATGATTATCTCTTAATTTAATTATTTTTAAATATATTGTTGTAATTTTACCATGGCCGAGTGGTTAACGCGATAGAGTGGCAAACACAAAGTTGGGGGTTCGATGCCCGCTACCGTCAAAACGTTTTGCTACGCTTCGAGAAGCTTTGCTATGTTAGGCAAAATACCGTGTGCATGTGGTAAGCTACCGTAACCGAAAGCTATCGTATACCGAGGCGTTGGGTCAAACGCTGGGTCAGATTAATGATTTCGTCGGCGGATCAATGCAAAACATCAATATGAAAATGCTACCGTAACCGAAAGCTACCGTATACCGTGGCGTTGGGTCAGACGCTGGGTCAGATTCATGATTTCATCGGCGGATCAATGCAAAACATCAATATGAAAATGCTACCGAAACCGAAAGCTACCGTATACCGTGGCGGTGAGTCAGACGCTGGGTCAGATTTATGATTTTTTCGGTTTTTTGTAATCATTCGGGATAATATTTTTACATTTATTAGAAAGTCATTCTATTGGTTTAGACGTAGTTCCCCGCTAGTTGCAACATTTACAATAATCTGAAAGCTTTTTGTGTCTGGCGCTTTCGATTCGAATGGGATTTTGATAGTTTCTGTGCAATTAAAATACAAGGTCAGCAGACGAAAAAGATTTCCGAACTTTCCAGAAGAAAAATTTTTACGACCACAAAAATGGTGTACGGTTGTCCGTCCGTCTACCGTAACCTGGGAGTGGCGTTGGAGCAGATGTTGTGTCAACTTCATGATTTCATCAGAAGATCAAATCAAAATGTCAATACCTTGCTCCTACCGTAAGCGAAAGCTACCGTAACCCGTAGCCGTGGGTCAGACGCTGGGTCAGATTTATGATTTCGTCGGAGGATGGATGGAAATCATCAATATCGTTCTTCTAACGTAACACTAACCTACAGTAGTCCGTGTCGCTGTGTCAGATGATGGGTCATATTCATGATTTCGATAGTCAATTTATGAAAAATGTCGATACCATTCTTCTTTCTAGCAAAATCTAGCGTTGGGACGGACGCGGCGTGAAAACCATTATTATTGATGCCATCAATGGGGGATTATTTTTAATATTCATATAACGTCTAACTTTAAAAGAAGCGTAGTCGCCCACTAGTTTGTATTTACTAGAAATCGTTTAGAACCGTTATTAAAATGAAATTCGCAACTTTTTAAAATACTGTGTGGAAAATCATGACTTTCGCAGTGCTTTCGTAATGTGATATGGGAGATCGCGATCATGCGCAATTTGTTTACAATAAACTACCGACTCACTGGAGTCGATGATCTGGTATATATCTCTTCATAGCAAAGAACTGGAAATGGGGGTGATTCTGTTGAGATCAGGATTAATTCATTTATTTTTGCGAAAAAACTAAGGACTTCGGATCCTGAAGTATGGAAATTGTAAAACAGCAGACGCCCTATCCAGCGCCGCTTACTACAACTTTATAAGATTAATGGCATTTGAGAAACAATTTTTCAAAAAAGTAGTGAACGAACTTTCGGAACACCCCAATATCTCGCTTCTCAGACTTCATCTGTTAAGCGAAGGAGTTGCGTTTCACATGTGCTACGTGAACCTGACGAATTTCGTTTCGGGCAATAGGGAGAAGATAGTGTCGAGATTGTAAAAACTAACTGTAATATAATATTTCGAATAATATTATTCTTAACATGAATTGCAGAAGCATTTCGGAGGGCAGCCTGGTTGAACGGAGAAAAACTTCGGGCTGATGATTCAAACTCTGGATCTGTGGATTATTTTTCTATTGCAGTTCGATTCGATTGATGGCGAGGAGGGAGGTGTCGGTGCGTTCGGACAACCTGGTGATCGGGTACGGTACGAGTATTGATTGATTGGTTACGGTGGTACTAGGTGGGGTGAACAATTGCGTTATGCCGCCTTTTATATTTCAAAGACGGCATTACTCTACTTCTAATGGTAGTAGAGTAATGCCGAGACGGCATTACTCTACTACTAATCTACTAATGGTTCTCATTCGACCTGGTACCGTTACGGTAGATACCAGTTAGATACGATTCTTGTTAAGTAACCCACAGCTGAGGGACTTTTGTGAGAGTGGTTTTTGTATTGTGGTGATTGTTTCAAGAAGGAGTCGCGTTTCACATGTGCTATGTGAGCTGATGAAATTCGTTTCAAGCAATGCAGTGATCATCTGGTTTTCAAAATTGTAAAAAAACTATTACAACTGATAGTAAGAAATAAGAACTCTAATCTCCTTCCTTGCAGTGGATGTTCGTCGCCTTCGGAGTTTCCTCTTTCCTCTCCTGTTGTAGTTACTTCTGCTTCTTCCGTTGCACTCCTTCTCTTGTCTCCCGTGCGGCTTCTGCTGTTTCTGCAATTTCCGTCTCGATCGCTGCAATCCGATGATGAGGATGAAGTACGGTATGAGAGAGCGAGAACTGTGTTTTTATTCGAAACTGATTAATCAATTTGTGTGTCGAATTGCGAAAGACTATCGAGGATTGATTTTAGTTAGCGCAAGTGAGCGATTTCCTTGATTATTTACTACTTACGTTTGTGTTTTAGTCAGTTGTTGAGATAGTTTAGGTGAAAGCATCGTAGACAATTGAGTCATTTTTTTATTCTGGGTTCTTCTGCCAACAAGGTCAATCAATCGAGAGGTTGTATGTTGCAATAAGCACGGAATCGCAGCACTGAAGTGTAATAATCAGCCTTTTACTATTGTTTTTCTCTTGCATTTCGACTCGGTTGGGTACGCTAGAAATTATTTATTGATTTATTACGGTAGACATAAACGATTGATATTAATTGATCTTTGACTGAGTAGATGCTGAGAGTGGGTGTTGTATTGTAATGGTTGTTTTAAGAAAGAGCAGTGTTTCAGATTTGCTATATGAATTTGACGAGATTCATTTCGAACAATACCGTGTCTGCGCCGTTCGAGAGCTATTACTACTATTAATAACATATCAAACAATATTAAAGCGGGAGTTTCAGCAAACTCAGCTGGCATAAACTGCCAACGTGCCCCGATTTTAACATTGAACCATAACACAAATCCAAAATATTAAATCATAAAACCAATTTTAAGCAGATATACGCGCGATGAAAGTTTCCTTTTTACTGGGTCCTAATCAGCGGACTTCGGCCGTCGACAAATTTTTGAAAGTTGTGTCTACTGCTCGTTATTCTCAAAGTGATCGTCTTTCTCGATGCCTGCAAGTCGTGTTCTTTGAAATAGAGCTGCATGCTCTACGGGGAAATGATAAGCACAGCCTGTTTATCATCTCTTCTTTTTACATGGTCCTAATCAGCGGACTTCGGTCGTCGACAAATTTTTGAAAGTTGTGTCTACTGCTCGTTCTTCACAAAGTGATCGTCTTTCTCGATGCATGCAAGTCGTGTTCTTTGAAATAGAGCTGCATGCTCTACGGGGAAATGATCAGCACTGCCTGTTTATCATCTCTTCTTTTTACATGGTCCTAATCAGCGGACTTCGGTCGTCGACAAATTTTTGAAAGTTGTGTCTACTGCTCGTTATTCTCAAAGTGATCGACTTTCTCGATGCCTGCAAGTCGTATTCTTTGAAATGGAGCTACACTCTCTAAGGCCAAATGTTAAGCATGGTCTGTTCATCATCTCTCCTTTTTACTGGGTCCTAATCAGCGGACTTCGGTCGTCGACAAATTTTTGAAAGTTGTGTCTGTCTACTGCTCGTTATTCTCCAAGTGATCGACTTTCTCGATGCCTGCAAGTCGTATTCTTTGAAATGGAGCTACACTCTCTAAGGCCATTGAACCATAACACAAATCCAAAATATTAAATCATAAAACCAATTTTAAGCAGATATACGCGCGATGAAAGTTTCCTTTTTACTGGGTCCTAATCAGCGGACTTCGGCCGTCGACAAATTTTTGAAAGTTGTGTCTACTGCTCGTTTTTCGCAAAGTGATCGTCTTTCTCGATGCATGCAAGTCGTATTCTTTGAAATGGAGCTGCATGCTCTACGGGGAAATGATTAGCACAGCCAGTTTATCATCTCTTCTTTTTACATGGTCCTAATCAGCGGACTTCGGTCGTCGAAAAATTTTTGAAAGTTGTGTCTACTGCTCGTTTTTCGCAAAGTGATCGTCTTTCTCGATGCCTGCAAGTCGTGTTCTTTGAAATAGAGCTGCATGCTCTACGGGGAAATGATAAGCACAGCCTGTTTATCATCTCTTCTTTTTACATGGTCCTAATCAGCGGACTTCGGTCGTCGACAAATTTTTGAAAGTTGTGTCTACTGCTCGTTCTTCACAAAGTGATCGTCTTTCTCGATGCATGCAAGTCGTGTTCTTTGAAATAGAGCTGCATGCTCTACGGGGAAATGATCAGCACTGCCTGTTTATCATCTCTTCTTTTTACATGGTCCTAATCAGCGGACTTCGGTCGTCGACAAATTTTTGAAAGTTGTGTCTACTGCTCGTTATTCTCAAAGTGATCGACTTTCTCGATGCCTGCAAGTCGTATTCTTTGAAATGGAGCTACACTCTCTAAGGCCAAATGTTAAGCATGGTCTGTTCATCATCTCACATGGTCCTAATCAGCGGACAAAGTCATCGTCTTTCTCGATGCATGCAAGTCGTGTTCTTTGAAATAGAGCTGCATGCTCTACGGGGAAATGAAATGATCAGCACTGCCTGTTTATCATCTCTTCTTTTTACATGGTCCTAATCAGCGGACTTCGGTCGTCGACAAATTTTTGAAAGTTGTGTCTACTGCTCGTTATTCTCAAAGTGATCGACTTTCTCGATGCCTGCAAGTCGTATTCTTTGAAATGGAGCTACACTCTCTAAGGCCAAATGTTAAGCATGGTCTGTTCATCATCTCTCCTTTTTACTGGGTCCTAATCAGCGGACTTCGGTCGTCGACAAATTTTTGAAAGTTGTGTCTGTCTACTGCTCGTTATTCTCCAAGTGATCGACTTTCTCGATGCCTGCAAGTCGTATTCTTTGAAATGGAGCTACACTCTCTAAGGCCAAATGTTAAGCATGGTCTGTTCATCATCTCTCCTATTTACTGGGTCCTAATCAGCGGACTTCGGTTGTCGACAAATTTTTGAAAGTTGTGTCTACTGCTCGTTTTTCGCAAAGTGATCGTCTTTCTCGATGCCTGCAAGTCGTGTTCTTTGAAATAGAGCTGCATGCTCTACGGGGAAATGATCAGCACAGCCTGTTTATCATCTCTTCTTTTTACATGTTCCTAATCAGCGGACTTCGGTCGTCGACAAATTTTTGAAAGTGGTGTCTACTGTGGTGTCTAAGTGGTATTCTCCATTCTCCATTCTCCATTCTCCATTCTCCATTCGTGCGCGGCTGAGGGGTGGTCGTATCCCACTTCCCTCCCAGTTCGCAATCGAGTGGGAGTCCCCTTGGCGTAGCTTGGACAACCGCCAAGGGTCGCCTGTCCAACGGATGCCGGCTACAACACTACGGATTGGGACTCTCAATGCGCGGACTCTGAGGAAAGCCGATCGACTAGCTGAGTTGGAGGAGGCAGTGAGTGAAGTCCCATTAGATGTCTTAGCCATCCAGGAAATGAGGAGGTCAGGTTTGACCTCTCTCACCCTATCAGGAACCAATCACCTGTTAGTGGGTTACGGTACTCGTTCCGCAAACGGTACCGGTTTCCTCGTAGGCAGTTATTTGGGATCGAACACAACATTCCACTCAGTTAGTGATCGCTTATCGTACCTCGACCTCCCGAACCATTGCCTACGAATCATCAATGCGTACGCTCTGACAGCCTCACATTCTGACCAGGAGTATGTACAATTTTTGGATGATCTCAGCGGATTGATTGCTACTTCCACGCGTCGTGCTCCGCTACCGGGGCGTGGAAAGTGGCGATTAGTTGTGCTGGGTGACTTTAACGCAAAGGTCGGATCGAGGCAGAGCGAGGATGAAGAGTTCATTGGAAGGCATGGACTAGGAAGGAGGAACTCACGAGGACAGATGCTGATTGACTTCTGTGCTGAGACAAGATTACACCTCCTCAACACACGATTCCAGAAGAGAGAAAGCAGAAAATGGACTTGGATGGCCCCGAATATGAGTACAAGGAATCAAATCGACTACATAATGACCCGTGATCTCTCAAGTGTCCTCGATGTGGAAATAGTTGGAAAGTTCAAGTTTACTTCTGATCATTGCAAACACAGAAATATATTTAAAAATTGATTTATGCGTTGCCAAACATCGATTTTGAGCCCTCTTTTAAAAATGCGCGGGTTACTGTAAGAAAAGTTGGACATTATCGTAAGTTCTCTTTGCTACACAAATTTTTTTCCGTATAAGAGTATCCGTCTTTTCACGTGCTTTAAGAGACCATCCACCAGAGAACGTAACACCTGGGCAGGGGTCACGGTTGATCAAAAAATAGATATCCTCCATATTTTTTCTTGAAGTAAGGGACCAAAGTTAGGAGCGCAGGCACCATTGGCTAAGGTGTGGGCTCCATTTTGAAAAAGATACCGTAACCCCTCATTTTCGAGGTGGAAAAACTTTTTCCCAGAAATTCTCGTTTTTATAGTTTTTCTGATGTATTTTTACATTAAAATATCGAATTTTCATGTTAGAATTGCCAAAAAATTAGAGCCAAAAAATCTATTTTGGCGATCCAAAAAGCCACATAATTTTATATATCTTTCTTTAAAAAAATAATACTTTGGGTTTTTGGCATTTTTCGAAACATCATCATATATGGCAAATGTATGGTAATTTTTGCAGAATTTTAAAAATGCCCCATCTTGATGAAATGTTTGCCAGAACTTGAGACCTTAGACAGAACTTGGGAAAAACGTGAAAATGGCTTGATATTGTTGATTGTAAATACTGTTTACAGCCTCCAATCGCCTTCAAATTTCTCCAGGGTGTCATACTAGGTCATATAAACATGTCCAACATCAAAAATTGCCAAAATGTAAAAATTTTAAATTTCGATTTTTTCGGTCAAAATGGTCGAAAAATCGAAATTTCCTTTTTTGCAATTTCATAATTTTTGAAATCCGACATGTTTATACGACCTAGAACGACTCCCTGGCCAAATCAGAAGGCGATTGGAGGCAGCGAACAGTATTTACAATCAGAAATATCTAGTCATTTTCACGTTTTTCCCATAAGGTTCTGGCCAACATTTCATCGAGATGGGGCATTTTAAAAATTCTGCAAAATTACCATAAATTTTTCATATGATGATGTTTCGAAAAATGCCAAAAACCCAAAGTATTATTTTTTTAAAGAAAGATATATAAAATTATGTGGCTTTTTGGATCGCCAAAATAGATTTTTTGGCTCTAATTTTTTGGCAATTCTAACATGAAAATTCGATATTTTAATGTAAAAATACATCAGAAAAACTATAAAAACGAGAATTTCTGGGAAAAAGTTTTTCCACCTCGAAAATGAGGGGTTACGGTATCTTTTTCAAAATGGAGCCCACACCTTAGCCAATGGTGCCTGCGCTCCTAACTTTGGTCCCTTACTTCAAGAAAAAATATGGAGGATATCTATTTTTTGACCAACCGTGACCCCTTTCCGTTTTCTGGTGGACGGTCTCCTAACACGCGAATTTCATAAGCATATCGGAGAGCGGCCTGGTCCAGGGGTAACGCCTGTATTTTTTTAACTGCACCTTCTTTCAAATCCTTCGAACGAGGCCACAACTCTGATGAGATATTGTAGATTGCAATGAGCACGGAATCACCTGCTGAGATGAATAAGTGAATACAACCAGTACTCTCCCTACATCACAATTTTTTAATAGAACCTCATATGCGTCGAATCGATGTCTCAAAACTGTCGAAAAGGTTTCTATTTATGATAGCAATGGTTAATTTTTTTGAAAGATTTTGATATGTCATGATGTAATCGCAAAGGATAAACGCTTGAACCTTTATTCAGGGTGTCCGGAAATTTTTAAGAATTTTCTTGTTGTTTAGTTTTTTCACGAATGGGAAGCGATAACTATAGCCTCGTGGTACTAATGCATGAAGGTAATTGAGAAGTAATTTATGCCATGTTGATTGGGCAACACTATTAACATGTGACGATGCGATATGCAAAACAAATCGTTTTACACCCTCATTTTGAAAATTGTAAATGTCAATGGGATAACAGAAATCAAATTCCAAACGCATTCCAGATAAACATGCATAAGTGTACTATGTTTGGAAATGTTGAAATCATGTATATCTTTGGAGCAATCACAAATTAATGAAACATTTTTGATTTCGGTAGAGTTCATTTCCCTTAGAATATGTATTTTACCCTTGTTCACGAGCACATGAGGGACTCCGATCACCACCCTTTGCTGTTTAGAAGACAACATAGTGAGATTGGTCGTAATGGTATTTTAAATTATCTCTCAGCAGAGAGGACGAAGAAATTGGATAAAATGTCCAAAAATGAGTGAATTTCTGTTTCGGAGTTGCACCAGAATTCTCATCGGCGTTTGCCGATCGAAATCTCCCCTTGTTATTATTGTGCATAATCCCCTTATTGACCACAGAGTTGGCCATAATTACCCGTCGAAAACTGGGTGTATGAGAGTGCATTTACTAAAATACTTAAATCCGTATTTTCGACTGAAAATATCATAAAATTCAATTGTGCAACTGGAATGTTGATGCAATTCCTGAACAGTTAGCATTAATCGATTGCTCAATATATTGTTTACAAATAGATTTGTGAAAGCCGACATATCGATAATGCGCTAAGTTTTTACATGACCATTCTTAAAAATTTCCGGACACCCCAATAAATATATTGAAGCGTCGAAATATATGGATATTAGGTGCAAAATTGTTCACAGTGTAAGCAATGATATAGATTGATTGTTGATGAAGTAGCTGTGGAGTTCACATTGAGAACATCGATTTCTCGGAGAATTCGAAGAAGGCATGAAACTTCGCAGTTTTTGGTTTGGGAATTTAGAAATTTGTTGTTTCCACTCATTCTCGCGCATTTTTTTGAATTGTGAATGAATAATATCAGGCATCTCACGAGTCTGACAAGCCTGGTACAAGCCTGGTACAATCAGAACATTCGAATTTTAGAACTTAACTAGGGGTAATTTTCGTTTCAGAATCCGATTTCATCACCGGCTGCAGCAGAATGCTGCAAACATTCGAGAGTCTCATTTTGAGGGAATTTTACTCACATGTAACGCTAATAACGAAGTAACGAATCGTACTTGAAGTTGTAGATTGCATGGAGCACGGAACCACATACCGTCTTGGATGATTGAATAAAACAATTACTCACTCAATTTCACTCACTTTTATTTTTTCCCTGCCAGACTTGATTCCTCTCCTGAAAGGGTGAATTCTTTCGAAATTCCCCTCAAAATAGTAAATATGGTGGGTGGACAATTGGAGGACTTGCACCGGGAACGAAGTAAGGGAAGTGACGCTTCGGAGGTGACATAAATTCAACTCCTTCTGTGAATGCAATTGAATCTAGTAATTCTCCTTTAATATTAATATCTACTTTGGAGTAATAAATTTTTTAACGCAGGTGTACAGCAATATGTACTGTTCGTGTTCCAATATGGTGAGAAAGTGCTTAGAGAATCGGCAATTTTACTGATCATCCCCAAACCATAGTTCAAGGTGATTTGATCCTACCAATGCATTACCACTTTTAAGTTATTGAACCAGAAAAAATCCAATATTTGCGAGATGTATACCGATATTTTGATGATGCGAAGAGTTATGGTGACCGTATTATTGTAGAGTAGAATTTCTGCGTTTTAGAATTTCTGCATCTTTGAAAATTGTTTGCTTTTCTTGGCGCATTCTAGTTACGTAGTTAAATGATAGGTGTGGAGATGTTCGACAACCAATTCTCCTTCCTCGGATTTTACGAAAAGCACAATGGACGCATCTCCTCCTTGTAACAAATCATCGTTGAGGGATCTCTAGCCGGTCGATATTTCTTAAAATCAACCTTCTGTAATTTTTGATGCATAATATTAAGATCAAAAATAATAATTGTTTTTTTTAATATTTTGGAATATTTCGCGCGAGAGAAATGGATTTTGAAAGGCTAGGCGCTTTCTTATTTTGGAAGTTCATGTCCAGAGGAGTCCTGTCGTTTAATGCCATTCCGATTCGTTAGGAAAAAATGCATATTCTGCTTTTTCTGTGTTGTGGATATTGATGATGGAAGTGAAAATTATATATCGATAATTAAATATTTAAAATACATTCTCTGTAATAGTGGGACAGTCGCCTATTGTGGATGGCACAATGCTTTAAAATGATCGTATCGAGCTGTAACTTGGAGGATGTAACGTATATGACTATGGAGTACTTCCAGATTATATGTGTCACTTTGACCTATTCAAGTTGGATCAACCACTAAACTCCCCCTTGGAATAGCCTCACATCCCAAAGTGCAGCGATGACGCGAGTGACTAATCCCAGTTTTTGAAGCCATAGTGTTGCTCCGATGGTTCTTGTGATCCATATTACACTTATTTGTATAGCATTCTGACAGAGTAATTCACGATTTTAGTTGGGATCGATAGCAGACGCGTTGACAAATATTTCGAGACGAAAATTTATCCATCGAAAACCACACAACTTTCAATATTATGTTTCCTCTGAAGATGGAATACTCAATCTATGGTGGTTATATGAAGCTCCAACTTACCCTATAAGCTATAACACAAGTCTTCTGAGAGATCGCAGTTGCCGTTTGACAAACTGTTCATACTGCTTCAATCTCTTTCAAACTTTGAGGTTTGATGTATCTAAGGTCATGAAATTTTATTTTGACTTGGTGTGGCCGATATATCAAAATCGCCTAAAAGCCGGCTTTCGGAATTTTGAAAATTCAAAAATTCATAACTTCCTTCAACTTTGAGCAAATCGTTCGTGTAGGGCTCGTCGAGTGGAACAATTTTGATGTTGAACACTTTACATGAAAACAATGATTAGATATCGATTTTCTCAAATAAATTTATTTTTGGACTTTTTTTCCAAAATTAATTGCCGGCTCTGAAAATTTTTCGCTAAAGCTGCATGAGATTATTCAGAATCTAAGCACTTTTCTACTAGGGAAAATCTATTTCTGGCATCTGACAGACTGTTCCATTTTTTTGCTGCAAAGCGTCAAATGATGAGATCTTGATGAACTTTTTCAGTTAGCTTGCCCGTTTCTTTAGTTTTTGGAGGAAATATGGTTTGTTTTGTGCACTAAATATCAAATGTATTACATACAAACATTTTTTGAAACTTTAAACCTGTTCCGGCCGAAATTTAAAAATTTCGATTTTTCGAACCTTGAATTTTCGATTTTTTCGAAGTTCCGGACTATAACCATATTATTAGCTAAAATTTATCTGCGAGTTATATAAAAGTCAATAACACATTATTGGGTGCCAAAAAGTGAATATGGCGAAAATTGTAGTCTTGTCTAAATTTCAACTTCTAAAAAAAACGACAATATTTTAATGTGCGTATTCAGTGAAATCATGTTGCAAAATCGCTCGAAATTGATTACATATGATGTGGAAATTGTTTTTAGCTTATAATATGTATATTCCGGAACTCCGAAAAAAAATCGAAAATTCAAGGTTCGAAAAATCGAAATTTTTAAATTTTTGCCGGAACCGGTTAACAGTTTCAAAAAATGTTTGTATGTAATACATTTGATATTTAGTGCACAAAACAAACCATATTTCCTCCAAAAACTAAAGAAACGGGCAAGTTAACTGAAAAAGTTTATCAAGATCTCATCGTTTGACGCTTTGCACCAAAAAATGGAACAGTCTATAAGAAATAGGCGATAGATTTTCCGTAGCAGTAAAGTGCGCAGATTCCGAATCTGTAATAATCTCATGCAGTTTTAGCGAAAAATTTTCGGAGCCGGCAATTTTTTTGAATAAAAAATTCAAAGAAATATTTTTTTCAAATAATCGATATTTCATTTTTGTTTTCGTGAGATGTGCTCAACAGTAAAATTGTTCACCTCGACGAGCCGAACATTTCTCTTTTTTGAACGAACGATTTGCTCAACGTTGAAGGAAGTTATGAATTTTTGAATTTTCAAAATTCCGAAAGCCGGCTTTTAGGCGATTTTGATATCTCGGCCACACCAAGTCAAAATAAAATTTCATGACCTTAGATACATCGACCCTCAAAGTTTGGAAGAGATTGAAGCAGTTTGAACAGTTTGTGAAACAAGGGTATATAATTCATGCATTCACTCAGAAGACCTGTGATAAGCAGTTTTTATCATGGATGTTGGAAGTTACATCCTTTGGATGAATGCTTTGGGCAGTAAATGACTACATGTTGCATTTCTATGTTATTTTTTTTCAAATTTTTCAATGATCAACACATTTCTTCAGCGACTTGGCACAGGCAGAAAATTCAAATTCCTTCCGACTTCACCAGTAGGTCGGCCTCGACGAGGGTAACCGACGAGCATCGCCAGATTTTCGATCTGCATTCGCATGGAAGCTCAATCGAAGGAGGATGAAAAGAGCTTCTAAAATCATTTTTGAATGTTGCATTTTCAGCCCAATAGATCTTGGTTTTGGAATGTGCTGATGATTCATGATGTGTATATTTTTAAAGTGTTCGGTACATAGTTTGACTTTCTTGCAGAATTACAGGTTCATGGACTCAAATAAAAATGCTTTCTTGCCGCAAATATCGAATTTTTAGAGGTCTGAAAATCGACTTTTTTGAAGTATGACAAATTTGAGTTTACTGGGTGTAATCTAAACATGTGAGGTCAGAAACGTAAAATACTGCTAAGAACAGTAAGAAATTATGTGCATCAGCAAACAATTATCTTTATTTATTGGGGTGCCCGGAAAGTTCGTATAATTTTTTGTTTTTATTTTTTATTTAATGCTTTACAATTCTCAGCGACCAATGCATGCCCCCTTCTTTCTCACTACCTCCCTCCAGCGATTGGGCAGGGTCTCGATTCCTCTCTTCCAGAATGCGGGTTTCTTCGAGACCGCCCAGTTCACGAAAGCCCTCACAACTTCATCTCGATTCTTGAACTTCTTTCCTTTGCAGAAGTCAGAGAGAGAGCGGAAGCAGTGGTAGTCGCATGGGGAGAGATCCGGGGAATACGGTGCATGGGGAATCCTCTCGATCTTCAGCTCGTCCATTTTCTTCTGGGTCATCTTCGCTCGATGTGGGCGAGCATTGTCCATCAGAAGAAGAATTTTGCCCTGGTTCAGGAGTCTGGGAGGGACTCTGATCGCGACATCTTCCAGTTGTTCAGAGAAGAGGTCGGCATTGATGCTGTTGCCAGGGGCGAGGATCTCCCAGTAGATGGGACCGAGCACTGAGAAGAAGAAGCAGAGGAGTTCCTTCTTTCCGTGCTCTTCCTTCTTCGGGACGGGCGTGGGCTTCTCATCTGCATCCACCCATTGCAGTCTCCTCACAGGGTTATCGTACGTGATCCACTTCACATCTGTACCGATGATGGAATTGACCCATCGAAGATTGGATCTACGATGGAGTAATTCCCGACAGACTTGAACACGATTTTTCAGCTGTTCGGGGGAGAGGTCATGGGGAATCACTTGTGGGAGTTTCGGCTTCTTCACAGATCGATGGAGGATATCGGACACCGTTGATCTGGGAGTACCAGTATCCTTCTTCAACTCACGCACACTGGCCATGGGCTTGTGCTTCAGTGTGCGGAGAACGAGAGGCTGATCGAGGGAGGGAGGGCGTCCGGAGCGGGGTTGATCATCGAGACCAAACTCCCCTTTCTTGAAGTTTCAGAAAACATATTTCAGAAAAAGGGAGTCTCTGAATCGGGATTTCATAAATTTGTGATCTGTGTGGGTACTTACTCGTTCATTTCCGAGAAGAATATTTTGGTCCACGAATATCGAAAATGGTGAAAATATTTTTTTCGTATTTTGTTCATCATTCTTTAAATCATAACATTTGTATTGCCTTTCCTTTGAAATTGATGTCAAGTTGGTGTCGCAGATATTTCCGCTTCGGCCGCTCTTCGTCCACTCCTGAGTGCACGATGGACAATAAAGTCGAGGAATGTTTTGTTTTTCCTATTATGAAACCCTACAAGCGAGGCCACTCACTTGAATGAGAGTTTATAGATTACAGTTGGCACGGAATCACCAAGAGGGGCGATGTGAAAGTGACAAATGCATGAGCTCACTATTGCGTATTGTTGCCAGAACATCTAGCGCTTAGAAAAATAAATTGTAGAATTGCATCACTATGCTCTCCTTTCTCCCGTTCAGTCACTTGCCAGGATCGGTCAGAAACCTTTGGAAAAATTTAAAAGAATCTCCGCCCTCACCGGGTGCATTCGGGTTTTGGAGGTGCGTGATAGGTTCAGCAGTGTCTTACTGTGCAATCTCTTAGTCTATCTAATGGGAAAATAAGATAAAATAATTTAGCTTTTCTTTCTTAGGGTTACATTGATAATGAAAGTGGAAATTGAGAATTAATAAATCATTTGCTTACCCCTCTACTCTCTCCTCCCTTGCAGTGGAACTTCTCCGCATTCCACATTCTCTCGTGATGGTTCTGCTGCTCTTTGGGCAACTACCTGCAGCTGCATGCAGAAGATCGCCGATGAGGGGAAGAACGATATGAGAGGGAACGGGAACTGGGTTTTATTGGCAATTAATATATAAGTATATGTGTCAAACTGAGAAAGAAGATGTGAACCAATCGTTAACGACGAGTTTATTGAAGCGAGATTAATTTTTTTCACTACGAAATTCTTCAAGAACGATGCAATCAATCGGCGGATACGTTGTGGATTACAGTGATCACGGAATCAACAAGTGCAGGAATGAAAATATATTGCAAGGGTGACACTAATTTTGCGCATTCTCTCGCATGAAAGAAATTCGCGAGTGTAAATTCATAAAATAAATAATTACACCCTCTTTCCATTTCACCAAAATTTGTACATACTTAGAAAACTGAAGAGAGCGTGTGAACGTGAGAGAATCGCACCCGATTGAGACATTTTCTCCATTATAGATCGATCCTTCGATTTTAGAGGAAAACGGATGAGAGCAGTCGTATCTTATGATCGCCTCGTTGCCATCCAACGATGGATACACCAGGAATAGGGTATGGTAGATAATATTGATAATTTGACATAGTGATTAATTTATTTAGCGTGTTCAATCGCTTAACTTTGTTCGAAATGTTTTGGCAAATTAATGCATGCTAATCGATGAAGGAACACGGAGAACAAACTCGCCTTCATTTATGAAAGAGCTGAAACGTCGGAAGTAATTTCGCAATATGCGAGGGGGATTGTGATATTGCAATTCTGCGCCGAATAGCCAACCCTAGCAGTGGTGTTGTAAATATTTTTTGCTACCTGTGAAATGCATACTGACATTCTGCTCGGTAACACGGGAGTTGCTGGTTGGTTGTTACTGTCTGTGTACGTAATTTACTGCAAACTCTTGTTCCATAGTTAGGTTTTATAAAATATAGATTACAAGAAATACTAATGTACAATTCCCCGCTGATTGGCTCTCTCGGATAGAACGCAGGTGGTGATACAGAGAAGACGGAAAAGTTCAAGCACATCAGCGACATCATCAGTAATCCGAACAAGCGCAAGGTCTGTGATGAAAATGTAAGTTTGTTTTTCTTATCGACACCGCATGGTTTATTAGAAGAATGAATTTTACGATGTGGAAAATTAGAAAGTGACTTTTTGTTCTGGAGCGAAAGCCAGTGGAAGTAGCGTTTCAAAGTTCGAATAACATCGAGACTCGTTTATTGAGTTCATTGCGTGCTCAGGTGATGTAGATGCAATCATAAATATGAACTCTCAAGTGTACGATGAGATGGGTAACACGACTGTCTAGGTGCTGAAGCAGTTCGGAGAGGTTGAGTGAAAATGTTTTGAGTGAAAATGCCTGATTTACGTACCCTCTCGCTTGAAATTGCCTGATTTCTGTACCCTCTAGCTTGAAATTGCCTAATTTCGGTATTCAAAATGATTTGTTAGACGGCTGAGTAGGTAGTGTAGCAAATTGTGAATACAGCTCAGTAGTCGATCCGACGCGATTCTTTATTACGGTGGTTTAAATGCAGTGAGAAGGAGATGGAGCTGTGGAATACGAAGGGCATCGTTAATAAGGCGACGGGCGAGGAGATAAGGAAGATCTACAGGAATCTGTCATTCAAGTGAGTGGAGTTCATTAAGATGAAGATCGTGCGCTTAAGAGAATGGATGGGACAATCCATAAATTGCTCTCCGTTAGTTTTCATACTCTGGAAATTACGATGGTTAAATTGCAGCGGGGAGAACTTCGCTCCGTGAAATGCGAAGGGTATCTGGAAGAAGGCGACTGATATCAGCAGACTTACAGGAAGCTGACACTGAAGCGAGTGGGGTTACGGTTGTGATTATTGATTTTTGGAGGTACCCAATCGTTCGACTGACTTTGAAATTTTTCGATTTATATTCCCCAACGCACGCTTTGTAATCACGGAAGTTTAAACGAGCCTTCATTCATTAATGAGCTGAAGCGCGAAATCACTGGCGAATCGATACGAGTGAATGGAGTATGGGAAGCATTGTGGATGTTTGTTCGATGAATACGAAGAAACCAGCACTTACTGGTAAGGATAAAAAATGCTGATTAGTTGCTGCTTTCGGCAAGAGAAATTTCTCACTTATTCTCTTTTCACTTATTGAAAAAAAAATGTAAGGATTCAGAACGTGCATTAAAATTGCAAATTTGTCGTACTCTCTGAAGCCAATCAGCCGGACAAGAACCTCGGTGGGGATCAAGAGAAAACGGAGAAGGTCAAGCCGATCAACTATGGCACTTACATCTTCAGCAATCCAAGGAAGTGGGAGGTCAGTGAACTCATTCGCTCTACTTCTCTTTTCGGTCAAATATTTCATAATTGTGTTGGCGCTCTCCAGTTTCAGAGGTACAAAATCGGGAGGAAGTTCATTGAAGACTGATGATAATTTCACTTGAATGCCAAAAAATTATAAATATATTACCGCTCTATTTATTGAACAATCAATATTTATGAGGAGAACATCACTATTAGAACAATCTCTACTTTTCTCTTGTATGCGATTTTTAATATCTCGGATTTGCTGTTTTCGATTTGAATCTTGTTCGCTTCTGTCAAGCGCGAAATATGTCTATGCGCTTTCTGGTTTTGGATGTGGTTGAAAACTTTAGTGGCGTGTAGCGTTCGATGCTCTCGACTTCGTCCTCTTTAAAAATAACAATAGCTTATCTCTCGTTTTTTATTAGGATTATGTTATAATAAAAAAAACGAGAGATAAGTTGATGATGGAAATCAACATTAATAATTCCATAAGTACAACTAATTCCTCACCCCTTGCAGTGGGTTTTCTTCACCTTCGAGATTTTCTCGTTCAGCCTCCGCTGCTGTTTCCTTTATTTCAGACTAATTTATGCACGAGTACCCAGTGATGAGCTAGTTCTGTAGGGCAGGGAAGGAGGGGTATGTCGAATATTTATTTTATTACACTAAGCGTTTACCTTGCTTACTCACTACTTGTGGTTTTCTGATTTTGACAATGTACTGGTGAATGCACCGTAGAGAATTGAGTGTGAATTTTTTTTTTTCAATTCTGAGTTTCCTAACTAACGAGGATACTAACTCGGATGAGAGGTTCTAGATTGCATTGAACATAAAACAACGAAGTGTGGCGATCCGAGTATTACACGATACTGGCGCTCTATGTTATGCGCAAGGACTCTAAAATAAGAGAGCTAAAAAGAATGGATATTGGAATCACACCACTCCACTATTCACATTTCACCCGTTCATTCACTTCTCAGAACAACATTCACAAACTTTCAGAAAACATTAAATGAATCTGAGCCGGATTCTGGTTTTGGGCGTACATTATATGTTTAGTGGCTTTGAGCTGTTCGATACTCCGTGAGTCGTGAAGAAAAATAATAAAAAAATCCCTCGTTTTATTTATTTTTAATATTTTGATGATGGAACTTTAATTCAAAATGTACAATGAAATGCTTTTCGCACTCGGAGTTCCCACGTGCGGAGCAATCGTCTGACTCTCTTCAGTTTGCACGCTATCTCGCCGGTCAGAGAGATGAGAGAGCGTGCAAACTGAAGAGAGTCAGATGAGTGTTCCACGTGCGGCTTCTCCTGTTCCGCTTCGTTTCCGCTTCGCCCGGGGAATACTCCAGAAGGAAGATGGATGTTTCGATGAAGGATCGCGTTTCACATGTGTTATATGAATTTGATGCAATTTATTTCTAACAATCCTGTGAACAGAGCCATTAGTTGTTAAACACATTACTTCTATAATAATAACATAATATAATAATAACATTTCAGCAATCCAGCGCGAATTGTAGGAGCATACCGTAGAGCACACACGAAAGGCTTAGCTAAAATATTGTTCAATGTAGTTTGCAGCGGACATAAAATCACGAAAATCTCATTCGAAAATGATTTTCGATGCACCTGGCGAAGTCTAATTTTGGAAGTGTATGATAGGTCGATTGGTGTCGAGACATTCGTTCTTGTCCAGACGTCGAGGGTAAATTTTTTCAAAAATAAATTATTTGCCTTTTCTTTGCGTATTTTGTCTATAATTGGAGATACAAATACATACTCAATAATTTGATAATTCCATTTTTTCTCTTCAGTATTTTCAGAGCGTTTTCTTCGCCTTCGGCATTATCTTGTGCAACTTCTTCCGGCGCTTATGTTTTAAGCACTCCGATTTGGAAGAGGTACTGTAGGAGTTGATGGAGAGATTAATAGTTTTCACATTGAGTAAAGAAAATAACTAACATAGCGGAAATGCGGAAGTTGTAGATTGCAGTAACCACGAATTCAGCATGTGCGATGATCCGAAAAGGGACGAATGCTGGCGCTAAATGTTCGCATTATTTTGCCTAAAATATAGCGCAAAAAAATGTATATTAAAATCAGCTCATTGCGCTCTCCTCATTTAACTCATTCATTCATTTATCAGAGTGAAGTTCAGAAACTTGTAGACAACTTTAAAATATTCTTCGATCGCACTGGTTGCATTCTGGTTTTGGAAGTTCGTAATAGTCATATTGTTGCTTAGCCGTTTGATAATTACTGCATCTCTCCGCGTAAAAATAAACATAAATTATCTCGCTCTGTATTATGTTGTCGAGTCAAATTCAATATTCTATAACCAATATTTACTATCTACTCTATGTTCCTTTTGTATTTGATGCTCTTCGCTTCGATGTCCTTACGGGCGGTGCCTGTTGCTGCTGTTTCTTCTTCTTCGGTGTGCTAAGAGAGATAGAAGGCGAAGTGCGTATCGAATACTTTCACATAGCAACGATAGGTGGTGGGTACTGTGTTGGCAGATAGATCTGTACTCGGATTAATTTCGAAATTTGTTGACGCATGACAGAACGCTTAGATTACTATTTATTCTGAAAATAACTAATTGTTCCTATCTGATTCTGAGAAAGATTCAGTGAGCGTACGGAGGAGGGTGTACAGTCAAATAATGTTTTTTTTATAAGAACGTCAGATCTTGGTGGGGGAAGTGGAACAATCTTTCAAAATCATCGCTAGAGGCTCATACTTGATGGGTAGAGTCTTTAGGGGTCCAATAAACATTTTCCAAAATCTTGATCTACCATTATCGATTTTTCGAAAATTTTTATTTTTGATAAATTTTATTTTTGATATTTGATATTTGACTTAAAAGTTGCGATAGCTGAATAAAACAGAAGTCCCCTGAGCGGCCGAGAGGTTGTATGTTGAAGTGAGGTTATCCAAGAAGTTATTGAGCTGCATACAATTCAACCACTAAAAAGAATGGATGGGAGAATCGCACCACTACGTCGTTCATTTGTCAGAGTGACGTTCAGAAACGTATACAAAATATATAAAATAATCTCCGGCCGCTCTGGGCGCTTTCTGGTTTTGGAAGTGCGTGATAAGTGGATGGAGATGAATCGCTGCGAAGGATCTCGCCCTTCTCCAGTGATCGACACGCTGACAAAGACACCGGCACAAAGACGGGATAAGAACAACGTGGTCAATAGAGTCAAGGAATTATTTGTTTTTATACAGATCGATGACAAGAGAACAGGTCTCTCACTCGTATGAGAGGTTGTTGATTGCAGTGAGCACGGAATCACCAAGTGTGGTTATCCGAAAAGTAGCTATGTTTGACACTCTATGTTATACATTTAGTAGTCTGTAAAACTGAACGAATGAAAGTATGGAAGAAAGTTAGTCTGGTTCTACTATTTCCAATTCAATTGGTCTGTCACTTCTTAGAAATGACGAAAGAGCGTATAAAATTAGGAGTCGTGCTCTGAACAAGCCACTCTCTGTTCCCTTCTCTCCGATTAGTGGGTAAAGGATACTGGCTGCAGCTGGCGCAGCAGCTGCAGCAACTCTCCAGCTGCAGCTACGCAAGTCTTCTGCTGCTGCGGATGCATGGGAGATCTAGAAGTGTTGTACAAAAACTTTTAGATTTCTCATTTAGTCGGACACAGAAAGCGAGAAAAGCATCGCGAAACGAGAGATCGAGATTTTTTTGCACTGCCCATGCTGCAACCCCGCAGTCTGTGACGATCAAAGGAGAGTGCAAGGTAGGAGAAATATCCCATTTCGATTTACTTTATTTGATGCATCCCTTTGATGTCGTTTTACGTAGTGTTAATATATTTTATAAATCTGGTTTCTTCAATAGTTCTATTGGGGTGTCCGGAAAGTTCGTTCATCTAACCATAAAAAGTTATTGCGAGGTCCAATGCTCCTGGTTCATAGTGCAGGTAATACACATTAATACTGACATTGTGGTAAATGGATTGGATAAGTCTCCTAGTTTCTACACGTGTTAATGTGATCAAGTATCGACATGATTTATGAGCAGTTTTGATAAATGACTGACTGTTGGGAACTGTTCCATCGTAGATCGAATTTTCGTTGGATCATTTTCATCATCACCATGGATGAGCATTGGATCAAGCACATTACCCCTGCGAAGAGACTACTGTATTTTGTTTCCGATAAAAAGCTCAAGCCCGTTTCAAATACTAAATATCTCGGAAAGTTGGAAACATGCGACTTCTTATTATTTGTGCTTGGTTGTATGCGCTTGGAAATCGTCACTCATGCCACTATCATTACTGCCGACAAAAGCTCTAACAAACATGGAGTGGTCGCCATTAGATTTCCTATCAGACTCTTATGCGAAGGAAAATAAGTTTATATGATTGACAGTGTGAGCCCTTATCTCGCGAATTTGGAACGAATTTCAATAGCTGAAAGCAATATCCAAAGTCTTCCTCCTCTACCGTAAACTGAGGATACCTAGCCATGATATCGCCACCTTTTCCGCTCTTCATCTAAACATTGCAAGGCAGTGAAGTTTAAGAATCGAATAGATGTGGTTCGCGAATTTAGAGTCTTGAAGCATTTCGCATTCAAGAACAGACGACTCATGACTATGTCCATTCGATGAAGTCAGGTAGAGGCAACGTGAAAGATATGCTATCATTACTAATAAAGCTTAATCGTTGTTGAAATAAATGAAATAGAAAAATGAACGAACTTTCCGGACACCTCAAAAGTTGAGTGATCTGTTCAAAAAAACCATCAATATTCTTCTTCCCATTTTGTCCGAGTGGCTTCGCCGGTGTTCCTCCCTCTGCCGCAGGTGCTGCATCCTGCAGCACATACGACTAAGAAGATGTCGATTTTCGCCCCAATACAGAGGGCTGCGTTAGCAATTTATAAGATAGAAGGGGGCTGCAACTGAGGCAAGGAAAAATGCTATCGCAGGTGACTCGTTCTCACTGGTCCACACTCCGGTTGCTGCAGCTGCAACCATCTCTGCAGCCTCTGCAGCAGGTCCCTCCAGAAACAACGGAATTATCGGTCGACGGGTCTCTGATCAGTCGTGTGCGGTCGCAGTTGCTGCATAGGCTGCATCCAATAAACACCCCGTCCAATGCTGGTTCTGAGAAGAATCTTGCCACTAGGAGTATTGGGGTTGAGGTATTGGTACTCAGGAAGGAAGAAGGAGGGGAGGTCTGATATCAATCCCATCTTCATTATGTTGCTAAAAGAAAAAAAATCTACAAATAAACAATTCACGACTTTCAGGTGTCTCTTCCTAACGCGGACCAATTCCTTTCACTGAGATCCTCGATCGACTGGGGAGTATCACATGAGATGAGAAATAGCTATGAAAACACAAAATTTTAAATTTTTGTAGTGAAAATAATAAGTTTAAAATAATAAAGGAAAAAAGGTCATTATTTGTAGTGAAGAAATTTATGTTTCGGGCATTTGTAAAAAATGAGAGATTCTGAAACGAGCAATACGATCCCGTCACTGTGGGGAAAATAAAACTTTGATATTTGTTTGGAATTTTTTGTGTCAAAAAATTTCAAAAAAATATCATAATTTCATAACAAACCTATCAAATTGAGTGGCTAAATTTTGGGATGGCCCCATACTCTCTGCACTGCAGATTATCGGGTGGAGAGACGGGGCCGGGAGCTCCAGCAGCTGCAGCCCATACGACCTCTCCTCTGCTGCAACTGCCACAGAAACACCAGACCACGCGGGAGAATCACACCACTGTTCTCTCTTCATTTCTCACGCTCCTTTGCGTGCCGAGGAGGGCGGTGACGTATCTCGATCGTCTCCTGTGATCGGCACGCATTCAGGTTCGACTAAGGTGAGACTAGTGGACATTGGTTGATTGATTGCGGCTATGAAAGACTAACTGTGATATGGAACTCAAGTGAGCAACATTTTGGTAATGATTATTAATTGCGTAGGAAACGTCCATTTGTTGGTATTTTGATTGATGAAATAGGGCCCACGACCATATCACCGACACCAAATTCTTGGTACATTCGAATTATATTTGAAACTAGGGAGCTCAGGATTTGAATCGTTGATTGGTGATTGAGAAATCTTTTCCGGCACATTCGCGATGCGTCGAAAATAAATATTTGTCACATAATTGAGCGGCCAATCAATCACTCGTCGCAAAAATTGCTGATGGGAGAATAATTTGAAAATTATTTTGAATTTTGTATTTTTTGGTTCATGAATATTTTTTCCAAAACTAGTAACAATACATTTGCGCTGAAACATCGATACTCGTGTCCAGGGACGTCGTTGAGACTCGCTTTTAGCAATTCCAGGTTCGTACCAATAAATCAGTCATTACCTTCCGAGAAGGGCCATACATATCGCGGAAGTTCTTACATGCCATGAAATAGCTGTCATTAACATGTGCACTGGTACGTAATGCTAGGTGTTCGATTTTTTTCCAATTTGGAGAAACTGCAGCCTCTTCACTCCAGTTTCGAGACTAATCCTTAGGTTGATGGTTTTACGATCGTCGATTTTCGAGCAGTCGAGTTGGAATTGCGAACGCATCTTGAGCATCCTGGAATACGAGGGCCTCGAGCTTACGGAGTCGCACAAAGCGACAAAAACGCTCCTGATATTCTTTAAATCGTGGTGTGAGGTGAGTACCCTCTCGTGCCTTCTCATATGAGATTTAGTGTACCGGAAACGAGATATAAATATATTTGCAAGATTTTCAAAGAAAGAAAAGAAGCTGGATCAGTGTTGGTACCATGGCTGAAATGATATAGACTGGAGGTAGCACCGAATCATCAAGTGCGTCGACAGCAAACTAGCGGCTGATATTATATCTCGCATTCATTCGCATTGCCAGTAAGACAAAGTGCATGAAAGCATGGAAGGCATAATCATACTTTCGCCTAATTTCTCAAAATAAATTACTTATCGAATAAGGGAAGAAAGCGAAAATTGTGATGAATATCCATTGCAGTCCGACCCCGCTGACTAATTGATCGGCGTTATTCTACGGTCAATTCAACGTTCGCTGTTTTGGAAAATATATATCACAGGTATCACCAGTCAGTGGAGGTATGTGGGAACAATTTCCAACTTTTATTTTTTGTTTGCCTTCATATTATAGTGGTAGCATACACTAGAGCCAACTTCTCGAAAAATCTAGGCCACAGGTCCCAGAGCCGGCTTTTAGGAATTTTCCGGTTTTGCTCCCGGCTATACTGTATCTCAGCTCCCAGACGAGCTAGAGACATGGCAAGGTGCTCAAAATGATCGGAAAAATATAATAAGAAACTTTCATGTTTTGAAGTAAGCGGTGTAACCAACGCTCGCCAAGTTATGCTCGATCAAGCAGATTTTGATCGAGATAAAAAATCGTAGCTTTTTCGAGAGTATGCGTTTTAAGCAATTTTATTGCCAAATATAGTAGGTCGAGTTCATACACGAATAGAAAAAATACACAAATCGATTTCTGTGATAGGCCTTTTTGGCAATATGCATTTGAATGCTCCAAAGTGACGTTGGCCATAAAAAGATGTTCGTTACCCTGCATTGTTTTGCCCATTATTTAATACCTATTACTATATTTCAACATTTCTGTAATAGGAGACTTCGATAACGTCGAAAAAATAAGACATTTCACAACTTCTGAAAATTCGATTTTGAGACCTCAGTTTTCATCAAATTTACGGCTATCCAAGTCAGAAATTTAACAACAGCTACCATCAACGCTGGGTGGAACCTGCAGTAGGCTTCGCCGTGAATTGATTTCTATTCAATGAACTTCTATATACGCTCTAAAAGTTATTATATTTTGCTTCGAAAATGCTCGTTCGAAGGGGAATTTTCAGAACAATTATTTTTTTTTGATTTTCAGAATTTGATATTATATTTAGTACGGTTCAAGCATATTTCTCAATTGTTGGTAACAATGTATGGTTAAATCAACATTAGAATTTACTAGCTTTGAGATACGTAAGTTTGGTATAAAATGGGGTCTCGAAATCGAATTTTCAGAAGTTGTGAAATCTCTTATTTTTTCGACGTTATCGAAGTCTCCTATTATAGAAATGTTGAAATATAGTAATAGGTATTAAATAATGGGCAAAACAATGCAGGGTAACGAACATCTTTTTATGGCCAACGTCACTTTGGAGCATTCAAATGCATATTGCCAAAAAGGCCTATCACAGAAATCGATTTGTGTATTTTTTCTATTCGTGTATGAACTCGACCTACTATATTTGGCAATAAAATTGCTTGAAACGCATACTCTCGAAAAAGCTACGATTTTTTATCTCGATTAAAATCTGCTTTATCGAGCATAACTTGGCGAGCGTTGGTTACACCGCTTACTTCAAAACATGCAAGTTTCTTATTATATTTTTCCGATCATTTTGAGCACCTTGCCATGTCTCTAGCTCGTCTGGGAGCTGAGATACAGTATAGCCGGGAGCAAAACCGGAAAATTCCTAAAAGCCGGCTCTGGGACCTGTGGCCTAGATTTTTCGAGAAGTTGGCTCTAGTGTATGCTACCACCATAATATGAAGGCAAACAAAAAATAAAAGTTGGAAATTGTTCCCGAGGGGTCAGCGGGAAAACATCCTCGTATTCCTTATCTTTGAAGTCTTTGAATCTTGTTCACACTTGGCTAATTCACGCCGCGAAAATAATTGTTCGTGGACATGGCACGTTCTGGAGATGGAAGTGCGTGATAGGTCTAGTGGCGCCTAGCTGTTCGATCAGTTCGGCTTTCGTGGTGGAAATTTAAAAATATATATATATATATTCCTAGTTTTCTTTAATAGTATTATGTTTATGATGGAAGTCGATATCGATAATAAACAATTCAATATTTACAATGCAATCTCTCCTGCTTTTGCAGTGGCTCTTCATCGACTTTGAGGGTTTCTTCTGTCACATGTTCACTATTTTGCGCATTATGCAGTCTGAATATCGAGTGTTTAATAGCATGGATGAGATAATCCAACTACGACGCTCTCGCCATTTATCCGTACATTATCTTGTCAGAGCGGCGTTCACAAGCTTTTCGAGAAAAAAAAGAATCTCCGCCTGCACTGGGTGCATTCTGGGTTTGGAAGTGCATGATAGGCCTAATGGCGCTTGACAGTTCGATACTCTCTGCCTGTTATTGCCAATAAAAAACCTCACTCTTACCTTCTTAGAATTATGTTGATGATCAAATTTAATGTTCTATAATAAAGAATTACAACCTACTCTATGCTCCTTTTGCAGTGGCTGTTCTTGGCTTTCTTTCTTCGGGCCGCTGCACTTCCAAGCACTACTAGGAGGAGGAGGAGGTACGGTAGAGGTGGGAAGTACGTATTGAGGACTGAATGTCGCACAGTAAGAATAATTGGTGGGATAGTGTAGGGGGCGCTTCGAGCAGGACTCGGAACAAGATCGAAGAATTTGTTGATGCAAAGAAAAACGAAAATGTTGACTCCATTTCGCGCGTCAATCAGCCTGAAGAGAGAATTCCTGTTTTTGAAGTGAATCGTATTATCCTTTGTCAAGAGATAAATGAATGCTAGGCGCATTCTGGTTTTGGAAGTACGTGATAGGTTAAGCAAAGTCGTGCCGTCCAATCCGTTCTTGATAATTGCATTAAAATAAAATAAATATGATTACTTAGCGAGAGTGCTTGCAAGAAGGGGATAATCGAGCAAATTTCTGCCCATTTTGTTAATTCTTTCGCTTGTAAAGAAATACGGAGAGATTTATAAGTCAGATGAAATCAATGCCTGCCTTGCAGTTCACGGAAAGCAGGGAGACGGGAGATGGATCGCGGGTCTCAACTGTAATCACCAAAGATGTTGGTGATCTACCTCTTCGACACATTCTCTCGTACGGCTCTGCTATTTCCGCTACTGCTGACATACCCCTGTGAGGTTGAGGTACTGTAGGAAGTGTTGGAGGATGATAGAGAAGAGTATCGAGGATTGTCTTTATTGAGACACAACTTAGCACTTTATAAAAATTGATTGCCTGTGTTTATCTGATTCCGAAGAAGACAAAAATAATATAAAGTCGTAAATTTAATTAAAGATTTTTTTCTTCCAGTAGCCAACCAAATAACGAAGCTATTGGATATGCTGAGGGGTCATAGGTTGCAATGAGCACGGATTCGCCAAGTTGTATGGTAGTAAAATATTTTGTGAATCTATGAGCGCATTCAATAGCCTCAAATACAGCGGACGAAAGCATGGAAGGTGAATATTCAGCATGATTACTGTGAGAAGTGAAATCCAAGCAATGGTGTTAGTGCGAGTGCAGCGAGGAGAATGAAAGAAAAGTGGTCGATGGATGTTACGCGCGGAATATTTTAAACCCATTTTGCGGTTATTGAAAATTGAGAGGCCCGAGTATGAACCGCAAACTGGGTTTAAAATATTCCGCGCGTAACATCCATCGACCACTTTTCTTTCATTCTCCCAAACGCACTCGCACTAACACCATTGCTTGGATTTCAATTCTCACAGTATCTTTTTTTCATTGTGTTTGTTTTATCACTTGCTAGGAAGGGTGATAGAGCGTTGGAAATTGAGAGAGTCATACTTGATCTTAGCTATATTTGCAGTTCGACTCAGTTGATGGCTAGGATGGATGTGATGGATCTTATTTCTCGTAGCGAAGAAGGAGGCAATGAAAATAAGATACACGAGTATTGATTCATTGTTTGTGGCAGATGGATACGATAGTTTTAGAGATTTTCTTACCTTAGAAATATTTCTGAGAGTACGCGTTATATTCTGATTGTTGTTTCAAGGAGGAGTCGCGCTTCAAAAGTGCTATGTGAACGTGATGGAAATCATTTCGAGCAATTCAGAGAGCGTATTGTCAATACTGTAGACATTATAAATGTTAATACTAACAGTTTGAATAATATCAACTCCCAGCATGAATTGCAGGAGCAGTTCGGAGAGCAGCTTGGTTGAGCGGAGAAACTTCAGGCTGATGATTCCCACTCTGGATATGTGGATTACAACTATTTTTCTATTGCACATAGATTCCATTGATGGTGAGGAGGGAGGTGTTGTGTCTTAAGCGTCACACTCAAGTGCGGTAGGACAACCTGGTGATCGGGTACAGTACGAGTATTGATTGATTGGTTACGTTGGCACTAGGTCGGATGAACTATTGCGTTATGCCGTATTTCAAAGGCGGCATAACGCAATGGTACTCATTCGACCTGGTACCGTTACTGTAGATGCCAGTTAGATACGATACTTGTTAAGTAACCCACAAATAAGAGATTTTGGTGAGATTGGTTTTTGTATTGTGGTGTTTGTTTGAAGAAGGAGTCGCGTTTCACATGTGCTGTGAGCTGATGAAATTCATTTCATGCAATGCGGTGGTCATATGGTTTTCAAACTTGTAAAAAAATATCACTGCTGTTAATAAGATATCACAACTCTAATCTCCTTCCTTGCAGTGGATGTTCGTCGCCTTCGGAGTTCCCTCTTGTGTTTTATGTTTTACTTACTTCTGCTTCGGCCACAGCGCTCCTTCGCCCTTCTTTTGTGCGACTTCTGCTGGTACTGCTCTTTCCGCTTTGATCGCTCCTATCCGAAGCACGTCGATGAGAAGGAGGTACAATGAGCAGCGCGGCGTTCTGACTTCCTTTGTTCTCTCCAGGAAATGGCATGCAAACGGATTAAGATACCTATGATGGGAAGTACGGTACGAGGGAACGGGAACTGAGCTATTATTCGAAATTGATTCAATTTGTGTATCGAATTGAGGATGAAGATGTGAATGAAACGCCGATGATGGCTTTCACGTTTTTTTTTGTTTGTGAATGACTGGAAAGGCTAAGAACAATGCTAGCAATCGACCGAGAGCTAGTAGATTACAGTGAACACGGAATCACCAAGTGCGGTGATCTGAGAAGTAACTATGGCTGAGACTCTTTGTTTAGCTCAAATAATTGCATAACATGAGAACGCATTAAAGAATGGATGGGAAAATCACACCACGACACTCTCCACATTTCACGTTATTTTAAAGTTTATAGTGACGGTGAGAAAATGCTCGAAATAGAGAGTGTTATCTCCTGCCGAATCAAGTCCCACAACAGTGGCGTCTTTATCTCGATCGTATTATGTGATTTTCACGCAGCCATGCGCAGACGGATACATCGATAAATGGTTACGACACACTCGGCATAATCTGAATACCTCTAAAATGAGAAAATAGTGAGACGGCTTCCTGGGATAATTAGATTAACCATTATTTTGGTTTATTTGATGACAACGCAGCCCTTCTTGAATCGTGAAAGGTGAAACGCGCTAGCATTCGAGAATAAGATTAAACGCCAAAATCGCTGGTGCACATAGATGCGATTGGATTGAACGCGAGAGACATTTCTCTTTTATTCGATGATTGCTAACTGTTAGGTTGATGCAAAAGTTTCTTTACAAGGCATTTTTTTAAAATTTTTGTACGGAATGCTTCACTTCTGTGAAAGGCCACGCAGGGATTATTTGAGGTAGTATTGGGCCACTACAATAATTGGTTTCTATCGAATCGATCGAACGTCGTTCGGTAGAAAAATATTGATAACCGAAAATGTGCAAATTTTCGATTTTTTTGATCCTCTGAAAAATTAATCTGAAAATTATAACTAATAAAGTCCCACTTCCGATCTTTTGAGAAGGTAATTAGTAAAGGTTGTTACGTCATATGGTCAATTGAAATCATAGTTTCGGAACCTCTCGGAAAACGTGATGCGAAATATCTCGTTTTCGTCATCAAAAATTCGAAATTTGTATATACGGAAATTCGGTTCTTGAGAGGAATAAGGAATCTTCATCATCTTTCTATGATAGCTTCAATGTGAGAGTTCCTTCTGATTTCAAACCATTTGAGACCTTTTGGTCAAATATCATAAATGTTGGGCGCGAATAAACCAATCCTGCAAGATTCACGAACTCGAGAATCCGAAATTTGTGCCTCTCTGGACCAGCGATTCCAAGAATGATCCGGCGCTCTTCTCACGCTAAGATGCCTAGTCGTCACGCTTTACATAGATTGTGTCATTGTTGCGTTATCAACACTGCGTACTGATCCTCCAAAGAATCCCACAGAAATTTCAATTTTGCGATTTTGGCCGCTAATCATGTATGTGTACTTGATTGATCAGATATGAACTAGTGTGCGATAATGAGAGTACACACCCACTAAAAAAATAGACCAACCCATATGAGCATAGTTCAAGAGATAAGTAAGAGGTAACCCGAAAACGCAAAAATAAAATTTTTAAAGAAACTTTTGCATCAACCTGATATTACGAGAACTTGATCTTCTTCATTCTTTCGGAACTCGCGCGAAAATGGTTTTTCATAGGCAAGGTGCATTCTGGTTTTGAAAGTGCGTGATATGTCTAGTGGAGTCTAGCTGTTCGATGTTCCATGCATTTCTCGGGGGGACGACATTTGCGCAACTAAGCACTTCTCGATGGGAAGAAGTACTAGAAAGTTGGGAGTTCTTGCATTTTAACCAGTATGTGTCCCGAAATATTTTCATATACTAATTTCGTTGCCAGGCGATATTGAGTTTCAACGTATAGGGGGTCGTTTAAATCCACATTCCATGAACCCCGGGTCGTTGATTTAGAGTAAAACTCAATATCGCCTGGTAACGAAATTTATATATGAAAATTTTTCGGAGCACATACTGGTTACAATGCAACAACTCCCAACTTTCTAATACTTCTTCCAAACGAGAGTTGATTAGTTGCGCAAATGTCGTACCCCCATTTCTCCCGTGGAAATTTAAAAAAAAATTATCTGTCATTTTCTTTATTAGGATTATGTTGACGATGGAAGTCGAAATATATGAGAGACTTTCTGAGAGAACTGAGCAATTTCACCTATAAGCCGTACAGCAAAAAATGAAATTTCCCCTAAAATTATCCCTAGGGGTAACTTTTCATGTAGAGTTCGAAAATCGGCCTTAGAAAGCCGTATCTCCAACCCCTCATTTCCTGTGTTGCACTGCATCTGAGCGGTCGGTTTTTGTAAATCGTGAACGGTCGCTCCAAACTCCATACATGTATAGTAATGCTTAAAGATCTCGACGAGATAAGCATTTTTCTTGTTGTAAGTGAAGGGCTAGCTCATCTGTGAAAAAAGATCTGACCGTTTGAATGTTGAAAAAAATCATCATAAATTTGGATGCCATAATTATTCGCTTTTTTATTCTTTCATTTGATTCCTCGTTGAAAAGTACCCCTACGGTTTTATTTTCATGGAAAATTTCGTTCCTGTAAAGGGTCCGCCAAGATGCCGAAATAGCAGGCATTCCATGTTTTTGCCAATATATGCAGTTCTA
Source organism: Pristionchus mayeri (assembly GCA_036245805.1). Classification (NCBI taxonomy): domain Eukaryota; kingdom Metazoa; phylum Nematoda; class Chromadorea; order Rhabditida; family Neodiplogasteridae; genus Pristionchus; species Pristionchus mayeri. The sequence goes on along the minus strand of BTRK01000004.1, from coordinate 40,305,454 downwards.
AGCCGCGTCGATGTGAATCGATTTTTTTCAAGTCGATTTTGCCCATGTTTAGGCGCATTCAACTTTTCCTTTTCAATCCTAATTCTTAAGTGCGAATAAAAACCGTTGCAATTGGAGGTTATTTGAGGTGTAACTATTTATTGATTGATTGCTGATTTGCACCCTTCATCAGCATAAAGCTAACAAAGAAATCGAGAGATAACTCATAATTAATTTCCTGCAAACCGACGAGAGTATTGAACGCTAGACGACACTAGACCTATCACGCAAAGGAGATACTTTCATTGTGTTTCTTTATAAAAAAGAGCGACGTTCGCACTTCGAGGAAGAGGAGGTACAATACTGTAGGACGTTATTGAGGAGGTCAGAGATTGATTTTAATGAGGCACAATGGAGTACTTCTTTAAAATGATTTGCAGTTGAGTCAACAGATTATAGTACAGCGTGCAATCCTTACAAGGAACCTGACGAATAGGTCGAGAGGGTGTAGAATGCAGTAAGCACGGAATCTCAAAATTCGCACTGAGCTGTGATAATCAGCCTTATAATGTTATTTTTTGCTTTTTCTATCCCTTGTTAGAAAGGCCGAGAGAGGGTGTGAAATATCTGTAACAGTTGCTGCATCCGAACTGTTGAACCATATTTCTACTAAGAAGTCTGAGAGCAGCATGATCGAACAGGGTCGCATGAGCTCGATCGTCATTATATGTGAGTTTCTGGGAAGTTGTTTGAAACAACTCTGTATACATATTTCATATTGGTTCTAGTACTGTCCAATTACGGCAGTACCTAATAGGAGTAGAGGTGTTCAACGACAGTCCACTGGCGTGATAAAGTTATACAAGCATCTCTTCCCTAACCAATGGAAATTCCTCGTTGAGGGATCTCCAAGAGGTGGAGGTTTCTTCAATATCCGGCCGTAGGGAATAATAATAGTTCGTGCCTGATATTAAGATGGCATTTTGTTCATTCGATCTATTTCGCGCCCAATCACAACTATGAGAAGGTACGGTAAGCGAGATAGAGGGCGAAGTGAATGAATTGCAGGAGCATGCCGGAGAACAGTATGGTCGACTGGGGACGCACGGGCCGATGATAATTTGTGAGTGTTAGGAAACCATTGGAAACAACACATCTTCTTCTTTATTTTGACTAATAATGCAGAGCTGATCGTAGAAGTAAAAAATGCTGGCTTTGTCTGTTGCGGTTCACTGAAAACAGAATGCGTAGACAGAGAAGTATGTATAGGATAATCACACCACTATGCTTTTCCCTTTTTTAGGAGTGCAATACGATAATTTCGAGATATATTGTTGTATTTTGTCCCGAGAATAGCAGGTTAATTGTGAAAGGAGAACAGACCAATATTTATGAATGATGTGAAACGCCGAAATCACTGGCGGACGTTGATGTTGGAGGCGGATTATTTTTTCGGTAATATTTTTTTTAATCGATGGAGGGTACGCAATGATAAAGATGTACTCTCTAGGAATATAAACAAAACTTGTAACTCAAAAAACATTGTTGCTTGTTACATTCGGTGTAGTTGTCGGTGCATTCCATTTCCGCAATTCTTTTTCATGTCGCGGCGGAAGCCAGTGAGGAGTAACCGTCTGGATCTTCCTTCCAGTGAGATTTCTGCTTCGGAGTTGGCAGAAGATTGAGACTTGATCGTGCGCATTCAATGGCACTTTGCTCGATCTCTTTATAATATCAACTTTTCAGTAGAAAAAGAAAATTATGTTCTCGCAGGTAATGAGATGGGCGACGTCTCATTTTCAATCTGATGGAATGTACGAGAAACTGATGTAGATCTCCCTTATATCGTGGTTCAAGGTGAGTTTATCCTTTCTCTCTCATTTCAAGACTATCACATTGAAAAGGAAATGGGCAATATTTGTGAGATCTACCGAAGAGTTCTGACTTAGCCGATCAATGTCAAAGTTGGTACTCTTCTGCGATTGGGAAATTTTTTTTTTACTCATTAGGACTATGATACACATAAAGCTTATATTTCTTCGCCGTTCTTCGCCGTTCAAAAACTTTACAGGTACCACTTGGAAGCTCGGCGGGGGTTCAGAGAAGAAGGAGAAATTCAAAGAAATATAACTATTGCTGAGATCATCAGCAATGACACTGGCCTAGCAGTGTTCTCCCGGAGCCCAGTCTCGAAGACGGGATGTACCTTTACCTTTACCTTTACCATCAGCAATGCGACCAACAGCGGGAGTTTTGTGCTGCGATTATAAATTATGCATTTGTTTTTGTTATTGCATGTTCTGCCATAAAATATATTTGATAATCGATGGATATTTCTTCGCCGTTCAAAAGCTTAAAAAAATCGACCACACAGCTACATCGCGTCACATGAAATGGGGGGAGAGATACGGCTTTATAAGGTCAATTTTCGAACTCTACGTGAAAAGATACCCCTAGATCAGTTTTCACATTGGGACTTTATTTTTCGTTGTACGGCACATGTTTAACGTTCCCTTACTTTTCGGATAACTGCACTTGGTGATTTCGTGTTCACTACAATCTACAACCTCTCATCCGGAGAACTGGTGACGTTCCTTGACCGTCGATTTTTTCATAAATAAAATTACTTTATCACTCACATGAAATAAAAGGCAGCCACGTCAAGCTATTTTTCAGTTGTTCCGTCTTTTCCGTCTTTTCCTAATCCAGCGGCATTTTTCTCAATCAATGGCTTGAATAGCTACAGTATTTTCAATTTGCCTGCATTTTCAATGAACTTTAGAAATTAATTTTGCAACTTATAGACATTTATTTAACATGAAACCAAGTGATTTCTGATCGGAAAAGCGCCCTCTATAACCCCATGGTGCCAGTTTGTTGTCCGCGAGACTCGTGGGAACCCTTTTTTAACCTGTTCACCGAGCCCTGGGGGGTATTGTGCTTTGGGAGATCGTGCTCAGGATCGTAGTATAACGAGCGGCGAAAACTCTAAAGTTGTTAGTCTTCGAAAGTCTAAATGTTAGACTTTTGAATTCGCAGTATTAGACTTTCCAAGTCCAAATGGAATCAGTTTTCGATTCGAATGCGCGTCTACAGTACGCTGCCCCTTTTCGAAATTCATTTGATCGATACTCCACACTGCTTTCTTCGTAATATTTACCATTTTACTGTTGTTTTGTTTTTGTATTATTATGTATTCTTTGCTCAGGCGTACATTTGACAGTTATGCTCAATATTTTCGACTATCATAATCAATGAAGAAAGGGAGGAACAGAACCAAGCAGATAAGTGATTGTCGGATATTCTGCTCAGCTAGTTCAAAATTACAGGTCTCACGATATAAATTTTATCGAGTGGAACGTTCATTCTTTCTCTCCAAAATGTTTGATTTTGTTTCCTAATTTCAAGTTTCCTTTTCAGAGTCACGACTGATATTATCTCATAAAGTTTAATCTCTGTGTATAAGAGCTGTAATCAACCACTAATACAGCGCTAAAAATGTCCAATAAGAATCGGTCGTGATATTGTTTTTCGCAATAGTTTAACCAAATTGTAAAGAATGCGAACAGATCTCGCTATAGTTATTTATGGTGCGATAAAGCCTTGTGACCTACTCTTGTTCATTTCTACAACAAGCATCACAAGCATTCGAAAGAACTGCTCTACCATGCGCCCTCTTAGAACTGAATACTGTAATTGAAGATATACTGCAAGTCTAAAAATTAGATTTTGAAGTCGATGGATTAGGCTATGAAGTAAGGGTTCATGAGCGGCGACTTGAAAGTCTACAGATAAGTCTAAAAACGTAGACTTATTTCCCTGTGAGTGCAGCTGATCGACGTTCAGAAACCTTTAGAAAACTTTAAAATAATTGTAAACTTTAAGAGACAGTTCTGGGCGCATTCCGGTTTTGGAAGTCCGGAATTATCAGAGTCGTGCCGATCGATAACACTACGTTCGTTGTGCGACTATAAAATAAAATAGGGAAGTGTTTTCTTTGTTAGATACCGATGTGATTATCGATCACTGATTGTTGCACAGTAAGAATAAGTGGTGGGATAGTGTAGAGACACATGGATTTGGACACAATAAAGATTTCTTTGTTTTTTGTACTTAGAAGTTAGCCTAATAACGAAGCCACTCAAGCGGACGAGAGGTTGTAGTTTGCAGTGAGCACGAAGCCGCCAAGTGCGGTGATCCGAGAAGTATGTAACTAATTGTAAGACTGGAGTTCTGTAGTAATGCATTTAGTAACTTGTAATACTAGTCAAATGCTAGAGAGATTTGATGAAGCGAAAATATTTTTTGCGTTGTTCGCTACAAACCCGGTGCAAGAACGATGGGAACGAACAGCCTAGATGTTGTAGATTTGAATGAGCGCCGAATCACCAAGATCGATTATCAAAATGAACTTGTAAGGGTGGCACTCTCGCACTAGGTGCTCAATTCCTTCTGCTAATTCTGCTTCGGCCGCTGCAATCCGAAGCTCCCTCTAGAGGAGGAAGTGCGGTATGAAGGAGCGGGAACTATTCTTTTATTCGAAATTGGTCTATTGGTCTATCACTGTGTGTGTCGAATTGAGAAAGACGATTTGAATGAAACACCGACGAATGCTTTCATAGAATTTCTAGAGAGAGGGTATTTCTTCAGAGCCAGTTTATCTGAAAGCGATAGCTCTTATAGAACGATAGTCACAGCTGAAAAACGAAAAAAAATAAGAGATGTCGAAAAAGTGATCTTGGATTACAGTATGTCCAGATTCCGATCTGCTCAATAGTGGATTATACTTCCATGTGGATGCACTCTCACCACCTTGAGTGGGAACAGCTGGGACAGATCTACCCTCTTTCCATTTCTCTTAAATTTGTCCCTACTTAGAAAGCGCGAAAGAGCGTGTGAAATTGAGAGTGTCGCAACTTTTCGAGAATATTTATCCACTATAGTTCGACCCTTCGAGTGGAGTAGAGGGCGGATGAGAGCAGTCGTCTCATGATGACGACACAGACAGACCACTCACTTGAATGAGAGTTTGTAGGTTGCATTGAGCACGGAATCACCAAGAGTTGCGATCTGAAAAGTGACAAATGCATGCGCTCTCTATTGCAGATTAAGTTACCAGAAGATCGAGCACTTAGGACAGTGAATGGTATATATATATATATATATATATTATATTCACACCACTGCGCTACCGCTATTTCACCCGTTCAATCACCTGTCAAAGCGACGATCACAAATTTTAAGAAAACTATCATATAGAAGAATCTCCTCCCTCCTTGGCTGCCGGTCATCGTTGAGGTATAGGCTGCGGATATTTCTATAATTCTCAAGTGTTATACCTGTTCATGAATGATATTGAGGCAAAGTTGTTTGTTGATATTTTGGAATAGATCGTGTGCACTTGATTTTTCGAGAAAGAAAAGATTTTGATAGACTAGGCGAATCCTGGTTTTGGAAGTGTGTGATAAGTCTTGTGGCGCGCAGCTGTTCGATAATCTCAGCTCCTTTATCCGAAAAAAATATTTAACATTGTTATTTTTTTGGAAGCCAAAATCAGAATCAATAATTAAATATTTATAATTTAATGTCTCATCTCATTGTAATGGATGTTCTTCACCCCCCCCCCCCATATTCTCTCGTGTGCCAATTTTATAAAGGCGCATTCTGGTTTGGGAAGTATATCATAGATCCAGTGGTGTCGTGCGATGCAATTGCATATTGGTGGATATGAATAATCAATTAATCAATATTTACACCTAATCATATCTTGCTTTGGGTGTTCTTCCCTGTCGTAGTTCCCTCGTGCAGCTTCTATTGTTTCTGTTTCGGCCGCTGAACGCCCAAGCACATCTTGGAGGAGTTAAAGGAGGAGTAAACTCAAAATTCAATTTTTGAAGCTCTCATATCCACTGCCTAGGGCTCCGCAACGATAAGAAGCTCCGAAATTTGCACTTTGATATCTCCATTCCGAACTGAGTTATAGCAAGTTGGCTGGGAGCCAGATCAGGGAAAACTCATGGAAGGGGGCGAGATAGCACGTGACTTGAAGAGAGTGCGTCCCTAGGTGAAACATATTCCAACCGGGCGCGCGTTTGCATTTACTCCTCCTTTAAAGGAGGAGTAAACTCAAAATTCAATTTTTGAAGCTTTCATATGCACGGCCTAGATCTCTCAAACGATAAGAAACTCCGAAATTTTCACATTGATATCTCCATTCCGAACAGAGTTATAGCTAGTTGGCTGGGAGCCAAATCAGGGAAAGCTAAAGGAAGGGGCGAGATAGCACGCGACTTGAAGAGAGTGCGTCCCTATGTGAAACATATTCCAACCGGGCGCGCGTTTCTTTTTACTCCTCCTTTAAAGAAGAGAGATGGAGAGCGGGTGGCCTAGAAAGTTGAGGAATTTTTCCTATTTTTCCAGGATGATGAGCTATGAATGAAGCCATTCACACGGATGAGAGGTTGTAGGTTGTAGTGACGGAATCACTAAAAATGGAGTACTTCAAAAAATGTATGGTAGACTCACACAACTACGCTACCCGCTTTGACCCGTTCATTCACTTGTAAGAGCGACGTTCAGTAAATTTTTGAAAACTTAAAGAATCTCCTCTCGCACTGGGCGAATTCAGGTTTTGGAAGTACGTTATATGTTTAGTGGCATCGAGCTGTACGATTCTCAGAGCTTTTTTAGTTTCGAAAAATAAAAACAAAATATTGTTTTCTTTATTATTATGTTGATGATGGGTCCAAATCAAAAAGTTCAATTTACAAAGCAATGTTTCCTCCCATTACCGTGAGTGCTCTTCGCACTCGGAGTTCGCTCATGAGGTTTCTCCCGCCGATGTAGTTTCCACTTCGGCCTGGGAATATTCAAGAACAATGATGTTTGTTTCAACGAAGGATCGCGTTTCACATGTGTTATGTGAAACTGATTTTTATCACTCCAGAACAATTTTGTGGACGTTGCCATATCTTTAAATATAATTATATTATTTATGATCATAATCATTCAAACAATATCATCCCCAACGCGAATTACATTTCGGAGAACAACTTGGACAAGTGGGGGACGGGTGAGGATGATGATAACCACGCTGGATGTGTGAGTATTAGGAAATCATTTGATCTTCACACGATAACTTTTTAATGGGCACTGTGTTTTCTGGTTTTCGAAGTACGTGATAGGTCCAGTGGAGTCGTTTTGTTCAGTCTCACAGCGGCAATGTTTTCAACATATCGTACATGTCAGCGAAATCAGAACGGCCACCGAGAGGTACCAAGAAATTTTCGATTTCTGGCTCTCTGCGAATACTCAATTTTAAAAATCGTGGTTGCGTTCATATTTTTTATCATGGTCGATTTGCCGGAATCGACCCCGGATATCTCCGGTCGAATATGGCTAGAAATCAATTAATCGAAAGCAAAAAATTATGGTGCGATTACGGTATTTTGGAGAGCTCACCAAGTTCGGTGAGCTTTCCAAAATACCGTGTCTTTGATTTATCGATTTCTAGCCATAATTAACCGAGCATGTCCGGGTCGATTCCGGCAAATCGACCATGATAAAAAATATGAGCACATCCACGATTTTTAAAATTGCGTATTCGCAGAGAGCCATAAATCGAAAATTTCTCGGTGCCTCTCGGTGGCCGTTCTGATTTCGCTGACATGTCGATAAATTCAATATTTTTCGTTTTCTTTGATAGATATGCTGACAATGAATGTGAAAGCCGAAATCAATAAACCCACTTCTAATATTCTCTCTTGTAGTGGAATAAATTCATTGATGAATGCATTGAAATATTTTTTTCAGAATGCCATATTTTTTCCTGGTGATGGAAGTAAGAATCAGCAAAATGTTAATTCGATGATTGCAGTCTACTCTCTCTTCTCATGCAATGGGTGTTCATCGCTCCGGAGTTCCTTGGTGCAGCTTCTGCAATCGCTATTGTTTTTATTTCAGCCGCGGCACACCCGTGACTCCTAGGGGGACGGGGTGGTGCGGTAAGAGAGATAGAGGGCGACGTGCGGATTGACTGTTGCGCAGTAAGAATAGGTGGTGGGGTATTGTAAGGACACATTTAGATGGGCTGGGAAAAGTACCGATAATGTATTGAAGCAAAAAATAAAATCTTAGCTTGATTATTCACTAATTGTCTCTTTTTGATTTTGACAAAGAATGAGTGTTTTTTCCTCAGATATGATGGCCAAGGAATGAGTTCTCTCACTCTGAAGGGAGGTTGTAGTTTGATGTGAGCACGGAATTACCAAGTGCAGTGATCCGAGAATGGAACAATATTGATGATCTAGGTTTGCACAGAACAATGACTGGAAAGAGTGCGTTAAAAAGAACGAATGGGAGCATCCCATCACTACGCTCTCCCCTTTTCACCCGTTCATTCATTTGTGAGAGTGACTTTCAGAAACTTTTCGAAAACTTAAAACAAGAATCTCCCCCCGTACTGGGCGCATTCGGGTCTGTCTTTCCGTCCGTCCGTGTGTCCGTCTGCCTGTATGCATGTCTGCCACACTACCGTATACCACAAGGGTGCCTTGCACCATGGTTAATTTTCCACTGTATATCCTCATTAAACATGCTCTGGCGCCAGTCAGACAGTGCAAGAGAACATGCAATATCGAGAGATGGACACATTCATGCATGCGAGTCAGAGCAAAAATATTATTTTATATCGTCACTCTTCATCTAGGGTGAACTCTTGCACGAGAAATGGATTATATAGACTATTTGCATTTTGGTTTTGGAAGTGCATAATAGGTCTAGTGGCGTCAAGAATTTATTTGTCTTTGTTGCCTTAATGTTGATGATGGAAGTCAAAATCAATCATCAGTGCATCACTAATTACACCTCTAAAATCCCCCCTTGCAGTGGGAGTTCTTCGCCTTCGATATTGAGATATAATTGAGCATTTAAAAAATTGAATAATTATTTGAGTATATCTGACTCTGAGAAAGATAAAGCGAAGATGGCCAATTGGCGATTGAATATTTTTATACAAGCGATTGAATATTTTCCGACAACGAAGCTAGGGAATCGGCCGAAAGGTTGTAGATTGCATTGACCACGTAATCACCAAGTGCTGGATCTGAGAAGTGACTAATGATGTCACTCTCGGTTTCCTACATTTTGAAGCATGTAAATACAGGGCGAATGGAATTGATGGAAATGCAATAATCTAGTTTACTAATCTAGTTGGTGATCTACCTCTTCGACACGTTCTCTCGTACGGCTCTGCTATTTCCGCTACTGCTGACATACCCCTGTGGGTACTACCCTGATTTGTAAAATTTATTTTGGAAATTTCATTCTGTGAACGAATTTTTCGTAAAAATAAAATTTAGAAAATGTTATCTGGAAATTCGCTTTTTAGAAAAAACAGTTGTGGAAAAAAGAAATTGGAAAAACATTTTTAGAAAGACCCATTTTGGAAATTTTTTCCACTGGTTACGGTATTTTTCGCTGCATCGGGAGAACCGCGAAATAGAACAATTAAATTCAAACATTGATTTTGCATTATTTTGTTTATTTTCTTTCTTTAATTATTAGTATTGTTAATTACAATAATAGTATAATAAAGGAAAATAATACTATGTTTCGAATTTGCTGATAAATGACGGAAATCTTCCATAGGTTACGGTAGTTTTCCGCTCGGCTACAGTACTACCGGTCACGGAAAAATTTCCAAAATGGGCATTTCCAAAATGTGAAATTCTGAAATTTCTTTTCCATTTCTTGCCTTTCCAAAAAATGAATTTCCATAATTTTTTTCTAAATATTTTTTTCCAAAATTTGCATTTACAAAATGAAATTTGCATTTCGGGGTAATACCCCCTGTGAGGTTGAGGTACTGTAGGAAGTGTTGGAGGATGATAGAGAAGAGTATCGAGGATTGTCTTTATTGAGACACAATTTAGCACTTTATAAAAATTGATTGCCTGTGTTTATCTGATTCCGAAGAAGACAAAAATAATATAAAGTCGTAAATTTAATTTAAAATTTTTTTTCTTCCAGTAGCCAACCAAATAACGAAGCTATTGGATATGCTGAGGGGTCATAGGTTGCAATGAGCACGGATTCGCCTTGTATGGGAGTAAAATATTTTGTGAATCTATGAGCGCATTCAATAGCCTCAAATACAGCGGACGAAAGCATGGAAGGTAAATATTCAGCATGATTATCTTTTTTTCATTGTGTTTGTTTTATCACTTGCTAGGAAGGGTGAGAGAGCGTTGGAAATTGAGAGAGTCATACTTGATCTGAGCTATATTTGCAGTTCGACTCAGTTGATGGCTAGGATGGATGTGATGGATCTTCTTTCTCGTAGCGAAGAAGGAGGCAATGGAAATAAGATACACGAGTATTGATTCATTGTTTGTGGCAGATGGATACGATAGTTTTAGAGATTTTCTTACCTTAGAAATATTGCTGAGAATACGCGTTATATTCTGATTGTTGTTTCAAGGAGGAGTCGCGCTTCAAAAGTGCTATGTGAACGTGATGGAAATCATTTCGAGCAATTCAGAGAGCGTATTGTCAATACTGTAAACATTATAAATGTTAATACTAACAGTTTGAATAATATCAACTCCCAGCATGAATTGCAGGAGCAGTTCGGAGAGCAGCTTGGTTGAGCGGAGAAACTTCAGGCTGATGATTCCCACTCTGGATATGTGGATTACAACTATTTTTCTATTGCACATAGATTCCATTGATGGTGAGGAGGGAGTGTTGTGTCTTAAGCGTCACACTCAAGTGCGGTAGGACAACCTGGTGATCGGGTACAGTACGAGTATTGATTGATTGGTTACGGTGGCACTAGGTCGGATGAACTATTGCGTTATGCCGTATTTCAAAGGCGGCATAACGCAATGGTACTCATTCGACCTGGTACCGTTACTGTAGATGCCAATTAGATACGATACTTGTTAAGTAACCCACAAATAAGAGATTTTGGTGAGATTGGTTTTTGTATTGTGGTGTTTGTTTGAAGAAGGAGTCGCGTTTCACATGTGCTATGTGAGCTGATGAAATTCATTTCATGCAATGCGGTGGTCATATGGTTTTCAAACTTGTAAAAAAATATCACTGCTGTTAATAAGATATCACAACTCTAATCTCCTTCCTTGCAGTGGATGTTCGTCGCCTTCGGAGTTCCCTCTTGTGTTTTATGTTTTACTTACTTCTGCTTCGGCCACAGCGCTCCTTCGCCCTTCTTTTGTGCGACTTCTGCTGGTACTGCTCTTTCCGCTTTGATCGCTCCTATCCGAAGCACGTCGATGAGAAGGAGGTACAATGAGCAGCGCGGCGTTCTGACTTCCTTTGTTCTCTCCAGGAAATGGCATGCAAACGGATTAAGATACCTATGATGGGAAGTACGGTACGAGGGAACGGGAACTGAGCTATTATTCGAAATTGATTCAATTTGTGTATCGAATTGAGGATGAAGATGTGAATGAAACGCCGATGATGGCTTTCACGTTTTTTTTTGTTTGTGAATGACTGGAAAGGCTAAGAACAATGCTAGCAATCGACCGAGAGCTAGTAGATTACAGTGAACACGGAATCACCAAGTGCGGTGATCTGAGAAGTAACTATGGCTGAGACTCTTTGTTTAGCTCAAATAATTGCATAACATGAGAACGCATTAAAGAATGGATGGGAAAATCACACCACGACACTCTCCACATTTCACGTTATTTTAAAGTTTATAGTGACGGTGAGAAAATGCTCGAAATAGAGAGTGTTATCTCCTGCCGAATCAAGTCCCACAACAGTGGCGTCTTTATCTCGATCGTATTATGTGATTTTCACGCAGCCATGCGCAGACGGATACATCGATAAATGGTTACGACACACTCGGCATAATCTGAATACCTCTAAAATGAGAGAATAGTGAGACGGCTTCCTGGGATAATTAGATTAACCATTATTTTGGTATAAGGAATCTTCATCATCTTTCTATGATAGCTTCAATGTGAGAGTTCCTTCTGATTTCAAACCATTTGAGACCTTTTGGTCAAATATCATAAATGTTGGGCGCGAATAAACCAATCCTGCAAGATTCACGAACTCGAGAATCCGAAATTTGTGCCTCTCTGGACCAGCGATTCCAAGAATGATCCGGCGCTCTTCTCACACTAAGATGCCTAGTCGTCACGCTTTACATAGATTGTGTCATTGTTGCGTTATCAACACTGCGTACTGATCCTCCAAAGAATCCCACAGAAATTTCAATTTTGCGATTTTGGCCGCTAATCATGTATGTATACTTGATTGATCAGATATGAACTAGTGTGCGATAATGAGAGTACACACCCACTAAAAAAATAGACCAACCCATATGAGCATAGTTCAAGAGATAAGTAAGAGGTAACCCGAAAACGCAAAAATAAAATTTTTAAAGAAACTTTTGCATCAACCTGATATTACGAGAACTTGATCTTCTTCATTCTTTCGGAACTCGCGCGAAAATGGTTTTTCATAGGCAAGGTGCATTCTGGTTTTGAAAGTGCGTGATATGTCTAGTGGAGTCTAGCTGTTCGATGTTCCATGCATTTCTCGGGGGGACGACATTTGCGCAACTAAGCACTTCTCGATGGGAAGAAGTACTAGAAAGGTGGGAGTTCTTGCATTTTAACCAGTATGTGTCCCGAAATATTTTCATATACTAATTTCGTTGCCAGGCGATATTGAGTTTCAACGTATAGGGGGTCGTTTAAATCCACATTCCATGAACCCCGGGTCGTTGATTTAGAGTAAAACTCAATATCGCCTGGTAACGAAATTTATATATGAAAATTTTTCGGAGCACATACTGGTTACAATGCAACAACTCCCAACTTTCTAATACTTCTTCCAAACGAGAGTTGCTTAGTTGCGCAAATGTCGTACCCCCCATTTCTCCCGTGGAAATAAAAAAAAAATATCTGTCATTTTCTTTATTAGGATTATGTTGACGATGGAAGTCGAAATATCTAATCCACAAATCAAAACCTACAACCTAATCCATTTTGGTTTATTTGTTAACAACGCAACACTTCTCATATCGTGAAAGGTGAAGCGCGCGAGCATTCAAGAATAAGCTGAAACGCCGAAATCACTAGCGTAAATAGATGAGGTGCGATTGAATGTTGGAGGTATCTCTCTTTTGTTCGATGACTTCTAAGTATAATGAACGTACTGCAAATAATGATTTCTAGGGGTCTAGGAACGAAACTTGTAACCCGGAATTTGAGTCTTGGATGTTTCTCTCGGTGTTTGCAATTTAAAATCGATTCTAGTTCCGGATTATCTCGTTGTTTGCTTAGAGGCGGAAGCAGTGAGAGTGGCGCTTCGGAAATTACGTTAATGGAGACTCGATCTCTAACGTCGATGCATCCATGAACGATGATGAATATTTAAAATAAATACAACATTTGAGAAGATGCAATCATGAACGTATTCTTGCATGGTACGACGAGGCTGGTTACTCGTGTATCGATCTGGTGGAAACTTTTGTAGTGGAGGGGGAACTGTTGTAGATCTTCTTGAAACCGTGATTCAAGGCGATTTGATTCTCCCAATGCATTCTCAAATGAGAGTTTTGTAACCGGGACATGGTATTTGTAAAAATCTATCAGCCAAATTTATCATGTGTATTAGGGTGGTAAAAACGGATCTCTCTGGTTAGCTCATATAATTGCATAAAATGAGAGCGCATTTAACGAATGAATGGGAAAATCACACCACTACACTCTCCACGTTTCAATTTTTTAAAGTTCATAGTAACGTTGAGATAATGCTCGAAATAGAGAGTGTCCGGCCGAATTAAGACCCCCTTTCCAGGTCGACTCCCTCAACACCGGCGTATCTCGATCGTCTTATGTGATTTTCGCGCAGCCATACGCAGACGGAGACATCGAAAAATGGTTACGACACACTCGATATTTCCCGAATACCTCTAAACTGAGAGAATAGTGAGACTGTTTCCTGGGATAATTAGTTTTAAAATATTTTAGTTTATTTGTTGACAACGCAACCATTCTCGTATCGCGAAAGGTCAAACGAGCGTGCATTCAAGAATATGATGAAACGCCAAAATGGCTGGTGCACAAATCACGTCTCTTTCCAGAGAATCGATCAGATTCTGGCAAAGGGGCCACTTTTCGAGTTCGGGTTTTCAACGTTTTTGTGGCCTCCCATGTCTGCCTAACACCCCCCTGACTGGAATATTGTCAGAGGCTGCTCCTCATCGAGCTGCTGCACCGATCGGCTGCGCCCTTCTGACTTTGGGAGCTCTGTTATGTGCTGCAAAATTAACGTAGAGGGTCCATTTTTCTGTTCCCAGGGTAACTTTTCATGCTCTATCCACCTATATATTTCATGTACCCTTATTTTGCTGTATATTGTTCAACATTCAACTCCATTTATCTCAAAAACCGCTCGAAAAGCCACTGATTTTTTGAATAGGCAGATGCAGCTTCTCAGGACGCGTCGATTAAGGGGTTTGAGCTCCTATATCTCGGGGGATAACTTAGTTTCTATAGGTTAAAACGCTTTGAGATTATTTGAACTTATTTTTCAACAGATAATTTCATTGTTCGCCCTCTCATTTCTCGTCATTCGTTCGCGCTTGCACGGCTTTTCAATAATTTCGGATGAGTTTCACAGAAATGAGAGGGCGAAAAATGAAATTATCTGTTGAAAAATAAGTTCAAATCATCTCAAAACGTTTTAACCTATAGAAACTACGTTATCCCCCGAGATATGGGAGCTCAAACCCCTTAATCGACGCGTCTTGAGAAGCTGCATCTGCCTATTCAAAAAATCAGTGGCTTTTCGAGCGGTTTTAGAGATAAATGGAGTTGAATGTCACACGAACATACAACAAAATACGGCTACGTGAAATATATAGGAGGATAGAGCATAAGAAGTTACCCTGGGAAGAGAAAAATGGACTCTCCACGTTAATTTTTAACACAGGTATCACGAGTCAGTGGAGGTATCCGCGAACAATTTTTTTTCAAAGTCAATTAAAATCGTTCAGATATTTATGTCAAGCTATACTAAAGATAAGATTTCGGAAAAACTAGGTTGTTTGTCCCACAGCCGTCATTTAGGAATTTTCCGGTTTTGTTTGCGGTCTTACCGTATCTTCGGTTCCAGATGACCTACAGAAATGGTTAGGATAGCAAAAAACGCAGAAAAATAAGAAAAAAACTTTCATGTTGAAACCAAAACGGTAGGATGAAAATCAAAAGTGCTGTAATCAAAAAACCTAATTTCGATCTAGAAAAAAAATGTTTTGGACATCGCGCAGGTGACTTTCAGGGATTTTTATTGCAGATTATGAAAGAAAAAGTCAAACTATATGTAAGAAAAATATAACCATTTTGATAAAAGTGTGCTTAAATTCACATTTTTTCGAGCGAAATGTCGAAACTGTCATCTCCGAAAATGAATAATTCATTTTCGCTAACCCATTTCCGAATGGTGACCTAGTTCTGGTGTAATATAGTTGAGTGAACATATGTTGAACAAAAACTGTTGATGGAATCCCGATATATCCCGTTTTCAAAAAATCGAATTTTCACCCTCTGATTTTATCGAATTCACGACGGTGAAAACTACCCTTATGAATGTGATCCCAACGAACTTCGAATCAATAATTAAAGTTGGCACGCAATCTCTGTAAATCGTTCGAGCTGTGGTTCTCAGACGGTTTTTAAGGATAGTTAAATAAGCCTCGAGATCGTGAAATAATGAGTTTGTGATAATGAACATGTCAGAATTTACTTCGAATCGGAACATATCTTCCAGAAATATATTTTAAAAATAATGGCAAGCTCAGAAACTTCTGAAAATGTAAGAAAATCATTGTTAAAAAAACTATTTATTTTTAAAAAATGCTCTCATTTTCTGAAATATGGATTTTAAAATTCAACGTTACTCGCAGTTTAGCCAATATTTTAGGATTTATCTGACAACATCTCGATTTATAATAGTTATTTCTGGCTGATATTTGCGGATTGGAAGGAGATTATGGCATGCACATTATCACAAACTCATTATTTCACGATTTCGAGGCCTATTTAACAGGCCTTAAAAACCTTCTGAGAACCACAGCTCGAACGATTTACAGAGGTTGCGTGGCCAACTTTAATTATTGATTTGAAGTTCGTTGGGATCACATTCATAAGGGTAGTTTTCACCGTCGTGAATTCGATAAAATCAGAGGGTGAAAATTCGATTTTTTGAAAACGGGATATATCGGGATTCCATCAACAGTTTTTGTTCAACATATGTTCACTCAACTATATTACACCAGAACTAGGTCACCATTCGGAAATGGGTTAGCGAAAATGAATTATTCATTTTCGGAGATGACAGTTTCGACATTTCGCTCGAAAAAATGTGAATTTAAGCACACTTTTATCAAAATGGTTATATTTTTCTTACATATAGTTTGACTTTTTCTTTCATAATCTGCAATAAAAATCCTTGCAAGTCACCTGCGCGATGTCCAAAACATTTTTTTTCTAGATCGAAATTAGGTTTTCAGCACTTTTGATTTTCATCCTACCGTTTTGGTTTCAACATGAAAGTTGTTTATCTTATTTTTCTGCGTTTTTTGATATCCTAACCATTTCTGTAGGTCATCTGGAACCGAAGATACGGTAAGACCGCAAACAAAACCGGAAAATTCCTAAATGACGGCTCTGGGACAAACAACCTAGTTCTTCCGAAATCTTATCTTTAGTATAGCTTGACATAAATATTTGACCGATTTTAATTGACTTTGAAAAAAATTGTTCGCGATGGGGCTGTTTTTGCTTCATCGACTCGTGATACCTGTGTTAAGCACATAACAGAGCTCCCAAAGTCAGAAGCGCGCAGCCGACCGGTGCAGCAGCTCGATGAGGAGCAGCCTCTAACAATATTCCAGTCAGGGGGTGTTAGGTATGCATGGGAGGCCCCAAAAACGTCGAAAACCCGAATTCGAAAAGTGGCCCCTTTGCCAGAATTCAATCTTTTTGTGTCGATTATCTTATTTTATTTACCCAGGGAACTTTCGTTATAACAATTGCACGCAACCAGTTGAAACGTTATTGTTGTGCTTGAGCGCCAAATCACTAGGGAAATGATCGTGGTTGTAAATAGCATTGGCCCTCTCAACTTCACGCATTCTCTAAATTACGCCCTGTCTTCTCTTGTCTGGAAGACGTCGACGGAATATCTGAAATTGAAATTGTCTTACCCTCTCATTTACTTCTCCATTGATGTTCGATGAGAACGAGGCCACTCACTCGGCCGAAAGTTTGTAGATTGCAGTGAGTACAGAATCAAGTTTGGTTATCGGGAAAGTAGCTATGGTTGACACTCTATGTTATACATTTAATACTCTGTAAGTCTTCTGCTGCTGCGGCTCCAACTCAGCTGTCGCTGATGATAAACGGAACGTGCAAGGTGGGAGAAATATCCTTTTTTCATTTACTCTATTCGATGTCTCCCTTCGATTTTGTGCTACGTCAAATTCCTTTATTTGTTAGATTTGTGATTTCTTTGTGACATTATTATCAATTCTCCAATTTTGACCGAGTGCTTCGCCGGTGCTCCTTCCTGTGCCTGTGCTGCAACTGCTGCAGCCTGCAGCACAAGCGACTCGGAAGACGACGATCTGCCCTGCCATTCCCCAGTATTACATAGTGGTGAGTGACACACTTGTAACATAGGATGGGAAATAAAACTCAGGTTATGAAAAATGCTATTTCGGGTCACTCGCCCATCTCACTGGACCACACTACTGTTGCTGCAGCTGCATCAACCTCTGCAGCCTCTGCAGCACGTCCCTCCAGCAGCAAATTGATTGAACGGGCGACGGGTCTCTGATCAGCCGTGTGTGGTTGCAGTTGCTGCATACGACCCGTTCCAAACCCCGTCCAAGGTTGGTTGTACCAACATGAATTGCAGGAGTATGTCGGAGAGTAGCCTCGACGAGGGGGGGGGGGAGCGTGAAGTCAATGATGACCACGCTGGAAGGTGATTGGGAAGTAATTTGACACAGCATCAAAATAAAATTTCATGGTGATCTTGTTACTTCCCAGTTACGGAAGTGCCTTATACTGGTGGAATGGCATGACAACCGGTTTGACGACCACTGGCTTGATAACGAAATACTGTAAAACAACATCTCCAACCTCCCTCGCTGATAATCGTCATTTAGGGATATCTAGCGGCGGATCCATCCATAAAACTATTACTCTGTCATGTATACCATTCAGAGCCAAACATGTTTATTTTTTCACCATTCTCTCAATGGATTTTATCGTGCTCTAATGCAATAAAATATTTTTGAGAGGCTAGGCGCGTTCTGGTTTTGGAAGTGCGTGATAGGTTTAGTGTTCGTTAGCAGTTTGATGTTTTCTGCTTCTGTATCAATGATAAAAACAAATTATTCCTCTTTTTCTTTGTAGTAGTATATTGAAGAAGGAAGTCAAAATCGTCATATAATAAATCAATAGCTGCACCTCTAATATCCTCCCCTTGTAGTGGATGTTCTTCGCCTTCGCAGTTCCCCTCGTGTGGCTGCAGCTGTCCCTGCTGTGTCTGCTTCAGCTGCTCCACACCCAAGCACCCCTTGAAGGAGGCGGAGGTTCGGTAAGAGAGATATAGAGCGAAGTGAATTGCAATAGCATGCCGAAGAAAAGTTTGGCCGAGCGATGACGAGTGAGGCTGATGATGATTTGAAAGTGTTAGGAAACCATTTGAAACAACAAATATTAACTTCACATTCTTGTATAATCATGCAGAGATGATCCGAGAAGTGGAAAAGGGTCAACCAGTTAATGCGTTATTGCTGTGTTCGAGCACAAAATCACCAGGGGTAAAGATCGCGATAAAGATTGCATTGGCCTTCTCAACTTCACGTGTTCTCTAAATTACGCCCTGTCTTCTTTTGTCTGGAAGACATCGGCGGAATGTCCGAAGTGAAATTGACTCCACCTCTTATTTCCCTGTTCATTGCAGTTCGATTTCGCGTGCGACGAGAATGGAAATGAATGGAATGGCTGCGATGGATCTCGCTCGTTTCCAGTGATCGACACGATGACGAAGACACAGGTACAGAGATGGGATGAGTGCATGGTGGGCAACGGAGTCAAGGAATTATTTGTTTCCAACAGAAGAGGACCTAAGAATGAGGTCATGAATCGGCCGAGAGATTGTAGATTGCAGTGAGCACAAAATCACCAAGTGCTGTGATCCGAGATGAAACTATTGCTGGCGCTCTCTTTTGTGCACATTAAGCTGAAGATCGTTCGCTTAAAATAATGGATGGAGTAATATATGCATTGTTGGCCGTTTTCGAAAAGGCCAGCTATGCATTGATTGATTTCAAACTCTGGAAATTACGATGGTTGAATTTCAGCGGGTAGAACTTCGCGCCGTACAATACGAAGGGTATCGGGAAGAAGGCGAGTGACGAAGAGATAAGAAGAGGGGACACTGACACTGAAGTGAGTGGAGTTGCCGTTGTGATTATTGATTTTTGGAGGTCCCAATAGTTGGAATGACTTGGATGAAATTTTTTGAGTTGGATGACATTTTTTGGTTTACATTCCCCTACGCACGCTTTGTAATCACGACAGTCTAAACGAGCCTTCATTCTTTAATGATCAAAAGCGTCGAAATCACTGGTGAATCGATACGAGTGAATTGAGTATGTGAAGTATTGTGAATATTTGATGAATACGAAGCAATCATTTACTGGTAATTATAAACAGTTGCTGATTAGTTGTTGCTTTCAGCATGAGAAATTTCCCACTTATTCTCGTTTCTCTTATTGAAAAAAAGTCGTAAGGATTCAAATACAAATTTGCAGTACTCTCCGAAGCCAACCAGTAATAACCTCGGCGGGGATCAAGAGAAAACGGAGAAGGTCAAGCCGATCAACTATGTCACTTACATCATCAGCAATCCAAGGAAGCGGGAGGTCAGTGAACTCATTGCACCCATCTCGGTGATTTTCAGTATAGTTTTGCTATCACGATGCCTTTAGTTTTATTTAAAAAGAGGGAATTTGTTATTATTTGCAATTATTTGTGTACATTGGGAGTCTAGGAAAAGTGGCGCTTCAAAGGTGTCATAAGATTGTTACTTCACCTGTGTATTCAGTTTATACCCCACGTGCTTCTCGTTTATCTATACCTATATATAAAGCGCAGTGTGATGGCGTCTGTTCGGATTGCGAAACAGTTGCGAAATGAGGAGGGAGAGAGATCACACGTCAACAAGTTGCGAAACGAGTGATTGCGAAACCTAGATACTCCGCTAGGACGGGGCCCCCGCCGAAGGCGGGGGGCAGCCGGACTAGTAATAAATAAAGATTTCCAGTGGTTCAGTCATAACTTTTTGTTGAAGAAATACTTCAGAGCTCAGGCCGTGGTTCAAAGTGACTCTATAAACTTTCGAATATTCGCTCTACTTCCCTCTTCGGTATATTGTCTTGGCGTTCTCCAGTTTCGGTGGTACAAAATACGAAAGCAATTCTTTGAAGTCCGATTTGAGGACCATTTGTATGCCAAAAACTTTCATGGATATAGATTATCAATTACAAGTATCGATAAGTAATTCTTTGCGGCCAAATCAAGTACTTTTTTATTTGATTGTCTTTTACTTATTATCTGATTCTGAGAAAGATGAAGTATGGCCGGAAATTGTAGTCCACCATGCTATTGATCTTTTCGTACCGTATCACAGTCCTAAGCCTACTATCCATTCATATCCCCCTCATATTCGAGAGCTAATTAAACACCGAAATTCTTTGTTCACGAAGTAACATTTACTCTCAATACGCCCTCAATACGAAAAGTGCAGTAGAGATCTATTATTTCAAATTAAAAAATGGAACCAATTTTGCGAACATAAAAAACTAAAAAAACACTAAAGATCTCTACCGTCACATCCGTTCTCTTACCCAGCCGAAGCCATCCGTCCCCAAACAACTTATTGATTCTTCTGGAACTATCGTAACTAGTACTCTAGACATAGCTAATACCCTTGCATCATGTTTTGCTTCCCACTTCACACTTGATGACGGATTATTACCATCCATTCCCTATCACCCCTCACCCTCATATCTCACAAATGTATCTTTCTTCCCCCATGACGTGTATAAGGCTTTAAAGCAACTCTCACCTTCATGCTCAACGGGTCATGATAACATTCCTCAGATTGTCTTTCGTAAATGTGCACATTCCCTCTCCCTTGTGTGATATATTCAACATTAGTATTGAAACCGGTACTGTCCCATCACTATGGAAATTCTCACTCATTACCCCAATCCCCAAACCAAACAAGAATAACCAGTCACCTGATTCTTATCGCCCTTTCTCTATACTATCTCCTGCCTCTAAAACAATGGAACGCCTTGTCAAAAATAAGCTTGCCCTATACCTCTACCGCTTCAATATCATTCCCAATTACCAACATGGCTTTCGATCCGGTGCATCTGTTCTTACCAACCTTTTAGATTGTGAAAATGACTGGACTCTAGCCCACTCCCGTAAAGAGCAAACTGATGTTATTTACCTTGATTTCTCTCGTGCATTTGACACCATCCCCTTTCCTAAACTTCTACTTCCACCCTTAATAGCTCTGCGTATTGATGATCGTGTCCAGAAAGCCACTTCCGTCATGCATATTATGCTTCGCGCAGTAACAGTTAATAACCCCTCTATCCTTATCAAATGCTTTAAAACATATGTTCTCCCTCACATTGAATTCGCCTGCCCTTTTTGGAACCCTCATATTAAAAAACAGAGTCAGAAGCTTGAGAAAATCCAAGAAAAATTCACTCGTATTCTATACTATCGGTGTTTTCCGTCTCCGTCATATCCTCTTGGTCTACCATCCTACTCTCAACGTCTGTCTTTCCTGGGCCTTCAAGCGCTTTTGAGAGGAGAGTCACTTATTATTTAGTCCTGGCCCGTAGGATTATGCATGGAGACACCATACTCGATAGAAGTATTTTTTTCCTGTTTGCTCCCCTAAGAGAAAGGACCAACAACTTTGGAATCCATATTGAGAAAACCAAATCCACACCTCGATACCACTGTTTTTCTCGTAGAGTTGCTAGGATTTTGAACGCTCTTCCTACCCATGTATTGTCGTCCCCCAGCATCCCTGTTTACAAGAAGAGATTGAGAGCTCTAGAATTTGATTTTAGTAAATACATTTTCCAATAGTACTTCCTTCCACTACTTCCCATTACCATTCCCATAGTCCCCATTCCTCCACCCTTCACCCTCGCCCCCTCCCCCTATTTAGAGGTCTTCTGACGCTGGATCTCGGAGCAGAGTCTACCTGGTCTGCATCGAGTGCCTCCTCCTCGATAAAACTCCCCATCAGACCAGACGAAGACAGATGAGACCAGCCGATTGGACCTTCTCATTTTACGATTGCACCTCCATCCCCCATCCCCCACATTCCTCCCTTCTTATCGTATTCCTTCCTTCGTATTTCTTCTTCAGTGTGAGGAGAGACAACACTCTTCTATCACAACGCATAATTAAGAGATCCGCTCCGTAAGACTCGATCATATCGACCACCCCGCAGACACGTTCCTCTAGCAACAAGATCCGGAGGTCCATACTCGGGTGCTAGGAGTACATTAGGCCCACATTTCTCAAAACAACGGTTATTACCTGATAGGGCCATTATACAGAAAAAAAATCGATTACAAGTTGAAAATGGTCGAAAAACCATATTTTCAGAACGCTGTAAGATGGGTTCAATTTTCAAGTAGCATTAGTAATGTGATGCATTGAAAGCCTAAAAAACATATCAAGGTGATTTTCCGGTCAATTTTGAATACTCAGTTTTCACTCAAAAAATCACATTTTTCACTGTAACTGATGCCTTCCTTGGTTCCTCCAATAGTTTTTGTGCACACGTTGTAGCCCGATGGTACCTGACTTTATTTTACCCCAAGATATACTCAACGGCTTTGTCTAAGTTCGAGATTTTTGAACTTGTTGATTTAACAGTGCTGATGTCGAACATGAAAACAATTGTCTTTGGTTGAACTGGAATTGAAATCGATTAGATAAATGATGATTACAACTTATTTACTTTCGATACTTCATATAACACTCAAATATCCCGAGTTTTGCTCAATTCTGAAAATTCGATTTTTGATCGTCTGAATTTCCAAAAATTGTGCATCGTTATCTCAATAATTTTGCTCCGGCTCCAATAAGTTTGAGATGGAAATTGTAGTACGTACCAGCACGTGTAATATCTTTGCTGAATAAGAATCACCAGCATTTTCGAAGTTCCTGATTTTCACGATTGAAATAGCGAAATCGCGAGATTCGAAATGTATCGAATTGAATTTCATCGGGAAAATGGCTTATATTCATGAGTCACCGGTTTAAATAAGTAGTATGCCTACATACCTTTCTGAATAAAGTGAAAATATTGCATAGTTTGACAGTTTCCGAGAATCGAAATATTTCAATTTAAAAAAAAAATTTTTAAACCTTGAAAACACTGATTGTTCTGGTGTAATAAAATTCCAATCATGACGTACATTACATTTTCAAGAAAGCCTTTCTAGTCTCTATCTTTACCAAATTTGCGAAAATCAAATGTATTTATATTTCGAGATTTCTTATTTTGCCTAATGAATCGCAGATATCTGAAACTTCGAAAACTTCATTGGCGATAATATTGTGGCCAATTGGAAATGTGAGAGCGTATTGTCGATTGTTGCTGAGATCAATTGGCGTTTGATTTAGAAAGGCTAGATTTCAGGGAGGCAAATAATGAAATTAAATTCGTCGTTAATCGGGTTTTTAACAAACTTGAAAATCGTATGTTATGTGCTGCCATTTTACAGTGCAGGAACATTAACTCCGATAGCCGTTGAAAACAACCAATAACAATCGTCATTATCGCCGAAATTCAATTTCGATACATTTCGAATCTCGCGATTTCGCTATTTCAATCGTGAAAATCAGGAACTTCGAAAATGCTGGTGATTTTTATTTACCAAAGATATTACACGTGCTGGTACGTACTACAATTTCCATGTCAAACTTATTGAAGCCGGAGCAAAATTATTGAGATAAAGATGCACAATTTTTGGAAATTCAGACGATCAAAAATCGAATTTTCAGAATTGAGCAAAACTCGGGATATTTGAGTGTTATATGAAGTATCGAAAGTAAATAAGTTGTAATCATTATTTATCTAATCGATTTCAATTCCAGTTCAACCAAAGACAATTGTTTTCATGTTCGACATCAGCACTGTTAAATCTACAAGTTCAAAATCTCGAACTTAGACAAAGCCGTTGAGTATGTCTTGGGGTAGAATGAAGTCAGGTACCATCGGGCCACAACGTGTGCACAAAAACTCTTGGAGGAACCAAGGAAGGCATCAGTTACAGTGAAAAATGTGATTTTTTGAGTGAAAACTGAGTATTCAAAATAGACCGGAAAATCACCTTAATATGTTTTTTAGGCTTTCAATGCATCACATGACTAATGCTACTTGAAAATTGAACCCATCTTACAGCGTTCTGAAAATATGGTTTTTCGACCATTTTCAACTTGTAATCGATTTTCTTTCTGTATAATGGCCCTATCAGGAAATAACCGTTGTTTTGAGAAATTTGGGCCTAATGTACTCCTAGTACCCGAGTATGGACCTCCGGATCTTGTTGCTAGAGGAACGTGTCCGCGGGGTGGTCGAGTCTTACCGAGCGGTTCTCTTAATTATTCGTCGTCCGTTGCGCCGCCAAGCGTAGATAAAATATAATATATATATTTGAGCCAGCCATTATTTTTTCCACTCGTACAAAGCCATACAACGACATTAGAGCATTGCCAAAGAAATCGTAGATCGGAGAGAACGCGGAAGTAACAGGTGCGGAGATTAGCATAAAAATCTCGCGTATATTAGAATTAATGGGCGAATCATGCCACAAAGCTCTCTCCATTTTACCCGTTCAATCACTTTTCGGAGCGACGTTCCCAAAATTTTCGAAAACTATAAAAGAATCTCCCTCGCACTAGGTGCATTCTGGTTTTGGATGTTCGTGATACGTTCAGCGGTGTCCTGCCATGCAATTTCTTTGTGGCACTGATCGGAAAATAAGATGGAATAATTTAGCTTTTCTTTCTTAGAGTTACATTGATAATGAAAGTGGTAATTGAAAATTAATATATCATTAGCTTTCATCGCTAATTGTCATATCTTGCAGCGGTTCTTCTTCGCATTCGACATTCTTTCGTTCGGCTTCTTCTGATGTTTCCTATTCTTCTGACCGCTGTAAGCAGAAGAACGCTGATGAGAATGCCGTATTGTATTAGAGGGTGTGTGCTTATATTCGAAAATTATTAATTAATTTGAATTGAGAAGGAAGAGGTTAATGAAAAATCGACAATGAGATTGATGAAGTTTTATTTTTAACTGCTAACGCTGTAAAGATCGATACCAACAAAACGGCTGAAAGGTTTTAGATTGGACTGAGCGGAGAAACACTAATTGTGATTATCAAAATGACGGGTTATTCTCATGCACTGGATGTTCTACGCCTCCGGAGTTCCTTCGTGCGGCTTCTGCTGCTGCAACTTCTGCTTTAGCCGCTACATGCCGGAGTTCCCCTTGAGCAGTTAGTACCGTATGAATGGGCGGGAACTGAAATTTTATGTGAGTTTATTAATAACTCTATGTGTCGAACTAGGAAAGAAGATGCGAATGAAACGCCGAGACGATGGTTTTAATGTAATTTTGTTTTTGACTGACGGGGAAAGCAAAGAACGATGCAATTGCTCGACCGCAAGGTTGTAGATTGAAGTGAACACGAAATCACCAAGTGAAGGGATGAAAATAAATTGCAATGGTGACACTATATTTGCGAATTCTGTCACCTGAAAAATATAATAAATGAAAAGACGGCAGAATACTTATCAGACATACCCACTTGCCATTTCACTTAATTTGTCTCTAAATCGTGTGAGAGGATGCAAATTTGAGAGAGTTGCTCCCAATCGAGACTATTAACAGTTCGACCCTTCGAGTACAGATGATGGCTGATGAAAGAAGTTATCTTCTGTGATTGCTGCACTGCCAGCAACCGATAGAGATACAGAAAATCGGGTACTCTATATAATAGAATATTGATACATTAATCACAGGATGAAATCTCGCTGTACAAACCGAGGGGAATTGTTAAGGAGAAGACTGACCAGGAGATCAAGAACGAACGCATTCATGAAGAAGGCGCTCAATTGAGTAGGATTACGGTGGTATTTAGTGATTTGATGAGTATGATTTGATGAAATTGCTTCGAAAGGTGTTGGTTTATTTTTGCCGGTAGAAGCCGCGAAGATATTGCAAAAGGTGAACGCACCTGCATTCATGAATGAACTGAAACATAAACTTTTCTAGTAAATGCCCAGTCATTATCCCAGCAAAAGGGGATATAAAATTTTTTTTGATTCAACACAATGGAATGATGGGGATTATTTAATTCTTGAAGTATACGAAGTGGATATGAAACTCCGCAGGTGCTGGACGTTTGATGATTTTTAAATTCACACTTTTTCGCCCATTCTCTGCGCGGTTGTTAAATTTTTTTAAATGGGCATGGCAGATTCTGGTTATGGAAGTGCGTGATATGTCTAGTTGCGCCTGTCTGTCCGATGAATGCGGCTTTTTGTATTCAGAATAAAAATAAATTACTCTGGTGTAGTCGCACAAGTTGTAAACAAGTGCAAAACAAGTATAGCACAAGTATGTGCACAAGTTGTAAACAAGCACCCCTCTCCCTACGCTCAAACTGTTTTACAACTTGTTTTTCTCGGTTTCTTGTTTACAACTTGTAAACTTATTACTTGTTTAAAATTTGTAAATTTTATTGCTTGTTTACAACTTGCAAACTCAATTTAGCATAGGGAAAGGGGTGCTTGTTTACAACTTGTGCACATACTTGTTCTATACGGTAGTACCCCATTTTAGAAAAAAAAAATTGAGAAAAATGATTTAAGAAATTCATTTATTAGAAATTACGAATACGAAAAATTTTTCAAGAAAATATAAATGAGAAATACCAAAATTAGAAAGACGAAATGCGAAATACCGAATTAGAAATGCATTTTTTAGAAACTCAAATTTCAGAAATATTTTGCCGGAACCGGGTTTTCGGAATTTTCGCGCATACTGTATCCAATTTTCGAATCTTTAAAAATATTTTTGTTTCCTTATTTTCATTATTTATTGAATTTGTACTATTCGTTGTGCTTTTATTTTCGTGAAATGCTAGAAAACATATTCAAAAATGGAAACAAAGCAAAAAACAACGTGAAAACTGAAGAACTGTCAGAGCCAGCTTTTCAGAGCCGTGTTTTCGTTCCCGATGTGATGTTTCGAAAAATGAATTTCCGGCTTCGTAATTTACCTCCATTTTATTTTGGTGATTATTGGCTTCTTTCACTGCATTATCGATTATCTGCGTGTTTTACCTTTTATACTTTTGTTTTGTTTTTAGGAACATGTACTACAGTCGCATCCTAGTCTTTGTGATCGGTTATGATGCTTTGAACGATCGAAATTGCAATTTTTTTTGTCTGACATTGATTTAACGGCCGTGCAGTTAATCATTTTTGCGTGTCGTGTATCTCTATAATGTCCTTCCTCGCATAAGGATATAGAGAGATGCACATTCGTGGAAATATTTTAACTGATCACGCACTCAAATATTTTTATTATCATTGAGATGGTTCGATGGAGTGGAACGCGCACTGAGCCGTTTGCTATGAAGTCAAAGGAATCTGGAATGCACACCCTCGCTATGCGACGACGACGGTTATGGTGAAGAACAACGACGTTGATGGAACAATGAAAGTTCTAAAAAAGTTTTCATTTTTTTTCATCGATTGTTTTATAGAATTTACGACAAAACTGCGGAAGCCTGGAATGGGGTTCCGAGAAACGTAAGGATTTTGTTGTTAGAATGCCTTTACGCTTGGACTTCGGCTTAGTCTAGACATTCAAACAACATTTCGAGATATGCTTAGGACTCTAGGTTGGAGACGCCTACCAGCGGTCTACCCCGGTACCACTATTGGAACCCCTTTTTCTCCTAGTTATGGGATTCAAAAAAATCCATTTCAGGCATGGCTTGCATACGCTATTTCCTATGAAGCTATTTGTGGACATGGAGAGGATTAACGAAGGGAGTAACTTGGAATCGTTTGTAAGATGTCTAGTTCCGGAATAACGCTTGTATTAGTCATTCAGGATGCGATTACGATACCGTTCATTCGCGAGTTATCAAGCAAAGTCGAGGACACACAGTATCGCTGAATTGACAGCTACACGTGAATCTGTTGAGTTCTCTTCGATTGATTGTATGCGTAGTAAGTCGTACATCCGTAAGTTTTACGCATTCTATCTCATCCCTTTACAGGAATATCAAAATGGCTGTTCAATATTCATGGGTTAGATGATGAGAGTTCGCAAATTAATCGATTCAATAGAAGACTTCACACGATTTAATTTTCAGTCAAGTTCTCTACCGAGCAGCGTCAGTTATTTCTTACATATTCTTTATTAGACAGTTTTCCTGATATTTACTCCTCCATTTGTTTGAAATCGTTCGAATATCTAATCGAACGTTTTCATCCTCGGTTTTTTTTTCAAGGATTTTAATATCTTCTCTTAAAGTTTCACTTTCCAAACTGTCCAACTCAAGAATCTTTACTGCGTTATCGACGGGAATTTTGTTCAAGAATATCCAGTCGCGTTCAATCAAGGATAGTGGCGATTCTGTCCAAGTTGAAGAACCGAATGATGTCAATTCAATGATGGCGATTGATTAGCCTGAGATATTAATGTATTTTGACGTTACCTTTGTGTCTAATTATGTGTTGTCTTATTTATTTTAGAGAATTGTTTACTTTAGAAGATGTTAACTAATTCATGTACTTCGTTGCCCGAGGCAAAAATTATTGTCCGTGTGTTTTACCACCGGTGCTTCATTATCCTGTGAAATTTTGTTCAAATATCGTCTAAAATAGACCATGATAAACTTTTCTATGAAATAATCGTAAAATATACACGAAAAGCTCAAGAGGGGTGGACAGAGGATAAGGGGGCGGAGCTAGTCGAAAGGACGCGCACCGAATAGACAGTAAGCGCGCACGAGCGTGAAGACACGCCCACTAATAAGTTCACTAATGCGTTTACTAGTGAGTATTGGACTCATGAGTCCAATACTCACTTTCTAACTCACTAGTGAACTGTCTCTCGCGGTTCAGAGACGGCAAAAAATTTCTGAAATTTGACTTTCTGAAAAATGCATTTATGAACTGATTTTTATTAATTTAAATTTCTGAAAAATATTTTCTAATTTTTATTTTCTGAAATTTTATTTCTGAAAAATGAATTTCTCAAAAAAAATTTACAAAACGGGGTACTACCTTCTATACCTGTTTAGCACTTGTTTACAACTTGTGCGCGCACACCAGAGTATCTCTCGTTTTCTTTGTTAGTATTTTTTTAATGATGGAAGACCAAATTACATATAAATTATTATTTACTATGTAAATTCTCCTATTGATGTGGCTGTCCTTCGCCTTCGACATTCTCACGTTTGGATTCTGATGTTGATCCTTCAGCCGCTGCACGTCCAAGCACCTCTTTGAGGAGGAGGTACAGTAAAAGGAATGGAGGGCAAAGTGGGTATCTAGGACTGCTCGCTAAAAATAGGTAGTAATATATTATTGGCGCAAAGGTGCAATACTTGCATAACTGAAGGCTTCGCTTGGTTGAATACTAAATACCCCTGCCTGATTCGGAAGATGAGATGAGTGCAAGGTGGGAGATGTATCCGAAAGAAAGATGTCATGCATGTTAGTCAGAGTCAAACAATAATTAATACTTCTTCGATTACCTATTGAAATAATTTGTATTGCCTAGGCGCATTCCAGTTTTGGAGGTGCATGATAGGTCCAGATTTGTCCAACTGCTCGATTCTTACCTGAAGTGATTGGAAAATTATAGAGCAAATTGTTAAAGCGATATTTCTCTTGCAGTTCGACTCAGTGGATGGCGAGGGCAGGGATGGATCTTTTGCATCGTAGACAGGCGCCTACGGAGCCACCGCCGATCGGGTACGGTAGCGAAAAAAAATGGTTACGGTAGATAGATACAATTGTTATTATTTAATCCTTCATTTCGATATTTTGCTGTTTTGTGATAATTGTGTCAGGCAACCGCGTTTCACGTCTGCTATGTGGGCTCGATGGAATTCATTTCGAACAATCCTGTGATCGAGCCGTTTTCGAATTTATAAAAAAACTATTACTACTAACATTAATATTATGAATTTTAAAAAAATATACAGAATAAGTCAGGTTTCACATGTGCTACGTAACCTTGATGAAATGCATTTCGAGCAATTCAGACGTTGTTCTTGTGAAATCTATAAGAGAGACTTTTTGATTCAGTGAACATATGCTTGGCACTAGGCCAAAAATTGAAATCCTGCTAAATGTGCACACATGTAGTACTCGGTGAGTATAGCTCAGCTGTAGCCTATTTAGTGTTCTAGATCAATCGTTGAGAAATGCGCCGCACTTTAGTCTGAAATCCTTAATTTTCGAAATTTGCCATTCGCTACCGATTCAATTGGGTGTTATCTCTAAAAATAGGAAATATTCAGATGATCATGCATGGGAAGTTTCATAATAATTGGGTTTAAAATATTAGAAAAAATCAAAATTTTGAAAATTATTTTCCAATTTTAATTTGCATCTCCTTAGGATGATATGAGATTAACACTTTTTATTGTTTCAGTGTATAGCGCGGGATGCGTACTGCTTACTCTGAGAAATAAACAAAAATTAAAAATACAGTTTGGTAAATTTCAACAAAAAACGGAGGTCAACTTGAAATAAAATCAGTTCATGATAGGCCCTGGCCTACCGTAACCCACAAACAGAAATGAAGGACAGGTGTTCTAGGGTTGCCCTACACGGAGTACTCGCTGAGGGAAATCCACCAGCGTCAACAAAATTTGGATACGCACTAGCGCGCGCCAGAGCACTAATGCTAAATAACTACCGTAATCGCTGGACATAGTTTGACATCAGCGCTCTGGCGCGCGCGAGAACGTATCCAAATTTTTCGCGCGCTGGTGGATTTCCCTCAGCGAGTACTCCGTGTAGGGCAACCCTAGAACACCTGTCCTTCATTTCTGTTTGTGGGTTACGGTAGGCCAGGGCCTATCATGAACTGATTTTATTTCAAGTTGACCTCCGTTTTTTGTTGAAATTTACCAAACTATATTTTTAATTTTTGTTTATTTCTCAGAGTAAGCAGTACGCATCCCGCGCTATACACTGAAACAATAAAAAGTGTTAATCTCATATCATCCTAAGGAGATGCAAATTAAAATTGGAAATTATTTTTCAAAATTTTAATTTTTTCTAATATTTTAAACCTAATTATTATGAAACTTCCCATGCATGATCATCTGAATATTTCCTATTTTTAGAGGTAACACCCAATTGAATCGGTAGCGAATCGCAAATTTCGAAAATTAAGGATTTCAGACTAAAGTACGGCGCATTTCTCAACGATTGATCTAGAACACTAAATAGGCTACGGCTGAGCTATACTCACCGAGTACTACATGTGTGCACATTTAGCAGGATTTCCATTTTTGGCCTAGTGCCAAGGGTATCTACAAATATGTTCACTGAGTCAAAAAGTATCTCATAACTGCTAATTATAATAGTTCGAATAATATCAACTCCAACATGAAATGCAGGAGCACTTCGGAGAACAGTATGGTTGAGCGGAGAAACTTCAGTCTGATGATTTCCACTCGGGATTTATGGGTTAAAACTAATTTCTCTTGCAGTTCGAGTCTATTGATGGGGGTGAGGGTGGCGACGGATCTTGAACCTCGCAGTCACGTCCCGACCGAAATTCTAATCAGTTACGGTAGCGGGTGTTTATTGACTGGTTACGGTAATTCAGAGAATGCATAGTCGTTCTGGTAAAACTTTAAGAGACCCTCCACGAGAGAATGTAATAACTGTGCAGAGGCCCACGGATGGTGAAAAATTCGATAATTTCCAAACTTTTTTCTGAATTGTAGGTACCGAGTGCTGATTGACGGCAGAAATAGCTAAGGTCAGAGGTCGATTTTGAAAAAGTTTCAGATACCCCCACTTTTTGGGGTCGAAAAAGTTGATATCCCAGAATGATATGGCAAATACATGTTCTGGTGTATTTTCACTCGTAGATAACGAATTTGCATGTTAAAATGCAAAAAATTGCGAAACAAACCAGCTATCGCCAAAACTAAAATTTTTCGACAACATTTTGGAAGATCGAAAAAAATAGAAAAAATTCGGAGTGATCTCACCACGATTTTCGAAATGTACGCGTTAAACTGTACTAGATCTGAATTTTTCAGATTTAAAAAAAAAATGAACTTTTTGGGAAAGTTGATTGAAAGTACGCCAAAGTGGCCTAAATGCCATATAGGGCGTCAGGTAATTCTGAATATTGGGTTAGTTTTTGCATCAATTGGGCTAGAAACAGTTTTAAATATGAAAACATAACATTTTCCGACTTTTGAGATATGTGGAACATTTGAAAAGTGAATTCTGAAAAATTCTGAAATTTCATGCCGAACCCGATTATTGGAATTATTGGAAAGAAGTACGATTATTGGAATTTTTTTCTTCAAAGAATTGATGCATAAACACATCAAAATCAAAACTTATCACGCTGATGCTGATATGTAGTATCAGAAAAAAATACAAATACAGCTTTCCAATACACGTTCAATTGCCAATGTCTCAGAAAACCTTGATTTTTGGCTAAAAATCACGAATTTTTGAGCTCACAAAATTTCATTTTTGTTTTGATGCGAAAATATGTTCAAATTCGTTTTCTACGCGTCGAAATACGTTGATTTTTTTCACTATTTTTAGGTTCTATCACAATGAAAATGTTACTATTACTAATTTAGAACTGTTTCTAGTCCAATGGATGCAAAAACTAGCACAATATTCAGAATTACCTGACGCCCTATATGGCAGTTAGGCCACTTCGGCGTACTTTCAATCAACTTTCCCAAAAAGTGTATTTTTTTTAAATGTGAAAAATTCAGATCTAGTACAGTTTTTTGCGCAGATTTCGAAAATCGTGGTGAGAACACTCCGAATTTTTTCTATTTTTTTCGATCTTCCAAAATGTTGTCGTAAAATTGGATTTTTGGCGATAGCTGTTTTGTTTCGCAATTTTTCGCATTTTAACATGCAAATTCGTTATCTACGAGTGAAAATACACCAGAATATGTATTTGCCATATCATTCTGGGATATCAACTTTTTCGACCCCAAAAAGTGGGGGTATCTGAAACTTTTTCAAAATCGACCTCTGACCTTAGCTATTGCGGCCGTCAATCAGCACTCGGTACCTACACTTCAGAAAAAAAGTTTGGAAATTATCGAATTTTTCACCATCCGTGGACCTGTTACGTTCTCTGGTGGAGGGTCTCTTAAATGTACGACAGCTATGTAGGGATCTCTGACTGAGATTTTGCCAAGAATGGTTCTTGTTGTACGGATGTTGTTTCATGAAGGACTCGCGTTTCACATACGCTACGTGAACTTGATGAATTTCATTTCGAGCAATTCAGAGCATGCATTGCCGTTTTTGTGAAAACCTAAAAATGCTAATTGTAATGGCTCGCATAATATAAACCTCAACATGAATTGCAGGATCATTTAGGAGATCAACCTTGGGATAAACTTACAGCTGATGATACCCCCTCTGGATCTATGGGTTAAAACTAATTTATATTGCTGGTCGAGTATGTTGATTTCGAAGAGGGCTTTGATGAATCTTGAGGCTCGCATCACGCCGATAGAGACACCAGCAAACAGGTACGGAAGTGAGTACTGATTTATAAATTAGCCCTTCTAGCGATCAATTACGATAGGGATTACGTTATCCCAACCTGAACGATGTTGTTGAGAGTGGTGGGTGAGACCGATGAAATTTTTCACGAATTGTTTTTATCGTGCAATTTTGTAGAACAGATCAGTCTTTGCAAATAAGTTCTTTATTTTCCGCTGTGTTTTCTCGTATATTCTCGCATTGTGATTGACGATAATTTCTTACCGTTATGTCCAGTGGCGATGCTGACTTTTTACAACTGCTATTCCTGGAACCTTACTGGAAATGCGAAATACAATCTGGTATTTTGTCAGCCCATTTTGCCTAGATTGTTGAGACACGATTTGAAGATTTGCGCGCCAATACGGTACTTACCTGATTTTTCTGCCTACTTTCTGCCTATGAGACTTCTGCCTTGGAGAAGAGAGGCCTAGCACTGATCTCGCACCTTCCCGACTATCTGGTGAGGTCACTCTTATGGCAGCCGCTTGGTCGCCCTCCCTCTCTCTCTTTCTCACTCCCTCCCTCCTTCCTATTCCTCTCCTTACTCTCCCATGTTGCCGAGAGAGTATGCAACTTTGAGAGAGTCAATTCAACTCAATCTGGCTAGTTTGGAAATCTCATATTGCTTGAAGTATCTCGTTTTCCCTCTCCAACTGTCCGATTCGTAATTTTGCATCCCAAATTGATCCTCTATTCTTGAGTCTCGCTCTCTCTCTCTCTTTCTCTCTCTCCCTCTCTCCTCGCCCACCCTCCCTATCCCTCTCACTCCTCTCTCACACTTCCATTGAGGCGAGAGAGTGTGCGATTTTGAGAGAGTCATCATGTCCCGTGGGCGTGCTGCTACCTTCCTTTACTGCTGTGAGTGCCGTGTGGCCGGATGCATCCGATGAGGTGTGGATAGTCCTGGGAACCTAGTCAGTCTCATTACTCTCATCACTTATTTTTGCGTTTTTCTCGTTTACATATATGAAGATACTACAATTGTTTTTCTGGTACTAGGAATTAATCATAATGATGGATACACTTCTGCAGTATTTCCACGGAATATTGTTTTTGAGAACCTACTGTGAAAACACTAGAGATGAGTAATGAACAGTCCTGGGAACGGAGTCAGTCTCATTACTCTCATCACTTGTTTCCATTTTTCGAGCGTTCTCTATCTGTTTGTCGCCCTTGTTTTGTGCTACATACGCCGTCACTATTCCATATTTCAACAGTTACATGGCTAGCCAGCTCAGAAGGGGCAATTTCACCAAGCCTGAGGCTGCGCCTCGAAAGTCGTTGCGCAATGAGGGATACTCGATGGCAGAATCGCAACAAATCATGG
This sequence comes from Pristionchus mayeri, assembly GCA_036245805.1. Lineage (NCBI taxonomy): Eukaryota > Metazoa > Nematoda > Chromadorea > Rhabditida > Neodiplogasteridae > Pristionchus > Pristionchus mayeri. The sequence continues at coordinate 40,270,159 of BTRK01000004.1, read as the reverse complement.
CCGACTATTTCGCACTAGCGAAGGCGGTGCGCAGCAAGACCAGAATCCACCAGGCACTCCTCACAGGTTTGTTTCTCTACTAGCCAAATTAGTTGATTAATTTGTTAACTAATTGAGTAACGACTTACTTTTGCCGTGATTTATACGTATCATATTAAACTTTCAGATTTCCAAAATCTCATCAAGTTGCATGACAAAACACGCAAGCTTGTTGATGTGGAAGTGGCAAAGCGGGCAAGCATAGAGGACCAATTTGTACTGCAAAATCAACGAATCAGACAATTGGAGAGGGAAAATGAGTTAGTTCAGGCTATCCGGGATTGCCGAACTAGTCGATATGACTTGAGAACTGTTTAATCTTTCAGGGAAAAGGAAAACTCAATTCGCACTATTACAGCACAATTGAAAGATGCCCGATCACAGGTTTAAATTTATATGAATGACTATTAATGGAAAATTGACAGGTGAGTAGTCAGATCGGGAAAATAAACATTCTCGAAGCGGATCTCGATGAGTACAAAAATCGAATGGAAATTGTGAAGCAGAATCTACAGGTGAACTTGAGCTCCTCAAATTGGTTTAATCAGGACAATTACGATGGATCAATGGTAGTCGACTGAAGCTCTGATAAAAACTCAATAATTTGTGGGGAATACACTAACAATAGGTATCGTTCCCTGGAAGCACTTTGTACGGCAGGAATAGATAGTCCCAGCAGTCGGCCTCATTGCACTGAACCACCTGGTGTAGTTGTCTCTTGGCGACTGAAAAAATCGCTTGGCGTGGCTGCACCTTATACATTAACAATGTGATAATGTTCAGGCTGAACTGGAACGTCTGCCAACCGAGCACAGAGCGCAGCTGCCGTTCATGTTTGAACAACCAGTTTCGCGCTTACCTAGAATTGACTCTAAAACTTCGACCAATGACAGCATCGAATACGATACAACGAGCAAAGAGGAGTCTGCGGAGGAGGATGAGTTGATAACGCCCCGGAGGTGAGATATGGGCATTTTTTGGTTATAGAGTATACCAAATTTTAACATAAAACGCGTGTCGCGTAAGAATCGAATAAAATCGGGAGGTTTTGATCACAACTTTTAATTCCTATGTTCTTATACATTTTTCGAAAGCTAATAGGGTCCCCCACAAGATAGCTTCGAGCTTTTTTTGCATATCATTAATTTCTGGCCTTATTTAGGTCGTTAAAGTTTGCGTGGCCCAAAAAATGCGTACTTTGGAGGCGCACAGCTCTTTTCAAATTAAATTTGATGACAAACTGAATAGAACGATTTGTTCCCAGCATCAATAAGAGTGACCCTATACTATTGGCTTGTCAGTATTTTAATTTGCATATTTAAAGAACGATTAAAATTAATCATTTTCAACCCAAATCGAAGCCAGAGAATTTTTATGCTCGATAGATAGATCTCGCAAAGACGAATCGAATGATATACCTAATGTATGATCTGATGTTGTGCGTTCTCGAGATACGACATCAGAAGCATTTCCAGGCCTCTCATTTTGAGAAAAAAAATTGTCGTTTTTAAGAGACCCTCCACCAGAGAACGTAACAGGTCCACGGATGGTGAAAAATTCGATAATTTCCAAACTTTTTTTCTGAAGTGTAGGTACCGAGTGCTGATTGACGGCCGCAATAGCTAAGGTCAGAGGTCGATTTTGAAAAAGTTTCAGATACCCCCACTTTTTGGGGTCGAAAAAGTTGATATCCCAGAATGATATGGCAAATACATGTTCTGGTGTATTTTCACTCGTAGATAACGAATTTGCATGTTAAAATGCAAAAAATTGCGAAACAAACCAGCTATCGCCAAAACTAAAATTTTTCGACAACATTTTGGAAGATCGAAAAAAATAGAAAAAATTCGGAGTGATCTCACCACGATTTTCGAAATGTACGCGTTAAACTGTACTAGATCTGAATTTTTCAGATTTAAAAAAAAAATGAACTTTTTGGGAAAGTTGATTGAAAGTACGCCAAAGTGGCCTAAATGCCATATAGGGCGTCAGGTAATTCTGAATATTGTGCTAGTTTTTGCATCCATTGGACTAGAAACAGTTCTAAATTAGTAATAGTAACATTTTCATTGTGATAGAACCTAAAAATAGCGAAAAAATCAAAAATTCAAAAACTCATTTTTTGCTCCCTAGTTATGAGGCCAAAAATTAAACATTCACAAAGTAAGCCGTACTAAAGATTTTCTGACGTATTTCGACGCGTAGAAAACGAATTTGAACATATTTTCGCACCAAAACAAAAATGAAACTTTGTGAGCTCAAAAATTCGTGATTTTTAGCCAAAAATCAAGGTTTTCTGAGACATTGGCAATTGAACGTGTATTGGAAAGCTGTATTTGTATTTTTTTCTGATACTACATATCGGCATCAGCGTGATAAGCTTTGATTTTGATGTGTTTATGCATCAATTCTTTGAAGAAAAAAATTCCAATAATCGTACTAATGGGTTCGGCATGAAATTTCAGAATTTTTCAGAATTCACTTTTCAAATGTTCCACATATCTCAAAAGTCGGAAAATGTTATGTTTTCATATTTAAAACTGTTTCTAGCCCAATTGATGCAAAAACTAGCCCAATAATCAGAATTACCTGACGCCCTATATGGCATTTAGGCCACTTTGGCGTACTTTCAATCAACTTTCCCAAAAAGTTCATTTTTTTTAAATCTGAAAAATTCAGATCTAGTACAGTTTTACGCGTAGATTTCGAAAATCGTGGTGAGATCACTCCGAATTTTTTCTATTTTTTTCGATCTTCCAAAATGTTGTCGAAAAATTTTAGTTTTGGCGATAGCTGGTTTGTTTCGCAATTTTTTGCATTTTAACATGCAAATTCTACGAGTGAAAATACACGAGAATATGTATTTGCCATATCATTCTGGGATATCAACTTTTTCGACCCCAAAAAGTGGGGGTATCTGAAACTTTTTCAAAATCGACCTCTGACCTTAGCTATTGCGGCCGTCAATCAGCACTCGGTACCTACAATTCAGAAAAAAGTTTGGAAATTATCGAATTTTTCACCATCCGTGGGCCTCTGCACAGTTATTACATTCTCTCGTGGAGGGTCTCTTAAGGAAATCTAAATCGACTTTAAGTGTGAAATTCATTATGTTTCACTGCTCACCCCACCCAATTGGCCAGGAATGGAATAATTACGACTCGATGAGAGTCGATATTGGCATGTATTGAGTTCATTCCTGGCCAATTGGGTGGGGTGAGCAGTGAAACATAATGAATTTCACACTAAAAGTCGATTTAGATTTCCATAAAAACGACAATCTTCGCGACCTCGAAATCGGAAAAAAATTTTATGGTTAGAAGTCATCAAGAGTCACAACATATCAAAAATTTAGCGATGTGTTCGGCTTAGTTTTCGCGATAAAAATGTTTGAAAAAGTGATCAAAATTCAAAAATATGAATTTGTATAAACACACAGCACAGGCTGATAGAGCGCATCAAGAAGGTCCTAGAAAACAATTTTAATGGAAATCTGAAGCATCTTCGTTGAGTTACGAGTTGTTTAATAAAAATAATGCGAAAGTTTGAGTAGGTATAATTATGCAAATTATGCATTATGTCACATGAGCAATGTAGAAATGGATGGAACATACCTAGAGCTATTGGAAACTGTAAAAATCTCAAGGTCTTTCTTTTTGCTGTGCCGGAATTCTCGAGAAATGTGCGATTCTTAGGCGAACGCACTGATAACCGCTCGCGAGCGAGGATCGCTCGCGAATGACTATGCAAAATCGCTCGCGAGCGATCTGTCAGAGAGGAATGAGAGGGATAAGGGGAGGGATCGATTTGTTCCCATCGTACACCAATTTCGATTGAGTTTCGTCGAACCATAAAATTCCATTCACTGGATGCGCATCAATACTGTCATTGAAACGTACTTGAGATTGATGGGCGATAGGAGCAAATCGATCCCTCTCCTTCTCCCTCTCATTCCTCTCTGACAGATCGCTCGCGAGCGATTTTACATAGTTATTCGCGAGCGATCCTCGCTCGCGAGCGGTTATGCAAAATCTCTCGCGAGCGATTGGCGCTCGCGAGCGACAAGCGCTCGAAATAACAACACTACCCTCTATCACTTTCTCCCTCTCATTTAGACTGAAACATATCCCAGTTTGACCTCTGAACATTAATGAAACACATTGAGCTTCAAAGTGTTTCTGAAACATACATGAATTTGATGAGCAAGTCGAAATGAGAAGCCGGAAAATGCTTATGATGTATCTCGAGAACGCACATCAATAGACCATACTTTTGGAATATCATTCGATTCCTCTTAGTGAGATCTATCTATTGAGCTTAAAAAATTATCTGGCTTCGATTTGTGGTGAACATGATTAATTTTAATAGTATTATAATTATGTAAATTATAATACTGATAAGTCAATAATATATGGTCACTCTTATGGATGCTTGGAACAAAGCTTTCTTTTCAATCTGTTATAAAATTGAATTTGAAAAGAGCTGTATGCCTCCAAAGTTCGATTTTTTGGGGCCACGCAAACTTCAAAGCCCTAAATAAGGTCAGAAATTAATGATATGCAAAAAAGCTCGATGCTATGTTGTGGGGGACCCTATTAGCTTTCGAAAAATGTATAAGAACATAGGGATAAAAAGTTGTGATCAAGACCTCCCGATTTTATTCGATTCTTACGCTCATTTTCGATTTTTCGGTTGTGCTCGCGTTTATTGGATTCTTAGACGACACGCGTGATAAGCGGCATATAAATTCCATTAATAACCACTGCTATTGTGTTGAAAATCGAATGTTCATCTTCTTGTAATAAACTGGATGTATCACATTCATTGATAATGAACTCGCTCAGACCGGTTAACCGTCGCACGCCTCCGAATCCACGTCCTCTAATTGGTGGTCAGACGACAGGAGGGAGGCCCTCGATGGCGCGGAGAATCAGTAGTGGATTATTGGGAAGGAATCTAACAGCGGCTAGGAGATCGAGTGGAGTGGCAAGGACTCCCACATCGGCGCTCAAGGTGAGTTTTTTCAGTAGGAATCATTATCTTACAGGAGTGATAATTAGGGTTCTCTATTGGAAAATTGTTGTTAAATGTTCGTGTGAGCTTCCGTTTATCTACATAAACCTCTGAAACATATCCGAAAAGGCAACTAAAATTTTCCAATAAGAGAACCCTAGTGATAATATGACCGGTGTTCTTTCCTTTGATGACGTCGGAATATTATAGACGATTACAACAACGGTTCATTACAACGAGGTGAAGCAGCAGCTGAAGACGACCGTGTCCATCAAGAGGAACAGGTGCTAATGATTGAATGTAACTGATTATCATGTAATATGGTCACGGAACGTTTCCAATAGTGATGACCAAACGGAAACTGCAAACCGGCTTGATCCTTGCAAGTCCGGGTTGAAGCCAACGTCAAGTCCGGTTCGTCATCACTAGTTTCCAATAGTTACAGCTCTAAAGTTATAGTATTTATACGCTCATTTTAGCTGCACACCCCGGGCGAAGAACTGGACGAACGGGCAGCCGATCGACACACGGCAGCACTGGTTCGAGGAGTACACCGGAATGACCAAGGTGAGCTGGTTGTTTTGAGCAAATCAATTGTTGTACAACTGCACTAGGTTGTGTCAAACTGAAGTCTTAATAACTGAAGTCGCTTTTTTGAGCAAATCGTCGTACAATTGTTGTACAACTGTAGAGGGATTTTCCCAAATGAAATATTAATTTTTAATCGTTGACCCCTGGAGAGAAATGCGCTTGCAGAAGTGCGACATCTGCAAGCAGGGCTTCCTGTTCCGGGGGCGTCGTGCTGCCCGCTGCACCGACTGCGGCCAGCACGTGCACGAGAAGTGCAAGCAGAAGCTAGGACTGCCCTGCGTGCCACAGTGAGCGATTATAATCTTTTAAATGATAAGCAACATTTACGAAACTGCATGCTTTCTATGCGACCATGACGTGGATATTTTCAAGTAATTATTATCATAGAGTCCTCTTATTGGAAAATGTTTGCTCCATTTTCGGAATATGTTTAAGGTGCGCTGCATAAACAAAAAGCAAAACCGCTACATAACGCAGCTGAAGCATATCAGAAAAAGGAACACTAATTTTCCAAGGGAATTGTAGTAATTATCGTTTGCTTCCATCAGGGCCCTGACACCTCGAGCAACTCGTGTGCCTAAGCAGTCACAGCTGCCGCCGGCGCTGCACGAGTTTTGTCCGATGGCAGCACCGATGCTGCCGGTGCCCATCGTGCGCTGCGTGATCGCCCTCGAGTACAGGGGACTGACGACGGAGGGCATCTATCGGATACCCGGGAACAAGGCGGTGGTGAGGCTTTTCTTGGCCTAATATCGGATATTTTGCTTAATATTAGAGCGTGGATGCATGTGAAGTAGAGTTCGAGAAACGATACCACGGTCTCTTCATTTTGAACGCTCTATCATCGATCGACCGGTCGAGAGAGCGTGGAAAATGAAGAGACGGCGGCCCGAATTACGAACTCGAATGTGAATGCAAATCGGCCAGTGCCCTCCTCGTTTCACATGCTCTCTCGCTCTGCATGACTCATGATAGGGCGCTAGGTCGGATGAGAACTATGACGTCCTGCCGCCTTGGTTAGATCAAAGGCGGCATGACGTCATAGTTCTTATCCGATGTAGTGCCCGTGAGAGAGCATACAACACAAGGAGGGCGCCTGCCGCCTTGGCAATACTGATGGATACGAATTTGGACAATTGAAGTTGTAGATACGAACCTCGAGGAAATCATAATTCAGATAACAAAGGCGCTGAAGGCGCTGACCGAGATGAGGGAGGTGTCGAAGGAGGTGCATCTGCTGCATGACCAGAGCCCAGAGGTGCTCACTGGATGCATCAAGATGTTCCTGTCGAACCTGAGAGTGAGTCCATCTACACTATTCAAGTCCTGGAATCTCATTGATTCCTTGCAGTGCAATGGAGCTAGTGTGAACTGGTCTCATTGCAGGATTCGTTGATACCGAAGACGTCGCGCAGGGAGTTCATAGACGCCGTGACTCGTGCTGGTTTCACGGCGGCATATCGACAGGCTGCACTAGAGAAAGCGATCATCGAGTTGCCCCAGCCGAACCGAGACACGCTCGCGTATCTGTGCATCCATTGGCGAAAGGTGAGCATTATTTGACCTTTTTCTTGCATAGTTGATATCTAATAGTGAAAGCTGGCTTTTCATGGGCGGTCTTCAATTCGTAGATCAGAATATCACCGAAGCACTGTTTAGTATTACTTGATTTATATATTCCGGATATTCATATCAAGCATTAATTTTGAGGTGATCGCGATGTCCGACGTGAACAAGATGCGGTTGGCGAATCTGGCTCGTTGTCTGGCGCCGACCGTAGTTGGAGGGCTGCGAGATCTGACCGTCGCGTCGACCCTCCGATCTGTCGGTGACGATATGAACAACGCGATTAGAGTGCTGGAGGCGCTGCTACAGATGGACACGGTGAGATTTGTTTGTTTTCCACTTGAGGGGCTCTGCTTATTGTGATCGAATGGAACCTAGCAATATTGAGCCACCTTCGCAACTCGAGCCCGCCTTGTCACCTCTGACTCTACATTTTTCGTGTTTTGTTCCGATCGTTGCGCGAATTTTGTTTGAATTTAATCAGAGATCTTTCAGGCCTACTGGGAGAGCCACATCTCGTTTGAGGATCTGGAAAAGAGCCTCGGCGGAGTGCCGAAATCTGCGAACAGAAGATCAGCAATGGTGAGATTGAGTTTACGCCAATGTGACTTTAAACTTCTGGGGCCACTTAGAGATAGTATATGAAAGACTTTTCGACTCAGTGAACATTTGTTTGGCAAAGTGCAAAAACTCGAAATCTTTTGAAATCTGCCCACATGTAGTACTCAATCAGCCTAGCTCACCCACCACGTATGGAGTGATCTAGGCCACTATTAATAAAGTTTAAGCATGATACCGTAATCAGAAGAAATTTAGATTTCGCTATTGATCATAGCGGCGCATATATCAAAAGATGCGCCGTTGCCTGCTCATCAACCATACAAGATTGTATCCCAATTGAATTTCAGCCCGTCGAAAAAAATCCAAAAATAGAATATATTTTTCCTGTTTTGCATTCTATCTTGTTCTGATGGGTAGGTAGATACACTTTTTATTCCTTTATGTTGTACTGCAGTTTACGGGCTGTGCACACTGAGCGTACAAGCAAAATAAAAAAAATAGGTTTTTGTGAAAAATGGCAAAAAAGTTCAAAATTTTTGAAAAAAGTCAGTTCATGATAACGCCGAAGACCTACCGTACCCCAAACGAACATGAGAACGAAAGTTCTGGAGTTATCATGCATGTTGTACTCGATGAGGCACATCCACCAGCATCAGTAGAATTCCGAATAGTATCCGCGCGCGCCAGTGTGATGATGTTGAAAAACTACCGTAATCCCTCGACATTTTTTACCTGAAGCGCGCTTCCGCGCACGGATGCGTATCGAAATTCTACTGATGCTGGTGGATGTGCCTCATCGAGTACAACATGCATGATAACTCCAGAACTTTCGTTCTCATGTTCGTTTGGGGTACGGTAGGTCTTCGGCGTTATCATGAACTGACTTTTTTCAAAAATGTTGAACTTTTTTGCCATTTTTCACAAAAACCTATTTTTTTATTTTGCTTGTACGCTCAGTGTGTACAGCCCCTAAACTGCACTACAACATAAAGGAATGAAAAGTGTATCTACCTACCCATCAGAACAAGATCAGAACATGCAAAATAGGAACAATATATTCGATTGTTCTATTTTTTTCGACGGACTGAAATTCAATTGGGATGCAATCTTGTATGGTTGATGAGCAGGCAACGGCGCATCTTTTGATATATGCGCCCCTATGATCAATAGCGAAATCTAAATTTCTTCTGATTACGGTATCATGCTTAAACTTTATTAATAGTGGCCTAGATCACTCCATACGTGGTGGGTGAGCTAGGCCGATTGAGTACTGCATGTGGGCAGATTTCAGAAGATTTCGAGTTTTTGCACTTTGCCAAGAGTCTTCACAAATATGTTCAGTGACTCAAAAAGTCTCTCATATTTGCTGCGACTTCTTGATAATATGATCATATGTATTTTCAGAATACGTCGAGGCCACTTTGGCGATAACTGATGTCGCTTCAATATTAATATTATAATAATTATGAAGGAACTATTTTGTTTATTACCATCTTATATATTCCCGCGCATTTCATATCTTTGTTTATTCACGTGTATGATAAATAATATTTTTTCCTTTAAATTCTTGTATTTTAAGTAAAGAAATTAGTAGTTTTCAAAAAAAATTGAGCGAAGGCGAGAAAAATCAGTTCGTAATTCTCCCGCGCAAAACCCGAGTGCACGCAATTTTTGCCGACGCCGCGCACTCCCCACTCATGCGTTATGCCTTCCACTCTCAACACCTCGTGTTCAATGCTTCTATGATTGATGTTTTTCGCATTGCCACTTGGCTTTTCTCGCCTCCCTTTCGTTATAACCAATCGATTACCGTACTAGCCCATATTATCCAGAACTTGTCGTCGTGTCGTGGCGTCGTCGTCGTTGTGTGAATCGCGCGTCGCGTCGATTGACTCCTCTGTGGTGTGATAGTCGTCATCGTTGACGGAATGCCGTCGTCGTCGATGGCTCGTCATCTGGTAAGCGAGAGCAAGCTCGTGATCGAACTAGAGCGCGTCTTGGTGTGTGTGTGTGTGTGTATTTGAGTGTGCTGGTGGCCCAGGCAGCTTCGTCTGCCTCGTCTCTTTTCCTCCCTCCCGCCCCTCTCCCCATCCCTCCCCCTCTCGCCTTCACCCCTCCCCTCCCTCACTCATGTGCAGTAGTAGACGTCCAGGACAGAGGCGAAATTGAGCGAGTAGTTTCTGTCCCGTCCCCCTAATTCGGCGAATGAGCCCAACGAAGCTGACACCTTCTGAGTAGTCGTCCTCATCGTCGAGCGCAATGCCGGTCCATTCCAGTCGGCTGTCGATGTCGGGCGACAAGGCGGTCGTCGCCGCGCCCCTCCTCGACGACATCGAGAATCACAAGCAGAGCGTCGGTCGGTGCCTTTTTTATAAGTTATTTTTAATATTTTTTCGTTTTTTTGTAAATATTTAAACAGCAAAATGGTTGGTTTGCATTAGAGAGCGAACTGTGCAGAGCAGAGAGAAACAGCTGATTTTAAATGAATGCGTTCTTCATTACTTATTCATTGAGAATGCAACGATTTGAGATTTTGCAAGAATGGGGAACTGGAACGAAACAACTGCTTTGAACATGAGATACTTCCTGCTTTTCCCCAGCTCGCAAACTACTTCCTTGCATCGGCTTGAATTTAGAGCGGATCTCTGTCCGGTTATGAATATTTTAAGCGTCTGCTACACCCTAGGGCCCCTAACCGAGGTGATTAAAATGAGTTTATCAAATGGTGTTAGGTGTGAGGGAGGGAGGGAACGAAGTTGAAGCAATCCTCGTTCAGTATGCAATAACACTTTGTGGAGGGCGGCATTGTTGGAATGGGAAGGCACTTTTCCAGAATGAGATCCACTCCAATTCAGAATCGGGGGCAAGCTCTGGAAGGCAATAAGTGTAAAACGACGAAATGGCCTGGGTATTCAGAGTAGGCTTTCGCTCTTTTTGTATCGGGTGGAAAGGGAGAAAGCTCGAATCTCTCCTTTCGTATATTGGGGAAATTGCTGATTTCCCGAGCAACGGTCGCAGCAGTCCTAGCATACAATTTCTCACTGATGCTAGGGAAAAAGAGAGCGAGAGAGAGAGAGTGTGGGATTTAAAGAGAGTTAGAGAAAATGATTCGATGTTTTTGCAGCCGCCCTGCCCTCCAAGCGGTACTTTGATGACGTGCTGCCCTTTCGGGAAGAGGAGATACGAGAGGCACTCAAGGTGAGACGGATTAATCATCTGATTCGAATTCCCATTATCTCTCGTCATGTTTATCTCATGAAGAAATGGGTACTTAAAATTTTCAATTCCGGTAGAATTGGTGTTTTACAGTTAGATGAAACTGTGGGTTCTCGGGTGTGTGTCGATGATGAAGGCATGGAAAATGGCAAAAAAATATTCAAGGCGTGTAGCTTCTGGGTTTTCCTTGATAAAGATCGGATTGTTTGTGGAATCATATTGAAATTTCGCACTTGGGGGAAATATTTGACTGTTCCGTTGGCTCCCGAGGTTGCTCTCTTACCTACTTTTACTCGATTTCCTGCTACCTGGTCTCCTGAGCTTCCGGTACATTGCTCAAGCTGCTTCCTCCTCCTCCCTCACCACCTCTCCCTCCTTCCTCCTCCCTCTTCCCAGTCCACCACCACTCCTGAAGCCGCGTGCTGCGGCAGCTAATCAAATATCCGCGCAGCGCGACTGCCGCTATTTTGAGCACGCACCACATCAGAAATTTGAGCGCTAACAGCATCTCAAATCTCGCTATTTTGAAGCAGCATATTTTGATTTATTCACGCAAGATTGGCGGTGGCGTGGGAAAAAAATTCTTTGAACGCTTCAGTCCTTTGAAGCCTGTCAATGGAATGTGGATGACTGTCGCGGGCGATTCCGAGAGGAAGCAAAAAATAGCAAAAAAACAGAGCATCAAGAGAGCGAAAAATGAGGCAGAAAATCGAGAAGTGGGTAAAGTGGACGAAACGGATAACAATGTAGAGAAGGAGGACGTGAGCGGGCACTGTCTTGATTACAATCAGAAATCTATATTGCGAAGATAGGGCCTTTTGGTAAACAAGGAGGACTTGAGTTTTGGTGGATGGGGAAAAGGGCGATTTCATGGTAGGACGCAGTGTTTGAAATAGAGGTCGTGCTAGAACAAAATTTTGTATGGAGTCATAACGGAGAATGGGCGATGCCAGGAGGATTTGCGGTGCGCGAGAACGAGATAAATATGTCCTCTTTTCATTTGCCGATGGTTCGATCGGTTGGGAGTGTAAAAATAAATGAATAGGTTGGGAGGGGAATGTGATGGTTAAGAGTGTCGTGAACAAAAGGAGATCTCGAGTTGCGGTGACTGCAGAAAAGTGTTATGGCGTACATTAAACCAATTTGGTTGCCACACTTACTCAAAAAATAATCAATTTGGAAATTAGTTTTTGATAAATGTGCGAGGAAGTTTTGCGATGCAAGTAATATCGCGGCGATCTCTCAGCTGTTGATCGTAGCTTACTGTATGCAAATAGTATTTCGAGAAGAAAATACCAAAGGATGCTAATAGAAATGGTATGAGAAAAAAAATAGAAAGCCTTTCAAAAATGTTACATTTATAGAATTGTTAGGTATGACGGTGTATTGTGCTTTGTCGTGTGTGCACAACTGTCCATGTTATGCACAAGGAGGATCCTGGTTGCGCGCATGTCTGAAAAGTCGCAGGGAAACTGAAAAGTTTGGTCGATAGATCATCGTTACTTTTTGCTAATATATAACACGATTTCTGAGAAAATCAACATATTTCTTCAGCGACCTGGCACTGGCTGAAAAATCGAATTCCCTGTAACTTCGCCAATAGGTAGTACTCGGCGAGGGCAACATACGAGCGTCGCCAGAATTTTGATCCTCGTCCGCGCGGGCGGTGGCACGAATCTTGAATAAAACTACCGTAATCCTTGAAAATTTTTATTTCGATTCCAATCACTGCGGCGGTAGGGGGAATGAGTCCGCGAACAAATTCTAAGACTTTTTTACTCTGGACGGTTTTTCGATCAGATTTGATCTACGGCCGGAAATCGATATTCTCACTTTCACTTATTTTTCAATAATATTTCCCATGAAGCCAGCAGGAATTTTATTTGCTCAAAAGATTCCAGTGCTAACAACTCGTCTTTGATAAAAATATAAAATTTTTAAAAAAATATATTATATTCGAAAAAGTTCAAAAATGCAACTAAATTTGAATTATGGTGTAAGAAATACTGTATCCGCCTTTCTCTATGTGTACAGTATTCTCGAAAATGAAATGATTTCAAGGTTAACTGTTGTCTAATGACTACGAGAAGACTATCTGAGAAGGAAAATCCACTTCATGTTAAAACAGAGTAAAGTTAGGGAAAGGCGGATACAGTATTTCTAACACCATAATTCAAATTTAGTTGCATTTTTTTAGCTTTTTCGAATATAATATTTTTTTTTTTTAATTTTATATTTTAATCAAAGACGACTTGATAACACTAGCATCTTTTGAGCAAATAAAATTCCTGCTGGCTTCATGGGAAATATTTTTAAAAAATATATTTAAAATAAAATTTCGATTTCCGGCCGTAGATCAAATCTGATCGAAAAACGGTCCAGAGTAAAAAAGTCTTAGAATTTGTTCGCCGACTCATTCCCCCTACCGCCGCAGTGATTGGAATCGAAACAAAAAATTTTAAGGATTACGGTAGTCTTATTCGAGATCCGCGCGGCCGCGTGCGCGGATGCGGATCGAAATTCTACCGACGCTCGTATGTTTCCCTCGCCGAGTACTACCTATTGGCGAAGTTACAACGAATTCGATTTTTCAGCCAGTGCCAAGAATATTTTGATTTTCTGAGATAGTCTGTTATATTTATCAAATCAGCAGCTCATTATTACTTAGATTGTTGATATATTCAAATTTGCATTAACATTAAATTAAATAATCAATAATTGCAGCGCGAGGCGAAGCGGCATCGCTGGTGGAAGGAATCGGCGGCGAAGAAGATGGAGATTGGGGAGCTGGAGAACAGCAGCTGCATACAGGTGATTATTCCAACTTTGCTGGTATCAGAACGTTTTCAATTTTGATTGTAAAAACTTGCCCTCAAGTCGATTAGATTAGCTTTGCTGGCTTGTCTCTACTCAGAAATTGGGGTTGCAATATTTTTTATCGAATTGGACACTTCGTTAATTAGACTGAGTCGAAATGCAAAATGTCGTTGTGGTATTGTAAATATCCCCGAATAGACTAGGTAGCTTTCTGTTGCACCCATTAATGAAACTCGAATGTCGAATACGTCAATGGTGAGTTTCTTCTTTTTGCTTCCTAAAAATGTTTTACTGAATCTGTGTGTAAACAAATTATATTCTGAATCACGTGTATAGGAGAAGTTTCTCGTGGCGATGATGGGTACGTCTGAACTGCATGCATTTTTGAGCGCGCTTGCAAAGCGTCATTCGCGCTTTATTGACGTCAAATCGTAGTTTCCATCATAGGTGGGCGGTGGTTGAAGCTGGAAATCGAAAACCGGGGGTGTTTAGGGTCAAAAAAGGGGGGGGGGGGGGGAGTGTGATCGTAAATGATCGTTTTTGTGACAAAATTTTCCAAAAACAGGGGGTGTCCAATCCGAAAACCGGGGGTGTTTCACAGCTGGCTTTGATGGTGCCCACCTATGGTTTCCATGCACCACCAATACCTTTGCAGTTGTTTTCGGGGATCTTGCCTTTTCTTGTCCTATTACAATTACTTTTCGACTCTTGGCTGAGCTAGTCTTGGTATTAGTCACGACGTGTCAAACGAGTGCAGCAAAGTGATAAATCATCGCATCCTCCTTGGGGTTTAAAGACCGCTTGCGAAACGGGTCTTGTGTTTGCACTTGTTTTTGTTTTCCCCAATCCGTTTTTTCTCACCGAAATCCGACCACCATTCCGTCACGCGATTTCGCTCGAGAAAAGAAGGCATGTGGCGGTAACTAGAGCGAGAAGAATAGACGGGGGAAGAGAAAGGACTGGCGGGACCCTCTTAGTTTCTCACGCTCTCTCGTTCTTTGGGGCGATGGATCGTGTGGAATCGAGGGAGAAAGAGAGAGAGTTGACTCGAATTGGCCGAAGTTGGTGGTTTGGCGCTATCGGGGGGCTATTGAAGCTACTCGCTCTCTGTGGCCTCGGGCCTCGTTGTGTCATTTACTGGCACGTCTCTCGTCAATAGAGCCCATGCTCTCATGATCTCTCATCCGTCTCTCTTCTCTTTTACTTCTCTCTCCTCTACTTTCCTCTCCTCCTCCCTCTCCCACCCCGTCTCATCCCGCGGAAAAGTCCGAAGTTTGTGTGCGGGGAAGCGAGAGCAGGGCGATTCATCAAGATGAAAAAAGAGGAGTGGAGGGGGAGGGATGGATGGGGGGATGCATGACAACTGGAGAGAGAGACCGAGAAGACCAAAATAGTCGAGAAGTGGGTGATAAACCGAGGGAATGAAATTGAGGCCCCAGACACAGACGAAAACGATTAGATTGGGAATGGTACGGTATGAAGGGGTAACTGTGTAAATACAATCTAGCAATAGAACGGTGATATGTGGGGAAGAGAGTACTGTAATCGATAATCGATCAATGATTGCAGTACGTGCTCGAGTCCTTCACGGAAGCGCGCAGCACGAGCGAGGCCACCGAGGCGTACACACTCGGGCAGTATCTAGACAGGTATACTGTAGGATTACGGTATCGATCGAGTTGAGATTGTATCTGGGCTATTACGGTAGGATTCTATTGATTATCATATTGTTGCTTGTCAGATATGGATACACACTTGGAGGGTGAGTCGCGTGTGTTCTGTGATACTAATGTATTTGAAACGGCGCTAGATCGGACGAAAAACATGACGTAATGCCGCCTTTGATGTATCAAATGCGGAATAACGTCATAGCTCTCATCGACCTAGTGCCATTTGAAACTAAAGTATTTGAATGCATTTTCGTTACTGTTAAAGCACCACAATCTAAGAGAGTGTAATGGCAATAACATCATAGTTAGGTTATAAATATTTTGTATTTTCGAAAATATTTTAAAATACTTCTTTGTAGACACGGCGACGATGCGAGTGCAAGCCAGCAGAATCCGTGGGACTACGAGGTGCTTCCGAACGTGATGTTCGCTGATCAGGTACGGTATCGTGGTGCGGTAGTGGGGCGATGTTTACTAATAGTCGTATGGTGGAAAATTGATCAGACAGCGAAATTGCGTGCTGGAAAGATGGATTTTTATTGCTCGGATGTTTTCATAGCGACTGGCAATTTAAAGGGAGCAATTTTGACAGGGAACTGGTACTAGATCGTAGATCACGTTTTGTAATACATGGGGCACTCTAGACGGGTGTTGAATTAATTAGGGACACGGAAAAGTGCGCATTTCTCTAGTGCGTATACACTTGATAGACAGAGTGAGAGAGCATGGATAATGAAGAGAGTATCTTAGATACTGCTGAAAATGAGCCGGTTAGCGAATGAGAAATGAGCTGCTAGTGTGCTGGTTTGTGATGTGTTAGGAGGAAATGATTACGGAATAATTATTACACCTGGAAGTACACCAGAATATGTGTTATCACATTCATTTTTTTGTTCAAATGAAACGGGAACAGGAGGCAGTCACATTTACGTTTTGCTTAGGCAACAAATTTTCGAGGCGTCCTTTTCCAAGCAATAGGTATCGGTTGTCCACTGTAATAAATTCAGAAAAAATAAATTAACTTTGAATGGTCTGTTATGTTTGTATTTTATATGTTGCACAAAGGTAATGAAATTTTGTTGACTATGATTGAAGCACCTTGAACGGGAAAACTGTTCCAAATTTCTGAACTATCTATATATCCGGCAATGAGAGGAATTGACTGTGTTCTAGAACATATTTATGGAATGTATTAATTAACTTAATTAAGACTCGTGTGATGGAGTTGCCGGGCAGTTCCCGTATGGGTTCGTGCACTGCGTGCAACGCCGAGGGAGCGACGCACTGCTTCCACTGCCGGGGAAACGGACAGGACAAGTGCGGATTCTGCAGGTACGGTAGCTGGTGGATACTGTAGTGGTACGGTGAAACAGGATTATGAAGGTACGGTAGGTAGTGTATACGGTAGGGGTACGGTTTCTTAGTTCGAACAAGGTACGGCATGAAATGAAGTGGCGCTAGATTTCGCAAGGTCTTTAAATTCGGATACGGTAGGATGTCGCGAGGCTAGTGGAAGGATGGTTCAGGTTGCAATAGCTGCTTATTGTGAAAGGAGCGGTCACGGATTCACTAATTGAATGATGCTGGATAAATTCGCTAGTGTGCTGCAGAAAATAGCCGTGCAGGCAGCAGCTTTTGCACGTCGTATCAGATTTCAGACACTAGATGCGTCGGCTTGCGTAGTGTTGAGGCTGGTGAGGAAAGCATGGAGGGACAGGAATAGAACGGCTAGGAAATAGAGCATCGAGAGGGGGTTATTTAGATGAAATGATTGAAACGATAATGGAAATAAGCTGGACAGTTGCTAAGAATAGAGCGCAATTTCCCAAGAACGGTTGCTCACCTTAGATTGATGTGTGAGTAATGTAAAAAAATTGTGCAAACAAATAAGTACACCGAACACGTGAACGGTTCCATAACCGGAAAAGGTTGCGATTTGAGGGGTTCGTGAAAAGGACAAGAAAGTATCGCCAAGTTTAGGGTTCGGGATTTTTTTCTAGATTATGTGAAACGTTGAATTTCTTGGTATGGCTTTGCAATTATGCAATGACTTCACTCAAATGTTTCCACGGCCAGCATAAAGAGCGTGTGAGAATACTCTGCAAGCGAATCTCAGTACTTTTAACGCTTCCGTGAAGCAAAGAAATACCATGAATATTATTCGATTCCAGAGGCACTGGTATGAAGTCGGGCGTCGCCCATCCCGCAGTGTACACGCACCCGATGGTCGCCTCATTCCCGCACGTGAGCTCCCACTCTTATTTAGGAGATGAAACGGGAAAATACGGGGATGGAATATGAAATCCATACCGAATAACCGGTAAATAGGCAACATTTAGTGAAGATTCCTAGTGCATATTCCGGCTCCGCGCAAGCGCATAAATTCGTTAGCTCTTTCGTTCATAATTTTTCAATCCGATGTAATGTCGACGTTAGCTCTAATTTATTATTTAAATTAATTTTCCTCAGGCTGACCTCTCGCGCGGCTACGCTTCCTCGTCGACGGCGATGGTTCGAATATTATTATTTATTATTATAACTATTATTATTATTATTATGATTGTTATTATTGTTGTTTATTTATTTAATTAATTGTTTAATTAACAGGATAATTGATTGTTTAAATACAGGTCCGTCACGGCAACAACACGTACGGCGTGGGCACGCCGATGTACTTCATGAGCAAGACGGGAGTGCCGCCACCTGGGCTGGGTGAGCTTTTAAGTATCAGGAAGAAGTAGCATAGGAGTTAGTAGACGTCATTTTTATTAGTTTTTTTACATTATTTAAGTCGAAAAGGATTGAGTGTTGTTCTTTGATAGGGACTGGAACGATCTCGCTGACAATGAGGCTTTTGTAACTAGTGGCGTGGGTGCAATCTTTCGATTTTGCGCACTGTTTGGCTTTCACCATCCCTGATAGGATGAGAGATTAATTTGAAGGCAGAGATTACTACACTAACCCTTGATTTGTAGTACATGACGCACAATGACGTCAATAAATTAGGTCAGAATTAATAGGATTTCTGAAACGTGAATTGAAACGTTCTGGATGAGACAGTATTTTGAACCCTCAGAAATTATTTGTAAAGGTCGGAACGCCGATATTATTCGTAAGATGTGCAAGGCTAGAAAGTGAAGGGTTGTTCATTGATTGAGTTCTTTCATCATAACGCAGCGATTAATTTCCTCATTTTTACAACTCACTTTTTTCCTATTTTTTCAAATCCATGTGCATTTTCCGCTGGTCAGAACGAGCGAGGGAGTGTGACACGGCACCTAACTCATCGACAATCGTGGCCACCGGTCCGCCTAATTCTGCCCACTAGGAAAAAACCGTAATTTTTGTCCATTTCTGTGCTTACACGGGACTGACCGGAACTCACATTCTCCAATCACCTTCAATTGGTTATGGTGGAAGGATGCTACTAAATGATTCCCAGTGTCATGAGTGTCCTGTGTTAGTGTCCTGAAATTTGAATTGGCGTCAATTATGATGTGCAAAAGCCATTTCAACGCTGTTCAAATTCAAAAAATATTGCCTGATTAAGGTCAACATGATGCCTGTTTGAATTTGAATTTTTCTGAATGAGACCCATTAGGCGGACAGGTGGTCGCTAATGTCGACGAATTAAGGGCCGTGGTGTGATATTGAAAGAGTATCATCCGATCTCGTGCTCTCCTCAGGTACTCACGATCTCTGCTACATGTGCCACGGACGAGGAGTGCGCGAGTGCCACTACTGCAAGGGAGGAGGAAAGAAGGTGAATAATATTACTGTAGGGATGGGATTACGGTAGGATTACTGCATTAGGATGGCAGAGTTGTTACGGTAGGATTTCGGCACGGGGGAAGAAGGTGGTAGAAAAGATAACAAGAAGACATGGTAGATGACGGGACGTGAGAATAGATCAGTTTCGATGTAATGATGAAGTAGTTTACGATGCGGTGGTTTAAAATCTCGCGGAACTTGGACTGCTGACCTGCGTTTCACGAATACCTAAAGAGAAGATGTAATTGTTCCTCTCCGTTTTTTATAACATCGATAGAAAAAAATAAATGCAAATAACACTCTTTTTTGAATGAACTAGAGAGTATGGAAATTCGAGATAGTCAAACCGTGAAAATAGCGTTCATCTTGTAGACGTGCTCGACGTGCGGAGGCAGCGGCAGCGTCCGTTCCTTCTCCAAGCTCATCGTCCAATTGTGAGTACCGAAGCGATTGTTTGGGTTACGGTAATCATATGGATACCATAGTTCAATATTGATTTCGCAGACGATCTATGGGAATAATAAAATGGGGCTTCACAGTGGAGTTTCACTAATGCCATAATTTGCTTCCGGAGAGTTTCGTCGATTAGATTGATGGTCAAAAGAATATTAATTTTAATTCCATATTATTCTTTCTACGCCTATTTTCACAATCGTCTGTGTCGCTAAATGTGGGGAACTATGAGAAAGATGTGATAGCAATGAAAATTGACAGGGTTAAATTACTGTAAATTATTGATTTTTCACTTGCAGTGAGACGGAGAAGTCAGACTGCATCACGGCTTGCGACGTGCCAGAGATGCTGATTCGACAGGCAGAGAAGAAGGAGATATTCTCGGAGCAGGCCAATTATGTGAGTGACGAATGATAATGAAGAAGGCTGCACTCTAGGCCAGCCGGGTTATAAGGGGATGAGTGAAAGATAACATGGCGAAGCAGGAAGGGTTTTATGAGCTTCAATGCTACATTGATTCCGACTGCGCTTCACTAATAGATTTGTACGGCTTGTGATTACTAAAATATTTTAAAACTTTCTAAGCCACCGTGCATTTGCGTCTCATAATTTGCATGAATTCTAACTGGATGCTGGGCCTAACGATATTGAGCTCATTCTGCCCAGTTGCCCAACTTAAAACGCGTTCTCTGTAAGAATGTAACAAAAATGCTAGGGGGTGGCACAGATTTTTCAAAATGATCTTCCAGCAGCCATACTTTAGCTATGGAGTCACCAAGAGCGGACTACACTTCAGCCGGAAAAGTTTTGAAAATTTTTAACTTTTTGGCGCGAAATTTGAGAAAAAAATATTTTCGATTTCAGAGACATGCTATATTCTTTTTGAAAGCGCGTGAAAAGTTATGTTAAAACTTCAAACAGTTTTCAAATTTATCACAATTCGGCCAAGCAATGTTGAAAAAAAAACAAAATTTTTGATGTCCTGCTGTGCTCATCATCTCACTGCTCGTCTGAAACTCAAAAGTCAATCCTGAATTTTTGATATGTGGTGCTCTGTTGCATGCAGATTCTGAATCTGTGCTGAAAATTTGGAATTTCTTGGACGGTACATGCTTTTCGGTTGATTTGCTAAAGCGCAGTCGCCGACCAGGGTTCGATCCCCGGCGGTGCATATCTTTTGCAAAATGTTTTGCTTGCTTTCAATCATTGCGGCGGTAGGGGCGATACGTCGGCGAACACATTCTATGACTTTTTTACTTCGGGGAGTTTTTCGATAAGATGCAATCTAGGGCCGGAAATCGATATTTTCATATTTGACGATTGCGGTATAAAGCTAATCCTCAAAACGTTTTTAATCGAGTACACTGCGGTGGTAGGGGGGAATGATTCGGCGATCAAATTCTAATATTTTTTACTTCGGAGAGTTTTTCGATCAGATGCGATCTACGGCCGGAAATCGATATTGAATTTACGTAGGAAATAAAAATGAAAATATCGATTTCCGGCCGTAGATCGCATCTGATCGAAAAACTCACCGAAGTGAAAAAGTATTAGAATTAGATTGCCGGCGCATCGCCCCTGTCGCCGCAATTATTGTAAGCAAGCAAAACATTTTGCAAAAGATATCCACCGGCGGGGATCGAACCCTGGTCGGCGACTGCGCTATAGCAAATCAACCGAAAAGCATGTACTGTCCCATCAATTCCAAATTTTCAGCGCAGGTTCAGAATCTGCATGCAACAGAGCACCACATATCAAAAATTCAGGATTGACTTTTGAGTTTCAGACGAGCAGTGAGATGATGAGCACAGCAGGACATCAAAAATTTTGGTTTTTTCAACATTGCTTGGCCGAATTGTGATAAATTTGAAAACTGTTTGAGGTTTTAACATAACTTTTCACGCGCTTTCAAATGGTATATAGCATGTCTCTGAAATCGAAAATATTTTTTTTTTAGAAACTTTTCCGGCTGAATTGTAGTCCACTCTAGGTGACTCCATACCTAAAGTATGGCAGCCGGAAGATCATTTTGAAAAATCTGTGCCATCCCCCTCCCATTCTAAAGGATAACGCGTTTTAAGAAATTGATCACAGTTCCTCTCTTTTCTCATAATCGGTACTCGTCAGGTCCGTCCAATCACGAAGTACCACGTGAAGGAAGTGAACGAGAACAGTCGCGCACTCTGCGTCAAGCACCTCGAACGCGTCATGGGCAAGAGCAGGGTTATACAGGTACGGATTTATTTATAGATTTATTTATGACCTGCTGGCACATGCACGGTAGGGGGAGATTGGCGTTTCACATTTGATATGAAAAGTGGCTAAAAGCGAGTTTAGACAGTATTTGCAGACATGCACTGGTCTACAAGAGTATAATCAAATACGATCAATATTTTTCACGATA
Source organism: Pristionchus mayeri (assembly GCA_036245805.1). Taxonomy (NCBI): domain Eukaryota; kingdom Metazoa; phylum Nematoda; class Chromadorea; order Rhabditida; family Neodiplogasteridae; genus Pristionchus; species Pristionchus mayeri. Next base: position 40,248,058 of record BTRK01000004.1, on the reverse strand, counting down.
CTTACTGTATCCAATCAAACGATCGATAATTGCAGCAACGTCACATGCTCTTCGCGATTCCGCTGTGCAAGGTGGCCTTCACTCTGGGATCGCAGTCCGGCATCTTCTGGGTGTACGGTCGGGACGCGCGTATTTACTTCCCCAAGTACCCCGCAAAGTGCGCGATTCTCTAGGATCCGCCCACTCTACTTTTCTAATTTTTGTTCTGTGCACCAATTGGTTGATCTTCTCGATTGTAATGTAAAGTATCTTGAACTGTAGCTTTTTCACTGATCTTTGATATGTTTCCCTCTCTTCCCGGTTTTCCAATATTGTCTCTAGTCGCCCTTCCCATTGATCTCACCCGATTTCAGTGTCGCAGCTTTACTATTCCTTCCCTTCCCGAGTTACTCTTGCCTACGATGCTTTCAAAGATTTTTGTGACATTACTCCTTTATTGCTGAGATTTACCCCTGAGAAGAATCGATGATTTGTGAGATTATTGATTATCACCCCTCTCATCACCCCATGCATACACTTCCACTCTCTCCCCAATGGATACATCTATACATGTCTCGTTTATCGATTGATTTTTCTCGCCTGATTGGACCGATAAAGATATTGCAACCAGAGTGCATTCCCTCTTTTTTTTCGAGGTTGCTTGCTCCTGAACGGAATACTTGGAGCTTATGATATAATTATGGCGTATGGATCGATTGGAGATGCTACCGTACCGATTGGCGCTCTTTCTACTGTGTATCTCGATCGGGCGTACTGTGGGCCAAACAGATCAGCCCGCAGATGGAATTCTCGATCAGCCGGATGTGGCTGCTGCTGAGACTACGGAGGAGAGCAGGCGAGTTTCCCGACCTGACCCGCCGAACCTCTGGGTTACGATATCCGTATTGAGCGCCGTTGATGACGAAACAGCGACGATAGTCGAGGGGGGCGAGCTCAAAGTGGATGATACAGAGTACGAGTGGAAGCCATTCCTGCAGTGAGTGAGTGGGAGGGAGGGAGTACGGTAGTCGATCGAATACGGTGGTTGATCGATTTTTATAGCAATTCATTTACCAATTATGTTGAATATATAGTTGATGAGAGTCGTGAATCGATCGACGCCTTGCAGGTTGGGGGACTTGCATAAGAACCCTTGAATAAGTGTCAAAGGATCGCTTAGTCGAAAGTAATTATTAAATACAGGGTGAATCAGGGTTGATAAGCGAATAGATAATTTTTTTTATCATGATGTATAGTTGTCATCTTCTCTCTGATGCTTACAAATAGCTAGAATACGGATTATGTCGAAATATTGTTACCTCATATTAATAAATAAATCAATACTGATTCAGGGAGTTTCCGAACGCGACGTGCCCCAACCTGCAAGGCGTCGATCGATTCACGACTCTCATCAACTACCAGTGCCCCGGGGTCAGGAGAATCGCTTCGATTGTAAAAATGTTTACATTTTGTTCGTGGTGTATAACCGAAAGTAGTATGTTTATATGTTTGGCTCGTATACGTGTTTTTATTATGACGTGGGTTTACGGTTAAAATTAGTCCAAATAGTGCCTCCAGTTCCTAGTTTCGACAAGTTATGAAACCCCAGGCGATGCAATATCTCCAATCACTTGTGATCATTGCCTAAATAAATAAAAAAACAAATCTAATCCTCAGGCTCGTTCGTGGTACTCGTGCATCGACGATCTTCTGGAGCTGCCGCAGTACCGACGATACAAGTGCAGACCCATCCTCTGTGAGTTGGTCCATCTTTTGTACGTCGAATTCTGTGTATTGGTTCGTTTTTTTACAAAAATGATGCTAAAATTTGAAATATGAAAGAACTATAGAGAATTTTCTTCAATGATATGAATATTTTTTGAATACCTGTCTCCCGTCCATTAACTGCTTGATGGAGATTTGTATTCTTGACGAACTGTCGTGGCGCAAAACCCAGTATCTTGCAAAATTTTATTCCCTAGTCGCTTTCTACATTTCATGATCTTTCAAATCTTATATGACAATTTTTAGACGAAGTAACACGGAAGGAATACACTAGACTCTTCTAATTATCTTTCCATTTCAGTCCGCTGGGAGCGCCACGTAGTCAACCGCACTTCGATGCCCAAGCAGCCATCGAATGAAATCGCCATCCGACCGGAGGAAGTGCACATGGCGCAGCCCAATTTCATCGTTAGTATTTTTCTGTGGACGCAAAGGAGTGCGTAGTCACGCAATACTTTAAATGTCATAATTTACTTGAAACTAATGTACGCGAAATTTGATTTGTTCATTGTTCGGAGGAAAATGAGCTTTTATCGTAGCTTCTCCAGACTTTGGGAATATACGATAACGCGATAACCTGGATCCGATAAGTGTTTTTTTTCAATATTTTTCTAGAATGTTTTATGGCTTTACTCACACTTTTTGGTCTTGAACTTATTTTTTAACGATGATGTTGTTCAAATAATCATTGCTAGGAGGGGCTTCTACCACATGAGAGATAAAAAAACTCATATTTTACTGTTGAAATAAGAAACATTTTCATTCAATTTTTCTAATAACAATAATATCCTGATTTATCGTTGATCTTTTTAGGCTGCACTCAAGGAACGCGGACGCCACGGCAGCAACTTCTGCATGCTCATGTAAGTTTTTCGAAATCACATTTTCCCAAAAAACCTTTTTAATTCATTACCGAATCAACGTGGCAATTTCTTGTCGCATTTATCCTACAAACACCATTCGTGTTGACAATTGCGATGAACACCGTCTTGTTCTTTTTTAAAAACCCTCACTATCTTTTCGCCACATCGTTACTTGTTTTACAAATCGCTCAATCACGGAGACTTATTAATTTCGATTTTCTGCGGTGTCGATTTGAAAACAATCCCCGTAAGTCGCTGATGTCACATTTTGGCACGACGTGATTGCTAGTTGCGCAAATCAATCAGCCATGGGGGATTCCTAAATTACGATTGTTTCCGCGGTCTCGTGCTTTAAAAAAATCCCAATTTCTGAAGAACAGTGCCCACAAAATCTGCACTTTTGATCTATCTGAATGACGAGAGAGTGTGAGAGCGCGTGCGAAATCATAGTTAAGGTTTACCTTCGAACGGTCACAATGTTATATGGAAAAACAAATTGAATTCGAGCATAAAGATCCCAAATATGATTTTTGATCTCTCTCTCTCCTCTCAGGCTCTTCTACTCTCCCTCGTGTCCCTTCTCTGCTAGATGGGCTCCCTACTTCAATGCCCTCCCTCCTCGATACACGAATATCCTCTTCGTTGCTGTGAACGCCAGCGATCCCGCCAAGTGAGAGAACAGGAGGGACTAGAGTATAATTTCGAGATGCTGGGGCTACAGAAACTATAGCATAATCGATGTTCTTACTGGAATTACACAAATTTTGTTTTTCGTCAATCTCGACTTGAGACATTGAGGCTTCAACAGGTGAATACAATGGATACGATTAGGGCGCAAGTGATTGGAGGAGCGAAATTTTGAGGAAAAATATCAACATTCAGCGATTTATTTCATCTGTCCATATCGAATGTGACATGATCTTTGATCTTTGCAGTGGTCGCATGAACTCTCGTCTGGGCATCGCCGGCACGCCCACGATGGTGTTGTACGTGGACGGTGAGTAGGCGGAGCCTATCGAGACTAAACTCTGATCTAGATTTTTAATAAATATGATAGAAGTCGTGAAATCTCAGCTCTGTGATTTCTAGTTTCTCCGATAGTTCTAGTTAATTGTCAGATTCTAAAATTCGATCGTTGCAACGAACGAGCTTTAATAAAAGAGCAAATAATCTTGTTGGTACGCACTTCTTACCGTGAAATTAATTACAACATTCTCAAAAAAATCGATTACTCATAGAATGATATTTTCCCTCCCTTTAGGTTCTCCAGTTGCTCGAGTGGACGAGCAGCTCTCTCCATCTGAGAGTCTGCCCCGATTCATTGAGAGTCTCACTGACTGGCACACCGACACGCCTCTCCTACCCAATCCAGTGAGTGGAGAGTGATCTTTGCTCTTTTGGCTTTGGAAGGATTCCTGTGTGAAATTTCCTTTGATAGGATCTTTTATCCTTAAAATTCACAGTGTGGATGAAGAACCACGTTAAAAAAATCAGGAGAAATGGTGTATATATCAGCGGTATTGATGTTCGTCAAAACTGCTGCGTAAGGGACAGACTCTGATCTTTCCTCCGCGCTATACTCGTTAAACACAGTCTCAATCATCGGCCTTTAGGGTTTTGTAATTTTGCAATTCGAAAAAACTCAACGATTAATTCCTGCACGATCTTTATTCCTATACCCCGTTACAGCAACTTAGAAGTTCCTGCTCATATTTCGAAAATTCATCTCCTGACTTCCGCCGCTTTTTTCCGTGGAATGTTGTCTATCTCTCATAGATTAACCTGGCAATTGCTTTATTATTTTTTTACCAATTGTTTGTAGACTAATGAGTGATCTTAAATTTTTGAATGTTTTTTTGAAAAGATTGACTGCACCCGCGGAGTTGAGGTATCGCCGGGTTCTCTAGTGCTCAAGTGAAGTCCTTGCCGATTTTGCTGGCGATACGAATAAAAAACAATTGTAAAAGCTGCAAGCGTGCGGAATTGTTAGAGTCGCACTCTCTTCTTTCATCATAATCTATCACGTCCTCTCTGCAGGACGGCAACGTGCAAGTGGAACCATCGGCCGATCGTTCGTACGCATGGCTCGTCGCTTCCCTCGCAGTCTACGTCATCTGTAAGAACTGATCTTTGATCCTTGGAGGTTGATCCCCGTTTTTTGTTGACCCGGCAACAACATGATTTAGAGTATGTAAATTGCTTTTTTACATTGCCTTTTTAGCTGTAAAATACTTGCGAAATGTAATAGAGTGCACACCATCTTTCCAAAAAATATAATCCAATGCTGTACTCTCTGTTCTATTTTGTTCTCAAATGATCTATGGTTTAATCTGTAGTTTGATCTTTGATTTCTTGCTCTTCTCAGCCTCTCTCTACCACTTCGTCGGTTACACTGAGAAGGGCAGACGATGGTGGGCTGCACTGGGCGATCGACTCGTGGGCGACAACCAAGTTGAGATCAGATGATCGATCAATTATCGATTATGAAGAAATGATTACGGTAGATCACTCCCTTCCTTTCCTTCTCCCCTCTCCTCACCACTTATTTCCTCTATTTTATCCACTTTCATAGTTGTTTCCTCTATTTTCCACCCAATTTTGTTGTGTCACCATTATTACGGGTTACTGTATCTTGTAACGTATTGATCTATTGTGATATAGAACAGATTATGTTGTATACATCTATCCGTTAATAAAGTGGTTACCGTTGCATGGTCCCGTTTCTGTGAATGGTTATTTACCCATTTTTAAGATACTGTCTTGGGGGAGGGGGTTCATCATCGTTCTCCGTTAAACCAGAAATACAATAATATGAGTGACTATCTGAGAGGACTGACCTCAGGCCGTACAGCAAAAAATGAAATTTCAAATAAAAATTGCCGTAGGTGTAACTTTTCACGTAGAGTTCGAAAATCGATCTTAGAAAGCCGTATCTCTCACCCCTCATTTATTGTTCCGCGCTGAACTTGAGCGGTCGTTTTTTTGTAATTTTTGAACGGCTCATCCAAAACCCCTACATATATAGTAATTCTGAAAGATCTCAACGAGATAAGCATTTTTACTGTTGGAAGTAAAAGGACAGGTCATCTGTGAAAAAAGTTGAGGCCGTTTGAATTATTAAAATTTGTATTATGAAAACAGTTTTTCCGGGGTGCATTTTTAAGTGTGTTCATTCGATTCCCCGTGAAAAGTTACCCCTAGGACCAAATTTTCATTCATAAATTCCCGAGCCAATGATTTTTCCCGAAATGCGGAAAAAGGAAGTGTGATGAATCACTGAATTTCTGAAATTTCGCACCTTTGCGATTTTAAACTTTTAGCTATTAGGAAAAGTTCCCAATACTGTACATCAACTTTTTATGCATAACTAGAGATTATTCTCTTTAATAAACATGCCTTACGATAGCAACAAACCATTTTTTTCACTTCACATTTTCTCAAATTTGCACGTTGCAAACACAACAGGCAGAGACCACTTGACGCTTTACCTATAATCATATTGTAGCATGCCCCGACATGTGTGAAAATTCGTGGAACAGGCCTCCTCCAATGTATCGGGGATCTAGTTATTTACGCCCGAATATGGCTCGGATGAAAATGTCCGAAATATTTAAATTCATTTCGGAAGGTAATTTTGAGAATTATGATTGGATATTGTTTTGCTGTACGGTTCAAAGGTAGAATTGCTCAATTCTCTCAGATAGTCACTCATATAGAGTCGACAGATTATAGTTTCAACTTAGCTTCTTCAATATAAAATATTTTCCGCATATCGTGGTATCTTCTTCGTATTTTTAAGAAAAGAATAATTCGTTCTTCCGTTCTCTTCAAGTGATCAATGGTCTAATCATTAGTTTGATCTTTGATCTCTTCCTCTTCTCAGCCTCTCTCTACCACTTCGTCGGTTACACTGAGAAGGGCAGACGATGGTGGGCTGCACTGGGCGATCGACTCGTGGGCGACAACCAAGTTGAGATAAGATACTTTATCAATTTCAATTTTTCTTTCAATTTCAATTGTTTTTTCCGCCAATGTAGGTTCCAAGAGACTAAGTTGTTTATCCGCCAGTATATGGTGCAAGAGACTGTGATTAATTGATCGATTGTTTATTTTATCATGGTAGATTACGGTAGTTAATGCCAATTGGGTCACCCGTTTGTTCACAGTTATTATTCCTTCGTAAACCCCCATTTTCCTCTGTCCATTTATCTCCCTCCCTCACCTCTTTCACCCCACGGGCTGAGTCACAAACGATTAGTTTCGATGATGTGGAGTCGAGTAGGTTCCTCCCGATGTGAGCTATTGTTGTCCCATCTACTTCCCTATTCCCTTCCCCTTCATTCTTCCACCCGCTTCTCTCCCTAGTTTTGTAACCAGGGGCGTCAAGGACCTCCACCGATCTTTTCATCTTGCAGTCATGAGTGAGAGTAGAGCGAAGGGAGGGGAACCTACCCTCACCCCATCCCCTCTGAATATATGTGACCCCAAGAGTGATAGATCTGCAGATAATCCCTCTATTGATGTCCCTCACCCCTCGGCCTACCTCCCCCTGTTTTTACCGCCTCCCGATCTGTACAGTAGACTTCGTTTTTTTGCCCTACGTAGTTTATGCAACTTCGGGTTACCGTATCTTGTAACTTATTGATTATACATTTGTAAATATTGTTCATTTCGCACATTCCGTTAAAATAAAGTATTTACGGTATGTTCCTAAGTTTCCGCTATTGGTTATTGATCCATAATGAATATACCGTATTATTATCGCTATCGCGAACTGATTCTATTGTACAAACGCTGCTCGCATGCGCTTGATGATAGGTCGCGTTCCACGGGTGCATCACAATGATAGATCACGCGATTGCCTCTAGGTCAGGCAAAGGTCTTAGTGTGAATTAGAGATCATGCAAACCTGAGAGATCCAGAGAGTGCACGCTCTCTCAGTAAAGGTCCCGTCAGGCCAGTCACCCCTATCCTTTCCGGCTCATTTGGCCCTTGTTGTGTGCCGCGGATCGCGTGAAATCTGTGCCTCCCTCGATTTTCCTATTTTCTCGGGGAACAGAGAGAATGCGGACAGTACTGGGATCTGGAAAACAGAAAGATCTGTTTATCCCCTCGGTCCACGAGAGTTCCCCGAGTTAGACAGAGAACTGCTCACACGAATGCATTCCTCTTTGCACGTCTCAGATATTTTGAAATACGCGCTCGTTAGATTAATTTTTTTCCCGACTATCAGTTGTTTTACCGCATTTTGCTCAAAGTTGTTCGTAGTTGCATCATTTGTACGTGAGGGAGAAGAGGGGAAACCGACCCGGCACATCCGCGTTTTCTCTCACCCACACATGTATCTGCACGTCAAGCGCATTGCGGATTCTGAAGTAAACGGGGGAATGCGGAGGTGAAGCCCTCCTAGTTTCGCACGCTCTCTCGCTTCCTCTAACCGGAAAGAGAGGAAGGATGATTAGCTTCGAGAGGCATATTGTTGGTTAGGATGGAGGTGGGGGGAGGAAAAGAGGACCCATTCGAGTGGGGGAAGAGGGAGAGAAAGACCCGCCTGCTGAAGACGTTATTTCGCCTATGCCTCCTCCCTCATCCCGCGTTCTATCGATCTCTCTGCCGTCTCTCCTTCCTCCTCCCGCCTCTCTCTCGCCTCCTCCTCCTCCTCGAGGGAGGGAGGAGGAGAGGGGAAGGGAGGGGAAGGAGAACACGCTTTTGTCGCAGCGGCGCGGGGGTTGCGCTACTCCCTGCCCCCTCTCACCCCCACCGCCGATTGATAGAGAGGGGTTAGGGTGTATCACACCACTCTCATACTCACATGAATGCATTCCTCGTTGTGTGTGCTTCAAATCTTTCGAAATAGGCGTTAGGTTGGCAAATTCTCCCCGCCTGCTCTTGTTTTGCTTCATTTTGCTCCTGGTTGTTAGCAGCTGCGTAATTTGTAGTAGTTCCAGTAGATGGATGAGAGTCTGATCATCCTTGAGTTGACGACATAAATTTCAACAATAATTATTAGTTTTGTGCCCTGGGGCAGTGGTCGGCCGGTCATCGTAAAACCAGCAGACTACTACTCTCGTGACCTTTCCTACACCTGTGGTCTGTGCCCCTCTGAGTTGGCGTAATATTTAGAAATTATAGTGGAATGCATCAGTTCTAACTGCAAATCTTTTGAAATCGTTTGGCAAATTCTTCTCGCTTTCTCCTTTTTTACTCCTTGTTCTTCGTAGTTGCATCATTTCTAGTAGTTCCTGCAGAAAGGTGGGAGCTCGATCTTCCCGTAATTCATTTCGTAAAATTTCCTAGTGTTTGTGTCACGGGACTGTAGCGGCCCGGTCATCGTAAAACTAGCAGATGCGACCGTGTAGAACGATTGAACGTTCGTTTACTCCACCCTCTCGACCTGTCCCATACTGGCGAGTGTGTGTACCCCCCTGTCATGGGATATTATCCCCGTTTTTTTTGTACATTTTTGATCCTGGCAATTTTAAGTTGCGCGATATTTTTAAATTCTTGTGGAATGAAGCACGCTTGGTACATCCTGTGGTGAAAAATCCAATAATTATGGCGATTTTGGTGTTCACTAGCTATGTTTAGTCACCTTATCAGTATAAAATCAACTGAAACGCCTGTCTACTCCTCCCTCCTGACCTTTCTTCCTTGCGTCCCTGCGATCTTCTGTGCCCTTCTGGATAGAAATATCAGTGATGTCTTTAGTTTCGTTTCGCTCCCGGCAATTCGTGGTTGTGCAACTACTAGAACTTCTTGTAAATTAGTGCAAAGGTTGATCCCATTCACTTCGGTGGTACTACTTACAATATTTATGATTTTTCTGAACTAGGTGATTGTTCTCAGTAGAGGCGATCGTTTAATCCTCCCCCCAGACCTTTCTCATCCTTGCAAACGTCTGTGCCCTCAGGTTGCATTTGTATCTTCCTTTTAGTTTCTTTTTTGCTCCCGGCAAGTTGTAGTTACCTGGTCATAATAAGTATAGTAGCATCCAGGGGAAAGTTGATTACTCATCTGTAACCGTTCCAATAATATACAATCTTCTCTCATCAGCGATGTATAGTGGGGGTCATTGTAATTCCAGTAGCGAGACTAGCCAGCGGGTAAGCCTACTAGGGGTGAATTTTAAAAGAGAGGAGGACGCCGGATTTGATTGGGTGCATCATCATCCCGTCTGAATCCACTCTCTGTTGTCTCTCCCTCTCTTCCTTCCTCTTCCAATTTCTGTAGTAGATATCTCACTCTCGCTATTCTCGACGCTCTTTCTCATGTCAGTCTGGGTGATGGATCATGTGAAATCCAGAGAAAATTCGATTGCTTCCTGCTGTCGACTCCACTCTTCCCGACTCTTCGATATCTCGCGCCAGAGAGATATTCTCTACCTCGACACTGCGCTCTGCTCTATTATTGCCTATGTGATTGTTCGAGAATATAGCAATATTTCTGCCATGTGCGCACGTCATGATAGCTCTTGAGTCATGGAACCGTCGAGCCGAGCCTGCTCATACGGTGCTGACTCCTTCTCCACTATTGTATTAGCACGATCGCTATCATATCAGAATTCCGTGTTAAATTTTCAGCTCGCGTGACTCGTCATTTTGTCCTTTACTGATAGAGCATTATTTTTGCGATGATTCAGATAGATGTCGAGTGGTGGAGGGAGCGAATGAGAGTGTTGGCATTGAGAATGACGAGCTGCAATGGTCTCCCTGTCTCTTTATTTCATATTGTCTCTCGCCCTGTATACTTAGTGAGGAAGTGTGCAAAAGGAAGATAATCAAACGAACAAGGAATGGTCAATGACGCACGGTGGCGTACGCGGGGATTCGGAGAATAATGGTAGGTGTATGACCGTGCAATGGTCCGGCTCTCCTCATAGTGGCACACTCTTTTGAAAGTTAGAGAACGCGATAGAACATGCAAATAGAAGAGAGTTAGACGATTGCTTCAGATCTACGGACTCTATCGCTTGGTAGGTCATGATGACGTGCGGAATATAGAAAGGTACCATTAATAGACTCCGAAAGGGCTCATTTTATCTATTGCACTGTAGATTATGGGTAATCGGACTGCACTAGGATTGCTTTTCGATTGTGGTAAAGTAATACTTTTTTATTTGTCCCATGGAACTTCGAGAAATCGAATATCCATCCTCACAATTCCTTTCGTACCAATTGTGAAACGTCGATCAGCGTCACTGTCACGCACTGTAAAGTATGCTGCTATTATGTACAGTGCGAACTACTTTTCCAATTTATTATGTCTATGAAATTGTTGCGAATCAAAAAAATAAGTAATAATGATGATTAACTATTGTTAATATATATTTTCGTCTGCAGGACTTCACCTTATCAATTTTGATGCTTGACGTTATCTTTGTATTATTTGTGCAACTCCGATCCGTTCAGAAATTTTCTCCATGAAGAGAACTGCGCCAATCGATCTTGGCACGGGCCCGATAGAGTGCATATATCTGGCACGCTGTAAATAATGTGACTACTTAGTATTCTTTGCGATATTTCTCTATTTTGTAATTATTCTGGAATTTTTAGTTATTTGTATTTATTTTCGCAATAACATCCTCGTCATGATCGGTTGTGTTCTTGCCCAAATGTCATTGTACCAATTGCGCAACTCCAATGCGCGTAGTAGTCTGTTCCTTCGCTTGAGGAGCGCAATTGATCGTGCAGATCTTTTTCGCCAAATTTCCGCTCAAAAAAGCGACTGATCCATTCTTGTTCACTCAACCGGAGCTCTCCGAGTCACTATATTTCGCGCATTACATCACTGTTGGTGTGGTGCTGAGTGAGTATCAGCGAACAACGCCATTGTCCCCCCGTTCACTGCTGCCCTGCCTTTCTAACCCTTCACTACGCTGCGTCTAAACCGCGCTGTACGGGGTAGAATGGTAGAATGAGTTTAGCCGATCGGAAGATAATGAGTACCAAAGAGACCGAAAAAATAGCGATGGAACCGATAGATTAGAACCGAAAGTCTGGGGAACCGATAGACCGACTCTTTGATCACTGTATTTTCGCCTTCTTCCCTCAATCACCGTCTGCTTCTTTTGCGATCTCTCGTATTCCCGTTGTCTTTCGCTCGCCTGAATACGTAAACGCGCTCCTTTGTGGTCCGTTCTCGCACCTCACTCACTCGTTTCGAATGCAATCTGCTGCTCTCCTCTCCGCAATGTTCGATTTCCTCCTCCTCCTCAACTGGTTTTTGACTAATGGTCGAGATTTTTATTCTGCACACCCTTCAATTTCTCTACTTTTTCGCTGAGTAATTTGGAAGTTACGCCAAAATTAGTCGGGGTTAGTAACGATACTGCTCATTTTGTCGACTTTTCTTGGCCAATGTCGCAGATAAATAGAGCATTTTTCAATCAGTCTTAGCTTTAACCTCGTGGAAAAGTGGTTAAAAATATCGCCAAACACGCGCCCTGAACCGAGTTTGACATCATCATAATGGCGCGATTGGTGCGCGCGATTAGAAGAGAGAAGAGGAGGGTAAAGAGAGGCGCAGCCTGAGCATTGTTCGAGCGAGAGGGAGAGAGAGAGAGGGTAGGCGGTTGTTTTGACTGGGGGTAATCGAGGGAGGAGGGTCTCTTCTCCTCCCTCCCCCCTGAAGGAGGAGGGAGGAGGGGAGAGCATGCTCTCTCCCTCTCACGCGCTCTTTCCCCCCTCCTCCTCTTGATTTCGAGTCACTCTCAAGTCACTCATCTCTTCCCTCCCTCGTCTGCTGTCACTCTTCTCCCTCTCGATTTCACTCGATCTCTCTCTCAGAGCAGCTCGCGAGCATGATCAGTACTATTGATTTCCGGCTTCCGCATGGGGGCGCGACCCGCTGATTGCATGTTGCATTGTTGGTATTACAGTTCTTTCATTGCTCTTGCAGCAATACTAGCCAGGGTGCTGATCCTTCAATGAATAATCTATCGATAAGAAAAGTTTACAGGCGATTGTGCGTTTCACTCTCGCTATATTGTTGAAATTTTGCGCTGCTTGGTAATTCCTGAGCTCTTCATAGGGTAAAAATCATTCTAACAATATTTTTTCAGAGTTCACAAGAATTATTTCTTGCAAATTCTGACTGATGCGTGATTACACCTTCTTGTACAATCTACAAATATCTGTATTAGCCCAAATTTCATTTTTTCATGCTAAATTTAGATTTTGAGACATTTTACTCTTGTTTATTTCCAGTTTCTCAGTTGAATGTTCCTCGAGCTATTTCTCCTTTACTAATGATACAGTCGTTTCCCACCGAAATTATAATATTGCATTTCCCTCGTTCGCTCCCTCATTTCACTTTGTTTCACACCCAAACTTTCCACTGATTGCTGTCGTTCAGCCCGGCCGCAGCCCGGCAGCAGGCAATCTTTCGGATGGCGGATGAGGCTGCGACGGGCTCGACTGCAGCAGCTGCAGTAGCAGGAGAGTCGACGGCAGGGCCGAGCAGGAGGATCTGCGCCGGTGAGGAGATTTGGTCTTTGATCTTTGATCTAAGGATGGCTTGGCTGCAAATTACTCTCTAAATGAAAATTATGTGCAGAAAATTCTCAATTAGTCGTTGCGGCGCTCTGCAAGAGATCGCACTTCATTCAGCCTGCTCTCTCATCTATCTGATCAGTGAGAGAGCACGCAGAATGAAGAGAGTCATTGTTTGTCAAGCCCTACTCTGTGTTGAAGTTTCTTGAATATTCCTCCATTTCCCCTCCCTTGGCGTATCTCTTTCCGCGATCTTTGTTGTTTTGGCCCGGCAATTCTCCTGGGTGGGTTGGGCGATCTTTGCTTGGTGGGAGGAAGTTTCACTGTTGGATCATCTCCGATCGAGCGCTTGTTTAGCAATTGCACTGTGTCAATAAGCTCAAAATGAAGATTCTTCACTCCTTGTTGTTGTTCGTTTCACAGATTGCACTTCTTCATGATGGTTTGCTCTTTTCGATTGTGTTGAATGATAGGTTCTAAATACAAAGCAATAAGTTTCTCCGCGCCTCCTCAGCATTATTTTCGCCATTTCAATGCAATGCAACGCGTTCTCGATCACTATCGGCCCCTCTCTGCTTCTCTTTTCTCTCCTCCTTCTCCACACTCTCTCTCCCCTCCTCCTCTCCGAAACAGTCAGATAAGAGTGTGATCCGCTCTTCAAACTGCGGCAAATTGCGTGAGATGTGAATGAGATGAGTGATAACGGGGGATCGATTAGAGGGGTGAGATAAGGCGGAGGATATGAGGAAACTTTGGCCGATCCGGGTCACAAGGATAGCGATTGCGCACTTTGGGTGCATGCTCGTGGAACATATCGTGGTAAATGCAGGAAAATCTGGGCGATTCCCCTAAAAGCATCTCGTCGCTTCTGAAAGAGGATCCGTCGCAGATTTAATCCCCGGGATTTCGTACTGGAGTCACTCGTTTTTTCGCACGCTATTTCGCCTCATCTTCTCCTCTAATAGAGAGGATTGCGGGAGAGAATCCATGTGTGTATTTTTACAGCGGTCATGCGGGATGAATCACCCTGGAGAGAATGCTGTACACGCCTGAGGGGAAATATAATTCTGAATCATGTGTTTTGTAGAAGAAATGTGATGATCAGCCCTCATTTCCGCCACTTAACGCGGCGTCATTTTTCCGATTGGAATATGGAGGCAGATAATGGGGTGCAGCGGATGAGTAAACGGCGAGAATATCTGTATAAATCATCGCTTTTGCTCCGCGATCTCCTGCTTTCCCATGCTCTCTCGCTCGGCGTCTCCCTCTCTAACTGTCTGCGCGCTCTCGAATTCGCGTGATCTCTAGCAAAAGCGATTGGTAGTTTACACTGCGCACCCCCCGAGAGGAAGGACGCACGGGGTGCTGATGATATGGTAATGAAGAGCATGATAACGTGATAGTGGGAATGGGGAATGTTCGCTTATCAAGGCATTATGATGACGTTTTCCATCAAATAATTTAATTGGAAGAGTCAGCAAAGCCGAATTCGAACCACGAATTGTACAGTGTGATTCGGGGTTCACATTCTGGTCATGGTACTTTTGCTGGATTCGTTTACTAGTAGACGAAAGATTCGTGAGTCAAAGCTAAAAATATAAATTGTGATCAAATTGGAGACTCGATTTGCGCATCTGAATTAGTTGATGACGATTGAATGTCGTCGACGTCGAATGGAACTACCAATCCATCTCCCAATTCGCGCCTTGTCTCTCCCTGATGTGAATCATCAGCTTGGTGTAATAGAGTAGCAGAGAAAAAAAGAAGCTGAATGAGTCATTGATTGGGATGGTTGTAGTGAGTGTTTAGGAGGGAAGGGCTCTTCAATTCACGTGTTCTCTTGTTGAGCGAGAGATCAGGCGAAATCAAGAGAATCAAACGGTTAGAGAAAGTGAGAGAGTATGCGAATTTGAGAGAGTCATACCTCGTTGTTTAGAGTGCAGCTAGTCATGCGATAGGAGTGCAGTAGTGGGTAGACGAGGATATAATCAAAACAGCATGAGGAGCAAAGATCGTCTGACTCTCTTCTAATCACATGCTCTCTCGTCTCTAACAGGAGGGAAGTTAGAGCGAATGAGAAGTATCTATTGCTCACATCACTCTTTCTCTCATCGCTGGTTCAATTTCACGAGCGAGAAACTAACACGAAAACGATTTGAACGGGGTGATCTTCGGCTGAAAATTGGAGAATTGCTTCAAGGAGAATTGGGGGTTGGAATTTTGCTGAAAGCGCGATCTGATGTCCCTCTTCAATTTTAGAAGGGATGTGAGTCAAACTAAAAAAGTTATAAAGGTGTGCACTCGCTGATATCCTTCTGTTTATCGCAAAATCGGAAATTTCGACATATCGTAGCACTCGAGGTCTACCGTACTCCTAATCACACCACCTCTTCAGGCGGGTACGTCAACGAGGAATACTCCTCGGATTCGGACGAATCGCCATTGATCGATCCGGGAAATAGCAGTCCCGATGATGCAGATGAGGACGATGGATTGGCCAGGTACGGTAGGAGACACGAGCATAGCTGATCGGGAACTGATTTTTTGAACTTATACAGTGGATTATCTGAGTGCTTTTGCAAATTTATTGAGTGATTAGTTTTAAGCATGGTTTAAACATAACATTCATGGGTTACCGTAGGATAATCAATCGATAATTGGCTTTATTTCAGGGACGGCAGTTCGGCAGTTCGTATTCGAATACCGGAAGAGGAGCGGAGATGCGACCCCCATCAGAGATACCCCAAGGAGAGAGGCAAGACACTCGTGAGTACTGATTATTGTTAGAGAACGATTGTCCATGAAACATCGTGGCATGGAAACTTTGTGGTTGTTAGGAAATGGCTGAAACGTTACTGTGCCCGCCATGTTAGTTTCATTTTCCCCATTATTATGACACGTTGCTTGGGTGCAAGACGTGCGTTTTGTATTGGATTAACTGTGGTACCCCAAGGGAAGGGGAAGGACACTATTAAATTCGATTTCATAGTTTGTTTGACCGCTTTACGAGGACTAATTCCAGAGAGTTTACATAATAGAAATAAAACTTCACACCTCCGGGATGAAATCACATGCTCGATATAGTGGGAATTTATAAGGCAGAAGGCATTAAGAATTAACATTACGTTATACGGAGGGATTTCATAATATTATTGAAACACGCTATCACCCTGGAATTTATATGAATCACAAATGCTTTTTTTCTATGAATCACTAATCTAATTTTTTTCCTTTGAATTTTTCTCCGAACTTATCACTCCAATATCATCTAGGATTATTATGCGACCCTTCGCAATTGCTATTCTTTCCCCGTTTAAGGGTGTTATTTTTGGACTACATGAGGATTTGAACGCACAATACTAATCCTTATCCGTGTAATTCTCTTCTCCGGCTCTCTCGGGAGAGAACATGAGTATCGAAGAGAGATAATGTGCCTGATCTGGTTAAATATGTTTGGGTGTGGCGATTAGTGGGGTCGAATGACGGGCGTTGGAAAGAAATACGATAGGATGTAAAGTTGCGCAACCCAGTGGACTCGAAAAGAAAAAGGATGAGGCTTTTGTTCCTCCAGACACCATTTTTCATTGCCCATATGCCAGCCCTTCTCTCCATGGGCATATGGTACGGCTATTGTTTCCAGAATGGGTTCATAGCGTTTGCCCAGCCCTAACCAGACAGTTGATAGGGGGTCAACGTCTGGTTCCACCCTCGATATGAGATGCATTCAACAAGTTGGGACCAGACAAGATCAATGGAGAGGGCAGAGGGGAAAGGGGAACGAAAATAAAACGAGAGGAAAGGGGAAAGGGAAGCATCTCAGCTGAACCAGTTGTGTTCCGTAGCTAACCGCTGTGAGGAGTGACTGAGAAGAGGGGAGAGAGAAACGGGGATCTCGCGCTCTCTGTTTTGCATGATATTTCACCTGGACAAGGGTGAAACTTTTGAAAAATTGAAAAGAATTCGAAATTTTCTGCGCAATTAGTCGCATGGTGGCCGCTTGTTTCACAGTTTCCCCTTCCATTTCGGATGCATCCTCAGGCAATGGTAGCTTCCAATTCAGCACAATAAATGAATAAATAAATAAAATGAATGAACACATCGATAATGAACCTAGGAATGAAGGAACTTATTTCAATCTGATCTTTGATCTCTGACTCCGCCATTTTTTTAGTTGGCAGTCGCGATGCTCATCGTCGCTGGAGTCTCCAACGTCATCGTGCTGTCGGTGATACACGAGAAGGTGAGTGCAAGGCGACGTTTACCAATTACCCACACGTAATGCAATTTGGTACGCAATTGGCGTTCGAGTGGTGTAGTGGGGAGACGATTCGCACTCAAAATTGTTCGGCGCTCGAGCCAAGGTCGAGGAACATTGCCGCCCGCTACACTGTGTGAGTGGATGGTAGAGGGCAGAATGTAATTGAGCCAATCCAAGATGTTTCATAGGGCAATGCAATGGAACTGCGAGTGAACAGGGAGGGACGTTAGTCATGTTTAATACTAGTGTTTCAAATATTAATAATTTTTCCTAGGTATTCCTTTGTGATGTTTGACCTGTGAGAATGGGCTAGGAAGAGAACTAGTCGATTAGTATGTGCACAAATTTCACAAACAAAGTGTGGGAATAATAATGCTGCATAATATTACCGGCTTTCGTTGTAATATTATTATCAGTGTTATGACTTTGTACTGTCTGACAAGTGAGAATGGATTAGTAAAAAGCGGATCGAACTGTTGTTACTTGCACACAGGAAAGCGTATTACAGGAAAGCGTGGGAATAATAATAGAGGAGCAGTGATTTTCGTGTTTCGAAGTGTGAGAGGAAAAATAGGCTACACAGCTATTATTTCCATCGAGAGTGGGCGAGGGAATGGAGAGAGGGTGGAGGGAAGTGGGATGAAGAGGAAGAGGAAGAGAGTTGGAGGAGATGAGGGAGTAGTTACTTCCTGTTACTAGCGTTTCGGATGTGGTAGGGAGTGCAGATGAAGTTTAGACGACCAAAAGGAGCAAATTGCATGGAAGAATCTCGGAATTGTGATAATGAGATAGTGAAACACAAATGCTATTGCGATCAAAATACGATGAACTTCCTTAGTATTTCTAAACAAAATCGATTTAGTGTAGATTACTGTTCACTCGAGTGTTTTCAGATTCCGGTAGATCAGAACCAAATTTCGCGAGTGTACCTAAAAGTCAGTTGTAATGTTTTTCCTTTTCAGGTCCCCGAGACTGATCCCCTTCCCGATTTTCTCTTCTCCCTCACTCCCTACTATCCCTACGGACTCAATCTAACGGAATATATCATGCTGAGCAGCTTCGGAGCCATGGCACTACTCATTCTATTCCATCGGTCAGTTGAGGGAAATGGGGAGAGGAGGGGTACGGTAGATTACGTGAGGTTGATTGAAAAATGTGAATGGATAATGATTGCAATTGAACTCATTTTTATTTTTTATTTATTCGATAAGCTTCGTCAACTGTGAATATTCGTACAAAAGCGAACTTGCTGAAACGCACTGTCACGTTTGGAGGGATTTGAAAATGATCTTGATAATTTTGAGAGTTTGATACTATTGATGAGTATTCCACAGAGAATGTGATAAAGCGCAGACGAAACACTAAACTTTCCACCACAATTGTCAGATTTTGCGAAATTCCTAATTGCAATAATGTATTTCTTTTTTGTCGAAGAGGTACGCGAACTCGAATCGTCGCTTTGCATTCTGTTGATTCTTTGTGAAACCACTGAATCTTGCAACACCCTGGTTGCAATTTGAAATTGAATCATAATTGAGCCAACATTGTGATTTGTTTAAGCTATTTCTTCTATGTGGCAAAATATGATCATTTTTATCCATACCCTACTCCTTAACCATCTCGATACTCTCCATCCAGATTCGCTAACTTTTTCGGGTCAAAGATCAATATAAACGATCTATCCATCCCCTTCAGCAACCATTAGGTAGTAAAAGCTCCTTATTTTCAATTATGATCACAAATTTTCGTTCACTTGCTTCTATTCATAGTCATCAGCAACTATTCGATACGGTAAACTTTGCAAGGGCATAAAATCTCTCTCCTTCCTCAATCTATCCCCTTTCAGCCACCGTTGGATCGTCCTCCGTCGTCTGGCAGTCATCGGTTCTCTTCTCTACTTCGGTCGATGCGTGACCATGTTCGTCACCCAGGTGCCCGTCGCTGACCCGCACTGGAACTGCACTCCCAAACTCAAGGTTAGACCGGGGGATACGGTAGATTGACGGAAGTAGGGTACGATAGCAGTGGAGCGCAAAAAAAGTTAGTCGTCCCATTTGTGCATTGTAAGCATAATGAAACTCCTCTTCACTTGAAAGAAAAGTACAATTTGCACAGCCTTTTATTTTAAAAAGCTAATACTGTTTTTTTAAAATTCAAACGCCATATTCTTGTAAAATGCGGATGATTGATCAATTAATATTTATAAGTTGATCTTTAATCTCTCTCTTTTCATTTCAGGGCGAGAACGCGACATTCGCCAACGTGCTCATCCGCGCACTCAAAGTCGTCACTGGACTGGGACTGAATCTCGGGTGAGGAGAAGGATGATCTTTGATCTTTATCTAGATTGAAATATTGTTCCTATACTGTTATTTGGTTGCAACTTTATCCGCTGAATTATTTGTAAAACTAATCGTCATGGATAAGAAATCGTGGATAGCCAATGGCATGTGGTCAAATGAACCTGCTGAAACGCATCATCACGAGGATTAATATTTTTTTGGATCTATCGATTCTGCGTTCTCTCTATCTCTTTAGTTTGTCAAAGAAAGAGAGTTTCATAACACATGGAGGGTGATCTAGACGGCACCCCTGCCGATGATCTTTTATATTCAATATTCAATATCTGATCTCTCCCTTTTCTTCAGAGGCAAGCACACGCTGTGCGGGGACTACATCTACTCGGGGCACACCATCGTCCTCGTCGTCTCCGCCCTCTTCATCGGACAGTGTGAGTGGAAAGGGATAAGACGGAGTACGGTAGAATGGGGATACTGTAGTTGGTGAGTACTTTAGGATTGGTTTTATTGTGATAGACCACGGGTAAGAAGGAGAATCGAAGTGTGAACCGCCCAGCAGTCTTGTGCTCTTGCTGAAGCGAGACATGAGTCGGTTGGGTGGTTGGTGAATTTTAGATTTTCTATGTTCAAACGACTGTTGAGTTGCATTTCGCTCAATATTTGTTATATCGTTGAAACACAGATTGTTCAGGGTTTACAATTCCTTTTTTTTCGAAACTTAAATATTTAAAAATTGTTCAAAATCTTTCTTTCGACACTTCTGAAAATTTTCGAGAAAATGTAAAATTCTTCTCCAATATTCTCCCTGTTCAGATTCTCCCCGTCGCTGGCGAGTGGTGCACGTCTTCTCGTGGATGATGACACTCATCGGCATGTTCCTTCTCATCATGAGCAGGTCAGGAAGAAGGAGAGAGAAGAGAGAGGGCGAGGGGAATACTCTTAGTATCACATACTTGCTCTTTCGTGTTTCACTTTGTCTGTATCAGAAAATGTATTCTAGTTTTTTTACTAGAAGGTTGGTTGCTGTGATTCGCTAAAATAATTAAAAATCTCATTAGTCTAATCTACTCCCTAGCACATGATCCTCGCAAGTTTTTAGATTTTCGAAAATGAATATCAGTGTAATTCCATACAGTACTCACCTCTCCCTCTTGCAGAGGTCACTACACGATCGACGTCATCATTTCGTACTTCGTGTGCACTCGTCTCTTCTACGTCTACCACACGATGGCTGCCATGCCGAGTCTCAGGGTACGGTAGGGGAACGAGTGAATGCTATTGAGAACTGACTTGCATTCTGCATTTAGGAGTAATTTGTGGAATCGAAAAAAAGATTAGAGACATATCGAATGTCGTTTAAATAATTTCTGATGAAACCAAACCCGTGACTATGTTCTTTACAACACGGGGGAATTTGTACCCTCAATGCTTGTCATTTGGAACGCCCTAGAAAATTTCTATAATAATTCTGATTGCCTAACGAGTACTAGGAAGAAGGGGGCAATGGGATACTGCTCTTCCGCAGGTCTCATCTTCTAGACAAAGTCGATGGAGATTTCTTTAGACACTAGAAAATTCTCCATTTCTTTAGACACTAGAAAACAATCAAAATATTTCTGATTACCTTCGTTAGATGACATGCTTCTAGTCTATGTAAATAAACAAGAAGAATACCGAGCACTGATTTTCTAATCATTGATTACCTAGAGTATCCCTTTTTCAGATATCCCCGCAGAATCACCATCGGAAGGAGATCTGGTGGAAGTTATTCGAGTTCATGGAAGGACGGATCATGCGACCACTACCGAGGAAGTAAGGAGGGGATTTGATAATTGATTTTTGTTCTGTAATATTTACACTCATTGCCTTACCTTGCAAGTTGGACTTTCTATTTGTGTGATTAGAAACGCACCCTTCGTACCATACTACATAATACTTTTTTTCCGGCAGACTTGTACATGATGTGAAACATGAACACGATTGTGGTGCCTATTCGTTCGATTAATTTTTTTCGAAAATCTTTCTGTCAGTGATCAAAACTCTCCATTTTTCGGACTACTATGGGAACTTTTATCCGCATATTTGATTTTTTTCGAAAAAAATATTTTAAAATATATTTTAATTTTTTAAAAATTTCCATTTCAGATACGACAATCCGTTTCCGCTCCGGCAGTGCATCGCGCTGATTCGACGTAAATCGAACTTGCAATAGCCCCGCCCCCTTTCCTCTCTCGCCCTCTGCCTGATCTCTGATCTCTGCTTGGGAGCCTCTCGCCCTCTGTCGGCCCAGTCACTACAGTATCCCATCACTACCGTATCCCCGCACTACCGTATTCCCTCACTACCGTACTCCCACAATCACACTTTATTCACTGCTCACACCGGTTTCCTCTCCCCTTCTTCTCACTCACCCATTCAGGACACAAACCCGACCCCGATCAATCAATGCTAGATACCGTATCCTCTGGCATGTAGAAAGCGTGCTGGGAGTCCAACTCGCTTCAATTCCAGCCATATCCTCTGTTTCCGTTCCCCTTGTTCCTCCCTTTTGTACATTTTCTCATCCACCATGTTACACTTTCCTTCCTCTGCCTAGATTAGCCTCAGCCTAAGAGATCTGTCCTTCCCCCATACTTTCTTGCTGTATCTTATGCATTCATTGCCAGAGTTCCCATTAGAATGCGAGATTACATCGTCCAATCATCGATTGGTTCTTGCCTAGAGTAGATCACAAGCCCCGCCCACCCCCATTCACGCATATTCAGATATCTGACACAATCACACAGCCGGTGCTTTACTTCTCTCTCTTTTCTGCTTGACGGTTCTCAGTCTCACCACGAAAATCTATCCCACTTGTCCCTTTCTCATCATTTTGCCCATTGCCCATGCATGTCTTGGTGCCTCTTACCATACACTCCGATTGTGCTCAATCTCCCTCTCCTCTCCCTGCCTAGTCTCACCCTGTTGCCTGCTTGCTACTGTCCTACCGTAACCCTGGGTCCCGCCCGATCTTATCGATCGGTCGCCCATTCCAGCGAATAGCGATGGCGCGCCTACTGTAGCAGCGGCAGCCGATAATCCTGCAGCAGCTGCAGTGCCACCCTCGGCCTCGACGCCTCTGCTACCAGGTAGTGTCGGAGTTGCGCCCGCGCGAGTGACCCACCGAACCAGAGCGGATTACGGTAGTCGAATTGTTGCAGGAGGCGGGAACGCGCATGAGTACGAAACGATGCCGCAGCAGCCTGCGGTTACCTGATAGACTCCGCCCCCTTTCTGTTGACCCCGCCCCTCGATTCCATTCCATGCCACTCTCCCTCTCAGCCTCCAAATAGTATTGATGATCGTAGATCTGTCCTCACTCCTCTCCCAGTATTCCTTCTCTCCTCAATCACACAATCAGCCATTCCCTCCCTTCTCTCCAATCAGTATATTGCTAGCAAGTCCGTGCGATTCTTACCGGTTCCTCCCGCCTTCTCTCATCACTCGCCGACTGGGTTACTGTATTCTTCCCTGATCCTATCGATTGACCTTGCCAGATTGGCCCCGCCCCCTTGCTGCCTTTCTTTGCACCGTCTCTAATTCGTTGTTCATCCATCTCATTCTTAAGTTAATTATCCGTTGTCCTGCCTTGTCACTTTCTGTGAAGACGTTCATCGAAATCAATTTGTTTTTATCGGTTGGCCTGCCACTTTTGAGACCTGTGCTCTTCCCGTTTTACTGTTGCAGATTATATTATAGTTGATAAATGTTTTCGCATTCTCCATCGTCAGAATCGATCTATGCACAGCAATTGGACACAAGATGAAATATATGACGAAAGGAGATGACCCCACGGATTTTAATGATCTACACCTAGGACCGGTGTGAACATAGAAGAACACGCATTGAGGAAATATCAACAAATAATGGCAAAAGTTCTGAAGAGAGTGGGATTCGAACCCACGCCTCCGAAGAGACTGGTGCCTTAAACCAGCGCCTTAGACCGCTCGGCCATCTCTCCATGGTTAAGCGTCAGTCAAGCGAACATGAAATTTTTCGAGTGAATCTCTTATAGACAACTGCATGGAATAGCACAATCATTTGCAATCAAAGAAATTTGAATAGACAAAATAACAAAATAATTAAATTTCTCACTAGGCTGTAGCATCTTCAACAGGCGGAGGATGGAATTCGACAGTCGGACAGAGCTGGAGTTTCTGCGCCGATGAGTGAATGATCTCTGATCTTTGTACTTCTATAAAATTCACATTTTCCTAATTTCCAGGCGTATCCTTTGTCTTTGATGATTTGATCAGACAATTCATCTGCGCGAGCTTATCTTAAATCGGTGGTGTCGATTAACAGTCTTGTATGTTTCCTGTTTCACAGTTGGGTCATCACTAATCGAGCGCACTAAAAAGCAGTTCGCTGGGAGGTTCCACTTCTAAAAAATATTTATCCTCCGCGGTTCCACATATTGGACCTCCGCTTTATTACTCGCTCGTGTTTATTTGTTTAATTGTAAGACTTGAATTGCAATTTATTAATTGATTCTCAGTTTTATAAGAAGCAATCCAATTGAAATAACGATTATGTGAATTGCATGGTAACGTGATAGTGATAGTGGGAAATGTTCGCATATCAAGGGATTATTACGTCGTATTTCCATCAAATATATTTGAATCAGTCGGTAGAGATGAATTCTAGTGATGAATTGTATACTGTGATTCGGGGGTTCACAGTCTGGCTATGTCTGTCAAATCGGCCGCTTGTCCAGTACCGCGGCGATAATGAGGATAAAAATATAAACTGTAATCACATTGGAGATGCGATTAGCACATCTAAATTAGTTTATGACGATAGAATTCCGACGTAGTTTGCGTCGTCTGCCACTCCATTCCGCAATTCGTCCTTTTCTTTCCCTGGTTGTGAATCATCAGCTTGGTGTAATAGAGAAGCAGAGAAAAATAGAAGCTGAATGAGTCATTGATTGGATGGTTGTAGTGAGTGTTTAGGATGTTTAGGAGTGAACGTCTCTTCAATCCATGTGGTCTCTCGTCTTGGGAGAGATCATGTGAAATCGAGAGAATCAGAAGGTTAGAGAAAGTGAGAGAATATGCGAATTTTAGAGAGTCGATCTTCGTTGTTTGGAGTGCAGCTAGTCATGCGATAGGAGTGCAGTAGTGGGTAGACGAGGATATAATCAAAACAGCATGAGAAGAAGGATCGTCTGACTCTCTTCAAATCACCTGCTCTCTCGCTCTCTCTAACAGGAGAGATAGTAGAGAGATTGGGGAGAATCTATTGCTCACATCACTCTTTCTCTCTTCTCTGGTTCAATTTCACGAGCGAGAAAATAATACGAAAACGATTTGACCGGGGGTTATTTCCTGAAAATTGGAGATGTGATGCAAGGTGAATCGGGGGTTCGTAGTGGGATGAAATTGGAAGCTGATTCCAATCTTTGATTGAAGGTGCGATTGTTCATGACTAAAACTTTAATAATTTGGTGTGCTCGCTGGCATCCTTCTGTATGTCAGAAAATCGAAAAAGAAGACATATCGTATCACTCGATCTACCGTAATCACACCATCTTCAGGCGGGTACGTCAACGAGGAATACTCCTCGGATTCGGACGAGTCGCCATTCATCGATCCGGGAAATAGCAGTCCCGATAATGAAGACGGGACGATGGATTGACCAGGTACGGTAGGAGAGACGAGACGAGCGGATCGATAACTGATTTTGTTGAAGTAATGCGGTAGATGTTCTAAGAGCTTTCGCAAATGTATTGATTAGTGGAAGTGTACCGTGGTTTTTCAAGACGATGCGATCATCTATCGATAATTGGCTTTATTTCAAAGAAGAGTTCTGTTGTTCGTATTCGAATACCGGAAGAGGAGCGGAGAGGCGACCCCCATCAGAGATACCCCAAGGAGAGGGGCAAGACACTCGTGAGTACGAATAATTATTTGACATCGATGGTCGAAGAAGCTTTGTAGCACGGAAGCATTCTTGATTATTAGGGACAGAGTGAAACGAGAATGAGCACGCAATGTGCTTGTTCATTGCTCACAATTTTAGGTTTTTGCTCGTAATATCTTGGAAATATAAGCATATTTTGTTCTACCATGTTACAACACATTACTGCTGATTCACTCTAGAGAGTTAAAACGGTATCTCAACGAATTTGCTGGCTTGAAATTATGAGATTTGTATAAGGCCGCAAAATAAACAATCACTGAATTTGTGGTCTGCGGAGCGCTTTCGTAATTGCATTGAATCGCATGATCACCAGGGACTTTGCATGAATCACAGAAGTCTTATAAGAAATAAATTTCTTTGAATCTTACTCATGTTTCTGATTTTTAAAGTTCTTTCTCCGGTAAGGTCTAGTGAGTATTCTGCGACCCTTCAAAATTAGTATTCTTTTAAATGTTAGGCTGATCGTTTTGGACTACATGATCGTAGGAATACGTAATACTCGTCGAGAATACGAGTATCGTGGATAGATAATGTGCCTAATCTGCTTAAATATGTTTGGGCGTGGCGATTAGTGGGGTCGAATGACGGCACATGTTGGAAAGAAATACGATAGGATGTAAAGTTGCGCAACCCAGTGGACTCGAAAAGAAAAAGGATGAGGCTTTTGTTCCTCGAGACACCATTTTCATTGCCCTATCCCAGCCCTTCTCTCTCCATGGGCATATGGTACGGCTATTGTTTCCAGAATGGGTTCATAGCGGTTGCCCAGCCCTAACCAGACAGTTGATAGGGGGTCAACGTCTGGTTCCACCCTCGATATGAGATGCATTCAACAAGTTGGGACCAGACAAGATCAATGGAGAGGGCAGAGGGGAAAGGGGAACGAAAATAAAAAGAGAGGAAAGGGGAAAGGGAAGCATCTCAGCTGAACCAGTTGTGTTCCGTAGCGAACCGCTGTGAGGAGTGACTGAGAAGAGGGGAGAGAGAAACGGGGATCTCGCGCTCTCTACTTTACGTGATCCATCATTTGGACGAAACTTTCGAAGACTTGAAAACAAGACGAAATTATATGCGCAATTTACACTTGGTGGCCGAATGTTTCAAATTTCCCTTTTCAATTCCCGGAAGCTTTGCCAGTTAATTCCACAAATGCTTACTGTTCCAATCCAACAAACCGATAACGAATTTGGAAACGAAGGGACGACTTATTCCAGTCTGATCTTTGATCTCTGACTCCGCCCCTTTTTCAGTTGGCAGTCGCGATGCTCATCGTCGCCGGAGTCTCGAACGTCATCGTACTGTCGGTGATACACGAGAAGGTGAGTGCAGGGCGGCATTTACCAATTACCCACACGCAATGCCATTTGTCACGCGATCGGTGTTCGAGTGGTGTAGTGGGGCGAAGATTCACACTCGAAATTGTTCGGCACTCGAGCCAAGGTCGAGGAACATTGCCCGCTACACTGTGTGAGAGGCTGGTAGAGAGCAGAATATAATTGAGCCAATCCAAGATGTTTCATAGGGCAATATAATGGAACTGGGAGTGAAAAGGGAGGGACGTTAGACATGTTTAATACTAGTGTTTCAAATATTAATAATTTTTCCTAGGTATTCCTTTGTAATGTTTGACCTGTGAGAATGGGCTAGGAAGAGAACTAGTCGATTAGTATGTGCACAAATTTCACAAAAAAAAGTGTGGGAATAATAATGTTGCATAATATTACCGGCTTTCGTTGTAATAATATTATCAGTGTTATGACTTTGTACTGTCTGACAAGTGAGAACTAGCGACCTTCGGTCGCTACGTGGTTCGCGGGGTTGTGTTTTAAGGATAACAATTTTACGCGACTGGTGAGAGCCTGCTTAAAACATTGTAAAAGGCTCGTGAGCCTTTTGTAAAAGGCTCACGAGCCTTTCACAACGCTTACGCTGCGGGGAGTGAGAGCAGGTTGGGATGGTCTGGCGGGTGGTGCACGGGGTACATTTGAGTTTTCTGCGATTTGGTAAAATGTACCATGTTGTGTGGTGTGCTGAAAGTGCTCGTCGTGAGGATGCTAACGGTCAAGGTCCGACGTCACAAGGACGTGTTTGAGCCAATTTAGAGCGATTTAAAGAAAAGAAATCAAAGATCAAAGATCAAAGATCAAGTTGCATATTTTAAACGAGCTCGCCATGGGGATGCCAACGGTCAAGGTCCTATCCTTCTACGATGATTTTGAAGCGAGTTCGAGCCATTTGAAGAAAAAGGCCAAACTACAAACTACAAAGATCAAAGATCAAACTTTAAAAGCGCTCGCCATGGGGATGCCAACGGTCAAGGTCCTATCCTTCTACGATGATTTTGAAGCGAGTTCGAGCCATTTGAAGAAAAAGGCCAAACTACAAACTACAAAGATCAAAGATCAAACTTTAAAAGCGCTTGCCATGGGGATGCCAACGGTCAAGGTCCTATCCTTCCACGATGATTTTGAAGCGAGTTCGAGCCATTTGAAGAACAAGGCCAAACTACAAACTACAAAGATCAAAGATCAAACTTTAAAAGCGCTCGCCATGGGGATGCCAACGGTCAAGGTCCTATCCTTCTACGATGATTTTGAAGCGAGTTCGAGCCATTTGAAGAAAAAGGCCAAACTACAAACTACAAAGATCAAAGATCAAACTTTAAAAGCGCTCGTCATGGGGATGCCAACGGTCAAGGTCCTATCCTTCTACGATGATTTTGAAGCGAGTTCGAGCCATTTGAAGAAAAAGGCCAAACTACAAACTACAAAGATCAAAGATCAAACTTTAAAAGCGCTCGCCATGGGGATGCCAACGGTCAAGGTCCTATCCTTCTACGATGATTTTGAAGCGAGTTCGAGCCATTTGAAGAAAAAGGCCAAACTACAAACTACAAAGATCAAAGATCAAACTTTAAAAGCGCTCGCCATGGGGATGCCAACGGTCAAGGTCCTATCCTTCTACGATGATTTTGAAGCGAGTTCGAGCCATTTGAAGAAGAAAAATCAAACTACAAACGACAAAGATCAAAGATCAAACTTTAAAAGTACTCGTGAAGAGTTTTCATATGGTCAAGGTCTTAGGCACATAGGATGAGTTTGAAGCGAATTAGAGCGATTTGAAGAAAAAGTGTGACAGACAAACAAAGGGACAGACAGACAGACAGACAGACAGACAGACAGAGACAGACAGACGGACAGACAGACGTTACGATATGTCTTTATGCAGTAATGTATTACTGAAAAGCGGATCAGACTACTGTTACGTGTACAAAATAACACAGGAATGCGTGGGAATAATAATAGAGGAGCGGTGATTTTCGTGTGTCGAAGCGTGAGAGGAATAATAGGCTACACAGCTATTATTTTCATCCAGAGTGGGCGAGAGAATGGAGAGAGGGTGGAGGGAAGTGGGATGAAGAGGAAGAGGAAGAGAGTTAGAGGAGATGAGGGAGTAGTTACTTCCTGTTACTGGCGTTTCGGATGTGGTAGGGAGTGCAGATGAAGTTTAGACGACCAAAAGGAGCAAATTGCATGGAAGAACCTCGGAATTGTGATAATGAGATAGTGAAACGCAAATGCTATTGCGATCAAAATACGATGAACTTCCTTAGTATTTCTAAACAAAATCGATTTAGTGTAGATTACTGTTCACTCGAGTGTTTTCAGATTCCGGTAGATCAGAACCAAATTTCGCGAGTGTACCTAAAAGTCAGTTGTAATGTTTTTCCTTTTCAGGTCCCCGAGACTGATCCCCTTCCCGATTTTCTCTTCTCCCTCACTCCCTACTATCCCTACGGACTCAATCTAACGGAGTATATCATGCTGAGCAGCTTCGGAGCCATGGTACTACTCATTCTATTCCATCGGTCAGTTGAGGGAAATGGGGAGAGGAGGGGTACGGTAGATTACGTGAGGTTGATTGAAAAATGTGAATGGATAATGATTGCAATTGAACTCATTTTTATTTTTTATTTATTCGATAAGCTTCGTCGGAAGAGGGATCAGGTCCCCGAGACTGATCCCCTTCCCGATTTCCTCTTCTCACTCACTCCCTACTATCCCTACGGGCTCAATCTAACGGAGTACATCATGCTTAGCAGTTTCGGAGCCATGGCACTACTCATTTTATTCCATCGGTCAGTTGATGGAAATGGGAGAGGAGAGGTACAGTAGATTACGGTAGGGTGATCGAGAAATGATCATTGGAAATGAAATTGGTCCACTAAAATGCGCTTTCATTTAAATAATTTTTTGTCGAAGACATCCTCAAATCATCGCTTTGCATTATGCTCATGTTTTATGGAAATTTACCGAATGGAGCCGCCATACGATTCATTAATATTACCATTCTTTATCCGTCTAAATCAGTAATCCTCTCCAGCAAGGAAGTGGAAATTTAACTATCTATCCATCTCCCTTCAGTCACCGATGGATCGTCCTCCGTCGTCTGGCAGTCATCGGTTCTCTTCTCTACTTCGGTCGATGCGTGACCATGTTCGTCACCCAGGTGCCCGTCGCTGACCCACACTGGAACTGCACACCCAAACTCAAGGTGAGATTAGGGGATACGGTAGAGGGATGGAAGTAGGATACGTTAGAGTGGGATGGCTCGCCTTAGGGAAAGACGAAAAATGGAGATATAATTTGCCCGAAAAGAGGGATGGTGGACGTTGTTGTTTCGATTACGTTCGAAAAAAAATGTTGTGTAGAAGCACCGTCGGAGGAAGAACCGAAGTTGTCATTTCCTTCTAGTGTTGTAATACGGCTGAAACGCATCTTCACTAGGGCGAAAGTGGAAATCTTTCTCAAGTCGTAATTCAGTTGTGTCTTCAAAATTCGACTCACAACTCATTACGATCCATCATGGTGTATTATATGATGTTTGACCGTTGATCTCCGACATTTAATACTTACTTTTTATCTCAGGGCGCTTGGTGGTGTAGTGCGGTGAACAGTAGTCGGCCTCACCGCACTACACCACCAAGCGTAATCGTCTCATGACGACTGTAAAATCGCTTGAAGTGGCTGCAAAAAAAAAGTCTCAGGGCGAGAAGGCGACGTTCGCCAACGTGCTCATCCGTGCGCTCAAAGTCGTCACTGGACTGGGACTGAATCTCGGGTGAGGAGAACGATGTGCCATCTCATCGTAATAGCGAGATTGGATCTTTAACTAGATTGAATTATTAGACTGTTATTTGGTTGTATCTTGAGCCGCTGAATTATTTGTAAAACTAATCCTCATGGATAAGAAATCGTGGTTAGCCGCTGGAATGTGATGAAATGAATCAGCTGAAACGCATCATCACGGGGTTAATTTTTTGTGTCATCATCCTGTATTTACTCTTTCTTGTTTATCTAAGAGAGATAGAGTTACTGA
Source organism: Pristionchus mayeri (assembly GCA_036245805.1). NCBI lineage: Eukaryota > Metazoa > Nematoda > Chromadorea > Rhabditida > Neodiplogasteridae > Pristionchus > Pristionchus mayeri. The sequence continues at coordinate 40,217,040 of BTRK01000004.1, read as the reverse complement.
GCTCACGGAATGGGAAGAGCCAGGCAGGATTCCTACCAACAATATTTGATCTTCAATCGTTAATCTCTGATCTCTCTCTTCTCTCCAGGGGCAAGCATACGCTGTGCGGGGACTACATCTACTCGGGGCACACCATCGTACTCGTCGTCTCCGCCCTCTTCATCGGACAGTGTGAGTGAGATGAGGGATGAGAGTGAGAGAGAGTGGGAGGGGATTACGGTAGGATGAGGATACGGTAGTGGGAGAGTATGGTAGGAATGTGCGATTTGTGATAAAACCGGTGGGAGAAGGATCAAAGTAGGGGATCGCCCAAGCGTCTTGTGCACTTTCTGAAACGAGACACTACGGGGTCTGGAAGGCTGCGAATTTTAAGTATTCGGCAATACCCAATCATCTACCTATTGTCGAATTACAGTTAGCACAATATTTGTTATACTTGTGAAACACAGATTACTTGGGGAGTGAAATTCTTTTTAGCAAGTGAAATATTTATAGATTGTTTGTATGCCTTTCTTCTTAGACTCTCGTCGCTGGTTCCGTGAAATTTCGTGAAAATATAACATTCTTATTCAATCTCATCTCTTCTCAGACTCTCCCCGTCGCTGGCGAGTGGTGCACGTTTTCTCGTGGATGATGACACTCATCGGCATGTTCCTACTCATCATGAGCAGGTGTGGTAGATGACAAATTTACGCAGTTGCCATGACTTATTTTTTCTTGATCCGACACTCGTGATATTAACATATTTTATTTCATTTCTCCCACTCTCCTCAAACGAACCTGTGGGAAATTTTTTACCAGTAAAATGCCGAGAGAAAAAAATAGATTTTATTTTTTATGCATGATTTGTCTCTAAAATCACTTCTGGACCTTGTTTGTTGCTTAGATGAAGCAAGCGAAATGCGTTTCCACTGGGCAAATTACGTTTCATGGTACTCCTCGTTTACAGGCCGCTTTTTTGTGCGGTGACTAGACTGCCATTACTTATGTATTTAGTATTGAGGCTACTGAATCGGGTATTTCTTTCAATACGCTGAATTCTGCTAGTATTGCGATATTCGTGCCTTCCATTTTTGTGCATCACTAGGGCTTTATCTTAAAATGATTTCTTTATTTTCAGTAGACAGTTGAGATGTGAGAGAAAAATAAATATACACTAAACTAACCTGACCACTATTTCCATTTGCCACAACTATCTAATGATCTCGCCATCTAGTCATATAGATTCTTGAACCTAGCCATCAGTATATTTCCATGCAGTACTCACTCCTCCCTCTTGCAGAGGTCACTACACGATCGACGTCATCATTTCGTATTTCGTGTGCACTCGTCTCTTCTACGTCTACCACACGATGGCTGCCATGCCAAGTCTCAGGGTACGGCAGGGGGAGGGGGGAAGATGATCATAAACTGACTTGTGTTCTGGATTCATAGATAGTGTATGGTCGCGACAAACCAGATTAGATAAACATCAAATTCCATTTTTAGAAAATTTCTGATGAAATCAAACCAGTAATTTGTGTTTCATGTGTTCCTTACAAAACGGGAAATTTGTACTTTTCAATGCCTCTTTTTACCGGTGATTGAAAACAACAAATATATTTCCGTTTTCCTTAATTAAAGAATGTGTGCATCTAGTCTATGTGAATACACAAGAAGAGTATCAAGCCCTGGTTTCAAAATATTGATTTCCTACAGTATCCCTCTTTCAGATATCCCCGCAGAATCACCATCGGAAAGAGATCTGGTGGAAGTTATTCGAATTTATGGAGGGACGGATCATGCGACCGCTACCGAGGAGGTCGGAAAGGGGATTTGAAAATATATAATATTTCTCTCATTCCTTACTTTTCAAGTTGGACTTTACATTTGTGTGATTAGAAAGTTCACCCTTCGAACTATACTACTAAATACGTTTTTTTCCGAAGGACTTGTAAATGATGTGAAACATGAAACCGATTGTGATGCCTGTTCATTCGATTTTTTTTTTTCTAAAAGTTTTCTGTGAATTACCAAAACAGTCCTTTCAGTGAGAGATTTGAGCTGTTATGGAAACTTGAATCCACTTGTTTGAACATTTCGAAAAATATTTTTAAAAATTAATTTTCTTTATTTTTTAAAAAATTTCCTCCCATTTCAGATACGACAATCCGTTTCCGCTCCGGCAGTGCATCGCCTTGATTCGACGTAAATCGAACTTGCAATAGCCCCGCCCCCTTTCCTCTCTCGCCCTCTGCCTGATCTCTGATCTCTGCTTGGGAGCCTCTCGCCCTCTGTCGGCCCAGTCACTACAGTATCCCCTCACTACAGTATCCCCTCACTACCGTACTCCCCAATCACACTTTATCCACTGCTCACACCGGTTTCCTCTTCCCTTCTCACCCATTCAGGACACAAACCCCGATCGATAAATGCTAGATACCGTATCCTCTTGCATGTACAGTGCGTGTTGGGAGCCCACTCGCTTCAATTTCAGCCATATCCTCTGTTTCCGTTCCCCTTGTTCCTCCCTTTTGTACATTTTCTCATCCACCATGCTACACTTTCCTTCCTCCGCCTAGATTAGCCTCATCTTCCCAGATCTGTCGTTTCCCCTGATACTTTCTTGTTGTCTCTTATGCATTCATTGCCACAGTTCCTATTAGAATGCGAGATTACATCGTCCAATTATCGATTGGTTCTTACCTAGAATAGATCACAAGCCCCGCCCACCCTCATTCACGCATATTCAGATATCTGACATAATCACACAGCCGGTGCTTTACTTCTCTCTCTTTTCTGCTTGACGGTTCTCAGTCCCACCACGAAAATCTATCCCATCTCTCCCTTTCTCATCATTTTGTCCATTGCCCATCTGGGTTGTGCAAAAATTTTACGGTCTCTTCATTCCGCAGACTCTCTCGTCGGTCAGACAGTGCGAGAGAGTATGCGAAATGAAGAGACCGTAAAATTTTTGCACAACACAGTTGCCCATGCATGTCTTGGTGCCTCTTACCATACACTCCGATTGTGCTCAATCTCCCTTCCCTCCCTTCTCTCACCCTGTTGTCTGCCTGCTACTGTCCTACCGTAACCCCTGGGTCCCGCCCCGATCCGGATATCGTTCGGCCGCCCATTCCAGCGAATGGCCACGGCGCGCCTACTGTAGTAGCAGCAGCCGATAATCCTACAGCAGCTGCAGCACCACCCTCGGCTTCTACGCCTCTGCTACCAGGTAGTGTCGGAGTTGCGCCCGCGCGAGTGACCCACCGAACCACAGCGGATTACGGTAGTCGAGTTTGTGCAGGAGGCGGCAACGCGCATAAGTACGAAACGATGCCGCAGCAGCCAGCGGTTACCTGATAGACTCCGCCCCTTTCTGTTGGCCCCGCCCCTCCATTCCATGTCACTCTCCCTCTCAGCCTCCAAATAGTATTTATGATCGTAGATCTGTCCTCACTCCTCTTCCAGTATTCCTTCTCCCCTCAATCACTCAATCAGCCATTCCCTCCCTCCTCTCCAATCAGTAAATTGCTAGCAAAGTCCGTGCGATTCTTACCGGTTCCTCCCGCCTTCTCTCACCACGCGCCGACTGGGTTACTGTACTCTTCCCTGATCCTATCGATTGACCTTGCCAGATTGGCCCCGCCCCCTTGCTGCCTTTCTTTGCACCATCTCTAATTCGTTGTCCATCCTTCTCCTCTTAAGTTAATTATCCGTTGTCCTGCCTTGTCACTTTCTGTGAAGACGTTCATCGAAATCAATTTGTTTTTATCGATTGGCCTGCCACTTTTGAGACCTGTGCTCTTCCCGTTTTACTGTTGCAGATTATACTATAATTGATAAAAATTTTCGCATTATTCATCGTCAGAATAGATCGATACATATCATATGGGCACAAGAAGAAATATATGACGAAAAGGAGATTACCCCACAGACATTAAGTATCTACACATAGGAACGGTGCAAACATAGAGAAAAAACACATTGAGGAAATATCGACAAATAGTGGCAAAAGTTCTGAAGAGAGTGGGATTCGAACCCACGCCTCCGAAGAGACTGGTGCCTTAAACCAGCGCCTTAGACCGCTCGGCCATCTCTCCATATCGGATCTTTGATCATGAGGGCATAATATTCACATTTAGAAGTGAGTAACATTGAATCACACTGCATTTTCTCAATGGTCTACGTGCGGAACGAGCGATCGCATAAATCACGTTTCAATTCAAAACAAAATTGCCTAGTTTGAATAACGGAAAGTCGTAAACAACTTGACCCTCTTCGATACGTGCACTTTCTCACAATCTAATCAAATTTGCCTCTCCCTCCCTCTCTCTCCCTCTCTCCCCCCCCCCTCTCCCCCCTCTCTCTCCCTCCTCCTCCTCCATTTCGTCCTTCTCCATTCATTCCCTTTCCCATTCTCCATCCGAGGCGGCCGACGAGCGGAGGGGAGGTTTTCGTCCTTTTTTTCTGGTGAGTTTTCTTTCGATCTCGATACTTTTCTAGGCCCCTGGAGGGTACCGTCTTACTCCTGGCACTTTGGAGGAGAGCCTCCCTCTGGTGCTCTGGAGGGGTCCCTACCTACAGTATCCACTGTGGGTAGGGTACTCTACCTACCGTATCCATTGGGCAGATACTGTACCCTTCCTACCGTACCCTTCCTACCGTATCCCTCATACCGTACCCTTGCAGACAACGTCTTCGGTATCTTCTTGCAAGTAGACCAAACATCGATGGTAGACAAGGAACTCGCGTGCAAGAGCTACTACCATGGGCTCCTGCCGCGAGAGGACATCAAGGTATTGGCGGCTCCGCCCCTTTTTCATCGCAAGCTCCGCCCCTTTTCCTCACAAGCCCCGCCCCTTTTCTGCAGGAAATGCTGGTGGACAACGGCGACTGGCTACTGCGGCTCACCGAGCCCTCGGCGCCCGGCAAGCGCGACTTCGTGCTGAGCATCCAGACGGACAAGGAGGCGGGCGGCGGGGTAAGCTCCGCCCCTTTTCCTCCTGGCCACGCCCCTCTCCGCTAAGCCCCGCCCCCTCTGCAGGTGAAGCACTTCGTGATAACGAGGAAGGAGGATCGTTTCTATCTGATGGACGCGAAAAACTTTGAATCCATCGTGAAGCTCATCGAATTCTACCAGAAGGAGAACATCCAGTCGAAGGGAGGCGGGGTAAGACACGTCCACTTGCAAGCCACGCCCCTCCCTAACTCGGCCTCCTTCTGCAGGTGATCATGCTGGCTCACGCGATCACACGACAGAAGTGGGAGCTGGAGCACGAAGATATTAGTGAGGCCCCGCCCCCTCTCGCCCGCCTTAGCCCCGCCCCCCTTTTACAGAATGCACCAAGAAGCTGGGCGAGGGTGCCTTCGGCGAGGTGCACAAGGGCAAGCTGAAAAAGCGCAAGAAAAATGGCAAAGAAAAGGAGATCGATGTGGCCATCAAGCTGGTACGGTAACTTACAGTTACCCGAAGATACTGTAACTGATCTTGTGCTGTAAAGAACCCTATCCTTATCCATGCCGGCTACAGTATGCTCGTACTATCGATCCTAGAGTACCGTAACCTACCGTACTCCTTGGCAGGCAAAGCTGGACGCGCTGACGAAGGAACAGATCAAGGAGATCATGCGGGAGGTACTGTAGCCGCCTACCCTATCTCTGCATGAACCTACCGTATCCAGGCTCGACTGATGCGCCACCTCGACCACCCCAACATCGTGAAGCTGTACGGCGTAGCTGCAGGCCAGGAGCCGCTCATGCTCGTCATGGAGCTGGTACGGTAGTGGTGCCATGGGTATACTGTAGCTGTACAATAGGATATGGTAGTGGTTCCATGGGTATACGGTATTGGCACCATTGGCGTATGGTAGTACTGTAGTGGTACCATGTGCAGACGGAAGCGGGTACCACAAGTTACTGTAGCTGCTCCATCGGGTGACCCTGAATTCTACCGTAACCCAGCCATATCTCAGGCAACGGACGGCGCTCTCGACTCGTATCTCGGCAAGAACGAGATGTTGCCGCAGCCGAAACGCATGGAGATGATCTCTCAGGTACTTGATCTTTGATCTCTAATAGAGATTAGACATCGCAGATCAATTAATACCGTACCTACCGTAACCCTCGCAGGCTGCCTGGGGCATCGAGTATCTCCACGGCAAGAACTGCCTCCACCGAGATATCGCCGCCAGGAATTGTCTCTACGGATCGGGAAATGTAAGAGATCAAAGATCAAAGATCATTGATCAACTATCCCTTTCTAGGTGAAGATCTCGGACTTTGGTCTCTCGCGCCTCGGCGAGACCTACCAGATGAACCCGAAGAACAAGGTTGGATCCGACGATTAGTACCACAGTACCGTAATGCTACCGTAATCTCAGGTGCCGATCCGCTGGTTGGCTCCCGAGACGCTCAGGACGGCCTCGTACTCGAAGAAGACGGACGTCTGGAGCTGGGGTGAGGGGCGGTCCCGAACGAAGTGTCGGGTTATTGTAGCTCGTGGATTACGATATTTCCCCATTCAGGGGTCCTCGTCTGGGAGATCTTCAACAATGGACTCGAGCCGTACCAGGGCATGAACACGCTTGAGGTTGGTATTTGGTCCCTGATCTCTGATCTTTGACCTCTCACAGGTGCTCCGGTTCGTCAAGGCCGGCAAGCACTTGGACATCGCCGAGAAGATGGAGAACAAGGCGGTCGCCGAGATGATCGAGGTATACGATAGGATTATTGTAGCCTTTGCTACCGTACCTCTTCGGGTTACAGTACCCCGGGATACTGTATCCTTGCAGAAGCGCACGTTCGACAACGACATTCCCGAGCGGTGGACGATGGCCCAAGTGCGTGCTCTCTCCATATTGCACGCTCTTTCGCTTCGCCTAATATGGGCGGGAGAGCGTGTGAACGGAGGAGAGACAGAATGATCGAAGAGATCGAAGATCAATAATCGATTTGGAGGTGGTCAAAGAACTGGAGACACTTACCGGCATCAAGCAGCCCGATCGCAGCAAACCCGATGATAAGGGAGGAGACAAGGTAGTGCTCGGGTTACGGTACCCTGGTAGCCGGGTACTGTGGCCTGGGTTACGGTAGGATTACGGTAGAATATCGATTAATTTTGCAGACAATGTGCGCGAGCGTGGCCCCTCAGACGATGTCGACTATGCAGACGGAGCAGTCCGAGTTTGGCACCGGCGCCGGCACGGATCTGCCCAATGGAGAGAAGAGCAAGACGGTACGGCAAAGGGATACTGTAGGGGTTACGGTAAGATTTCGGCTGGTCAGACTGGTGACTTTGCAGCCGTCGCACTACGAGACTGCTCCGCCGCCGGGCGCGGCGCCCGCTCAGTCTGTGACGGGCCGGAAGTCGAAGAAGCGCAAGAAGAAGGCGCACCTTGCCTACATCAACCAGTAGTAGTCTGACCCGTAGTCTGACCCCCGTCGAACCATACCGTATACTAGCGACTACGATTACCGTATACTCACACTAGGCCGTACTGTATCACATGTCCCTACCCCACTGCCCGCTGTGCGAGCCAGAGTTAGCTCTGCCGAATAAAGTGAGACGAAACGGCGACTTGTGCATTGTGTGATAAGGATGGATTAGTAGTTGACAGTAGTTGACTAGTTAGATCAATTCGATAGAGGAGGATCTGGGGTTGAGGTGGGGGGAGGGTTACTTGAACAGTGTTTGTCTGAGAAGAGCTGGGAAGTTCGCATTGTTGACAAAGTTCATAACAGAATCAGTTTGCGATCAATTTCGGAAAATCCTCATTCTCGTAAAACATGATACATTTTCACAAGAGGAACAAGTCTCGTGTTCAAAAAGAGAGGCACAAGAGAATTTTGGCAAAAGGTCTGAAGAGAGTGGGATTCGAACCCACGCCTCCGAAGAGACTGGTGCCTTAAACCAGCGCCTTAGACCGCTCGGCCATCTCTCCACATGCATTTTGCCATCTCGTGAGCATGAAGTCCTTTCTGGAAATTTAAGAGTCGATGACTCAATTGCGAAGTATACTCATGTCGTTTTCACGCTGAGGGTCCTCGAATGCTACAGGCAGTACGCAAACAGGACGGGTTAGACTGCAGAACTATAGAATGCGACCATTCAAGCATCTCCTGATCTCTGACACATAAAGAATACGGTAGCGTATGCAATGCGAATTCCCCTCGGGAGTCATAAGTTTTTCAGAATTTTCAGTCGGGTCTTCTTCGTATTCGTCATCTCGTGCTAGATCGCTGCAAAAAAACGATGTGAGAAAGCATATGAAATGAAGAGACGCCGACTATTACCGATCAGTCTCCGCCGCCTTGGTTGTTGTTCCTGAATCAGGGAAGATTGCGTAACTCCGGATACGGTAGACCCTCCCCTTAACCTACTTTCCTCCGTTCCTCTTGTCCTCATAGTCGATGAAGTCGATCATGATGGCGCACGCAAGCAGCGTGCACTTGATGCGCACGTCCAGGTCTACAGGAACTGCAATGCACAATTCTGTCGTTTACTAATCCGCTGATTTTCCAGCCATTTTTTTCATCGCATGAGGCTTTTCTGCTGTTTCCCAAACGCACGCACAGTCGAGTGCGAAGTTGTCGCAGTTGGTGAAGGCCTGCTTCATGAAGCCGGGGTACTTGCGCACGATGGAGCCCACGATGTCCGAGCCCGTCATCACCTGTGTGGGAAAGGGCGTATAGCTCGATGCACTCTGTGCACCACACAACGCACCGAGTAGCCGCGGTCGCCGCCGCAATCGCACTCAGGAGGGAAGGGAACGGAAAGGACGGTGCTGAAGACCGGATTTTACAATCTTACGGCTATGATAAATGCCGGCTCTTGCTCTCACTTTCTGTCCATATCCCATATGGTGAGCACTCCTCGCGAGCAAAGCGTCGAGTTGTAGCTGACGAAGCCTGCCTACAAGCGGGATACTTTCTCCATTGCGTGAGACGTTTCTGTCCTTTCCCAGTGCCATACCACGACTTGTTCTTACCGGGATGCCGGGCGGTGCCTCCACGAACATCTCGCAGTCCGTCCATAGCTTGCTGGTGCGGCCTACCGAGAAGGCTAGCTGAGAAACGTCGGCATCATTGCTGCACCCAGAGCACCACTGAGCGTACAATTCACACTACCGTACCCTGCCCAGGCCGTCCGTGGCCGTGAAGAAGAAGCCGCGGTTGTCTCCGAGATGCTGCGCCGCCAGGAATCCGGCAAAGTTCTGCTGCTCCTGTGCGTAGTACATCTGCAATCTATCCCAGTCACTTTTATCATTGCGTGAGGCTTTTCTGCTGTTTACCCCTCGTCTGAAAGCCTCCTTCACTTACAAACTGGCCCTGGTCGTTGTAGATGACGTATTTGTTGGGAGTGTCAAGGCCTGTGAACAGCTCAACCGCGTCCGTTCTCTGCAGTGTTTTTGCTAAACAGAATAGGGAGGAATTAATTGTTCCGCGTGGAATAGCAAATTCAGGATCTCGACTTTCTGGATTTAGCAACGACGCTACCTGGCGGACGTGATGATGTACGCAGTGGGAATCACGGGCAGAGTCATAGGGGCATCTGAATGGATAGGGTAGGGGGATACGGTAATTTGGAGAGCGGTATTACGGCAATCTGAATAGGTACGGTATGTGCAATCAAGGCAATTCCTTCTGTCAGATGATCTTAATCACTCTGGGGGGTTCAGCAACCAAATGTATTGGAACGACGTGATGTGAAGGTCGAACGGGGTACAGTATCCTAGTTTATCTCCCCTGGAGCAATCGTTTGACTCTCTTCATTTTGCACGCTCTCTCGTCTCTCTGACCGGTGAGAGAGCATGCAAACCGAAGATAGTCAGACGATTGCTCCTCCCCTGACTTGTTTTCAATTTTCAGAAATACGATAGTTCAGGCATTGCCGCGTATGCAGCAATTCCAGTAACTACCATAATCTTCTACACTTCGACATTCTATCAAACTAATCTGGATTACTGTAATCGATGCTACCGTACTCCTTGAAAGCTGAGGGTGTCCCTGCAGCGGCATGTACGGGGTAGTTCGGGGCGCCGGCGATGTGATCGGGCCAGGCTGCTGTTTCACCTGTAAACGTCGATTTATGTGAGTGCTCCCGCAACGAATGCTTCTGGCATCGTGCCAAGATTCTTACGATTTCTGTGCGCAGAGACGCACAAAATCGGCGGTTCGTGGAAGGGAGAGTGGAGAAGAAAGCAAAGTTTCTCGCATTGAAATCGCTGTCTCGTATCAGGATGAAATTTTCTGGCATCGTGCCAAAAAGAATCTCAAACTAACCACTGCGTGGAATTGGCGGCCGGCGCTGGCTCTGCTACTGGTCGAACCATCGTCCTCGGATCCAGGCTGCTGCAGGTGCAGCGCCTGATGTCAGGAGTACGGTAGGAGTCAGTTATCGATTATTCGAGGGATTACGGTAGAATCGATACCATCGGATTATGGTACCTGCTGGAGTGAGTCTGCCCGCTGCATGGTGGTGCACGGTCGGAGTACGGTAGGAGGAAAACGGAGGAGAAAGGCGGCGACCAACCGTGTGGTATGAGAAAGAAGGGGAGGAATGAGTGGGGAGAGATGAGAATTTCTCATTGAGAACTGTTTAATTTTGGAAATCGATAATTGGATGATTGGAGAGCAATTGATTTAGAGTGCAACTTTTATCTGGATGTTCGGGGGTAGAGCATGATAGAGATATCCTTCCTTCGGTCCATCTATATCGCTCATCCAAGGTGAACTAATGCATGGTGCCCTCTCCCTTTGCCCGCTTTCCCTTACCCGGTGAGTCTAGAGCGCTCGATCTCGTCGGTGTCCCTCCGGCACGCGTGCCTAGGACCCCCCGCGGTTAAATTTTGGCCTGCCACCGACGGACGTGGCCACCAAGTGAGGTATTGCCGGAAATGGAACGCGACGAGTGGCTTCCAGTCATTTTTATCATTGCGTGAGGCGTTTCTGCCGTTTACCACCTGCCTGAAAGTTGGCTCCACTGACAAACTGACAAGGCTTATCGTAACTTCGTTATTCCATGCCAGCGAAATGATATAGAATGAAGCTCCGAAGAAGTGAACGATTGGATCTCTGAGCAACGTGTGACCGTTCAACGTCTACTATCATAGACGGTGAGTACGGTAGGAGAGGGATTGGAAAATGATAGTTAGAGCAGTGCACCCTCTCAATTCGATCTTCTAGGCGAGCTTCATTGTCTCATTGCCTCGATGTTATCTTGCAATTTAACGCGGAACGAAACGAGTGAATGAATGGATGATGAAATTTCCTTAGTCAGAATCTCTTCTTTTACACATATGGGAGATTGCGATAGCACAGGAGTGAGATAGCGTTAGCGCTATGGAGGATGGGACTGTGACGTAGTGCCGCCTTTGATATTTCGAAGGCAGCATTACGAAATAGTTCTCATCCGAGATAGTTGCTCCATATCGCAATGAATGAATGATGCTATTCCCTTCTCTTGGTGTCACAAGTTTATCAGAGTTTATCAGTCGTCATATCCGCCGTCGTAGTCGTGATTGTTCAAACTCTATTCACATTTATGTATTTCACATTCAAACTCTACTCACATTCATATTCAAAATCTATTCACATTCGTTTGACACAGATAGTAGCATACGATAGGACAGGGATGTCATTCCGTATTTATTAAGAAGGGGTAGCGCGAATGGATGCTAGGGAGTCCCACCACGAAGATATTGCGCTCGCAATGGGAAACGGTATCAAATTTGCCCCCAAAAAGAGGCGAGAATTATGCAGAGCGAGTGAAACATAAACAAACTAGCCACTACCCTGCGCTGGTCAATGAACTTTGCGCGTATGTAAATAGCCTCATAGCTGTCTGTGAAAATTCGTATAAAGTGATTCATGATCGGACTGTTGGCATCTAATTCTCACAACCGTGGCTTATTCAACTAATTTTTCGTGTTACTCCTTCTTTAAAGAAGGAGTGTCAGCAAAGTTGAACTTTTGACGCTGTCATAGTAATGACCTAGCCAACCCTCCAATGATCATAGCGCGAGCGAAGAGGGTAGGAACCACCGTTCCCATAGCTCAGTGGTAGAGCAGCTGCCATGTGATCTGGAGGTTGCAGGTTCAATTCCTACCCGAAGATTTTTGACAAATCTTCGAGATATTTGAATTCCCGCACGGCAGGGGCCCTATCAAGGACTATCAGCGCCTTTGGCACTCTGCCAACTAGTGATAACTCGGTTCAAAATATTAGGTTGTCTCAAAAGTTTCTCCCTTTTTTACCAATTTTAGATTTTTATTTATCATTTCCTTCAATGTTGATGAATCACCACAAGTCCTTCAGTATTCGAATGGTGCTTGGTTACTCTTTCGAGAATACGCTATCACAGTTCTACACAATTAGTAATACCAACACAGCAAACTTCCAAAGTCATCGAAACAGCGCCAGAACCATTATTTTTATTTGCTCATACTTGAGTAGAGAATTGTGATAGGCACATAACTGACACATTATTGTAAAGCGCGATATGTGGGCATGTTTTTGTATGCATTATATTGAGGAGGCCTGATTATCCCCACTTGGGATGGGCTCTTGTTCGTAAAATCAAGCTAGACAGTTTTCTGTTGATAAACATTGCATAGCCCTGCACCTTTTGCGATTGACCCAGCCAGCTCAATTGTTGTGGTCGGTGAAGTACTCGGCATGTTTGTTATAAACTTTAAATTCGGGAAGTCTACAACTCGTGAACAGTAGTATTCGAAAGCTATTAGGTTGGTCATAAAGTTTTGTCCGATTTCCGACCCCAACTTTGATTTCGTATAGTTTATCTGGCTCAAATCGCCACATATAGACATGATAACGATATATAGGGACATGTTCGGCCTTTTGAATATTATTGTTGAAATGGTGCATGCATCTCTATTGCGCGAGAAATAAAGGCCCGTGTAACTTTGAGATTTTCGCATAAAATATGATTTTCCTTAAAGTTGCTCATACTCTGCAGAGAAATTTTTAGATGGAGGCTCAAAAAGTTTATCAAAAAGCACTATTCGTGCACTAGCTAGTTTCAAAAAGAGAGAGCTGCTGAATTCGTTATAGGCTTCGTACAGGTCAATGAATCACGGACACTTTGAAAAATGAGAGTTCTCTCGAACAAATCACCTGTTTCGAGGATTGACGAGACTGACACCTACCTATGGGGGCTATCATCATTACTTTAAGGGTTCTCTATTACATCAATATTTAAGAGCCCACTTGGCTTTCTCATCTAAAAAAGTGATATTTGCCTATCAATTATTTTTCGATAAAAATGCCGAAATACCTAACATGGAGGATCTTCGGACACAGATTACCCTACAAAAAGTAGCGACCCCTATAATATTCCAAACTGATGAGGGATAGGGTAAGGGTTGTTCATTAATTTGAGCACGAAATTACCGCTACTCAAACTACAGGGCTAGCACAAAAACGCAAAAAGTGTGTATTTTGATGTTCAAAATTGGACACATAAAATTCGAAGAACCCCATTCATGAATGGAGAGCCACATTCTCTCCCAAAGACTACTGTTGCTTGCATGGGACGGGTAGCTCACATTTATGAATAATTGAAAAGTCACGGGCCGTCGGTATAGATACAATACTCCAGAAACGTGTCGTGACAAGTGTCATGAAACCCAAAACCCGGATTACGCACCTATCTCTTATAGGCCCTTCGAGGCTGATCAGTATCAATATTACCGGTGCGACATATGACCATCGTGCTTAACTACTGTGTCAAAGATTGGGTCATATCTAAGTTCTAAATGAAATGATGGTCTTTCAAAAATTCATGTTGTAGGTCGCTCACATGAAGTTTGGGACATGGTTGTATTCGTTTCTTTGGTAGGAGAGATTTATGATAGTGTGCCCTGAAGAGAGTATAGACGCCCCTATCTACCACTAAAAGACCTAAGTTGATTGGGCAAAAACGAACGAAGGGAGATGTCATAATGCACATTGGTTAAAATCGGACAAAACTTTATGACCAACCTGATAGATGGCGAAATTTGCCCTTCGAAATCTGCCTTTTTTGCTCTACCCTGTTTTTAATACGTATTGAATGCCGGATATTTTGCTATAGTCTTGAAGAGCAACCCTCATAGTATCACATATCAAAAGAACATAATCAAATGTTAGCTCGTATTCAAATTGTAGTAACGAAGAAAGAGCACCCAAAAATGGACATTTTCTGAGTTTTCGAGATATCGCATAATTATTCGCGTACAAAGCTTTCTAGAAACGATTCAAACCTACTATTGTATTCTACTTACATAACCCCAACTTGCATTAAAGGAGTGATCCGGGGAATGAATGTTAGAGAGTCCCACCACGAAAATTCTGCGCTCTCAGTGGGAATCTGTAGCGATTTTACCCCAGGAATGAGCCAATACGTATGTAAAACGAGTGAAACATAAATGAATCAGGCGCTACCCTGCGCTTTCAATGAACTTTGCGCGCGTGTAAATAGCCTTAGAGGTGCCTGTGGAACTTCGTACAAAGTGAGATATGATCGAGTGAGTGAGCTCTCAACATCCATGATGTAGCTATGGGTGGCTGAACATTCCCCGGAGCACCCCTTTAAATGGAAATTACCGACAGGAAAAGCAAACTAGAAAAAATTTGAAAAATAAAATAGGGAGAAACTTTTGAGACAACCTAATAAAGATAGGATTTTGAAATTTTCAGAATCTCTCATGGTTATGAAACGCTAGGCCATGGTTATGACAGCATCAAAAGTTTAACTTTGCTGACACTCATTCTTTAATGATGCAATCCATTCAGGAGTCACAAGTTTATCAGAGATGTCAGTCGGGTCGTCTTCGCATTCGTCACCTCGTGCTCGATCGCGATCAGTAGTAGCCGCCATAGCCGTATCCGTAGCCTCGGTTTTGCCTGAATCAGGGAAGTCACGTTCTACTGTAGCCCCTCTCCCCTTGACCTACCTGCCTCCGCCCCTCTTGTCCTCGTAGTCGATGAAGTCGATCATGATGGCGCACGCAAGAAGCGTGCACTTGATGCGCACGTCCATGTCTACAGGAACTGTAACACACCATTCTGTCATTTACTAATACATTTTATATTGAGTCATTTTTCCGTTGCGTGAGGCGATTCTGCCGTTTTCCAAACACACGCACAGTCGAGCGCGAAGTTGTCGCAGTTGGTGAAGGCCTGCTTCATGAATCCGGGGTACTTGCGCACGATGGAGCCACAGATTCCAGAGCCCGTCATCACCTGGGTGGGATAAGGCGGATGATTGGATGAACTTGGTGCACCACACAACGCACCATGTAGCCGCGATCGCCGCCGCAGTCACACTCGGACGGGAAGGGCACGGAGAGGACGGGGCTGAAATCCGGATTTTGCTATGACACGGCACCGAGAAATGCCGGCTCTCGCTCTCACTTTCTGCCCGCATCCCATATGGTGAGCACTCCTCGAGAGCAGAGTGACGAATTGTAGCTGACGAATCCTGCCTGCAAGTGAATCAGTCACTTTTTCAATTGCGTGAGCCGTTTCTGTCGATTCCCAGCGGCACACCACGACTTGTTCTTACCGGGATGCCGGGCGGTGCCTCCACGATCATCTCACAGTCCGTCCACAGCTTGCTGCTACGGCTCACCGAGAATGCTTGCTGAAAAGCGTAGGCATCAGTACTGCACTCGAGAGCACACTAGACGCTACCGTACCCTGCCGAGGCCGTCCGTGACCGTGAAGTAGAAACCGCGGTTATCTCCGAGGTACTGCGCGGCCAGGAACCCGCCAAAGTTCTGCTGCTCTTGCGCATAGTACATCTGTAAGCATCCTAGTCAGTTTTCGTATTGAGTGAGGCGATTCTGCCGATTACCATTCGGCTGAAAGCCGGCTTCACTCACAAACTGGCCCTGGTCGTTGTAGATGGCGTACTTGTTGGGCGTGTCGATGCCCGTGAACATCTCGATCATGTCCGTTCTCTGCAATGCAATGCATCGTTGCTAACCACAGTAGGCTGGAATTTATCGTTCCGATCGGAATGGAATATTCCGGTTCACGACTTGCTGGATTTGGCAACGATGCTACCTGGCGGACGTGGGCGCCGGCGCAGGGAAGCAAGAACTCGAGGCCGGGCGGGATGGCGAGACCGGCGGGAATCGAGGGTAGAGTCATCCACTGATCATCTGAAGAGATAAGGTAGCATAGCATACGGTAATCTGGGTTACGGTAGTCAAAGGTACGATCGAATGAGGTACAACAGTCTTGAATATATTAGTCTGGGGGGTACGGTTGCCTGTTGCGTGGTAGTTAGTGATTCGGTTGTGTGGATACTCTAGGCTTTGGTACGGTAGTCTGGTGTACGGTAGTCTGGGGTACAGTACCGTTGGGTATGTGCAGAAGGTACTGTAGGTACAGTAGATACAATTTTGTAATTCAGTGAGATCATTTTCGGGATACTGTAGCTACAGTTTGGAAGGTGGGGGAGGAAGGGGTTACGGTATCTCTCTTTTCGCTTCTTTTCGATCTTTAGGGAGGCGGTGTGTTCTCCGGGGGGGGGGGGGGGTACTGTAGTCTTCTCGAGACTCCGCCCATTAGGTACTGTAGTCGAAGCTACCGTACTTCCTGACGTGCGGGGTGCATAGGCGCCAGCCTGAGGAGTGTAACCGCCAGGTCCCTGCATCATCTGCAAATATCAATTTTGGAGTGGTCCCGCGGCGGAAATTTCTGGCATCGTGCCAAGATTCAAAACAAACCATTTGGCCGCCGTAGGGGTAAGCGCCGGCGCTGGCTCTGCTCGTGTCCGAGCCATCGTCCTCGGATCCAGGCTGCTGCTGGTGGTGCGCCTGCTGTGAGGGGTACGGTAGGATTCAGTTATCGATCGCTCGAGGGATTACGGTAGGCATCGATTGGCACTACGGTACCTGCTGGGGTGAGTCTGCCTGCTGCATGGTGGTGAAGGTAGGTCGGACGAGTTGGAGGGGGGCTGAGAGGGGGGGGGGGTTGGAGGGGAATGGAGGAGGAGGGCGACCAACTGTGGGATTCGAGCGAGAAGGGAAGGAATGAATGGAGAACGAGGAGAGAGAGAGAGAGAGAGCAGCGATTTGGATTTGGTGGACGAAAATTGGATTTGGAGGACAAGGAAGTGGAATTGATTTAGGGAAATTGGATGGGATACGTGCATTTATGGTGAATCAATAAATGATTATGAAAAATATGAAAAATATAAATTGCAGAGGTGGACGTAAAATGTTTATCGATCATCACCGACCCGCTAGAAATATCTTTTTTTGTGGTTACCAAAATATAGAGAGATTACTAATTTAAATATTAGGTTGTTGCATAAGTTTTTTCCAATATTGGAGGTGAATTTCAAAGCCACCTATGAACCGCCACTCAAATCATATCAGTACAAATTTGTAGCATAATGTAGGGGTATAGTTCACAATTATTATGATATGTGCGAATTGTGTCGTGCTTTTAAATCATACTAGAAATGAAAGGTTAACCAAAAGTGAATTGCTCATATACATATTGAAAATTTTGGACGCGCTCTTGTTTTGCAGGAAAAATTGGCTGGACATCTTCACATACATTATTGAGAAGCCCCTTGAATGCACTTTCAAATAATAGGTTGAAATCGGTGCTAGCCTAATTAATCACAGAATTGGGGAGTGACTAATCATACAAGCTGGAAAGAAATTCCACGTGATCTCTCATTTTTCTTGCCTTATGTGCTAAAGAGACTGGCTTGTTTATAGGGGCGCTTTAATCTTGCACTATGAGGCTACTTTACCATTGGTGAAATTTGAGACATCGCATCATCCCCTTTTCAAAAAGAGATTTTTTTACAAAATCCGATTATTGGACTATCCGATCAAAATTTTGACTTTTGTTGATTATTTTTAGAGTCCATTTTCTGAATGCACAGGAATGCCGCCACTATGTGAAGCTATTGAGTAATAGGCCAAGGGTAGCTGATGCTAACGAACACAAAAACGTGGGACCTCTATCTATCATCTAATCAGGAAGCTGTGAAATACATTGATTTCGATGTGCAAATTTCGTCATAAAAATGTTGATGACTGCAGATTTTGGTTGCAGTGATGAATGTCCACAATAACGCAATTTCAAACTCCTCATGGTAGTAACTGTATGCTGAGATGGGTTTGGTTTCGATACCACAAAGCGAACGGAATCACGGTGCGGGGAAGTGAATTTGGTCACGTTTAGCTGAACCCAACATTGAAATTAGCTCCTATTGTGAGCAGGTCATTTGCGCCAAACACGATTCACATGTATATTCGTGATGTACGTTCATCACACTTCACGATAGTGTTGATGATTTCACCTGATCACTGCAGACTGGAAAGCTCTAACCTTTTAAAGTCATTCCGAAATTCGTATTCGAGACTACTTTGACCTCACACTATGGCCACAAGGCGATCTCAATAGGTCTGTACTAAAGTGCGCTTAAGAGAGTATCCATGCACTCATAATAAATGATAATTAAAATGAAAATCAATTAGAGCCAAAGACTGTAATATGTGAAAAGCTTCACAAGTTGAAATTGGAAAAAACTGATGCACCAGCCTGATATGTTTATTCACTCAAACGCATGTGATTAATCAGACGACATCCAAAAGATAACGAATATTGACCTCGTTTATTTATTTATTTATCACATCAGGCAGTAGTGCTCAGGTGAGGATGGGGCCATATTCTTCATAGGCTGCGCTCCACCAATGGGGTCCAATGGCTCTCCTGAGGTCATGAGGGCGTGCACGATTGTAGGGCGTCCACATGTAGTCGCACGCGTCCAGTGGTTGACACGCATCTCCCGTAACTTCAGTGCCCATTTTGCTTTGCATTTGAGGGCCTCCTTATTCCAGTCGCGTACTCCAGTGATCTCCCGCAGTCTCTCGTTCCTCATTCGGTCCTTTAGAGTCACTCCGACCATTCTCCGTTCCATCTTCCTTAGTGTGACGTCAAGACGCTCCTTGTCACTTGATCGTAGAGCCCACGTCTCACTCCCGTAGAGCACGGTAGATTTGACGCAGCTGTCGAAGAGACGCCTCTTTGTCTTCATGGGGAGAATGCGGCTGGCGAGTAGATGAGAAAGCTTGCTCCATGCAGCCCAACCCAATCGAATTCGGTGTTCCAGTTCAGCAGAGGGATCAAGGGGGAGAGAGATCTTCCCGCCAAGATAGGTGGCTGAATCAGCGAAGCAGAACACTTGATTGTTGATTACGATGGGCGATCGAGTGGTGGTGCAGGATGTAAGGAGGACTGTCTTGGAAGCATTCACTTCCAGTCCGACTCGAGAGCAGGCCTCTACCAGCTTCCTTAGCATGTTCTCCATTTCGGGACGGTTCTTGGCAATGAGGGTGACATCATCGGCGAATTCCAGATGACAGAGAGGTCTTCCATCAATCCGAAGTCCGCAGTCCTCCCAGTCGATGTCGTCCATTGCGAGGCGGAGGACAGAGTTGAAGAGACTTGGGGACAGAGTGTCACCCTGCCGTACTCCTCTCTTCACTTGCACGGGGACCACATCTTCGTTCACTCTGATGAGGGTCGAAGACGACTCATAGAGGCGCCGAAGAAGGTGAACGAGAGTAGGGTGCACGCCAGCCTTCCAGAGAGCCTGCCAGACGGCACTCCACTCAACTGTATCGAAGGCCTTGGTGAAATCGACGAAACCAAGATACAGGGGGATACTGTATTCATGCGTCCTTTCTGCGAGTTGCTTAATGGCGTGTAAGTTGTCGAGAGTCGAGTGCCTCTTGCGGAATCCAGATTGGGTGAGGGACTCGGACTCATCGAGTGACACTTCGATTCTTTTCATGATCACCCGAATGATACTCTTCAGGGTGACTGTCAGGAGGGAAATGGGCCTGTAGTTGCTGATGTTGGTAGTGTCTCCTTTCTTATGCAGTAAGGAGACGACAGCTTCAACGAGGCCTTCGGGGACAGTATCACCTGCCACAAGGTGGTTCAGAAGATCGGCCAATGGCTGTGCAAGGAATTCACGTGATAGGCTGAGCATATCAGGAAGGACCTTGTCAGAACCAGGGGAATGGCCACTCTTGAGGTAAGAAAGAGCATCACGACACTCATCAGCCAAGAAGGGTGGAAGGGGCTCGGCAGAGGGACGACAACGGACGTGTAGAGAGTATTGTAGAAGCGCTGGACTTCGCTCGTGGTCGCTTGCTGGGAGAGCGCGCCAGAGACGGGGTCGGGGACGAGAAGACGCTTCCGGGTTGAGTGTAGATCTCTGTGCACGAACGATGCTTCTTCCCATGATGGCTGCATTCTTGGCTTGCGTTTCTTTCCTCCGACGAATGTCATCGCAGAGAGCAACACGGGCAGTCTTGCAGGCAATCGAGAAGGGGAGGGCATCGCGAGGGTTTGTCCTGAGAAGGTGGCGACTTGCGATGAGACAGAGAGTAGAGGGGGGGGGGGAGATCCAGGGTGGGACGTGGCGTTTCCTCCATCTGTTTGTATCCGCGGTCTGGGCGAAAGCGCCGATTGCATACTAGGCTTCCGTAGGAGAGAAGGGGGGGGGAAGGGGAAGAGATACGAGTAGATTCGAGTCAGCAGTGTAAGCGCGCCGATCGAAATCGTAACGCTCCCTGCGACGTTTCTGCTTTGCCTTGCGGGGAAGGGAAAGACACATCCGGACAAGGCGGTGGTCGGAGTTAAACTCGAAGTTTCCGACTACTCCACAGTTGACAACCCGCGCGGAAGCAGGGGCAGCGATGAAATCAATCTGGGAGAACGTCGAGCCATTGGGGGACCGCCAAGTCCAGAGTCGTCCTTGTCTTTTCTTCTGGAACGTGTTCCATACGCGCAGGTTGTTTCTCACGCAGGCCTCGATGAAAGTGCGGCCACGTGAGTTCGGGGACTGAGAGGCGAAGGCACCGATATGAGATTCATTACCAGGCTCTTGCGACACTCTACAGTTGAAGTCACCCGTCAACACTGGCGTGTAGCCTCTGGGCGCACTCTGCAGGGCGGCATCGACTTGGTCTAGGAAGGAATCATACTCCCGATCATCATAGGAGGATGTCGGAGCATAGGCGCAGACCAGGAAAATGCGTTCTTGAGGCAACTGCAGAGTGGCCAAACGGGGAGAGAGGCCAAGAAACACGGCTCCTCGCGCCAAATGCGCGCGCAGGAGGAAAGCGACACCATGAGACGCGGTGGTACTGCCCGAGTGGAATACCACAGTGCCTGAGGATGTGAGAGAGAAGGATCCTACACTCACAATCCTTGATTCCTGCACTGCGATGATGTCCCACTTGATCTTGCTGAGGGCAAGTTCCATCTCGATCTGCTTGTCTCTCGAGGCGAGGGTCCGCGCATTGATGGAGCCGATGTAGAGGTGGCGATCCATCGTAGAGGCTTGCAACTGCCGCGGGCCAAACGCTTCTGGCAGAGGGAGACTGGGCGACTGGGTGGAGGGAGGGACGGGAGGGAAAGAGCAACCCGCTGCTCACAGCTCGCTTGTCGACCCAGAATGACCTCGTGAAACATCGAATTGCATCTTATGCAAATTATTAGATCGTGACATTGACAGTCGAATAATACCGGATTGAGCTTTTACTATGTATTTCGCACGCTATCATTGAATATCAATGCGCTCACATTCCCTTGAAATGTGCTTGATGATCAAGTTTTTGTGATTGTTATGCCCTCTGAATCCGAGAATGAGTGGGCCTGATCGAGGGACGACTGAAATATTATGCGATGTATTACTATAGACAAAAGCCCACTCAACCTCGCACGGAGTGCTCGTTTAGCTTGACATCAGGGGTTGCGTATTCTTGACTGCATGTGACAGAATACAGGACTCGTTTGCCGATTCGTGGCAGTTCCTGGAAGGTGAATTTATGTGCTATTCACATATGACTGTAAGAAGGGAGTACTCACCTCTCTGAGTGTATCCGCGCTCTCATTCCAGAGATAGCCGGGGAAATGGAAATTTTCTATGAACAGTATATCGAGTCTTCTCTTGTACATTTCAATGAAGATTGGCGCCCAATCAAAATTGTGTGCACCGAAGAAATAATTACTGCCGATAGGAATATCGAAATCCTTTTCCTGTTTGATGTGAAGTGATCGAAGTAGGGAAGACAAATCAATGAGAAAATTTTCTGAAGGGTTTATTCAAGAAATTTATAAAAGAATAAATCACCTGGACCAGTCATATCTATTTTGTTTAGTCCTAGATATAAATGGTCGACACAGCTCTGTTGGATACAACTTTTCAAGCGTTCCCTGATGGAGATATTTCAATGTTTGTACATTATTTAATAAAGATGCAACAGTGAAATTCCTTAATTTCAGCAATGGAAATGCGTGATTTTTTTCCATTTCGTCTACTTTTGATCTAATTTTCTTTTCTTTGAAAACTCACGCGATATCCTCGGATAGTGCTCCAGTTTGAAATGTGACATGTAGCTTCTTGAATTTAATAAGATGAAGAACTTTCAAAACATCGGAAATTTGAGGACTATGCGTACTGGATACGCTTCTGATTTGCCTTCCTAGACATTTGAACAAGTATTCCAATATGAAAGTGTCGTAGTGCAAGAGAATTCGAGTGTCATATGTCTGAAATTTGTCATTATGATGTGATCACTATCACAGCGCCAATAGATCATCTCTCACATTAATTCCATCGTTGTCTTCCCAGCGTTTGAATATTAGGATGGAACTTTCGCCATATAGCTTGAGCCGCAATTCAAATATGCTCGACTTTATTTTGGGAATCTCTACGGTTATTGATAAAACTCCCTGATGTGAAATATTTAATTCTGAGCTAAGCAACGTTCTCTTATTATACTAATTTAGAATATTTTGACCACCGCGGCAACGAACTGCTGGAGGAAGCGCCAATCCCCTTCTTGGATCTCGAGTGGAACGCGGAAGCTCCTAGCGATGCGCCATGAATTGCAATCCAACTCCCAACAAGCTGTCGCCTACTCAGCTGCCTGCAAAGCTGCCCGGACGAGTTTCGTCGATGACATCAGGAAGCGAAAGGAGGCGCAAGCACGGCAAGCAGCAACCATGGGAAGGAGCATCGTGAAGAGCATGCTGAGTCTGCAAACCTCAAAGAAGCGCCTTCTAGTTCCCGACCCTGTAACTGGTGCTCTCTCTCAAGCAGCTACCAAGACAGTGGTCCAGAGCTTCTTTGACGGTCTCTACACCCCTGCAGTTCCGTGTCCACTCCCAGTCCCTCCTCAACCTCTGGATCCCCTTCCTCCCTTCCTACCCGATGAGGTCAGCAAAGCGATGTCCCAACTCAAGTGTGGTCACTCACCCGGTTCGGATGGCATTCTCCCTGATATGCTATACCACTCTCGAAACCACCTTGCTCCCGTTGTCGTTGATCTACTCAACTATCTGGTAGATGGAGAGGCTGTTCCAAGCGACCTGACCGAAGCAATTGTCACTCTTCTGCACAAGAAAGGAGACCCTACCAATATTGGGAACTTCCGTCCCATCTCCCTCCTCACCGTTTCCCTGAAGACAATGACCAAAGTCATTCTTCAGAGACTCGAAACTGTGCTTGAAGAAACAGAGTCCTCGACCCAAACCGGCTTCCGGCGCGGCTACAGTACTCTCGACAACCTGCATGCCATCAAGCAGGTCGCTGAACGAACCTCCGAGTACGGTATCCCAATCTACTTGGCGTTCGTCGACTTCAAGAAGGCGTTCGACTGTGTGGAGTGGAATGCCTGCTGGCAAGCCCTCTTCTCGTTCGGAGCCCATCCCTCCCTCGTCCACGTGTTGCGCCGTCTCTACGAGTCCTCCTCTACACTCATTCGAGTTAATGAGGAGCTCGTTCCCGTGACTGTGCGTCGAGGAGTCCGCCAAGGGGATACCCTCTCCCCTCGTCTCTTCAACGCAGTGCTACGATCAGCCATGGACAACATTGACTGGGAGTCGGATGGAATTAGAATCGACGGAAGGAACCTTTGCCACTTGGAGTATGCCGATGACGTGGCTCTCGTTGCCAAATCTCGACCCGAGCTGGAACGAATGCTGAAGAAGCTGATGGACGCGTGCAGCCGAGTTGGTCTCGAAGTGAATGCAAGCAAGACCAACCTCCTCACCTCCTGCACCTCCACCCGCAATCCAATAATCATCGACAATCTGCGATTCGAATTCGTCGATAGCGCCACCTATATCGGAGGGAGAATAGCTCTTCCCTTGGATCATTCCGACGAAATAGAACACCGGATTCGATTAGGGTGGCTGGCCTGGAGTAAGCTCTCGCACCTCCTATCTTCTCGAATTCTGTCCATCAAGATCAGGAGGAGAGTCTTCGAGAGCTGCATCACGGCTACAGTTCTCTATGGGTGTGAAGTATGGGCTCTGAGATCTAGCGAGAAGGAGAGGCTGAGAGTCACCCAGAGGAAGATGGAAAGAAAGATGCTTGGAGTCACGCTGAGGGATAGATGGAGGAATGACCGCGTGAGAGGGATTACCAAGCTGAGAGACTGGAATGAGGAAGGATTGAAACGGAAAGCGCGCTGGGCCCTCAAGATCAGAAGAAGAATGGGAGTGGAACAGTGGAGCCGTGCGACAACTGTCTGGACTCCATTCAATAGGACTCGTCCCCCCGGAAAGCCTCGCGCGCGATGGAGAGACGACCTATCCCGAGCTATTGGCAGCCATTGGTGGAGTGCAACTTATGAAGACTACCGACCTATCATCTTCTGAGCGTTTCCGCCTGATAAGATAAATCGATTGATTGATTGATTGAATATTTTGTTAACTCTGACTGGTCATCCTTACTGTCCAAGAAATTCCAAATTTTCAGCGCAGAATCAGAATCTGCATTCCGTAGAGCACCACATATCAAAAATTCAGGATTAACTTTTGAGTTTCAGACGAGCGGTGAGATGATGATCACAGCAGGGCATCAAAAATTTTAGTTTTTTCGACATTGGTCAGCCAAATTTCGATAAATTAGAAAACTGTCTTAGGTTTAGACATAACTTGTCATGCGCTATCAAATTATATGTAGCATGTCTCTGAAATCGAAAAAAAACTTTTTTCAAATGAAACCTTTGTCCCCGTCCCGAGCGGTCGTCTCTCCCCTCGCTCCGGGATTAGGCAAATTGCCCTCGCCTCTCGCTTCTCTCCCCTCTCTCTCTCGTCTTCCTTCTGGATTCGATTCGCCTCGTCTTCGCTAGTCGGCATCGTGGGTAGCCGACGGAAAGTGGTCGAACCCACTTGACGAGGTGGGTCAGATTTCAACGCTTCCACCCCTCTCTCGTTATGAGTCAGCCCACCCCTAGGAAGGTTCCTCTCCCTCCTGAGGCCAGGAGCGCAAGTAAGCCTGGCTGGCAGGAGAGTGTGACTGCACTCACGAAGAAGGTCGATGAGCTAGGAGTCCAAATGAGCCAGATCAAGGAGACACAGAAGGAAATGCTCGCCCTTCTCAAATCGCTCTCCCCCTCCTCCACCCCCACTCTCCCCTCTCTTACCTCTCTCGCTCAATCCATCGACACTGTCGCAAGACAAGTGTATGAGGGATGTGCGCAGGCGATGAGTGACAAGGAAGAGTACGAGGAGAAGGAGAAGAGAGCAGTCGTCATTGGTGCCAAGGAAAGCAAGGACCCAGCCGAGTCACTCAAGAATGACCAGCAGCTAGTCGAGGCACTCGTGCTCTACTCTGGCGATCCGGAAGTGAAGAAGGCGTTCGAGGATGGCAAGATCACTCATCACAGACACCCCAAGGATAAGGAGCCCGGATCCAGACCTCTCAAGATTGAACTGCCTAGCAAAACCCTTCGTGACTCCCTCCTCTCGACGATTAGATCGAAGCCAAGCAGACCTACTCCCCTTCCCGCTCCTTCCTTCATCAGGCGCGATCTTACCCCGGACCAACTCAAACTCGAGCGTGAGGCGCGTGAGGAGGTCAAGAGACGCAACCTGATTGCGGGAAAACTCTCTTTCGGACTCCGCGACCACACTATCATCAGCTACCGTACCCCCCGTGATCTCCCTCCCAACTATGGAATGCCCAAAGATGCGAACCGATCTGCCGATGGAATTCATTCAGACACCTCCGACTCTACTGGTGCCTCATCCTCCCCTGCCGTGGACGCCACTCGTAACTCCACTCGTGCCCCCGCCGCCGACTACGTGAACAAGGAGCGGAGAGGAGGAGGAACCACACGCTAGGAGGCAGGCAGCAAGGGTACCCCTCTTTTGTCCCTCCCTCCAGTTCCTCTTCTTTCACTTAGTCTTCCACCCCTTCATAGTCATTCTAGTACACGTCATCAGTCACTATCTAGTCCTCGCGTAGTTAGCGTGTACTATGCTAATTCTCGCTCTATAAGATGTAAAATGCCCCAGTTATCTTTCGTTTTAGCATCATTTGCATATCGATTGATCGTTCTCACCGAGACTTGGCTCACTGACTCTGACACTGACGCTTATTTGATTGGCGGCTCCCCTGATTATTTAGCTTTCCGTCGTGATAGAGTAGTTACTGAGGACTCTGGCCGCGGAGGCGGCGTTGCAATAATTGCCCATTCCTCTCTTAGCCCAGTTATTATATCCACCTTTTCGGCCTCCCTCCTTGAAGCATGCGTAATTGATATCCATTTTAATTTCAGTACCTCTTTACCGTATCGTAAACTCTGGATTTTTGCAGTATATAGATCCCCGTCATCCCCTCCATCCGCATTCACCTCTTTTCTAGATTTTATCACCCCTCTTATGACGAGTCAATTTCCTTGTATTTTAATTGGTGACTTTAATTATCCTCAAGTAGATTGGATCAGTATGACGACGTCAACCATTTCTGATCTCATAGATTTTGCATGCGACCATTATTTAAAGCAATTTGTTTGTTTTCCTACCCGACTCCAAAACTTTCTTGACCTAGTCTTTTGCAACTTCGACATTATTAGTAATATTTCGCCTTCCGTCCCACTTAGTGATCACCTTTCCCTCGTTTTTGACCTCCGCATCCCCTCTCCTCCTCTTCATTCCTAGATATCCCCGTAATTTAAAGATGGCAAATGTAAGAATCTAGTTAGAAACGCCCCTAATAGCCTCGCTTGTTTAAAAATGACAGATAGATTTAACACTGCTTTAAATAATTATCACTGTTTCATGGAGTGCAGAATTGTTGCCTCCTCCAACCCTAAGGCCTTCTATAATTTATGTAGTGATAGACTTAAGGCTCCTAAAGCAACCCCATCCGGCTTAGTTGACTCATCTGGCAACGTTCTTATAACTAATGATGAGAAATGTATCGCTTTCTCTTCTTTCTTTTCATCTGCCTTTTCCGTACCCCAACACTCTCCCCTCCCCTTCCTTCTCCTAAATTTACTTTTGATATACCTACAGTATCTCATTTAGATATTCTTTGTGCTCTCCGTAGCGTTTTACCTAAAATTAATGTATCTCCAGATAGGATTCCTAGTATTGTGCTCACTAAGTGTAAGTATTCCCTCCTCACACCACTCTCTATTATTTTCAACAAGTCCCTCCTTACATCACAGGTCCCACTACTGTGGAAACAAGCCTTGGTTAAGCCTATTCCCAAGAAATGTAGCAATTCTATTTCTGATTTTCGCCCAATTTCCCTTACTTCCCCTACTTGTAAGGTATTAGAAAAGATTCTCATCAGAGAAATTACATTGTTTCTTGATAGCAATAATATCTTCGATCCCCAGCAGACAGGCTTTAGAAACTCCCGATCAACCTCATCAAATTTAGCCGAGACCTATGCACACTATCTGAGAATAGCTCACAAAAAATCGGCTTTTGATACTGTATACATAGATTTCCGTAAGGCCTTTGATAGTATAGACCACCGATTATTGCTCCATAAATTGTCGGAATTAGGTCTTTCAAATCACCTCGTTTCCTGGTTCAGTGCGTATCTATCGGACAGATCACAGTCAATTTTTCTTGATTCTTCTTTCTCACCCCCCTCACATGTTAAGTCAGGTGTTCCCCAAGGGTCATGCCTGGGTCCCCTATTGTTTATCCTATTTATTAATGATATTGCTTCCTCATTCCCCAAATCGATTAGATACTCTATGTATGCCGATGATTTAAAATTGTTTACCGAAGTGCCCTCTTTTTCGAATGATTTGCAACTGGCCTTAGATTCTGTTTCATCTTGGTCCTCCTTATGGAATCTAGGATTATCCGAGACTAAATGTACTATTGTGCACTTTGGTTCGCACAATCCTAAACGGAAATATTTTATTAATAATGTTCCCCTCGTCCCTCCTCCCGATAAGAAAATGTTCGTTAAAGATCTAGGAGTTCTTTTTGCCCCAACCTTATCCTTCTCTGACCATATTAACAAATTCATTTCCAAAGCCCGTTCCATATCCAACTTAGTATTCAAATCATTTAGAAGCACTTGCCCTTCTATTTACATTAAATCATTTACCACCTATGTATTACCCAATCTTGAATATTGCTCCCTTATTTGGAATCCCGTTCATAGTGTTGATATGACAAAAGCTATTGAAAGAGTCCAACGCGATTTTACTCGACGAATATATGCGCGCTGCAACCTTCCCAGTGTTTCTTATCGCCAACGACTCATTGACCTCAATCTAACCACTCTTGAGCGACGCAGATTTGTCATAGATATTATGTTCCTTCACTCAGTTATTCATAGAATATGTTTGCTTGATACATCTCCTCTTCTCGTTATTGCCCCTATTCCTCGTTCTCTCCGGAATTCTCACAATCTTAGAATAATATTACCATTTATACCCACCCATTGTCGGACTACAGTTGTATCGCGTACAATTGCTACATGGAACTCTTTATCTGAATCCGCAATATTCTTACACCCTGAATAATTTCGTAACTTTATCTGCTCCCAACCCCCTTCTTTCTTCCCCCAGTCTATTATTAAAGGAGTGCTCCGGGGAATGAATGTTTGGGGGTCCCACCACGAAAATTCTGCGCTCTCAATGGGAAACTGTAGCAAATTTGCCCCAGTAAATATACGAAACGTAAGTAGAACGATTGAAACACTACTCAACCAACCAAGACCCTGCGCTGTCAATGAACTTTGAGCGTGTGTAAATAGACTCATAGGCATCTGCGGAACTTCGTACAAAGTGATTTTTGATTGGATGAGTGTACTCTACAATATTCACTGGTTCAGTACGGTTGGCCAGATATTCCACGGAGCACCCCTTTAAAGCATGGCTTGATCTATGATCTATACCCACCCCTCACCCACTCCCTCTACAGACCCCTGCCCTACCCTTGCTGCCTCAAGAAACCCGATTCGACAACGTCGACGGACATCCGTCTATTGTTTTTTCATCTCGCCTATTACTTGCATATCCCCTTTGACGGAATAAATAATGAATGAATGAACTCGCAGTCGACTCCTCCGATTCCCCACCCAACTCGCAGCCCCGCCCGTGGAATGTTTGTTTCTAACGATTTTTAACACATTTATCTAGAGGTCATTAGATTCTCGGGAGATCAGGCGAGAGCTCTGATGTGCATGGTGTTCCAGTTAGAGCTTCGTGC
The DNA here is from genome assembly GCA_036245805.1 of Pristionchus mayeri. Taxonomy (NCBI): domain Eukaryota; kingdom Metazoa; phylum Nematoda; class Chromadorea; order Rhabditida; family Neodiplogasteridae; genus Pristionchus; species Pristionchus mayeri. The sequence goes on along the minus strand of BTRK01000004.1, from coordinate 40,187,528 downwards.
TTGATTGAGAAAATTTGGGCCTGTTGCTTTGCGGAAAGAGTCGCTCCATCTCGTGATTGGGCGGCCGCGGCTCCTCTTTCTCCGCGGAATCCATTCGATCACAGATCGGCTCCACTTCCGGCAATCATTATTCGCGATCTTATGCAACCAAAACCATTTCCTTTTCTGAGCAGTGCGAACGAAGTCCTGAACTCTAGTTGAATCTCGCAACCTCTCATTAGAGACATGATCGAGCACAGTACAGCCAACCATCCAACGTTCCATTTTTCTTTGAGCCACCGATAATCGATTCATTTGTGCTTTGGTCAGCGCCCAACATTCACAACCGTAAACCACAGCGGGAAGTATGCAGCCGTTGAAAAGCCGACGTTTATGTGCCATTGGAATACCCTTGTTGATAAGAAAAGTGCGGTGTTTGTGGAAAGCACCAAAACCAGCTTGAATGCGTCGGGTGATTTCACAGTCATCATTTCCGCTGACTGCGATTGCGCTTCCCAAGTAGACCACCTTATCTTGCAATTTTACTACTTTTCCTCCTATTCTTACATCCCTTGGATCAGGCTTGGAACTCATTCCGACAGTTTTATCGCCATTGAGACCCAATCCCACTGTAGCAAGTACACGCTCTAATTCCCTTCCCATCGTCTGAATCTGTCGTTCATCGTGAGAAATGAGAACGGCATCATCAGCAAAAAGAATATGGGACAGAAACCGACCATTGATACTTACTCCCTTATTTGCCCAATTTAGCCGACGGAGTGCCATATCTAGAACCGCAGTGAATAGCCTAGGTGACAAACAATCACCTTGTCGCACACCCCTTCCCACCTTTATGTTGACCTCCTTGCCATTAACCACCACCACATTTCTACTTTCCTGGGAAAGGCTTGCGAGGAAAGAAACGACTTCCGAGGGAATCCCTTCTAACTCTATCGCCTTGAACACCGCTTCCGTGTATACACTGTCAAAGGCCTTCGAAATGTCTACAAAAAGCAGATAGATCGGCAGCCTATAGTCGACACAGTGAGCAATGACAGACTTTAGAGTGTGGATAGCGTCAACTGTGGAATGACCACGTCTGAATCCCATTTGTTCCCAGCTTCTATTTCCATCCAGTACCGATCCATACCTCTTGTTGAGCAGCCCAGTTAGCGCTTTCTGCAAAACAGGAAGCAGACTAATAGGTCTGTAGTTTTTTGTAAGAGTTGGATCCCCAGATTTTGGTAGAAGAATTGTGCGAGAATCCCCAAATCCCAGAGGAATAGAACCCAAAATGATGTTGTTAAAGAGATTGGTGAGAGTGGGAACTAACTGATCTACCCCCACTCGGAGCATTTCACCTGTGATACCATCCCTTCCCGGAGCTTTGCCTGATTTGAAATACCGAAGTATTTGAACGACTTCGGCTTCTACGATGGGAACGAAAGGATCCCTTGCTATCTCCTCGCGGTATCCAACCCCTCCATCCCCACTATAGAGAGCATTGTAGAAAGATTTGAATGCCTCCTCTATGCCCGTTTGAGTGAAGACTAAGTTCCCATTACCGTCCCTAATGCGTGAAATTCTATCCCTCCCAATTGCTAAATTTCTAGTTGCCCTTTTGTAACTTTTCCCAAGCGCAATGGCCTCGTCTACGTAGGAAAGGAGGGATTTATCCCGGTCGTTTTTAAACGACTCCCTAAGCGCCCTGTTGATAAGTTGATAAGTTGATAAGTGTTTCTAATATCAGCATAATATTGATGGAAAATTGGCCAATCAATATCAGTGTCGGTCCAACACTTATTTCTATCACAGAACGGGTAAGACCAAATAATTTGTGTAACAAGATGAACACAGGTTCCAGACAGATTTGTGCAGCACGGCTTCTGCAAGTTTACTTTATTTTCCTTAGTTGTCAATGTGACGTCATCGTATCGAGAATAATATTACTTCGCAGTCTATTCCCCCCGTCTCGTCCCCCTTCTCTCAGCAGCAGAGGCAGCAAGGGGAATTGCATCAGCCGAAGAGTGCGACTAATTATCTTTTGAGATATGTTCTGTACGATGAAATCACTTCACTTCACCTAATTCCACACTTATTGACGTGGTTATTGAGAGTGGTCAATGACCAGGAAACGTAGAGTTGTTACAGTTGCTTCAACTAAAATATCAAGCAAAGATGCACAGTAGGACCTAATCATTTTTATTGCAGTGGAGAGGGCGGAGGAGAGATTTCTCCGTGCGGTAGCCTCTGCCAAGAAAAGAGAGATGTGAGAAGAAAGAAAGATCCATGTGGAAGAGAGAATAAGTTTACTGATCCACAATAAATATACATTGTTGTAGTTTTTTCGATCTTGTAATTACGGAAAGACGTGATAGAGTTCTAAGAGAGACTTTTCGACTCAGTGAACATATGCTTGGCAAAGTGCAAAAAATCGAAATCGCCCTAAATGTGTCCACGTGTAGTACTCAATGAGACTAGCTCACACACCACTTATGGTATGATCTAGGTCACAGTTAATAAGGATTAAGCACGTTACCGTAATCGGACGAAGTTTCGATTTTACTATTGATCTGAGCAGCACATATATCAAAAGATGCGCCGTTGCCTGCTCATCAATCTTCCAAGGTTTCATCCTAATTGAATTTAAGACCTTCGAAAAAAATCGAAAAATCAAATATTTTTTCCTATTTTGAATTGTATCCTTTTCTGGTGGGTGGGTAGCGAGGTTTTTTATTCCTTTATTTTGTAGGTCCTTCTACTGACTGTCCATACTGAACATACAAACAAAATCAAAAAATAGGTTTTTGAGAAAAAGACACAAATTGGTCAACAATTTGAAATAAAATCAGTTTGTAATACGGAAAAGCTACCGTACAAAATTTTCGAAATCAAGGAAAGCGGGGATCTGAAGGGGTGTTCTGCATCGCCCCTGCGGCGCAACACGATTGCATGTGAAATTTGAGTTCCCAGTGCTTTAAGTGAGGCATGCGCCCAATCGAAGTTTTTGAGTACGGTAGCTTTTCAGTATTACGAACTGCTTTTATTTCAAATTGTTGACTTTTTCTCAAAAACCTATTTTTTTGATTTTTGTTGTATGTTCAGCATGGACAGTTAGTATACAGACCTACAAAATAAAGGAATAAAAAACCTCGCTACCCACCCACCAGAAAAAGATACAATTCAAAATAGGAAAAAAATATTCGGTTTTTCGATTTTTTTCGAAGGTCTTAAATTCAATTAGGATGAAACCTTGGAAGATTGATGAGCAGGCAACGGCGCATCTTTTGATATATGTGAAGCTCAGATCAATAGAAAAATCGAAACTTCGTCCGATTACGGTAACGTACTTAATCCTTATTATCTGTGACCTAGATCACACCATAAGTGGTGTGTGAGCTAGTCTCATTGAGTACTACACGTGGACACATTGATGGCGATTTCGATTTTTTGCACTTTGCCAATGCTATTCACAAATATGTTCACTGAGTCAAAAAGTCTCTCCTAAAGTATTCCAATTCACCGATGAATCTGCGTTTTATTGATGCAATATAGCCTTGTCATGCTCCCTAACTATGCTTTTTGAGACACAGTGAACTATAATATCATTAATTTCTGCACTAATCAAGGTACAGTCTAGGCACCAATGCGCAGTCGCATCTGCGTTGCATTTATTCATCTTATCAGATGTCTTCTAAGAGAATGTAGGAAATAGGGACCTTGATTTACAAAAAAATGAAAATGCTTCAATCTGGTACCCATTAACGGTATTGATGCATCTGAGGATAAGTAACTTCTATTTAAAGTTGTAGAGCCGTAAATTGTGCACAACCTAAAAGCCAGCTCTCGAAATATCAAAAGTTTGACAGGTCATAATTCCTTTCATTTTTGAGATAGAGAGTCGCTTAAAAACAGAAAGAACCGCCTCGAAGAGCTAAATAACTTTGGTGTTGAAAGCAACACGATTTGTAGAAAACAAAATATAGATACTTCTGAAAATGCGATATTTGATATCTTTTTTCGTAGTTTTTCGGGTGTCTCCGAAAAAAAGATCCCATGGATCGATGAGATCTCTATGAATTCGTAATCTACGCACTTTTCTACCCCTATGTTTTGTGTTTCCATAAAGAAAAGTAATTGACAACACATACTTTTATGCGTCAAAACATGGGTTTTCATGGTAAAACACAAACATAGTCTCGTCCAAAGTGAATGTAGATGCCGTTTGCAGCCTCCAATGACCTTCCAATTTTGCATGGGAGTCAATCTGGGGCATATAAACGTCAATCTGGGGCATGTGATTATTTGCGAAAATTACCAAAATTGAAAAATTTTAAAATTTCGATTTTCCGACCATTTTGACCGAAAAAATCGAAATTTTAAATTTTTCAATTTAGGCAATTTTCATATACAAATATGTTTATATGCCCCAGATTGACTCCCATGCAAAATTGGAAGGTCATTGGAGGCTGCAAACGGCATCTACATTCATTTTGGACGAGGCCATGTTTGTGTTTTACCATGAAATCCCATGTTTTGACGCATAAAAATATGTGTTGTCAATCACTTTTCTTTATGGAAACACAATACCCAGGGGTAGAAAAGTGCGTAGATTACGAATTCATAGAGATCTCATCGATCCATGGGATCTTTTTTTCGGAGACACCCGAAAAACTACGAAAAAAGATATCAAATATCGCATTTTCAGAAGTATCTATATTTTGTTTTCTACAAATAGTGTTGCTTTCAACACCAAAGTTATTTAGCTCTTCGAGGCGGTTCTTTCTGTTTTTAAGCGACTCTCTATCTCAAAAATGAAAGGAATTATGACCTGTCAAACTTTTGATATTTCGAGAGCTGGCTTTTAGGTTGTGCGCAATTTACGGCTCCACAACTTTAAAAAAAAGTTACTTATCCGCAGATGCATCAATGCCGCTAATGGGTACCCGATTGAAGCAGTTTCAATTTTTTGTAAATCACATCCTGCGATCTCTCAGAAGACCTCTGTTATGTTATCCTCTACCAAGATTTACTGAAAAGAGGAAGATACTAGACGAAAACAATAAGGATAAAATATTAATTTTAATTATGTAATAAGTTGTTTTGTTCAGTTCTTGAGTGTTTTCAAGAAAGATAGATAGTAAAACAATATGCCATCATTGGATATCTGTGCTTTCACATTCCCTTGAAATGTGCTTGATGATCAAGTTTTTGTGATTATTTTGTCCTCTACGTCCGAGAATGAGTGGACCTGGACGACTGAAATATTATGCGATGCGTTACTATGAGTGACTATCTGAGAGAACTGACCATAGGCCGTCCAGCGAAAAGTAAAGTGATGATTTTAAGGTGCCCCTAGGGAACTATTCACGTAGAGTTCGAAAATCGGACCTAGGAAGCCGTATCTCTTAGCCCTCATTTCGTGTGTCGCGCTGAAGTTGGGTGGTCGGTTTTTGTAAATCATGAACGGCTTATCCAAACCCCACAAATGTATAGTGATTCTGAAAGATCTCGACGAGATAAGTATTGGGGTGTCCGGAAAGTTCGTATAATGCTTCGGAAAAAAGTCAGTTCGCGATCAAACGCAGTGATTGCGCAATCTGTTTGTCAACAATGTATTGCATCATTCTGACGTTGAGTAGTGAGAGGATTTAATCAGTCTCCTAGTTGCTACATTGATTCTTGTGATGGGCTCCCATCTCTACCTCCGAGCAGTTTTACTTCATTACTACCGTCTTGGCCGATCCGTGAAGGAGGCCCACTCTACCCTGGCCCAGTTGGAAGGAGCTGACGCCCCCTCCATACCCTTCTGCTATAAGTGGTTCTCCCGCTTCAAGAAAGGGGAGTTTGGTCTCGATGATCAACCCCGCTCTGGACGCCCTCCCTCCCTCGATCAGCCTCTCGTTCTCCGCACACTGAAGCGCAAGCCCATGGCCAGTGTGCGTGAGTTGAAGAAGGATACTGGTACTCCCAGATCAACGGTGTCCGATATCCTCCATCGATCTGGGAAGAAGCCGAAACTCCCACAAGTGATTCCCCATGACCTCTCCCCCGAACATCTGAAAATTCGTGTTCAAGTCTGTCGGGAATTACTCCATCGTAGATCCAATCTTCGATGGGTCAATTCCATCAGCGCTACAGATGAGAAGTGGATCACGTACGATAACCCTGTGAGGAGACTGCAATGGGTGGATGCAGATGAGAAGCCCACGCCCGTCCCGAAGAAGGAAGAGCACGGAAAGAAGGAACTCCTCTGCTTCTTCTTCTCAGTGCTCGGTCCCATCTACTGGGAGATCCTCGCCCCTGGCACCAGCATCAATGCCGACCTCTTCTCTGAACAACTGCAAGATGTCGCGTATCAGAGTCCCTCCCAGACTCCTGAACCAGGGCAAAATTCTTCTTCTGATGGACAATGCTCGCCCACATCGAGCGAAGATGACCCAGAAGAAAATGGACGAGCTGAAGATCGAGAGGATTCCCCATCCACCGTATTCCCCGGATCTCTCCCCATGCGACTACCACTGTTTCCGCTCTCTCTCTGACTTATGCAAAGGAAAGAAGTTCAAGAATCGAGATGAAGTTGTGAGGGCTTTCGTGAACTGGGCGGTCTCGAAGAAACCCGCATTCTGGAAGAGAGGAATCGAGAAGAGACTGCCCAATCGCTGGAGGGAGGTAGTGAGAAAGAAGGGGACATACATTGGTCACTGAGAATTGTAAAGCATTGAATAAAAAATAAAAACAAAAAATTATACGAACTTTCCGGACACCCCAATATTTTCACTGTTAGAAGTGAAAGGCTAGCTCATCTGGGAAAAAAGTTACACAGCCTGTCAGATTGGATGAGAATGGTCAATATCGCGGCGGACGTATTCTAATGAGAGAAGGGGAGAGACCGATCATTTCACCCCATTTTTGTTGTTTTGCGGTCATTTTTTCTTCATAGAGCTCTACGGAAATTGATGCTACGCGAAACCTAGGTCGACATTTGAAAATCCGCTACTATAACTTCTTCCCCGATGCTTTGGCTATCGACTCGTGTGTTTCATTGGTTAGGCAGATTGACCTTACGAGACTAGTTACAATTTTAAGGTCGAAAATAGCGATTTTCGAAATCAAATTGGATATGTTTCGCAATACATATTTGATTTTCGAGTTGTTGAATGTCGTTCAAACTGAAAAATTATTATGTTTCATCAAGGAAATTTGACTCTTTACATCCTTCGCCTGACCGTTCAGGGGGAACTGTGAGAGAGAAATGGCTCGGAAGGGATTCAGAGAGCGAACAAAGAAAGACCTCGTCCGCCACGAAAATGAGCCTTTTCATCCATCCTGACAGGCTGTGAGTTATCGTCATTTCAATAATAAAATTGGTCGTCCTATAAGTGTTACATACGAGGAAAAATCATATTATATCGACGAAAAATCCGTGTTTGAATCGTTCGAAAAATATCGGTTTTCCAATTCTCGATTTTGCTCAAATTTGGTTTTTTTTCGAATTTTTTTTCTGAAAGTGCATATTTTCGAGTATATGAAGACATTGAACATTGCAAAAATGGTACTTTCGAAAAAAAATTTACGATTGAAATAAAATTTGGTTATTTCACACCACAATACAATTTATTATGCCAAAACAAAGCAGAAAACTCGGGCTCATTACTACGGGCTCATTACTACGGAAATACGAAATCAATTATTATGACAAATCGACGTTTTGAATAAATTGGATAAAAAATAGCTTTGAAAATGGAGGAGCTGTCGAACTTATTTCTATTTATTGTAACTAATCTACTACTCTCATATAGCGCACTGCAAAATGAGAAGGTTTCAGAGCGAAATGGCTGAAATTTCAGTGGGTAAACACGGGGAAAATCGAGAATTTGAGTCATTGTTTTTCGGAAATAAGATATCAGCCATTTTTGTTGATTTGTTTTTGCATTATAAATTGTATTGTGGTGTGAAATAACCAAATTTACTTGATTTCAGTCGATTTCAATCGTAAAATTTTGGTCGAAAGTACCATTTTTGTAATGTTCAATGTGAAAAACCCGAATCTAGAAGTGCGCACAAAAGCTTATATGTACATTTTCTTATTAAAGTGGAAGTATTCTTTACTTCATGCGGAAATCGCATCTTCACATTTTCGAAAATCCACACTTTCAGATGTCCAAATTTGAGCAAAACCGAGAACTGGAAACCGATATTTTTCGAACGATTCAAACACGGATTTTTCGTTGATATTACACATTCCCCAATCTTGAAAATTATTTTTTCGTCAACTCTGCTTCAAAATAGTGAAAATGGAGACGATAGAAACGAAAAACCTGAAATTCCAATAGAGTATTTTCCCGATATTTGCGAAACCCCTCGTCTGCACCTTATTTTGCGCCGAAATTTGCATCCAGGGGTAATTTTATACGAGGAATTTAAGGAACATACATAAAAGTACGCCTCGCATGTAACACTGAAAATTCGGACGACCAATTTGATTATTGAAATGACGATAACTATTTTTCCCAGATGAGCTAACGTTTCACTTCTAACTGTAGCGGATTTCATCCACTACCGCAATATAAATCAATAATCAATCACTTTAATAATTTATTTCATAAAATAAATCCACTTCTCGATCAGTTGAGTCACCGTCATACGGTATCACACTGGTCCGCTTTCCATTTGAAAGCCCGCGTCTCGGCATTCGCTACCGTAATGTACTGCTTCCATGAGCATCATTCGAAGTGGTGAAATGTCTTTTCGCGATGACTTTTCTTTTACTTTTCCCTTCTTCAGTGCAACTTCTCTCTACTTTACTGAGCGGCCGTCTCAGTATTTCCTCACTTGGAACTCAGCCCGCAACCTCACAGTGCCCTAGCTCACTGTTGAGGCCATTCTCTCACTGTTGGACAAATCCAACGCCTCTCCCGATTGTTTCGTGCCATTGCCACGCGCAATCATTTCATCACTGTTTGGAATCGCCTTAGAGACCTCACAGTCCCTTCCTTTCCCACCCGGTCGATTAGCCACTAGCCTGCTATCGACCCTCCGCTCTCACTTGAGCAGATTCAAGTGACGAGCACCCACTAGACTGCTCCTTCCCTTCCCTTATCTAACTTCCACCATTCCCCGTTTAGTGCAATTTCGTAATAAATCTATATTTATTTCGTCATCCCTCGCAATTACACTACACACAGAGCCAGAGAATCGCCCCGATTCTCTCGCATATGGTGCCTACGCCCTCACGAGCCCTCACCAAAGTCCCGCGTGGTATTCAAGCATTCTCCAACCAATTTCATCATTCACTCTACCATTGAGCCCGCCTCTCAACACGAGTTTTCCCTTCCTAACACGGTCACTATCCGTAGGAAAAACAAGACCACAATGGAATCAGCCTTCGCCAATGATTATGAGGCACTCCATTCCCTCCTCACAGAGCTCAAGCCACAATTCGATCAGATTGACGAGGGTACCAACTCCCTTCTCACGATTACGAAATCTGACGAAATCAACACTCAAGCATCCACTCTCGGCCTCACTCTGGTCGCAGCCAAACGCATCATCTCTTGTTATAGTGACACCGTGCAGCACCTCGAGGAGCAAGTCGCCGATATGGCCAACGAGGAAGACGTCGAGCAGGACAAACTGGCCGAGGAACAGAGACAGCTGAAAGACCTGAGCAAGCGCAAGGATGGAGCCAGCGGACTGACTCTGAATGTGAGTAAACTTACTGATCTTCTTCAACACAAAGTCGAAGCTTACAAAATGGCCCTCGACCTTTCCCATCAACGGGTCAAATCATTCATCCCGCCCACGCGAGACGACAACCAGACCCCGCACTCTGATCAGTCCTCTCCTCTGCTCACTAGCCAATCCTCCCAGCCCGCCACTGTGGATTCCTCTGCTTCGGGACAAGGCAACAATGCCTTGTCTACTATTTCGCCAATGCCTCAGCTCACTTAGCCTCCCATTCCCAATCCCTCCGCCCTTCCACATGGTGATGGAATGACTCCCTCCTCTAATAGTCTCAACCAGACTACTACGCCCATCAGTTCAACAATTCCCCAACGCAGCCAACATTCACAGTCTCCTACCGTACCCTCTACCAAACTTTCTCAGCCATCTGCTCCCATCGAATCAGTCATTCACAAGCCTGCTATTTCCCTTCCCCCCATCACACTCGAGACATTCGATGGCACTGACATCACTCGTTGGCCAGCCTTCAAGTTTCAAATCGAGTCACTGATCCTGAACAACCCTCACTACACAGAAGTTGAGAAGTTGTTCCACGTTCGATCTTGTCTGAAAGGACCAGCCTACGACCTGATTGCATCACTCCCCATTCAGGAACACTTCCTGTTTAAAATGATCAGACGTCTGGAATCTATCTACGAGCAGAAAGAGCTAGCACAAGCTCGGCTCCTTCAGTCACTGCGTAGTACTAGATCCCAATCAGACAGCATTGACGACCAGCTCACAGCTGTCCAGTCACTGATCAACATCGCCCACTCCATTCACGGGAAGTGGGGAGTCGATGCTCTAGTAGTTCAACAGATGGTAGCCGAATGCATTCACCCTCGGTTCATTACTACTGTAACTACTGCTGAATCAGAATCACTTCTGTCTGCCCTTGAACTCATCGAACGTGAATTGATCAAAGAGCGAACAACATCCGACTTGATCAAAGCCTTCACTACTCAACCCTATCCCAGCTATCCCAATGATAGCCCGCAACAACCCAATGGTTACCCATCATCAAGACTCCACATTGAGTCGCCCATCTCACCTCATTCAAGACCATCAGCTACTCCCCACTCCAAACCCGCAAAGGAAGACAAGAAAATCCCGCTGTGCTTATACTGCGGCAAGCACCCCTTCAGCTTCCAGTGCACACAAGTGACATCCATCAGAGACCGCAAGGCCTTGCTACTGTCTAAGTCACTGTGCTTTACTTGCTTCTCGGCGAACCACAAAACGTACGAGTGTAGCAAATCTTGCTCAGCCTGCAATGGCAAGCATCACGCTTCATTGTGCGAGACCTCTTCCAATGCGTTCACAAACGCATCTGTCACCACTAGACAGCCTATCCATGCGAACACTAGACTTTTCACTGCACCCGTTGTCTTAGTAAACCCAACCATGAACCAAGCACAAATGGCCAATGTTCTACTAGACACAGGGGCACAAGTATCCCTGATCTCAAGCAGTCTAGCCAGCCGTCTTTCACTCAAGCCTATAGATCAGATGCATGCTTCCATCACTGGAATCATGCATGATGAGGTGCCCACAGCTCCCTCTCTTTACGATGTAGTTCAATTTGAGCTGTTCACTAACCAAGGAAGAAAGACGATCAAGGCTGTCGTGCACGATGGCGACAGTGTCACGCATCCGATCCATCACAGACCTTTTTCCTCAGCTGACCTCGAAGCAATCAAGACTAGAGTGCGGAGATGAAGAGCAATTTCGTGATTTTTTGAAAACTTTGAGCGGTCGTATCACAAAAACGAGTCGAACAACCATAGGAAGAATTGACTCCAATGAACTACAAATCTATCCTGGATCATTTTCCTTTTTTTAACGTTCAAAAATACCCACATTCTTCATTGTTATGGGCAACTCTGCATGAAGAGTCTGCGTTTTTCCAGATTTTTGCAGAAATGTTGTGATAATATTTAAATCAGCTATGCATACTATACAAAATGTGGTTCAAACTAAGTGTCTACATGACATTGATGTAATCTGATTCAAAAACACTCGTGATATTTAATGGCTTCATCTTTATTATGAAAAATGAGCTTCTTCGAGCTCTTCATCTCCGCACTCTAATCAAGACTGCTCTCGGGTCTGTACCTCACCATCTCACAGACTCCACAGTCAGTCCCGATCTCCTACTCGGAGTGGGAGATGCATTCAGACTCACCCGTAGCTCCAAGACTACAGTACTCCCAAGTGGCTACTGCTTGGTCGAATCTCCCATCGGCCCAATTGTCGCGGGCTCCACAGACTGCGATATGTTGCTCGACACAAACAGCAACGAGTCCACTGTTGAGACATCTTCTTCTCCAATCACTCATGAGCCATCGAAGGTCCCATCGGACCATTCACACTTGCACACCCGTCTCTTCGACCCTGTCCGCGATCTTCATCTGCTGAGATCATCTCTGTTCACTATCACCATGACACCCCCGACCGAGTCACACAACCAACCACTGGTCCCGTCTCACACCAGCCCGCATCAACTTCCCATTCCATTACCTCCATCCAATCACTGTTCGCCTCCCTCTGCAGTCGCCAAAGACAGCTCACCCGTTTTACTTTCACAACACACTCCCAACAATCTGAGCTCACTCTCAGTCAACTCAAGGATAGTCACTGCACTCTCAGAGACTCCTCTCCATCTCTTGGACCACTGTCAGCAGAGATATCAGCCCTCACGACCAGAGACAACTCGCACCCACGCCAAGCGCATTGCATGGCATCGCATCCTCCTCACTCACGGGGTCCTCTCACCAGACAGCCGTCCCCTTCCTCCTCCTTTTTCCCTCTCCCGAGGATCCCAGCGTGAGCACACACTGGAATTTTTCAGCCCTCGATCACAGAAGAGGAAGCGTGAGAAATACAACCAGACCGCACTGCCTGATCATCACATAGCAAGCAGATCACACCACTGCCATCCGCCGCCGCAACCTCGTCTCGCTGCGCATGAAAGACTGCAAGAATCGACCTCCCCGAATGGAGCCCCGGAGACCCCATTTGATACATTCGGCCAGATTGGCACTCTGTAGCCTTGCCTTTCAAATGTTGTCCCCCGTTTCTTGTACCTCCGTTTCTTTCGTTTATTGTTTCTTCCCCTTTTTCAGCTCCGTGTAGCACCAATCACTATCACCCTTCTCATCCAGACTACACTACCCACTCTACCCTTCCCTTCCTCCGCTCTCGCTCCCCCCGAGTGTAGCGGATTTCATCCACTACCGCAATATAAATCAATAATCAATCACTTTAATAATTTATTTCATAAAATATATCCACTTCTCGATCAGTTGAGTCACCGTCATACGGTATCACACTGGTCCGCTTTCCATTTGAAAGCCCGCGTCTCGGCGTTCGCTACCGTAATGTACTGCTTCCATGAGCATCATTCGAAGTGGTGAAATGTCTTTTCGCGATGACTTTTCTTTTACTTTTCCCTTCTTCAGTGCAACTTCTCTCTACTTTACTGAGCGGCCGTCTCAGTATTTCCTCACTTGGAGCTCAGCCCGCAACCTCACAGTGCCCTAGCTCACTGTTGAGGCCATTCTCTCACTGTTGGACAAATCCAACGCCTCTCCCGATTGTTTCGTGCCATTGCCACGCGCAATCATTTCATCACTGTTTGGAATCGCCTTAGAGACCTCACAGTCCCTTCCTTTCCCACCCGGTCGATTAGCCACTAGCCTGCTATCGACCCTCCGCTCTCACTTGAGCAGATTCAAGTGACGAGCACCCACTAGACTGCTCCTTCCCTTCCCTTATCTAACTTCCACTATTCCCCGTTTAGTGTAATTTCGTAATAAATCTATATTTATTTCGTCATCCCTCGCAATTACACTACACACAGAGCCAGAGAATCGCCCCGATTCCGTTCATGATTTACAAAAACCGACCACCCAACTCTAGCGCGACACACGAAATGAGGGCTAAGAGATTCGGCTTCCTAGGTCTGATTTTCGCTCTACGTGAATAGTTACCCCTATGGGCACCTTAAAATCATCACTTTATTTTTCGCTGTACGGCCAACAGGTGGAATTGCTCGGTTCTCTCAGATAGTCACTCCTATAGACAAAAGCCCACACAACCTCGCACGGAGTGCTCGTTTAGCTTGATATCAGGGGCTGAGTATTCTTGACTGCATGTTATAGAGCTCAGTACTCGTTTTCCAAGTCGTGGCAGTTCCTGGAAGGTGAATTTATGTGCTATTCACATATGACTGTAAGAAGGGAGTACTCACCTCTCTGAGTGTATCCACGCTCTCATTCCAGAGATAGCTGGGGAAATGGAAATTTTCTATGAAGAGTTTATCGAGTCTTCTCTTGAACATTTCAATGAAGATTGGCGCCCAATCGATATTGTGTGCACCGAAGAAATAATTACTGCCGATAGGAATATCGAAATCCTTTTCCTGTTTGATGTGAAGTGATCGAAGTAGGGAAGACAAATCAATGAGAAAATTTTCTGAAGGGTTTATTCAAGAAATTTATAAAAGAATAAATCACCTGGACCAGTCATATCTATTTTGTTTAGTCCTAGATATAAATGGTCGACACAGCTCTGTTGGATACAACTTTTCAAGCGCTCCCTGATGGAGATATTTCAATGTTTGTACATTATTTAATAAAGATGCAACAGTGAAATTCGTTAATTTCAGCAATGGAAATGCGTGATTTTTTTCCATTTCGTCTATTTTTAATCTAATTTTCTTTTCTTTGGTGACAACTCACGCGATATCCTCGGATAGTGCTCCAGTTTGAAATGTGACATGTAGCTTCTTGAATTTAATAAGATGAAGAACTTTCAAAACATCGGAAATTTGAGGACTATGCGTACTGTCTACGATAGATACGCTTCTGATTTGCCTTCCTAGACATTTGAACAAGTATTCCAATATGAAAGTGTCGTAGTGCAAGAGAATTCGAGTGTCATATGTCTGAAATTTGTCATTATGTGATCACTATCACAGCGCCAATAGATCATCTCTCACATTAATTCCATCGTTGTCTTCCCAGCATATTAGGATGGAACTTTCGCCATATAGCTTGAGCCGCAATTCATTGGGAAAATTTTTATTTTGGGAATCTCTACGGTTATTGATAAAACTCCCTGATGTGAAATATTTAATTCTGAGCTAAGCAACGTTCTCTTATTATACTAATTTAGAATATTTTGTTAACTCTGACTGTATGCACATCTTAAGCTTCACTGACCGGACTAATCAAGGGGTGTCCAAGGAGATTTACCCCGAAAGAGAGTGATTCCACTACCTTGAACCGCAACTTGACAGACAGGTTCGATTTTAGTAGAGCAAATTCGTCCACTCGATTTTGAATAGTACGAGATGTCTGGAATGACCTACGCATTGACATATCACTGAAACTTTAATTCACCTGTCTGAGGGCGAAAACAGATTCAGGAGCGTGCTCAATAATCTCCGAAATGAGCTCCCGAGGCAGTAATTCGATTGGAGAGAATGAACTATTATGCTCTCGGATAGAGACACTTGTATCCTCGGCCATTGCTGAAACCTGTAGCTATGATTATTCAAAAAGTTACTATATTACGAAGTGAACATAATTTAAAAAGAAATTGCCCTAGAAGTACTTCAAGAGGCACTGTCATGACGAAAAAAAGTACATATAAAAAAAATTAAAATATTCGAAACTGCGCTGAAATAGAGGAGGAATGCGACGCCCGCGTTCACTAATCCCTCCTTCTGCCATTGAACACAACATAACAGGGAGGCATGGCCAGCGGGTCGCTGTCAGTTGGTGATCGAATACAGGTAAATAGCGAGAACGTATGCATTAGAGTTCGAGAAATGATACCACGGTCTCTTCATTCTTCACACTCTCTCATCAATCGAGCGGTCGAGAGAGTGTGGAAACTGAAGAGACGGCGACCCGAATTTCGAAGTCTAATATGTACTCTGCTAAAGCGAGCCCTCTAATCCATCATTGCGCGCGGTCGAATCCCCGGAGTTCAAATTTTTGATTTCCAATGTGAACATACAGCCTTCGAGTAAGTCTCAGAGAAAAACGTGACGCAAAAGCGGCTCAGAGCTCCGCGTGTACGCGCTCGAAAGGTACGCCAGTGGGTATGCCTCCTGATGCTTGGAAAGACTCTGGCGTTCATTTCGAACAAAAGCGCATCCACGTCGAGCATTGAGAGGCTTTTCAGCCGATATACTTCCATTTATACCGTTTATGTACCCTGCTCTTCTCTCATTTCCCCCCGGTATTCGCTAATCGACGATATTCTAAGTCTTCGCTCAGAGTTCTGCCGAGAATTATGTGTAACTCATTATTGCAATGAGATTTGCGCGTATTGAAAATATTTTTTCGTTGCAGTTAATGGATTCAATTGAACATGTCAACAGTGACCAGTTACTTCTTATGGAGGCCCTTGCATGTAGATTTATAACCTTCACAACATACAAACATCATTGTGATGAAGGAATCGATGCCATTCAGGCCGCTCTGGAGAGACTTGAGTTCGTGTTGTAACGTTTCTCTTTTCCTTAAAAATAAATTACGGTCACATCCGTTTATCTTAAGTGAACCGCTGTAAATATGCATTCCAGAGATGGCATTCTCCTTTGTTGTATTTAGTGGCCTTATCGGTTAGAGAGACAGATTAAACAGCATTCGACACTGATTTCATTTTTTTATTGTTTATTCATCTTTGATTAAAGGGGTGCTCCGTGGAATATTTAGTCACCCAGTTCATTGAAAGCGCAGGGTCTCACCCGTTGGTTTATGTTTCACTCGTTGTATATCAAGCCTCTCATGAGAGAATCGAGCTGAGCTTGGGAATGGTGAAATGAGATCTAACCGGTTTTGGCCATCCTGAGGCATGCCTGAGTGACCCCCGAAATGTTATTGTGCACACTTCGTTTTGGAGCTCCCTACGTAAGGTCGATTACGGCACCTCCTACTTTGAGAGATTTCTTGATTACGGTGAAAGATAGAGCAAAATTTACCCCTGAGTGACCCCGAATCATTTTTTGAGCTCTATCGATCTATCTAAACTATTTTCTCGAAAACTTATTTTCTACGGTGGTATACTTCAGGTCAATTTTCTCAAAAATGTAGGTGAAGACGCAGCTCAAATTTTCACAGTAGACGCAGCTCAGCGAGAGCTTTCCAATGAATCACAGTATTAAGCGCCAGGCAGTCCAGAGGCAAAACCGAAAAGCGCACCTATTACTTTTATTTTCTATGAAACATGAATGAATCGACCAGTTATGTTCTTCGAAAAAGATTAGGATCATTTGTGTTTCACAAACACATATGGAAACGCTATTTTTTGATATGGAAACGCTATTTTTTCAACAGACGATTTCATTTCACACCGCACTTTTCGCACTTTTCGACAAAAAGACTTTGGGGGTCACTCAGGCATGCCTTAGGATGGCCAAAGCCGGTTAGAACTCAATTCACGATTTTCCTCCATTCCCATGAACGGCAAATTCAGCTCGATTCTCTCGTGAGAGGCGTGATATAACGGGTTAAATTGGATACAGTTTCCCATTGCGAGCGCAGGATTTGCGTGAAGTGATTCCCTATCATTCGTTCCCTGGAGCACTCCTTTAATTGATCATTATTTGCAGTCCTGAAGCAAGTGCACATATCAGACGCATTCGTGATTTGAAAGATCAACTTCGCGATGCCTATTTCAATGACCGCATCGACATTGATGTATACATCCAATTGATCTGTGAAGGCACAGCAGATACCATCGAAGCTGCACTGGAGCAGCTGGAACGAAGAGATCAGGCGGTAGCTGATCCTGTCGTTATGTCCATTCCTCCCATAGCCACCCCTTCTGCCAGTCCTCCTATTTCCTCCTCAGAGGAAATCGCTCTTCTTCGTGAAGAAAATGATCAAAGGTCGGTAATTTATTCCAGCTTAACCCAATAAAAATTAAAATTTTCAGCGCTTCCCTTCGATTCTCCCGCCAGTGTGGAGTTTGTCTAGTGGATTCGCCAGCTCGCCGCGCTGTTCTCATCGAATGCGGCCACTTT
Source organism: Pristionchus mayeri (assembly GCA_036245805.1). Classification (NCBI taxonomy): domain Eukaryota; kingdom Metazoa; phylum Nematoda; class Chromadorea; order Rhabditida; family Neodiplogasteridae; genus Pristionchus; species Pristionchus mayeri. The sequence goes on along the minus strand of BTRK01000004.1, from coordinate 40,169,782 downwards.
CTCTGTCTCGCTTGCGCAAAGGAAATGGAATCGAAAGAGAGACATTCAAAGATTATCTGCCCTTTCTGCAGAAAGGCATCTAAATTCGTGCACGTTTTTGAGAATATCATCATTGATTCATCAACTAAGAGATGGAGGTTTAGCTCTATATTTGATATTCTGTGCTTTTTTTTGCCGTGGCAATGTCTGATATAGTTTCATTAAATATTCACATGATACATATTCGTATTGAAGCACACAACATACGTTCAGATTGTTTCCCTAATCCATGAACCGAACTGATAAATCCGCACGTATCATACCATCTATTTATAATACAATTCTCGGTCCTTTCTTCCTTTTTCAATAGTACTTTGTTCCGTAGATATTATATGATATCAGAATATATCAGATACCGTAAATAGTGGTCCATAATCTACCTTCTCGTAATGTCGGAAAAAAAACATAATAGCCGGAATATCTACGATATTTATAACGATAATCGTATCAGAAAGTTGAAATGTGATCCATATCACTTGTTTACGAGTGATGAGTACTATCTGCCTTGAGGGGTTCTCAGTGACGTCACGTTGATAATTTTTCATTAATATGAGTCAAGATTTCACAACATGTATCACCCTGCGATACATGAAAAACGATGAACGTGACTTCACTGATAAGCCCTCAGGCTCACCACAAAGTACTATCATATTTTCTTGAGATCTCCATATCTTGAATTGTCCTTTGTTCTTACAATGATTTTGAATTTAATTTTTTCTTGACAAGCCTCAGAAAAAAGCGTGACGAAAAAGTGTTTCAGAGCTCCGCGCGGACGCACCATTGCTCGTAACGAAGCCCAGTGGGAATGCCTCCTGATGCTACGAGCACTTCTGGCATTCCTTTCGATCGCTTTGCGATGATCATTATGATCATGAAATGTCAAGTACACGTCAAAAGCTTCTATCCATCGAAATATGTCATTCTCACTAGCATCTTTAGAATATCAAGTGAAATTTAGTAAGCAGTGCGACACAACTCCTGCTGTGCATTTCGACCTCATTTGTATGGTGCTTCACTGAGACATTCATCTGAGACCATCCATAAATCGATATAAATAAGTAGTAATAAATTGACTGCATTACACAAATCCTCATGCTGCTGCGTTTGCTGCACGGGCTGCGAGTAGGGAGAGGAATCAATCGGAGGAGTCGACTGAGAGATTAAATTATTTTCGAGAAGATGTTATCTTTCTTACGCAAATCAGGAGAATGAAGTGAATGGGGGGGAATATGGGTGGCACAAATCGTCTGGACGTATGGCATATGAGCATGTTCGTGAAATTTTTTATGGAAGTCTACAACACGATGAAATTTGAAAATTTTAATTGTTGTTCCACTGCGAAACTAAAGAGATCTCTACGACCAACAACATATAATTTGTTGAAATTGAAGTGGCTTTGAGCTACAAGAAAATTAGTACAGAATTATTCATATTAATCAAACCAAATTGGCAGATTAAAGGTTGGAGGAAGCCAAATCAGATATAATAAGAGGGTAAAAAACACGAAACTCACTTGGTGGCCACTTTCTCTTCTTCGCATCGAGGGGTCACTTCTGGTAATCTCTTTTCCCTTCTGGCTGCTTCAGCTGCAGTCTCTCCTGCAGTTGAATAATAATTGGGCTCACTTGTGAGATGGGCCAATCTTATGTCTCTCCTGCAGCAGCTGTGCATTTTTCGTCTGCAACTCCCTCACTGGAGAACGGCCTTCGTTGTGGGCGTGGATCCTGCAGTGGGCGAATAATGGTCCAAAACTCAATTTTGCACGCTCTCTTACAGGTTAGAGAAAGTGAGAGAGTATGCAAATATGAGCGAGTCGGACGATTCCTCCAGTGAGTGAGAGGCAGTCGCTAGGCAGTGAGAGGTTTCAGGTAGATTGAAAGAAAAGCAGCAAAGTGTTAGCTGCAGTTGGTCCTCGAATCGCTCTACGGAAAAAGTAGTGAAAATAAGCGTGATTAATAATTCCAGCAGCAATCACAAGTAGTAGGATTGGAAGGACGAGGCAGCGAGCTGGTGATGCCTCCTCCTCTTCGGATTGTAAAGCAAGGCGAGAGGGATGCGTAGTGGGCTCGCGATCTTGATCCGAATTGCAAGCCTAACAAGAGTAAGGTATGGAGTAATGGAGAGACAGAGAGACGGAAATAATGGAGGGACGAAATATTGGCTAAAGAAGAGAAAATTACAATATTCGTGTCTGTGTGGTGAGAGAGTGTGCGAAATCAAGCAAGTCAGATCATGACACAATTCCTCAATCGAAGCTGAATTCATTCTGAAAAAAATGTTGAAGGCAGAGGAAATTCGTCTCCGTTTCTGTGAAATTTCAACTATAACTCCCATTCGTATATAACAGACTATCTCAGAAAATCAAAATATCCTTGGCACTGGCTGAAAAATCGAATTCGCTGTAACTTCGCCAAAAGGTAGTACTCGACGAGAGAAACATACGAGCGTCGGTAGAATTTCGATCCGCATCCGCGCGCGCTGCTGCGCGGATCTCGAATAAAACTACCGTAATCCTTGAAAATTTTTATTTCTATTCCAATCACTGCGGCGGTGAATGAGTCCGCGAACAAATTCTAAGACTTTTTTGCTCCGGAGAGTTTTTCGATCAGATTTGATTTACGGCCGGAAATAGATGTTCTCACTTTCATTTATTTTTAAAAAACTATTTCCCATGGAGAAAGCAGGAATTTTATTTGCTGAAAAGCTTCCAGTGTTACCAAGTCGTCTTTCATTAAAATATAAAAATTAAAAAAAAAAACACTATATTCGAAAAAGTTCACAATGTAAGTAAATTTGAATTATGGTGTAAGAATTACTGTATCCGCCTTTCCCTAAGTTTGCAGTATTCATGAAAATGAAATGAATTCAAGGCTAAATGTGGCATAAGGACTGCGAGAAGGCTAATTGGAAAAGAAAAGTCACTCTATGGTAAAACATATCAAAGTTAGGGAAAGGCGTCCACAGTAATTCTTACACCATAATTCAAATTTACTTACATTGTGAACTTTTTCGAATATAGTGTATTTTTTTAAATTTTATATCTTAATCAAAGACGACTTGGTATCACTGGAAGCTTTTCAGCAAATAAAATTCCTGCTTTCTCCATGGAAAATATTTTTCCATCTACAGTAGCGCTCAAAAGTATTGAAACGATTTGAATTTTTCATATAACTTTTTCTACCGTTGACTTAGCAAGTTCGATGTTGCGGCGCTATATACCAAATCAATCGAAGAATACGATGCGAGTATTGCGTCGTCACGTGCCATATAACTAATTGCGTAGTGATGACGCAATCGAATTTCACTTTTTCAAACAGGCTTTATTCTTACATAGATTTTTTCCTACTCGCCACACTTTCTGTGGTTGGAGTCATGCCCGAGGCCTACCCAGAAAAAAATTATGAGGTTGCTGCGCGACCGCACGTTTGCTGCAGCCTTGCTGCAAAAAGGGGGTCTGAAATTCAGATTTCGGCTTCTAGACCAGCTAGAGACTCGTTCAAAGCACCAAAATGATACTCATCGCGATCCGAGGTGATCCATATGGAAAGGACATTCCAAAATTTGCCCTCAGGGCATGGAAAATCACTTTTTTCACATGACCACTTTTTGGAGATTCATAACTACGTAGGAACTGCATATAAAAATCTGGTTTTTGCTTAGTCATATTCATTATGTTGTATATATATGGTTCCCTACTTTTTAGATTGTTTGAATATATTTCCTCCCTTCGGCGATATCTCATAATTCAGGAGGGAACTGTTGAGTTTCAGACTCGAATCCGAGAGGGGGTATGTTTCAGAAAGGGATCAAGTTTTTGAGCATACTCTTGGGTGGCAGAGGGAGGACTGTGGACGATTTTAGAATTTTCAGAAGGCAGAGGGACGACTGTGGACGAGTCAACTTATGACGAGTCAACATCACCTCCTTTTGGTGGTCTACTCTCGAGACTAAAATCTTAACTTAATGTTTCACAAAATCTTTGAATAAAGGAAAAACATGAAACGCAGACGAAAGTGCAGCTGCAGCCGTTCCAGAAGAATAACTGTAATATTGAAGTTCCACGAATAGTTTAATTATCGATACACTTTGTGATATACGAAGTTATTGTTGAAATTTCACAGAAACGGAGACGAATTTCCTCTGCCTTCAACATATTTTCAGAATGAATTCAGCTTCGAATGAGGAATTCCGTCATGATCTGACTTGCTTGATTTCGCACACTCTCTCACCACACAGACACGAATATTGTAATTTTCACTTCATTTACCAATATTTTGGCCCTCCATTTTTTCCGTCTCTCTGTCTCTCCATCACTCCATGTCTTACTCTTGTTAGGCATGCAAATCGGATCAAGATCGCGACACTACGCATCCCTCTCGCGGCTTTACAATCCGAGGAGGAGGAGGCATTACCAGCTCACTGCCTCGGGCTGCCAGACCTACTACTTGCGCTTGCTGCTGGAATTATTTATCACGTTTATTCATAGTCTCACTATTTTTATCTTCGAGCGATCCGAAGACCAACTGCAGCTAACACTGTGGTGCAGCTTCCCTTTTAGTACACCTGAAACCTCTGACTACCTGGTGACCGCCTCTCACTCACTGAAATCGTCAGGCTCTCTCATATTTGCATGCTCTTTCACTTTCTTTAACATTCCAGAGAGCGTGCAAAATGGAGTTTTGGACCATTTATCGCCCATTACAGGAACCACGCCCACTCCAGCCTCGCCCTCCTCTGCAGGAGATGCAGGCGAAAAGTGCGCAGCACGTGCAGGAGAGACACAATATGGGCCCATTTCACACAGTATTAAGCGCCAGGCATGGCACAGACAAAATTGAATAAAAGCTGCTAATAGTTGAATTTTATGTGAAGCATACGAGAATGCTATTACAATTATGATACCTGCGAGATTTGAATTTCTGGAGTAGATCAAAGGTAGGGGATTTTCACTCGCACGCAATAAAATCCTGAGAAGTGACTGAGGGAGTGAAATAGACTAATCTGAAATGAAAGCTATTAGAATTATGGTGCCCGCGAGGTTTGAGTTTCTGGAGTAGATCAAAGGTAGGGGATTTTGACTCGCACGCAACAAAATCCTGAGAAGTGACTGAGAGAGTGAAATAGACTAATCTGAAATGAAATCTATTAGAATTATGATGCCTGCGAGATTCAAGTTTCAGAGGAGGGGATTTTGACTCGCACCAAATGTAGGGGATTTTGACTCGCACGCGGCAAAACTCGAAACAGGGAAAATATAACATATTTAATTTAAAATTGTCCCGTCTCACTCAATTTCGTCTTATCCATCTCATACTTCTCAGTGCTCGACTCCCTGTTTTAAATCGCGGTCGTTGATGTCGTCTACAAAGAGTGAGAATCACAGGAGGAGAATTCGGACTGAGAGAGATTTTTGAAAACTCTTTTATTTTAATATTTCTTTGTGATATCTTTTTGTCAACTTCATGTTTCGCAAAATCATTGAATAAAGGGGAAAGCAGGAAGCGATGATGTACTCATTCGATCACTCATCACTGCTGCTACTCGCCGAGGGACGGAGCCAGCAGACGAAAGTGCCGCTGCAAAGTCTCCATTAAAGTAACTGTTGCATTGAAGTTTCACGAATAGTTGAACTATCGATACACCATGTAAACAATGTAGGAACTACAACAGAACCCAAATACATTATTTTCTCATTTTTGTGAATATTTACCGATTCCATGAACTTATGTCGAGGACTCCCACCTCTCTCTTCCTGCATACTAGCTCACTATTCATTATTCTTAATATTCTTTCTCCCGCTCTCATCCTCACCCCATCCACTGAACAATCTTCCTCCTCTATGAACAGTTAACGAATATACGAGGTTGAGTTATTGTAGAAATTTCAGTGAAACGAACACGAATCTCCTCTGCCTTCACTATATTTTCAGAATGATAATCGATTGAGGAATTCCGTCATGATCTGACTTGCTTCATTTCGCACACTCTCTCGCAAAACAGACATGCATATTGTGCTTATCACTTCTTTTACCAATATGTCGGATCCCTCCAGTATTTCTCACTCTCACCACCCACTTCACCTGCAGCTTTCCTCCCCCTCCTCCAATCATCATTCCTGCGATGTGTGCCTCCAGACTGACAGTCTGGAACGATTCCTACGCTATCAGTATGCACAAATCGAATGATTTTAACAGAGAAAATATTCTTTCTAGATGAGGGCTAGTGTCGCACCTGTTTCAATTTGTTATGACGAGTCAAGATCACCTCCTTTTGGTCTACTCTCGAAACTAAAATCTTACTTGCATCATAATTCTAAATAAAAAAATCTCGTCAACTTCATGTTTCACAAAATCGTTGAATAAAGGAAAAACATGAGATGCAGACGAAAGTGCAGCTGCAGCCGTTCCAGAAGAATAACTGTACCATTGAAGTTCCACGAATAGTTTAAAGAAGGAGTAACACGAAAAATTAGTTCAATTAGCCGCTATGTGTGAGTAATAGAAGCCGGCATCCCAATCATGAATCACTTTATCCGAAGTTTCACAGACAGCTCCGAGGCTATTTACATACGCGCAAAGTTCATTGACAGCGCAGGGTTGTGGCTAGTTCGTTTATGCTTCACTCGCTCTACATCATTTTCGCCTTGTTCTTGGGGTAATTTGGCTACAGTTTCCCATTGCGAGAGCAATATATTCGTGGTGGGACTCCCTAGCATCCATTCGTGTTATACCTTCTTTAACTATCGATACACTTTGTGATATACGAAGTTATTGTTGAAATTTCACAGACACGGAGACGAATTTCCTCTGCCTTCAACATATTTTCAGAATGAATTCAGCTTCGAATGAGGAATTCCGTCATGATCTGACTTGCAGAGCGGGGTTGATCATCGAGACCAAACTCCCCTTTCTTGAAGGGGGAGAACCACTTATAGCAGAAGGGTATGGAGGGGGCGTCAGCTCCTTCCGACTGGGCCAGGGCAGAATGGGCCTCCTTCACGGATCGGCCAAGACGGTAGTAATGAAGTAAAACTGCTCGGAAGTAGAGATGGGAGTCCATCACAAGAATCAATGTAGCAACTAGGAGACTGATTAAATCCTCTCACTACTCAACGTCAGAATGATGCAATACATTGTTGACAAACAGATTGCGCAATCACTGCATTTGATCGCGAACTTACTTTTTTCCGAAGCATTATACGAACTTTCCGGACACCCCAATACGAATTTGCTCCTTACGTCCACTCACAAAATGCTTCGCTCATTCTAACAGTTCATGAACCCGTCAACTTCTCTCACCACACAGCCATCAAGATGTAGTTATCCCACCTTCCGTGAAAACTCCTTCCCTTCTATTCTTCTTCTAGATGGTGGGGCTAGTGTTGCCGAATCGAATGCGCCTTCCTAATTTCGAGTGCTCTTTTGCACATCACAGGCAAGTTTCAGTGCGGGCTTATGTTTCATCAAGTTATGCGTCCAATAATTACGAGGAGTTAGGGAGCCACTCATCTCTCCCTTTACATTTCGTGCTCCTTCGTGCTTTCATAAAGAGGGTCACACATGGGATAACGTCAGTTGGTTGTATCGATTGGATGTATACCGTACTCTTTTCCTACAGTACCTGTTGACTTTGTTGAAGGATCCCTTCATCGAGATCAGCTGCTGGCTCAGCAGAAGTGCTGAGTCGTCGATTTAAACCAAGGACCATCGAACCATCGACAGGAGAAAGGGTGATTGATGAGGTAAGACCAGGATGTCTGAGGTTCCGCTTTCATAATTTAATCGACCATTTATATACAATTCAGAGAATATGGCACCACGTCGGATGAGGACTATTTTCAGCAAACGAATCTGTTATGATTTCCCTGTTTCCCCTCAGTCTTTTGCTGAATGTGAGTCAAGATTCCCTCCTTTTGGTTTACTCCCGAAACTAAAATCTTTATTGCATCATAAATTTAAATAAAAAAATCTCGTCAACTTCATGTTTCACAAAATCTTTGAATAAAGGAAAAACATGAGACGCAGACGAAATTGCAGCTGCAGCCGTTCCAGAAGAATAACTGCAACATTGAAGTTCCACGAATAGTTTAACTATCGATACACTTTGTGATATAGGAAGTTATTGTTGAAATTTCACGGAAACGGAGACGAATTTCCTCTGCCTTCAACATATTTTCAGAATGAATTCAGCATCGATTGAGGAATTCAGTCATGATCTGATTTTCTTCATTTCGCACACTCTCTCGCCACACAGACACGAATATTCTAATTTTGTCTTCATTTATCAATATTTCGGCCCTCCATTATTTCCGTCTCTTGCCCTCTCCATCATTCCATGCCTTACTCTTGTTAGGCTTGCAAGGTCGTGAGCCCACTACGCATCCCTCTCGCCTTGCTTTACAATCCGAGGAGGAGGAGGCACTACCTCGTACTGCCAGCCCTACTACTTGTCCATTCTGGTGGAATTATCAATCACGTCTATTCAGTCTCAAGATATTTATTGGAGAGTCGAGGTCCCGCAGTGAACACTGTCCTGCTTATGATGTATTATACACGAAACCTTAGATTACCTAGTCCTATTTTTGATCAACAACTGCTAATCACAGTCTCATATTTTGCACTGAAATTGATCTGGAGATCGGGTCCATCCCGAAACGTCCCCCCTCTCCCTCTGGCAGTCCTCGCCTCTCAAATCAAATTTTGAAGTTTTAATTACGTAACTAAATTAATTTTGGTTAAAAAGCTTCGCTCTTTTTTGATTTTTAAAGAGCTTGAGCTGCTATATCTTTTGCATGTTGATGTCTAAGAGCTCAGACTCACATGAACTTCGCTACACTATCAAATGTAAAATTATCGCATTTGGAAGCATAGCGAAGTTCATGCGAGTCTGAGCGATGCTTCTATTTTAGTACACCTGAAACCTCTCACTGCCTAGCGACTGCCTGTCACTCACTGGAGGAATCGGCTGACTCTCTCATATTAGCATACTCTCTCACTTTCTCTTGCTCTCCAGAGAGCGTAAAAAATGGAGTGTTGGACCATTGCATTGCTTACTGCGGGAACCAAGCCCACGCACAGCCTCGTTCTCCTCTGAAGGAGATGCAGGCTAAAAGTGCGCAGCACCTGCAGGAGAGACACAAGATGGGCCCATTTCACGCGTGAGTTCAATTATTATGCAACTGCAGGAGAGACTGCTGCTGAAGCAGCCAGAAGGGAAAAGCGATTACCAGAAGAGAACCGTCGGCGCCGCGAAGAGAAAATGTCCACCAAGTGAGTTTCGTGTTTCACACCCTCTTATTAGTTCTCTCTGGGAAAAATCACACTGGGATCCCACTGGGAAATTCCACTGTAATCCAACTGGGATAGCGACTTGAACAGACTTTCCCAGTGGGATCACAGTGGTACCCCAGTGGATTTCCCAGTGAGATACATGCGTGCTCCCCACTGGGAATTCACTGGGATCCCACTGGAAATTTTTACCAGAGGAGGAGAACCCCTTACGACCGCCAACTCTAACACGGAACTTCCGTGTTTCAAGAGTAGCTATGTTAAAAATACGATCGTAGGGATCGCAAAACAAGCCATGACTTACTCTTACAAACGGTAAGCGACCTCGGTGAAATTAGGAAATCGGACTGACATATTGAACATCAATCTGGACCATGAGTGCACTCATCCTCACTAGACCTCAAAATTTCATTTCAAAATAGACCTGCTATTTTCCCCTATTTACTCTTAGCACTTTGCTGAGTGTGAATCAAGATCCTTCTTTTGACCTATTTCAGAAACTCGAATCTCACTGGTATCTTAATTCTAAAAAGCTTTCGTTTCAGATTAATCTATTTCACTCCAACAGACACTTCTCAGTTCTAGAGTTCCTCTTTGAACTTGCGGGCATTGTTATCGTCGACGAAGGAGCGAGAACCAGAAGGGGAGAGGAAGGGCTGAGAAATTTTTTTGAAAACTTTTTAATTTTCACATTTCTTGATGAAAACTTTCTGTCAATTTCATGAATCGCAAAATCCTACATAGAATTTCTCCTGGCCTATCTCTTTATGCACATTCCAACCCGTCAGAGAAAAGGCGTGAGTTCAGAAAGAGGATGTGAGGGGCCTATTTTGCGTTTCAACATCACTTCCATATCTTGATAAATATTTGTGGTTGCCTTTTCATTCTATTCTTAGCTATACATTCCCCCGCTCTCATCCTCGCCTCATGTACTGATCACTTCTCCTTCTCTATTAACAGTTAACGATACGCAAAGAGGACTTATTGTAGAAATTTTGCTGAAATGAACACGAATCTCCTCTGCATTTACTGTATTTTCAGAATGAGCATCGACTGAGGAATTTCGTCATGATCTGACTTGCTTCATTTCGCACACTCTCCCGCCACACAGACACGCATATGACGCCGTATCTCTAAGAAGCATACAATTCATTGGAGGGGTGGAACAGCGATTTTTGGAAAACATGGAATTAGGGGTTATTTAGGATGCTAATGACGATGATCAGTCCCATTTTGCATAATTGGTCATATTTGGTGAGTTATGGAGAGTCCTAAAGTTATATATTTTCCTGTTTTTGACGTATATCTCAATTCAGAGACATGCAACATAGACGAAAATTGTTTTCCTAGGGTACTTTTTCATTCTCTACATGAAGCGATATAAGTGAACTTCGCATCACAATGTTTTCATTGGTTTCCTGAACACATATATGGGTTAAACTCAAAAAAAGCATTAATCTATTTTACAGGGATGTGTGTAGTACTGTGCAAAGGCCATAAAACAATTTTGGTGCAAATCGGGAATGGGACTTTTGAGAAATCGTTGTTTCAATATTTCCATCGTATTCCTCTTGCACTATGCTCGGTCGAGGGAAAGAACGTGAGTCGCATTCCACAGCTCCTCTCTAACTCCTACGTGGCTCATTGGTTAATCGTTAGATTTACGATCATTTTTTCTTCAACATGGCCATGCTGATACAGGGACTACAGAGACTGCAGCTGAAGCAGCCAGAAGGGAAAAGAGACTACCAGAAGAGACCCGTTGATGGGGCGAAGAGAGAGTGGCCACCATGTGAGTTGCTGTTTCTTACTCTCTTATTATGTTTGATTGGCCTCCTCCATCCATTGATTTGCCAATTTGGTTTGATTAATGTGAATAATTCTGTACTAATGTTTTTGTGCCACAAAGCCTCTTCAATTTCAACAGATCTAATGTTACCTACTGTTACACGTACATATCTCTTTAGTTTCTCAGGGGAACAGCGATTACAATTTTCCGAATTCCACAGATTATTTTGTTCTGCGCATATACAACACGTTGATACGGGTTTGGGCTACACAGTTTCCTCAATTCCCTTATTTCGTTTTTTCAGATATAAGAGAGGCCGTCCGAGAGAATTAACCATAGACCGTTCAGTGAAAAATGAAATTCCTCCTAAAATTGTCCCCAGGGGTATCTTTGCACGTAGAGTTCGAAAATGGACCTTAGAAAGCCGTATCTTCAACTGCTCATTTTCTGTATCGCACTGCTAATGGGAGGCCGGTTTTTGAATCACTCGAACGGTTTCTCCAAACCCCATAATTGTATAGATATTCTGAAAGATCTCGATGAGATAGGCATTTTTACTGTTGGCAGTGACAGGCTGGTTCATTTTGAAAAATGTTATGGCCGTTTGAAAGTTTCAAAAAATCGTCCTAAATTTGTATGCCATACTTATACGCTTTTTTATGGTTTCATTCGATTCCTCGTGGAAAAGTACCCCTAGTGAATTTTTTTGAAGGGAAATTTCGTTCCTTATGGGGGTCGGCCAAGTTGCCGAAAGAAGACGCTTTCCATTTTTTCGTAATTATATTGAGTTCTAAGTCGAGCAAATGTGAAACACGATCAAATCTATTTAGTTTATAACTGTACTAAGGTAGGGCAAAAATATCGCGTATAAACAATTGTCATTATCTCAATTCGGAAAAAATCGAATTTCTTCATCTCGATTTTGCCCATTTTTAGACCCATTCAACTTTACTTTTTGAATCCCCATTCCTAATTTTCTTTGCAAATCTAATAGTACGTAAGGATGTAAGTCAGAAAATACTAAACATGGGGCCAACACTTGTAAGGAAGGTAGGCATAATTTTGCTTGAAAATGTAAGATTGAGGGGATCGAAACAGAACAAATTTAAATTTCGAGCTCTGTTTCGCTCGAATCAATCTAATACTATTATTATAATACTTGGCTAACCAACGACATGACTTTTCAAATGATTATAATTTCCTTTAGATTAGAGATAGGACCCTATGCTAACCACAGTTGTAAAGCATGACTGGCATATATTGTACTGGTAATGTTGAGACTGATCAGCCCTAAAGGACCTATTAGAAATAAGCGCGGAATCAGAATTTGAGTTTTCATGACGATTGTCAAGATAAGTTTTTGGGGTAATGTATCTATGCCGATAGTTCTTGGGGTTTCAATTATTTATGAATGTGAACTACCTTTCTAATACACGCCAAAATTCCATTTGGGAGAGAATGCGGATCTCCATTCATGAACAGGGTTTTTCGGATTTTAGGTGTCTAATGTAGAACATCGAAATACGCACTTTTGCCTTTTTTTGTGATAGCCACGTGGTTTGAAGGGCGGTTCTTTCGTGCTAAAATTAACGAACAACCCTTACCCTATCACTCTCTAATTAGGAATATTGTGGAGGTCGCTACTTTTTCTAGGGTGAGCCGTGCCTGAAGACCCTCCATATCAGCGTTTTCGACATTTAAATAATTCAAAAATAATTCAGGTGCAAATGTCACTTTTTTAGATGAGAAAGCCTAGTGGGCTCTTAAATATCGTTGCAATAGAGAGCCTGTAAATATTGGTAACAGCGCCCATAGGTAGCTGCCAGTCTCGTTAATCCGCGAAACAGGTGATCTGATCGAGAGAACTCTGATTTGTATAAGTACCCGTGATTCATTGACCTATACGAAGCGAATACTGCATTCCACAGCTCCCTCTTCTTGGTACAAGGTATTGTACGCCTCGGGCTTCTCAATAAACTTTATGAGCTTCTATCTAAAAATTTCTCGGCAAAGTACAGCAATTTAAAAGAAAATCAATATTTTTCTGATAAATCCAAAGTTACGCAGACCTTCATTTCTTGCAATGTAGAGATATTTGCTCTAGTTAAAATGTATTATTCTAAATGTTGAACATGTCCCTATATATCGACATCAGGACAACAGTTTGTTATTTTAGCGAACGAAACTGCACGAACTCAAAGTTGAGGCCCAAAATCGCGCAAAACTTTATGCTCAACGTAATACATAGGCTCATAGATCATCGTATGTTTCATGGGCTACTATGATCTATGCTAATCTCGAAAATATATATTGAACCGAATGAGCAGAGTATGCATAGCTGTGTGTTCTTGAACGAATAAATCCACACTCATTCCATCGCTCTTTCTCGCAATGTTCGCGATGTTAGCGAAATCGGAAACTTCTGTTTGAACGGATGGCGATACCTACAACAAAGAATTTTTTAAAAATATTTCTCATCCATTATAAAGTCGAAATTTCAATAGGAGACTGATTGTGTTTCGGACAATGTTTCATAGGTTCTGTTGCACCAAATTACGAAATCTTGGGAAAAGAGGTTCTTGATGCCGATCATCGTGGTAAACTTCATTTTGCACCATTCGATTGTTGCAGGCTTCTCGTTGGTAATACATCCTTTGCTAGATATAGCTTGGGAACTAATGTTTAAAAATTGTCACAAATGAACAGTAATGTTAGGAATTATAGTACAAATGCGAGGTATCGAACTTTAATCGACCGAAATTGTGCAGTTTTAACTGTACTCGATGATCATCACTCTCAAGTACCCGTTCACAAGTATTTGAAAATGTAATGTACCATCGTGTCATGTTCTGTTATCTCATCAGGATCATGTTATCAATTCCTAGTATGATCCTTGTCCATACCCTAGTAGGAATAACATGATCATACTAGGAAATGGAAATCATAGCAGCTGATCACATACATAAGTATCAAAAACCTAAATTGTGTCAGCGCGTCGCTTCGCTCCGCGCTGACACCAAATCCCATACATAAGTATCAATCACTCACGATGTATTCGGTTTCCCGAATCTGTCGCTCGATCATAGAATGAGTCAATTGCTGATCGATGGAGATTCGCCATTCTCCATAACCAATAAACTCCTGGTCGGGCAGAATGCGTTTCTTAGAGTCGATAATCATCTGAAACAAAACAGTTCGTTTCATTGGTAAGTGTAATATTTATTTCATTGGTATGTTGACAGTTCGAAGCATATTAGCGTCCGAAAAACGATGTCACTGTCTCTTCATTCTACGCACTCTCTCGCCAGTCGCTCTAGTGTTTGAAATGTTTGAAATACTCGATTGCCCAAGTGTAGTGATTTTCCCTTTTCGTTTCAGTTTAGACTCCTCATTTTTGGAGCATCTGTCTCTCCAAATTTCATATTATATATTTCGCACATCTAAAACCAACCCAAAAATGGAAATACCCACAATGGAATATTCTAGTTGCAATTGTGGAACCTCTATCTCAAATAGAAATCCTACAGCTTTGTGAGGGATAATTATGGGCTTGGTGATTTGTAAACTTTGCATAGACAATGTTACCTACACTTACCTTAGTTAGTTTCCCGATCCAGTTCACATCAAGAACTATTGCAACAGCGAAGAGATCGTCAAACTGTATTAAACGGGATAGAATCGATTCGTTAGGACGGAAGTGAAGAGTCTGAACCGTTTCTGTATTCAAAGGTTAAATTTCTCTCTATATCTTTCATTCTCAGAATTTATATAACTTTTAGGACATCTACATAATACTATAGCATATATCAGCATATATGATCAACTTATTCATAATTCCCCTGAATTACTGAGCAAATGTTCCTTACCATAAAATCAGCGACGAGTGCGAAAGTATAAAATCATGCAAATAATTAACGAAACGCTCACTGGACAGTAGTAATATCGATTGAAGAATAGTCTTCGGTTCTTAATTTCTCCTATATCTTTGAGGAAGTCTTCATTGAGAAGATAATCAATCAATCAATCAATATTTATCACGTCATGCGTTAACGCAAGATGAGGAAGGGTCGGTATTCTTCAGCAGTTGCGTTCCACCATCTCGCTCCAATAGTTCTTCTGAGATCATCTCTCCATCGGGGTTTAGGCTGACCCGGTGAGCGCGTCCTGTTGTAAGGTATCCACATAGTAGTCGCTCTGCTCCATTCTTCCATATCCATTCGTCGCAGTTTCAACGCCCAAATTGCCTTCCTTCTCATAGCCTCCTGATTCCAGTCACGGACTCCTGTTGCGTTGCGGATGTTCACGTTCCTCCATCGATCTCGCAAGCTGATTCCGAGCATTTTCCGCTCCATCTTACGCTGAGTCACACTTAGTCGCTCCTTGTCACTTGCTCGTAGGGCCCATAGCTCGCTGCCATAGAGTATCGTAGACATGACACAACTGTTGAAAAGGCGCCGCTTTGTTTTCATCGGTAGAATGCGTGAAGAGAGGAGGTACGAGAGCTTGCTCCATGCGAACCAACCCAGACGAATTCTGTGCTCAAGTTCTGCTGAGTAGTCAAGGGGAAGTGAGATTCTTCCGCCTAGATAGGTGGTGGATTCGGCAAAGTTGAACTTCAGATTGTCGATGACAATGGGTGCTCGGGTGGAGGTGCACGAGGTTAGAAGTACGGTCTTGGATGGATTTACTTCAAGACCAACGCGCGCGCAAGCCTCCATAAGTTTCTTCATCATGTTCTCCAGTTCGGGGCGACTCTTTGCGATTAGAACAATGTCGTCTGCGTACTCTAAGTGACTCAGGTTGCGGCCATCGATCGATATTCCGTTGTTCTCCCAATCGATTTCATTCATAGCGTATCTCAAGACGGCATTGAAGAGACATGGGGAGAGAGTGTCTCCTTGGCGAACTCCTCTCCGCACTTCAACTGGAACCAAATCCTCGTTGACACGGATGAGAGTAGAGGAAGATTCGTAGAGGCGACGCAAGAGATGGATTAGAGTCGGGTGCACTCTAGCGATCCACAGTTAGTGCCAAACAGAGTTCCATTCCACACAGTCAAATGCCTTCCGAAAATCCACGAATCCCAAGTAGAGGTGCATTCCGAATTCGTGCGTGCGTTCTGCGAGTTGTTTGATCGAGTGAAGATTGTTGAGAGTGCAGTGACCTTTCCGGAATCCGGTCTGAGTGTGCGATTCAGCCTCTTCAATTGATGATTCGATTCGTTTGAGAACAACGCGAGTGATTGTCTTGAGGGATACGTTAAGCAACGAGATTGGTCTGAAGTTTCCGATATCTGTTGGGTCGCCCTTTTTGTGAAGAAGGGACACAACTGCTTCAACCAAATCTCCAGGTACTTGGTCTCCTGCTACGAGGCGATTCAGTAGATCAGCGAAGAATGGGGCAAGGTGCTCTCTTGAGTGGTAAAGCATGTCAGGGAGGATACCATCGGATCCAGGGGAATGCCCGCACTTGAGAAGCGAGAGAGCATGCCTCGTTTCATCTGGAAGGAAGAGTGGCAATGGTTCGGGAGAAGGAGGCACGGCCAAGGGAATGTTCACTGCGCGTTTGTAGAGTTCCCCGTAGTAAACTTGGACGGCAGTCTTAGTCGCATCTTGGGAAAGGGCGCCAGAGACTGGGTCAGGAACGAGAAGTCGTTTACGAGACGAGCGCAGTTTGAGCATCTCTTTGACGATGCTTCTTCCTTTCATTGCAGCTTGTTTTGCCTGGTTCTCTTTCCTTCTCTTGATATCGTCTACGAGGTTGCTTCGGGCTGTTTTGCATGACAAGGAATATTCGACATTGGATTGCAGGGATGATCGAAGTAGATGGCGTTGAGCAAGGAGTTTCCGAGTTGCGGGAGAGATCCAAGGTGATCCAAGGTGGTGATCCAAGGTGATCCAAGGTGATCCAAGGTGGTGATCCAAGGTGATCCAAGGTGATCCAAGGTGATCTTGAGAGATCTTTCATTCTCAGAATTTACATAACTATTAGGACATCTACATAATACTATAGCATATATCAGCATATATGATCAACTTATTCATAATTCCCCTGAATTACTGAGCAAATGTTCCTTACCATAAAATCAGCGACGAGTGCGAGAGTATAAAATCATGCAAATAATTAACGAAACGCTCACTGGACAGTAGTAATATCGATTGAAGAATAGTCTTCGGTTCTTAATTTCTCCCATATCTTTGAGGAAGTCTTCATTGAGAAGATAAGTAGAACCATAAGTGATTCTGATGTCTACGCATTTCCTCCTTTAATTAGTTGAAAAAGACTGAAAAAAGTATTACTTCGATGAGAATTGTGAAGGTTCACCTTTTGCGCACATCCTTTGTAGTTCGATCGCATAGCATTCCATGAAATACGAGTGAGGTCGTAAAGTGGCCGCTGAGCGTTGCATTGAGTTTCGAGGCAAAATACTCATCGAATGGAATCTGTTAATTGTTACAATTGCTTTTGAATCAATAATCTTACAAATCAGATTTCTAGTAAAATGAAGCAGAATTTAAGAAACACCTTTTTGATGATGACGGAGTCAATTTGAATGTGACTGGAGCAAAGTATTCCCCCCAGGGCTGAGAACAATTGATCAACTGGCACCGCTCGATTATGAAGAGGATCAAAGAGTTCCTAAATACATATGAGAGACTTTTTGATTCAGTGAGCATCTGCTTGGCACTAGGCCAAAAATCGAAATCCTCCCAAATGTGCACATGCAGTACACGGCGAGGGTAGCTTAGTCGTGACCTATTTAGTGTTCTAGATCCCTCGCTGAGGAATGAGATGCACTTTAGTTCAAAAATTTTAATTTTCGATTTTTTTCCATTTCGCAAGTGATCGGAACGACTGATGTCTCAAAAAAATGCGAAATATTCAGTTTATTGTACATACACAATTTTAGATGAATTGACTTGAAACTATTTGAGAAAAAACCTAAATTCGATTTATATAATTTTTAGCATGTTCGGTTGGGTAGGTATATACTTTTTTTATTTGCATGGATTGTAGCTCTCACTGATTACTATTTATTAGGTTGACTAGAAAGTTTTGCACGATTTCGACCACGAAGTTTGAAATCGCTTAAAAGGCTTCGCTTGATTCGGGCTGATCTAACCAGCATATAACATATATTTAGCATATATTTAGGGACCATTTGTCCAATATATCCGCTACGTCGAATCGAATCCTGCTTTGAGGGTATACGAAAAAACCATGTTTCGTTATATGTGAAATTTTCGAGATGCATATACATGTTTATCATGCTCCTATTCTGACAGAAAAAAATCATTGTATAATCTCACATAGTGGAGTGAAAAGCCCGTGGGTAGTTCTCTCTTAGGCTATGTAGGATCTAGTGGTTGCAACAATGCATCAATATTTACAGTTCATTATATTTCAACATTCTCGAGCTAACATTGCTCAATGAATGGATGTTCTTGCCTCGAGAATCAAACATGCTGGCTTGATCTTAAGTGCTTTTACATCAACTACCGTGGGGCTTTATAACATAAAGGAATGCTGGATCATACTCGTTTACACTTCAAGAAAATTGATATTTTCTGAAATTTTAAATAATGGTCATCAAAGCCAAAATATTGAATTTCGGTGTACATTGTTCGAGTCAATTTTCTCAAAAGGAAGCTATCCCCTGACTCGGCCAAGCCAGTAAGTGGTAGAGTAAGAGTTGCTTGCTCAGTTAACCATATGAAATCTGAGCTTCCATTTATGCTGGAAACATGACATTGACGGAAACATCAATTTCGACACTCTAATCTCGACATATGGGTATTCAACATTGCACTTTTTCATAGAAGCATTGTATGTCCACAAGAAAATAATTGTGAGCTAAACATGTAAGATACTTAAAGTTTAATTACATTTGAGATAGATAGACTTACGGATACGGCAATGCGGTGAAGGCAACTAATTCTGAACAAGCCCCTTTTGACGCGAGATCAAAAATGGCATAAGTTTCTGGAACGCCTTTTGTGGTGATCCCCATTTACATGCTCTTTTAAGATGCCTGTTCATCACACTTTCCAAATATAACTTGATAGCATTATCGAAGATGTCCATAGAGTACAGACCCTAAAATTATGCAGTTCAGTTCTCCAATGTAGTAAATTTGACATTGAAATGTCTCCATAATATCGAATGTTTTGGGTAATCATAATGTATGATAGAAAGAGTATCCAAGCCCTCAACGAATGCAGGAAACAATATTAAATAATTTTGAAAATAAAAGACAGGGCATGCTGAAAACGAAAATTTGAAAATGCAAAACTTTCTAGTCAACCTGATATATAAAAATTATGAGCGAAAAAAATTGGGACATGTTTATTGAAATTCTCGAAAAACCGAAATAAGTCAGTTCGTGATACAGTTTCAGGCTACCGTATCCTACCATTGAGAACACCTCACAGATTAGTTAGCGTTGATGAATTTTTGAATTATTTGGGATTTGAATGCTTCAGTGTAGAAGCCATCTGACACATAACAAAGGTCAATTGAAATCGATCGCTAATGTGCTGAAAGTGGCGAGAGTTTCTGAAATGGGTGAACTGGTGTATTTTCCAAATTGCCTGAAATAGTTGCCCACAACTTTTTCCATGAATTTTCATCTAAATCGTCACAAGGTGGTCCGATAATACGATTTCAACTCAGCTGAAGCGAAAGTGGTAAATTTTGGCAATTTGAAAAAATGCACTATTACACAAGTTTCAACCTACTTTAGATTCTCTCATATATTTTATGATTTTTAAAAATATTAATATTTTCTTACTTTTATTTGTGTATTTTATTATTTGTATTTTGTTATTTTATAATTAATATTTTGAACTTCACAAATCTTTATTCTCTATTTCTGATATTGTGTTTGACATTGTGTTCTGATATTTAAATTTGATCTCTCGAAAGTGGGAAGCATACCTGCAGAATGTTGTTATCTGTTTTTTGAGTTCTTTCCTTGGTTTCTCCATAATTCGCTTTGTAAATTTCATAAGAGTAATAAGTCCTATCTGAGTTACGCAACGGTACTTTTCTGGGTAGGGAAAGCTCGAATCCATATCCGTGTCGAGTCTAAAATGTTTAATTATATATGAGCCCGATTCTCTAAGAAGCGAACGATATTGTTCCACAGGGTCTACAGCGTTTTTACGAAAACACGGGAAAAGCGGTTTTCGATGGTGCTGAATCGAAATGATCATATTTGATCATATTTCGGCCGATAAGTCAGTTGCGCACTTATGAATTTTCTTCATACTATCGCAGAGGTTGAATAATTTCTTCTATGAACCCAGGCATATAAAATTTGCATATTTTTTCAAAAAAAAACAAACGTGCGAAATTTACTTTCTCGAATATAAGGCCGAATCCAACCCAACGAAGTATATAGGGACATGTGCATTGCTCTGCCGATCATTTTTCATATACAGGTTACGGGGTTTGAGCTCTGCTACTAGAAGCTATCAGGTTGTAGGGAAAGTCTTTGTAACTGAATTTGTTTTTACACTGCTAGCCACAAATGTACTTTGCTTTTCCCATATTCCTAGTGGATAACAATCAGTGATGGACCTTTATAGTTAGGAGCCCGTTTGCGTAAGAATCGGACAATTCTGAGTAGATTTGGCATGGACTTAAAAAGTCAATTCGCTAGAACTCTGTGATTTGGTATAATCTGACCCGCTGAACACGATAGACATATTCATTTTGGTCAAAACCCTGTCGACGACCCCAGACGCCGTGACGTCGAAATGTGCCAATTTCGAATATCTGAGTTCCGGTTATCGCTAAAATTAAGCCAATATAGATTCCGGGGCAGAATTGGACGGCGATAACGCCTGTCCATTTCATTTTTCATGAAAAATTAATACTAATTACTAAAATGCAACTTTTCTGTACGTGCTAAGTATTCGGGGAGACTAGCAACATTCTGACCGGCTTGACGAGAGGAATCCAAAATCTGTCTTCAAATGTGGGAAAAAAACATCGCTATAAGGTTTATGGCGTAAAATAGTGAACTGTTTTGCGTGCACAGTCAGCGATCCCATCGAATCATTCCTTTAGTCGTTAAGAGGAGCTAGGCCATGGTGATGAAAGGGTCCATAGTTGAACTTTGCCTTCAGTCCTCCTTTAAGCCCGTGCCAACAATTGTCCGATTCTTACGCAAGCGGGCTCTTAGGGACCACAAGGGGTATAGCCGAAATGAAGCCATGCCACCCAAACTATGCTCAACATAACCGCTGGGGTCCTGGCATGATCATACTTTTAGCTGTTTGTCGATATCTCATCTCTGAATGGCGCTAGAGCAAAAAAGTGTTTGAAAAGACATCAACAGCGAGTGGGGGGAAAAGCGATACGACGAAGAAAGGGGCGGAGTCAACCCCTGCGAGGAGAGACGGGAAGAAACCACACTCTCTGTCTTTCACGAGCGGGAGCTCTCTACACGCGCCGGGTCAGAGACGAGCAAGACGAGAGGGAGGAGAGGGAGAGAAGGAGACGGCGATCTTATAGCCCACGCACCGACTAGTTTACTTCGAATCACGGACCGGGAAATCAATATTTTTCGATTTCCTATGGCCAACTTGTTTGAATGGTTGCTGGCTATCATATTTTCACTATTCAAACGTTGTATTATTTCACTGCTCACACATAGCAAAAATCTGTGAAAAACGATGGATCGCGTAATAAAGTTCGAATTTTCAACACCACAACTGCAAAAACTGTTTTTTGAATAGTGACATATCGAAAGCACATGAACAGAGCTTCATTTGGTTAAGAATTAACGCTGTGATTGCCCATTATTGCTTTCGAGGGGACATTGTGTCAGAGGAAAGTGGGCGGAGCTTGTGGTCCCTATTTATAGTAAACAATTAGTGGGCAACTACGCCCATCTCACAGAAAATGTGTTCATGATTGATTACAAAAATGCCGGCAAAATCACGGTCTCACGTCGCGTCCCACCAAACGCTAGAGCTTAGGGCAAGCATGGGACATCTATGTTTTACTTTGATTGAACAATGAAATCATAAATCTGGCCCATCATAAGAAACACCGCCACATGTTACGGTAGCTTTCGGTTACTGTAGTGCTTCGATATTTGCGTTTTCCATCCATCCTCCGACGAAATCATGAATCTGACCCAGTGCCTGACCCACGGCTACGAGTTACGGTAGCATATAGTTACTGTATGAGTATAGTATTGGCGTGTTGCTTTGATCTTCTGATGAAATCATGAAGCTGACACACCATCTAAACCCAACGCCACATCGGGTTACGGTACGCTGACGGACAACCCAATCAACACCATATTTGTGGTTGTAAAATTTTTCCTTCAGAAAATTTCTGAAATCTTTTTAGCTGCTGACCTTGTATTTTGATTCCACACCAACTTTCAAAATTTCGTACGAAACGAACGCTCCACACAAAAAAAACGTTCAGTTTATTGTAAATGTTGTAACTCCCCATTGCCTTTCCTTCAGTCAAGCACTAGTAGATCAACGATTTATGTTCCTGCTGCCACACGCTACCTACATGTTTTGATTTACCTCTCTCTATTCTACACCACGATGAAGGATTCGGAGACCCTACTGAAGAATGTTTACCACACACATGCCCCCTCTACAACACCTTCAGGAATTGGATCCAGATCCGCGAAGAAGGCGACTTTTCGCTCAATGAATGTGGTCGTTCTGGGAGACCGCGTTAGTTACATTTTGAGACTTTGTAGAAAGCTGCTTAAATGAATCCATTTCAAAGTGCCCGTGAAATGACTACTGCACTTAGAGTCCACCATCTCACTGTCAGAGAAGGTTTGATATATGACGCCGGTTGTGTAAGAATCGAACAAGGTCTGGCACATCAATTTTTCGAAAACTTGTGGATTGGGGTTTTCGAGGGTGCTGATCATCATGGTCAACTTCTTTTTGCACAAACTCGACCGGTTGAGCCAGGCTGCATGTAGGCTGCATGTACATTTCTGTTAATAACATCGAAACCGAATGAGCTATCATCTTCAAATTTGTACAGTGGCACTATACGCTATACGGATACACTCTCCCCTCGCCTTTTCAACGCTGTGCTAAGATCTGCGATGGACAAGATTGACTGGGAGAAGGATGGAATCCAAATAGATGGGAGGAATCTATGCCATTTGGAGTACGCGGACGATGTAGTTCTCATCGCGAAGTCGCGACCCGAATTGGAGAAAATGTTGAAGAAGTTGATGAGCGCTTGCAGAAGAGTTGGTCTCGAAATCAATGCAGCAAAGACCAATCTACTCACCTCCTGCACCTCTACCAGGAATCCAATCACTATTGACAATCTACGGTTCGAATTTGTCGAAAGAGCCACATATCTAGGAGGGCGAATCAGTCTTCCCCTAGATCACTCCGACGAAATTGAACATCGGATTGGACTGGGCTGGTACGCATGGAGTAAGCTGTCCCATCTTCTATCGTCACGCCTTTTACCCATGAAGATCAGGCGACGGCTCTTTGAAAGCTGCATCACAAGTACAGTACTCTACGGATGCGAAGTCTGGGCATTACGGTCGAGTGAGAAGGAACGACTGAGTGTTACTCAACGAAATATGGAACGGAGGATGTTGGGAGTTACGATCAGAGATCGTTGGAAGAATGAGCGAGTTCGTGGAATCACCAAGCTAAGAGACTGGGTCGAGGAGGGATTGAAACGGAAAGCACGGTGGGCACTCAAAATTAGGCAAATGAATCTGGAGCAGTGGAGTCGCGCTACTACAGTCTGGACACCCTACAACAGGAGCCGCCCCCCTGGGAAGCCACGCGTACGCTGGAGAGACGACCTTAGCCGAGCCATTGGCACACATTGGTGGAGTGCAACCTATGCAGAATATAGACAAATCCTCATCTGAGCAAACTGCCTGATATGATAAACTGATTGACTGATTGACTATACGCTACCTGTGATCCCGTTGAAGCTAAATTAGCATATTTTAAAATATGCTAATTTCATAAAATTTTTTATCTCGAATATAAGGCTTGAAGTAACAGCGAGACTTAGATAGGGAGATGCGCCTTGATCTGAGGATCATTTTTCGTATGCTATGTATAGAGTTATATCTCGGCACTTTTTTGCTACACTCACTTTTGTGAAGCAATTTTCAGTTCTCTGTTGTGGAAACCGCTAGGCGAGCGAGAAATTATTGGGGTGTCCGGAAAGTTCGTATAATGCTTCGGAAAAAAGTCAGTTCGCAATTAAATGCAGTGATTGCGCAATCTGTTTGTCAACAATGTATTGCATCATTCTGACGTTGAGTAGTGAGAGGATTTAATCAGTCTCCTAGTTGCTACATTGATTCTTGTGATGGACTCCCATCTCTACTTCCGAGCATTTTTACTTCATTACTACCGTCTTGGCCGATCCGTGAAGGAGGCCCATTCTGCTCTGGCCCAGTCGGAAGGAGCTGACGCCCCCTCCATACCCTTCTGCTATAAGTGGTTCTCCCGCTTCAAGAAAGGGGAGTTTGGTCTCGACGATCAACCCCGCTCTGGACGCCCTCCCTCCCTCGATCAGCCTCTCGTTCTCCGCACACTGAAGCGCAAGCCCATGGCCAGTGTGCGTGAGTTGAAGAAGGAAACTGGTACTCCCAGATCAACGGTGTCCGATATCCTCCATCGATCTGGGAAGAAGCCAAAACTCCCACAAGTGATTCCCCATGACCTCTCCCCCGAACAGCTGAAAAATCGTGTTCAAGTCTGTCGGGAATTACTCCATCGTAGATCCAATCTTCGATGGGTCAATTCCATCATCGCTACAGATGAGAAGTGGATCACGTACGATAAGCCTGTGAGGAGAATGGGTGGATGCAGATGAGAAGCCCACGCCCGTCCCGAAGAAGGAAGAGCACGGAAAGAAGGAACTCCTCTGCTTCTTCTTCTCAGTGCTCGGTCCCATCTACTGGGAGATCCTCGCCCCTGGCGCCAGCATCAATGCCGACCTCTTCTCTGAAAAACTGCAAGATGTCGCGATCAGAGTCCCTCCCAGACTCCTGAACCAGGGCAAAATTCTTCTTCTGATGGACAATGCTCGCCCACATCGAGCGAAGATGACCCAGAAGAAAATGGACGAGCTGAAGATCGAGAGGATTCCCCATCCACCGTATTCCCCGGATCTCTCCCCATGCGACTACCACTGCTCCCGCTCTCTCTCTGACTTCTGCAAAGGAAAGAAGTTCAAGAATCGAAATGAAGTTGTGAGGGCTTTCGTGAACTGGGCGGTCTCGAAGAAACCCGCACTCTGGAAGAGAGGAATCGAGACCCTGCCCAATCGCTGGAGGGAGGTAGTGAGAAAGAAAGGGGCATACATTGGTCACTGAGAATTGTAAAGCATTGAATAAAAAATAAAAACAAAAAATTATACGAACTTTCCGGACACCCCAATAGATTGAATTCCTTTGTTCGGATCGAATTTACCAACGCCATAAATGAAACTCATCCTAATTCTGCAATGGTCGTTCATAAAATGTGAAAATTCCTTCACAAAAGTGAGTGTAGCAAAAAAGTGCCGAGTTATAATTCCATACATAGCATACGAAAAATGATCCTCAGATCATGGCGCATCTCCCTATGTAAGTCTCGCTGTTACTTCAAGCCTTATATTCGAGATCAAAAATTTAATGAAATTAGCATATATCAAAATACACTAATTTAGGTTTCGATGTAATTAACATAAATGTACATGCAGCCTACATGCAGCCTGGCTAAACCGGTTGAGTTGGTGCAAAATGAAGTTGACCATGATGATCAGCACCCTCGAAAACCCCAATCCACAGGTTTTCGAAAATTTGATGTGCCAGACCCATCAGAAGATTGCTCGATTCTTACGCAACCGGCGTCATATCTTGGAATGAGGAAAATAATCGGTCGATTCAAATTCCAAAATCTGATCCAAGCAAGCCATGACCGTCGAATCGATGATTCCAATACTCTCCTAATTCTCCGAGGTGGGGATTGATGGCTTGAACGGCTCATAACGGGGAATGAGAAGGGGTCCTCTACGATAACAACCACATGAGAACCAAGCAGGTTGGAGAAGGAGAGCCTCCACAGGGTTTCTCCAAACTTTACCTGAAACCCAAGAAAAACAAGCTGTCAATGTGGTGGGGTGCGGATGGCGTGATCTACTCGGAGCTACTCCCCGGGGCATGTTAATCACCGGGACCAAGCACATTGCACAACTACAGAATTTGAAGTTGGAAGTCGATCGTTCAATGCTGAAGGACAAGACAGTGTATAATCAGCACAATGACCCCCGTCCTCAGGTATTCAATCAAGTCAAGCAGGAAATGGTTTGATATGGACGGATTATTCCCCCTTACCCCCGTATTCTCCTGACTTGGCCCCTTCTGATTAGTGGCTTTTCGCAGATTTGGCCCATGCCGTTCGAGGTAGGGCCTTCAATTCACGTGAAAGTCTCGAGGTTGAACTCGAGCAATACTTTCGGGGGTAGGACAATTGCGCAACGGACATTAGCGCAACGGAGCGCCATTCGATGGAGACTTAAAGGGGTGCTCCGGGGAATGTTCAGTCACCCGTGCGGATATTGTAGAGGCCACTAACCCGATCAGAAATCACTTTGTCCGAAGTCCCACAGACGACTCTGAGGCTATATACAGACGCTCAAAGTTAATAGATAGCGCAGGGACGTGATTTATCCTTTTATGTTTCACTTGCTCTACTTCATATTCGGCTCTTTCTCAGGTAAATTTCGCTACAGTTTCCCATTGAGAGCGCAGAACTTTCGTGGTGGGATTCACTCACATTCATTCCCCGGAGCACTCCTTTAACCTAGCCACTTGGGAATTGTATTATTGTAACTAGTGTGTGCTACTCTACAATTACATATACAAATCTCCGGCTCTGTACCAATATGAGGGTCCCAAAAATTTCTGTACCAGTATAAGGGTCCCAAATACAATTTCGTCATCAATATATAATATTACATCATACCTGTACAACATCGTGTTTCAGATGTGTGTAAAGGAAATCAAGCTTTAATTTTGTGTTCCCATTGCAAATCGGCTCAAGCCCATCCTTGAAGGCTAGGCTATTTGAACCAGCTGGACGAACTTTTTTTCAAGTTCCCAACGTTGATTTTTCATCACCTTTTTGTATTTCGGCAAACATATGTATCTTACACCACAGTCGTTGGCAATGAGTGGTCAAGGACTTTGCCTTGCATGCTGAGTTTGAGCCAATTTGAGAAGGGGACACAAATTCAGAGCTGGATGTCCTTTACACACTTCAGAAACACGGTGTTGCATAGTTATGCTGCAATATTACATATTCATATCAACAATTTAAATGTTGTTCGGGACCCTTTTACTGGTACAGCTTTCTTTGGGACCCTTATACTGGTACAGAAATTTTTGGGACCCTTATATTGGAACAGCTTCCTTTAGGACCCTTATATTGGTACAGAATCCACCTTGGGACCTTTATATTGGTACAGAGCCAAATCTCCTTGCCGGGCGATCATAAATGTTACTCATCACCAACCAGTAACATTTATGATCCAAAATGCATGGTCCAAAATTGTGAATTTGAGCTGAAATGCATGGCTAGATAAACACAGAGTACCGTGACCAATTGAGATTCAAGTGCCCCTGTACCCAATATATCCCGGTAACATGGGTATATATTGGTTTCGTCGTTTGGTGTTTATCTAATCATGATTTTTTACTTAAATTCACAATTTTGGACCATGACCCCCTGGTCGTTGGTGACGAGTGAAATTCATGATCGCCTGGCAATGAGATTTTTATATGTAATTGTGCTGTATCACACACTAGTTACAATGAAACTACTCCCAAGTTTTAACTTCAACTATTCATCGAACTCTGGTCTCTTCAACTCTGTCCTCCGCCTCGCAATGGGCGACATCGACTGGGAGGACTGCGGACTTCGGATTGATGGAAGACCTCTCTGTCATCTGGAGTACGCTGATGATGTCACCCTCATTGCCAAGAACCGTCCCGAAAAAAAACTCGAATCGGACTGGAAGTAAACGCTTCCAAGACAGTCCTCCTCACATCCTGCACCACCACTCGAACACCCATCGTAATCAACAATCAAGTGTTCTGCTTCGTTGATTCAGCCACCTATCTTGGCGGGAAGATCTCTCTCCCCCTTGATCCCTCTGCCGAACTGGAACACCGAATTCGATTGGGCAGGGCTGCATGGAGCAAGCTTTCTCATCTACTCGCCAGCCGCATTCTCCCCATGAAGACAAAGAGACGCCTATTAGACTCCTGCGTCAAATCAACCGTGCTTTACGGGAGTGAGACGTGGGCACTTCGAGCAAGCGACAAGGAACGTCTCAATGTCACACCAAGGAAGAAGGAGCGCCGAATGGTCGGAGTGACACTCAAGGACCGAATTAGGAACGAGAGACTGCGGGAGATCACTGGAGTACGCGACTGGAATAAGGAGGCCCTCAAATGCAAAGCAAAATGAGCGCTGAAGATACGAGAGATGTGTGCCAACCATTGGACGCGTGCGACTACCGTGTGGACGCCCTACAATCGTGCACGCCCTCAAGGCCACCCAAGACTCGATGGCGAGATGACCTCAGGAGAACCATCGGATCCCATTGGTGGAGCGCAGTCTATGGAGAATATGGTCCCATCCTCACCTGAGCACTACTGCCTGATGTGATAAATAATAATAATAATAATAATTCATCGAACGGCGCTCCGTTGCGCAAATGTCCTACCCCATACTTTCATTCGCACCCAGACGGGTTCTAAAGAGAGGGGATCCATACATTGCAGGTACAGTCGCGCCCGAAAGTCACCGTACACTTTTTGAATTTGTTGTATCTTTTTGCCCAGGAAATGCATCATTCTGGCACTCAAGTATGATGTACCAAATCCATCAGAGATTATGATCATGCTATTATGGTATGACGTCATCGCATAGTTATTGCGTAATTATGACGCAATCAATCTGCACTTTTTCAAAACAGCATTATTCTTACATAGATTTTTTCCTGCTCGCCATACTTTCTATGATTGGAGATATGACTGAGGCCTACCCAGAATAAATTTTTGAATGTGCTGCTCGGTCGCACATTTGCTGCAATCTGCAAAAACAGGATCTGAAATTCGGAACTCGGCTTCTAGAGTAGCTAGAGACCCG
The DNA here is from genome assembly GCA_036245805.1 of Pristionchus mayeri. NCBI lineage: Eukaryota > Metazoa > Nematoda > Chromadorea > Rhabditida > Neodiplogasteridae > Pristionchus > Pristionchus mayeri. Next base: position 40,140,483 of record BTRK01000004.1, on the reverse strand, counting down.
TTCAAATCATCAAAATGATCGCCATCATGAGTACACATGATCCTGAGAATATGGATACGATAACTCATAATTTGCCCTCAGGGCATGAAAAAATCACTTTTTTACATGACCATTTTTTGGACATCCATAACTTTACGGAAAAGTTTAGTAAAAATCTTATTTTTATCTGATAATGTTCAAAATGTATTGAAAAACCGAATTCCAACTTTCTAGAGCGTTTGGATATCTTTCCGGCCCGCGGCGTGCGTTTTTCGGAGGTATACTAGGGTCGGGAAACACCTTGTTTACCCCTATGGGCGAGAGAGTGCAGACGACGAGAGTGCGTAAACAGGGTGTTTTCCGACCCTAATATACCTCCGAAAAACGCACGCCGCGGGCCGGAAAGATATCCAAACGCTCTAAAAAGTTGGAATTCAGTTCTTCAATACATTTTGAACATTATCAGATAAAAATAAGATTTTTACTAAACTTTTCCGTAAAGTTATGGATGTCCAAAAAATGGTCATGTAAAAAAGTGATTTTTTCATGCCCTGAGGGCAAATTATGAGTTATCGTATCCTTATTCTCAGGATCATGTGTACTCATGATGGCGATCATTTTGATGATTTGAACGGGTCTCTAGCTACTCTAGAAGCCGAGTTCCGAATTTCAGATCCTGTTTTTGCAGCTTTGCTGCAGCAAATGTGCGACCGAGCTGCACATTCAAAAATTTATTCTGGGTAGGCCTCAGTCATATCTCCAATCATAGAAAGTATGGCGAGCAGGAAAAAATCTATGTAAGAATAATGCTGTTTTGAAAAACTGCAGATTGATTGCGTCATAATTACGCAATAACTATGCGATGACGTCATACCATAATAGCATGATCATAATCTCCGATGGATTTGGTACATCATACCTGAGTGCCAGAATGATGCATTTCCTGGGCAAAAAGATACAACAAATTCAAAAAGTGTACGGTGACTTTCCGGCGCGACTGTACGTTGGGCACATAATGTCAATAATGAGGACAAGTATAATTGAACTCATGGTTTTCTTTTCCCCAAGAAATAAAGTTTTAAAGAAGCGACAAAGACTTTCCCTACAACCTAATACATGCATTGTTCTGACTCATTTTACCGCGCATATTGCGCCAGAGAGCGAGAAATGAGATGAATTTTCTTTGTTTGCGCAACATTGAACGTGAAACACATTTCATTTTTCACTCTATGAAGTAATATTCGCGACAGGAAAGCGTAAATGCGTCAGAAAAATGCATGTAACTTCTAGGAGCAGAACTTAAACCCCATAACCTGTATACGAAAAATGATCGGCAGAGCAAGGCGCATGTGCCTATATAATTTGTTGGGGTGGCTTCTGCCTTATATTCGAGAACGTAAATTTCGCACGTTTGTGTTATAGAAAAATATGCAAACTTAATATGCCTGTTTTCATAGTGAACTTATTCAACCTCTTCCAAAGTTTTAAGAAAATTCATAAATCCGCAACTGACTTATCGGCCGAAATATATAAGGTGCCTACATGCAGCGTGACTCAACCCGCCGAGATGACGCAAAATGATGTTGACCACTGTGTTCAGCACCATCGAAAACCGCTTGTTGTATCCGCGTCCCTTGTTGTGTCGTGGTAGACGGGAGAGGAGGGAATAAACGCAAGGTTTATCCACAATAAATATCAGGTTGATGCAAAAGTTTCAAAGTTTTTTTGACCCTGTGGAATATTGTTCGACTGTTAGAGATCGGGCTCATATTACAGCGACAATTTCCAAAAAATAAAAAAAAAATAAAAATTAATAAATGAAAATCCTTTTATCAATATCTGAATCTTGTACCTGAACAATACGAAGCCGTACTCCTTTCATTTTATTATTGAGTGATTTCTCGGAGCCAATGTAATGCATTCTCTTGCTCGCAGGTAACATATTGTTGAGATCGGATCAAAATTATGATTTGTAAACGATTTACAATGATACATTTGTGCATGTAAATACGTATTATGACTAGTTTTCATTCTGATGGAACATTCGTTTTACATTGGAAATATAGTTGAAACTTCGCATAAGTGAATCAAATCGATTGGGAGTAATAATGAGTAATTATCTGCTATTTACCGCATTTGACACAAACCCGAAAATTATCTAAAATTATGTGAAAAGGAAAACTTGCTTCTCATGGATACTCTGGTTTCCCTCTTCAAATGGTGCAAACTTTTGGTCGCCACTGGATTAGATTTGCTATTCCTAATTCAATTTTTAGCTCATTACATGGAGTGGTTCACAAACTATTGGGGTGTCCGGAAAGTTCGTATAATGCTTTGGAAAAAAGTCAGTTCGCGATCAAATGCAGTGATTGCGCAATCTGTTTGTCAACAATGTATTGCGCCACTCTGACGTTAGGTGGGATGTGGGCTGGATCAGTCTCGTAGTTTCTACACTTGTTGAAGTGGTGAAGTATAGCCGATATTTTGATACAGTTGTGTTGAATTACTGTCGGAAATCGCTCCATCGTAGATCGGATCTTCGATGGACAGATTCCATAATAGACATGTGCGAGGAGTGAATCATGTATAATAACCCAGCGAAGAGACAACAGTGTTTCGACACCGATGGGAAGCACAACCCCGTTCCCTTGAAGAAAATGAGGAAATTCACTGATTCTTTCTATCATTACTTGTTCCGATCTAATAAGACTGGAACCGACTTCCTACTGGAACCGCCATCAACGCCGACCTCTTCTCTGAACAACTGGAAGAAGTCGCGATCAGAGACCCTCCCAGACTCCTGAACCAGGGCAAAATTCTTCTTCTGATGGACAATGCTCGCCCACATCGAGCGAAGATGACCCAGAAGAAAATGGACGAGCTGAAGATCGAGAGGATTCCCCATCCACCGTATTTCCCGGATCTCTCCCCATGCGACTACCACTGCTTCCGCTCTCTCTCTGACTTCTGCAAAGGAAAGAAGTTCAAGAATCGAGATGAAGTTGTGAGGGCTTTCGTGAACTGGGCGGTCTCGAAGAAATCCGCATTCTGGAAGAGAGGAATCGAGACCCTGCCCAATCGCTGGAGGGAGGTAGTGAGAAAGAAGGGGGCATACATTGGTCACTGAGAATTGTAAAGCATTGAATAAAAAATAAAAACAAAAAATTATACGAACTTTCCGGACACCCCAATACGAAAAGAAAAAGCTGCCCAATACCATCCGGCGATAATGAAGCTGATGAGAATTTCTTTACATAGGAGCACGTGAAAAAATCCAAAAAGGCAAATTTGTTAATAAAGCACCTATATTTGTTACACGTGTATGAAGTAACAGAAGACCCAGTAGAAGGAATCATCCAAAGATCACCTTGTGATGTGTTTGAACGTCTCGAGTAGGCAAAGGTCGGGAAGGCCAGAGAAGAAGTCCTGAACAAATTAGATTTTAGACGAAGTAGCAGTGGAAATAATTAGAGTGCTCGGGGAAATGTCTCCTCATTTGACCTACTCTGGTATGAAATGGCTAGTAGAATACTAGTTCGCTGGCTTCTGGACTGCCAACTCTCCTCATTCTCACACTCTCTCGTCACTTTCTAGTAGATTTCCACTAGATTTCTACTAGTGCGCCGGGACGATTTGCATACAAAACATAAGTTCCAAATTATACCATCACCTTCTCAGGCATAGGGACGGAACATGATTGGAGTTCCAGTGTATTTTAGATCTCCGGAAAATGTTTTTCTCTACTGTTGAATATTTAGCATATCCTCTCCTTATTTTCTCTGCTAACATTCTCCTTCAACACCGAATGATATCATTATCTAACAACGTCAATTTTGTAAAGTTTTACAAAGACAAATTGTTGTTGTAGGTAATTAAGATTTAAAGTTTACCCAACAAGGACGAAATTGACCCATTACTTTTTGGCCTCCATCGAATAGCCGATGGTTGAATTATTATAGAATGAGTGTACAAAAATGTTAAAAATCAATAATAGGCTCAAGGGAAAGCCGGAAATGATCAGCGTAATCTCGCGCTCTCTCACTTGTGCATACTCTCTCGTACACGCGACGGGATCAGGGTGAGATCAGGGTTTCGTCCTTGTTGGGTAACTTTAAATGGTAGGTCTATTACGGTGATTTAAGTGGGGCATAGCGTGTGTTAGACATAAAATATACTGACCGTCTCCTTCTTCTCCCTATTATCTTCATTATCTTCCTTCTCTTTCTCTTTCTTCTTCACTTGAATCAGCAACTCATACATTCCCTTGTTGCGCAAGAAAGCATGAAAACTTAAATTTATGGCATTAATTATTCATTTAGTAAATTCATACTGGATGAGGGTCGATACTATCTCATTTAGCCAGTAAGGAAAATTTTTATATTATCCCGATTTCTCAAATATGTTTCATCAATTTCTTTCAAGAAACTAATTTCTCGTAGACAAATGTTTGAGAATGACCTTTGTGAAAGAGTACCAATCAGAATTGATCAATCGGTTTCGGTTGTTGTTGCCTACGGTAGAGGTGGGTCCGGTAGTAAGATTTAATGTAGTCCCTAGAGTGTGGGCTAGAGTGTGAGAAATGAGATGAACTTCCTTTGTTTGCGCGATATTGCAAGTGATACTCATTCCATTTTTCACTCTGCGGCGAAATCGGAGCGGGAGAACAGTCTAAATTATTTAGAAAAATGCATGTAACTTAAGGGAGCAGAACTCTAACACTATACTCTGTATACGAAAAATGTGTATTCTGTTTTTGCAAGCAAAGACAAGAGTTAAGTAAATTTTGGCCAAATATGAATTCAATGAAAAGAGTGAGATATGTACCAAAATTGTTCATAATTAAAGGCTTTTGCGATCAATGATTGTTGAACTTCATGATATAGATCGTATAAATGTGGTACCCTCTTCGTTTGGAATGCTGCTGGGAAGAATCAAGCCGCATTTTGAATGAAAACTAGCCAAAATATAATCAAAAACTTTTTCAGAATTATAACTCTTGAACAGCGGGGACAAAATTGGTTGTCATGCACATTAGTTTAATATTGCTAAAATTTGGGGATAAATTATCCTATACACTTGGGTTTCATAAAAAATATTAATTTGTCAATATATACTTTTGGGACATCCTTTAATTGTTTACCTCTATTCCTATTTTTAAATTATGGGATTAAAAGTATGCGAAAAATCGCAAAATTTATATTTTTTGTTCTGCAAAAAAATCACAGTTTTTCACGTAACACAAAACTAAGACTCAGCCCACTACATCACCACAAAGTTAATTACGATTTTCTTAGTTTTCTTTCTCCTTACATTCTCGACTAATATTTTCGTATTATCTGCATCGAATGATATTATTATGCAACAAAAACAATTTTTAAAGTTTCGAGTCAAAATACAAAGAAAACTGACCGCTTCCTTCTTATCCCTCTTATCTTCCTCCTCCTTCTCCTTGTTCTTCACTTGAATCAGCAACTCGTACATTCCCTTTTTGCGCAAGAATTCGTGAAAACTAGAATTACAATATATTTTTAAATATTCATTTATTAAATTAATCCTAGATGAGCATCGACACTATACGACCGACGAATACCTGTCGATGACCGATCGATTTTCTGATCGAACTCGCCCACTCATTATAGCTCATTAACCTCTGTCGGATGGTGGAAATCAATTTGAAAAATAGTTAGCCAAACATGTTATCGTTTTCCTTTGATAAGTGCTATGTACGACCCTAATTATATAACCTGACCCGCCGTACTGTTAAACTATTCCACAAGTATTATGGTGTATAGCATTGTATGCCACTACCGTACACCCCTATTCGTTTGAGCCGACTCTAATCACAGACTGTTTTGCTCTCCCGCGTGTGTGTTGCGGCTAGTATTTTGTTCTCTTCTTTTCGTTGATAAAGCTACATAACTTCTCTCCGCTTCCTCGAGTACCGTTGTTGCCTACGGTAGAGGTGGGTCCGGTAGTAAGATTTAATGTAGTCCCTAGAGTGTGGGCTAGAGTGTGAGAAATGAGATGAACTTCCTTTGTTTGCGCGATATTGCAAGTGATACTCATTCCATTTTTCACTCTGCGGCGAAATCGGAGCGGGAGAACAGTCTAAATTATTTAGAAAAATGCATGTAACTTAAGGGAGCAGAACTCTAACACTATACTCTGTATACAAAAAATGTTCACCAAAGAAAGGCGCATTTGCCTATGTAATTTGTTTCTTTGATTTTTTCCTTACATTTGAGAACTGATTTTGCATATGTTTATGGTTTTTCAAAATATACAAATTCGATATTGATGGATTCATAGTCAAATGATTGAACCTCTATGAAATTTTGAAGACGATTCATTAATCGGTTCGCGTGCTATGTGCAGAAATATATATGTAGCCTACATGCATCCTGGCTCAACCGGTCGAAATGACGCAAAATGAAGTTGACCATCGTGATCAGCACCCTCGAGAACACCTTTTCGCAAGTTTTCGTAAAAACACTGTGCCAGACCCGACTGGATATTGTTTGATTATTAGAGAATCGGGTTCTTATAATGTCGAAAAAGATTAGTTCACGATACTAACTCTTCTCTTTTCTTGTTGATCGATCCTCCTCCGACGCTCAACGACTCGACCATCTGATCCATGTCCGTGCAGACTACTGTAATACTTACGGTAGCCGAGCAAGATAAAATCGCTTGAAGATTACGGTAGTCGCATATATGTATTGATAAATATAGATATTGATCGCCAAGGAAAACTATAGCGTAAACAGTACCAACGAAATTATATAAAGACTAACTGCGGCTAGCTAAAGTATACGAGGAACGTTATGCAAATGGGATGATACTTACAGTAAAGCATCTTAGGTCTCCGCATGCGCGCGCTTTTGCTCGTCAGCAATGCCAGTGGGTATGCCTCTTGATGCTATTCATTAGTGATGGCAAATCGACGCGTGCTCTCCTCGTATCACACGCTCTCTCGCTCTGCCTAACCACTGCATGCCGGCTTGGCAACTCTACTAGATATTAGCGTTGTATATTCGATCATGAATTGCGATATCGTTCTCGCATATTGAAGAGGATGATGTGCGATATAACAATTCAATGGCGATTATCAAACATTACTAGACATGTTACGGGTGTGCTTCGGAAACAGCTAAATAGACCGCAATGATTAATTAAAGGGCACGCAATACCCGACGTGAATATTGTCGAATGCATGACGATCAATTCGAAAAACTGAAATGGATATGAAAGATTCAGAAGAGTTAGCGGATTTCTGCGAACAAGCTCGTTGTGATATGAGCCCCCGGATAACTAAAAACACTGGCACACCCCGTCAAGAGGGGGAAATATCTCATTTGCGTGGCAGGTCAATTTTCTCTCGATTTCGATCTCTCACTGTAATCAATTATCATATTTTTAATAGGTTTATGGAAAATCTCGTAGAGGGCCCTATCCTCTCTCAATCTCACCACCTCGAGATTTCTCACAAAGAAACGGAAATAACTGCACGCGAGATTCTTCTCGTAAGCATCAGCCTTGAGGCGACGCTCGAGACGCAGTTGCTCGAGAGTGAAATCGGGGCGGACGTAGGCTCGAGACGAGCCAGTGAGGTGGCCACACAACTCTAATTGCCTCTGACAGGAACAGATTGCGCAACGAGGAAGACTCAAACTGAATCCTAATAACCCTAGTGCGAGTCGCACCATCCCTTTTAGTTTCGGGATGGCGATGGAAGCGAACGTTTGGAAGGGCGTCAGTAAGCAAGGGGTTATGAATGGCATTGAATATCTTGAGGAGGACGGCCTTGTCAGCCCTTACCGTATCCTCCTCATTCTTACCTTCATCGACGTTGACGAGAACTGCGCGAGTCGACTTATCCTCGATGGTCACCTTGTCAGAGAGAACACTCGTGAGAGCGGCCTTGAGATCGGCAGGAGAGGAATGGGAGACGGAGGGAGAGGGGAAAGGGGACTTCGTAGGAAAGGGGACTTCGTACGATGATGACAGTAGAGTTGGTCTCGAAGTAGGGTTGGTGAAATCGGGCCAGCCCGGTATTCGAGTACTCGACTCGGAAAACCCTCATTTTAGCCCGAGTTGGCTCGAAACCCGATCGGGTGGCCCGACCTCGAGAGTGGAGAGTCGAGCGGCCCGATTAGCCCGACTTGGCCCGACTGGCCCGACTCGGCCCGACTCGGCCCGACTGGAGCCGAGTCGAACTCAAAGGGGCATTTCCGTGTCCTACTTACCATTATCGTTAGCAGCTAAAGGAACAACTAGCCTGTTGGTGAAGTGGTTGTGTTTTGCACCTTGTTGCCAAAAGACCCCGGTTCAACTCCGCATTCAACTTTTCGTTTTTGCTCTATTTGTAGGTTATATAGTTATGAAAGAAATGAGCAAAATGATAAACAATTTGAGCAAACACGTAAACGAATCGAGCGGAATTGAACAAGCTACTTTTTTCCTGAGGGTACAAAATTCAACCACTTGACTAACCGCCTGCTCCCTAGTACAACCTCAAATTACATTGATGAGAACGACGCGGAATTGTCCTTTGCTTGAGCTCGAAAGGTTGGGCCGACTCGGGCCGAATCGGGCCGAGTCGGGCCGAGTCGGGCCAGTCGAGCCGCTCGACTCTTCACTCTCGAACTCGGGCCGCCCGATCAGGTTAGCACCATTTTCGAACGGCCCGAGTGTTCAGGCTCGAGTCGAGTTTGAGAGTCGGGTGCTCGACTGGCCCGACTCGGTTTGACCAACCCTATCTCGAAGTGAATTAAAATAAGACTTACCTTCTTATCTCCTGTACAACAACCCGCAATCCAATCATTTTCGATAACGATTTCGCTGAATCAGCCACCTATCTCGGAGGGAAGATCAGTCTCCCACTTGATCACTCTGCCGAAATCGAGCACAGGATTCGACTAGGGTGGTTCGCCTGGAGCAAGCTCTCTCATCTGATTTCATCCCGCCTTCTACCCATGAAGATCAAGAGAAGAGTCTTCGATTGCTGCGTAACAGCTATAGTACTCTACGGAGGTGAAGTTTGGGTGCCGAGGGCGAGTGAGAAAGAGCGGATGAGTAAGAGAAGGATGGAAAGGAAGATGCAGTGTGTGAAAGGGGGGGGGAGGCTCATTTGCGTGGCAGATCTAATCCCTTTCATTCCTGGATTAAAGAAGGGGTAACAGGAATGAATGCTAGGGAGTCCCACCACGACGATATTGCGCTCGCAATGGGAAACTGTATCAAATTTACTCCCCAAAAAGAGGGAAGAATTATGTAGCGCGAGTGAAACATAAACGAAATACTGCGCTGTCAATCAACTTTGCGCATACGTGAGGAGCCTCAGAGCCGTCTGTGAAACTTCGGATAAAGTGATTCATGATCGGACTGCTCGCTAATAATACCCACAACAGTGGCTCGCTAAACTGATTTTTCTTGTTACTCCTTCTTTCACGGACAATGGAGTGGTCGGAATTGGGGTTTTCTGCCAATTCGTCGAAGTCACGCTTTTATGAAATCGAAAAACATCAAACTGTGGGGAAAGGGTTTACAAAGGCCTCTGCACAAACGTCGTATCGATATATTTATTCCTCACTGAGGAGAGCTCTGAAGTGATGTTTTTCACAGTTTTTGGACCCGCCGCAAGTGAGTTGTAGGATAAACCAAAAACCATTCGGGATACACGCTGTGAGATGTTGGGAGGCACGATGAAAGATCGCTGGAGGAATGAACGTGTGCGCTGCGAGATTGGAATGAGGAGGGGTTGAAACGGAAAGCGCGCTGGGCCCTCAAGGTCAGAAGAATGGGAGTGGACCACTGGAGTCGTGCCTCTACTGTGTGGACGCCCTAGAACAGAAATCGCCCCCCCCCCCCCCCGGGAAGCCCCATGTTCGATGGAGAGATGATTTGACCCGAGCTATTGGCAAACACTGGTGGAATGCAACTTATGAAGAATACCGCCCCATCCTCATCTGAGCATTTATTGTCAACAACAAGCATTATGTTCATGAAATAGCATGTAAAAAGCCCTTTTATCGAAGTATATCAATCCCTTTATTACCCTAGTTTTAAAAAATCGTAACGCTTCACGAACAAGTGTTTCATCCTTGCGCAGGGCCATGCTAATCTTTTCTGTATTGTTCCAATTTTAGTATATGTTCATTCCAAATCACTGGTCACAGCAATATATCTAAAAAGAAATGGTTGTCTCCCTCCAGTCAATTTTCAGTCGCAATTTAGTCAAGTGAACTACGAGTTTCAACAAGTGTTCATTAAAATTAAAGAAAATCACCGTACTGTGAAATGCACATCGGTTGCAAACAATATTATTATTACTAACACCTTCAGAGTTCAGTCTGTAGGACAAATAAGAAAAAATCAGTATAAGTCATTCACTTACTTATTCAGTTGCTGAGTTGAGCAGCAGTAATTAACAATACCAATTAAACTAGACATTTATCAAAAACAACATTTAAAAAGTTCATCCTCTCAAGTTTTCTTCGAGTGAGAAGTGAGTATCAACATCTGTTTTTAAAAGATGGCGAAAGATACCCCACGACAAGTCAGAAAGATCCTTCATGATAACCATTGGTGTTTGTGTACTAACAGTTTTTCACATATTAGCAGGTGGTCATTACTAGAGATCGCATCGCCATCTATATTTTCCACTACAATTACGAAACCTGCGACACATTTATTGGTATTAAAAACATATTCTCAATTCGCAATGTCCCTCTCTTTCATGTCCCTGCAAAATCATTATTTCCTCTCTTCCTTTTCAATGAAGCGAGGATCGACTGCTTCAGCGTCTGGACCTCTACCGTCTGTGTATTCCGCGACAATTTTTTTATGGAAAATTTACCTGGCCTGTATCAAAAATAACAGGTACTCGATGAAAATTATATAAGCCGTGCGCAACAAAACCGTCTCGACTTCCGTCATTTTAATTTTTTTTTCACTAACAATGCTAGATCATTGTCAGCTAACATAGATAATCAGGAGAAATTGAAGAAGCTATATAATTGCTAATTGCTCAATAATTGCTATAATAATTGCTCAATAATTGCTAAATGGACACGAGAAATCGTACGACGAGATGAAAGAGATTCTGCCAACGGCCGAGTACCTAGAGAGATTGGGATGATCGAGTGATATAAATAAGCAAGGAAATGGATTTCGCTCTGGTCACAATAGTTTCAATGGAGGGAATGGAGATGGTTTCCATGGATCGAAGGATGGCATCGAGGATTTTGAAATAAGTCATAGCTGTCTATCTATGATATCGAGCAAGGCGCATCGAGTGGAGACAATGTAGATCATACAGCTCATCAAAATTAATGGAGCTGCGAACGAACAACATGTCGCGCAGAATGATACGCAGCAGCCAAGAAGGGCCCTTCTCGGACCCTTCTCACTTGCAACACTCGCTCACTTTCCTAGGACCTTCATTTAGTAGTTCGTCTGCAAGAGAATCAATTCATCACTATCATCGAAACGATGGAGGTCTTGGTCAATTGAACTTATTGTCACCCTCTCCTTGAGTATTGGATCCTTGAGCCATCCATCTCTTGGAACACAAATGCAAAACTCACGTGGATTCGTTTCCGAACTCCGTACACAATATTCCTTTCGTCGGGGAAAAGTGAGAAATCGAAATGTAATTAAATTTTACCTGGCAAGATGCCAGATTTTCTCGACGGGAAAATCAGGGGAAAATAAGCATCCATATTTGAAACGGTTCTGAAACCTATCGCAATTCTCAAATTCGATAAAATAGTTAGTCTGAAACACAAGTTATTAAGCTCGGGTGCTCAAAATAGTTTGTAAAATTGCGATATGTTTCAGATGCACATCAAGTTTCGACTTTGTAATTTGATTTCGAAAAGATCTCCCCGCTTTCGATCGTTATGGTATGCTGTGCGTAGTCAGCATGACCCTCACCACCTCAATATTGATACAGCATCTTCCTTTTTCTTCCGATCTTCTAATATAAAAAATCAACACAACAATGTCGAAGAATCCCCATCCAACACGCTCGTCCGAGCCCCTATCACACCTGTTGTTTTAGTTCCTTAGTCTTCGAAACCCATTCTGCCCCCTTCTAGTCAAGGTAGTTACAGAGGGCAATTCGGTACGAGATAATGTTATCGGTGGATAAACATAAGTATTGTATTATCATGACTGGCTCTACAATGAAATTATTTATCTCGAAACAACAGTTTGATAAGGTTGAGACAAAATTTTGACAATTCATAGGTACATTATGTTTCACAGGCTACTATGCTAATCTCGAAAATATATATTGAATCGGATGAGCGGAGCATACATAACTCTATCGCCTGCTGGGTATTCTCTCACGTATAAATCGGCACCCATTCCATCGCTCCTTCTCGCTATGTTTGCGATGTTTTTTCCAATTCGTTTTTCCAAAACGGAATTTCCAATTCGTTCTTGAATGGACGGCGAAACCTGCAGAATATTCTATTTTTATTGATTTTCCAAACATCAAAAGTCATATTTTTCAATTGGGGGCCGATTTTCTCGGACCATGTTTAATAGGTTATGGAATAGCAAAATAAAATTAAATATGATTCACTATGTATTCTGTTTGCCGAATCTGTTGCTTGATCATAGTAGAAGTCAATGGCTGATCGATAGAGAATCGCCATTCTCCAGTTCCAAGAATCGCCTGGTCTGGGAGAAGGCATTTCTTAGAGTCGATAATCATCTGCAATAAATACAGCTCCATTGTATTATTCAGTTATTAAGATAAAATTCGGTGTTTGCAATTCTGTATATGTTAGAGTTCGAGAGATGATTCCACGGTCTCTTAATTCAACAGACTCTCACCAGTGAGAGAGAGAGCGAGAAATGAAACGACGAACGCCCCAATTACGGATTCTATTGCAAATACTTTTCTCGCACCGTATTGACGTGAGATAGACAGATGCGCATATTGATTTGTAAAATATAGATGATCACCATAGGTTACCATAATGAGTTTCCCAATCCAGTTCACATCAAGAACCATCGCAAGAGCGTAGAGATCATCAAACTGGATTAGACGGGATAGAATCGATTCACTGGGCCGGAAATGAAGATCCTTAAATATATTTGCATTCAAATATTAGGACATCGACAGAATAAGATTGAACATGAATTACTTCTTACAAATTTTTTTAGCAAATGGTCCTTTCCGAAGAATCAATTACGAAGACAAAATTAGTCAAGTTAGCACTAGGTCGGATGAGAACCGTCGGATGAGAACCGCATAAAGTACCCCTCTCTAGCACGTTCACAGTAGGTTCGAAAAGTGTCAAAAATGTGTCTGTGAAAGTTCTACAGAAGGTTCCATTTTTTGGTACTCATCCGGAGGGTTCTCATCCGACGGTTCTCATCCGGCGTAGTGTCGTCAAGTTATGCAAAATAAGAGGCAAATCGCTCACTGGGCATTCGGAGACTCGATTGAAGATTAGTTGTCTGTTATTCACTTCTCCCATCTCATTGAGAACAGCTTCATTAAGCAGATAAGCAGAATGCCTCGATAAAGTGATGTTTACACATTTCACTCCTTTAATGAGTTGAGAGAAACTGAAAAGGCGAGGTTGTGGCACTTCTTTGAAATTTGTATACCCGCCCCTTCCTCCCCAGCCCCACTCATTTCTTGGTATCTTTCCTTGATTTTCCGTCGCACAACCCCTCTACTATTTGGATGGAATAGGGAGGGTGGTGGGAAGGAGTGGGAAGAAAGTAAAATGTCCGATCCGATCTTAACACAATCAATCGGATCGTTCAGATCCGATCTTAACAAAATGTTGCCTGTGAGCAATACACGAGAATGAAAAAAATCAAGAGAATGAAAAAGAGCAAGAAAACAAGGCTTGGCTATGAGAATTATGCATGGCTCACCTTTTCTGCACATTCTTGTTACTCCGATCGCATGACATACGATTACAAATAATTGAAGTCGTAAAGTGGCCACTGAGCACTGCTGCGAGTTTCGTTGCAAAATACTCATCGAATGGGATCTGTTAAATTTTCAATATTTTTTCTTTTAGATTTTGTCAAACTGTGGTGAAATAAATAACAATTTAACAAATACCCTTTTTATGATGACGGAGTCAATTTGAATGTAGCTGAAGCACAGTATTTCATCAAGAGCGGAGAAGAATTGATCAATTGGAACCGCTCGATTGTGATGAGAGTTTGCTTCCTAAAAATATTTGTTCTGACATTTTATATCGGTTGCAACATATTTATTTATATTTATGATATTGTAAATGCATATAAAGTTACCCAACAAGGACGAAATTGAAGCCCTATTTTTATCCTCCAATGAAAAGCTGTTTAAGTTGAGAAAGAGAATATTGTACACAAAATACGAAAAAAAATCAATATTAGCCCATTGGGAAGGTCGAAAAGGATCAGGTTGAAGTTGGCTGTTCCCATCTCTCATTGTTTAGCACACTTTCTCATACACGCAACGCGCGCACAATGCTTCGCGCCTTGGGATCAGGGTTTAGTCCTTGTTGGTTAGCTTCAAATTAAAAAAAAATTTATTCGAAAAGTGAGAAACATACCACCAGAGAGACAACATCAGTTAATCCTCTTCTTTCTTTGATTTCTCCGTCATAATCTTTGTAATTTTCATAAGAATAATAAGTCCGCTCAGAGTAAGGTAAGGGGATTTTTCTGGGTAGGGAAATCTCGAATCCATATCCCTTTTGAGTCTAAATAGTCTAATTATATTCTGAAGCTATTTACATGCGATAAGTCCATGCGCATTCATGTTAGAGTTCTGTAAACGGACCTTCGTCTCTCCATTTCATAAACTCTCTAGCCCGTCGAGTTGTGTGAGTATATGTAAAATGAAGAGACGAAGCCACTGTTATCAATCTCCAATTCAAGTACCTGAATAATAAGTAGCCGTCCTCCTTTCATTTTATTATTATTGAGTGATTTCTCGGTGCCAATGTAATGCATTCTCTTGCTCACGGGCAACATTTTGTTAAGGTCGGATCTGAATTATGACATTTTAATGATAATTATCGAGTAGTATACCGTGATGCCGGTAAATATTTAGAATAGCTTTATTTTTTATGTTACTGTGGTTCTACATAATAAATTGAGTCCACATTTCGCCAAAGCGAAGCAAAAACCTTGGTATACTATCCATGGAAATGCACTCATTCAAACCTCAGTACTTTTGATATACGGAAAAACAACAATGTTATTATGAAGACCTACTGAAAATGCTATCTTCGATTACACCATCACTACACAAACATATGGAAAAATAGCATCCAACTATTGCTTTCTAAGCTGCAGTATATTAGAGTTACCTTGTGATATGCTTGAATATCTCGAGTAGACAAAGGTCGGGAAGACCAGAGAAGAAATCCTGAACAACTTGATTTGATACTAAGTTGCAGTATAAACTATCGGGGTGGTCGGGTAATTATCGTGTCCAAAATGAAAAAAAACAATCCAATTTCATAGGAGAATGGTGTATTCTGTTTTTGCAAGCAAAGACAAGAGTTAAGTAAATTTTGGCCAAATATGAATTCAATGAAAAGAGTGAGATATGTACCAAAATTGTTCATAATTCAAGGCTTTTGCGATCAATGATTGTTGAACTTCATAACATAGATCGGATAACTGTGGTACCCTCTTCGTTTGGAATGCTGCTGGGAAGAATCAAGCCGCATTTTGAATGAAAACTAGCCAAAATATAATCAAAAACTTTTTCAGAATTATAACTCTTGAACAGCGGGGACAAAATTGGTTGTCATGCACATTAGTTTAATATTGCTACAATTTGGGGATAAATTATCCTATGCACTTGGGTTTCATAAAAAATATTAATTTGTCAATATATACTTTTGGGACATCCTTTAATTGTTTACCTCTATTCCTATTTTTAAATTATGGGATTAAAAGTATGCGAAAAATCGCAAAATTTATATTTTTTGTTCTGCAAAAAAATCACAGTTTTTCACGTAACACAAAACTAAGACTCAGCCCACTACATCACCACAAAGTTAATTACGATTTTCTTAGTTTTCTTTCTTCTTACATTCTCGACTAATATTTTCGTATTATCTGCATCGAATGATATTATTATGCAACAAAAACAATTTTTAAAGTTTCGAGTCGAAATACAAAGAAAACTGACCGCTTCCTTCTTCTCCCTCTTATCTTCCTCCTCCTTCTCCTTGTTCTTCACTTGAATCAGCAACTCATACATTCCCTTTTTGCGCAAGAATTCGTGAAAACTAGAATTAAAATATATTTTTAAATATTCATTTATTAAATTAATCCTAGATGAGCATCGACACTATACGACCGACGAATACCTGTCGATGACCGATCGATTTTCTGATCGAACTCGCCCACTCATTATAGCTCATTAACCTCTGTCGGATGGTGGAAATCAATTTGAAAAATAGTTAGCCAAACATGTTATCGTTTTCCTTTGATAAGTGCTATGTACGACCCTAATTATATAACCTGACCCGCCGTACTGTTAAACTATTCCACAAGTATTATGGTGTATAGCATTGTATGCCACTACCGTACACCCCTATTCGTTTGAGCCGACTCTAATCACAGACTGTTTTGCTCTCCCGCGTGTGTGTTGCGGCTAGTATTTTGTTCTCTTCTTTTCGTTGATAAAGCTACATAACTTCTCTCCGCTTCCTCGAGTACCGTTGTTGCCTACGGTAGAGGTGGGTCCGGTAGTAAGATTTAATGTAGTCCCTAGAGTGTGGGCTAGAGTGTGAGAAATGAGATGAACTTCCTTTGTTTGCGCGATATTGCAAGTGATACTCATTCCATTTTTCACTCTGCGGCGAAATCGGAGCGGGAGAACAGTCTAAATTATTTAGAAAAATGCATGTAACTTAAGGGAGCAGAACTCTAACACTATACTCTGTATACAAAAAATGTTCACCAAAGAAAGGCGCATTTGCCTATGTAATTTGTTTCTTTGATTTTTTCCTTACATTTGAGAACTGATTTTGCATATGTTTATGGTTTTTCAAAATATACAAATTCGATATTGATGGATTCATAGTCAAATGATTGAACCTCTATGAAATTTTGAAGACGATTCATTAATCGGTTCGCGTGCTATGTGCAGAAATATATATGTAGCCTACATGCATCCTGGCTCAACCGGTCGAAATGACGCAAAATGAAGTTGACCATCGTGATCAGCACCCTCGAGAACACCTTTTCGCAAGTTTTCGTAAAAACACTGTGCCAGACCCGACTGGATATTGTTTGATTATTAGAGAATCGGGTTCTTATAATGTCGAAAAAGATTAGTTCACGATACTAACTCTTCTCTTTTCTTGTTGATCGATCCTCCTCCGACGCTCAACGACTCGACCATCTGATCCATGTCCGTGCAGACTACTGTAATACTTACGGTAGCCGAGCAAGATAAAATCGCTTGAAGATTACGGTAGTCGCATATATGTATTGATAAATATAGATATTGATCGCCAAGGAAAACTATAGCGTAAACAGTACCAACGAAATTATATAAAGACTAACTGCGGCTAGCTAAAGTATACGAGGAACGTTATGCAAATGGGATGATACTTACAGTAAAGCATCTTAGGTCTCCGCATGCGCGCGCTTTTGCTCGTCAGCAATGCCAGTGGGTATGCCTCTTGATGCTATTCATTAGTGATGGCAAATCGACGCGTGCTCTCCTCGTATCACACGCTCTCTCGCTCTGCCTAACCACTGCATGCCGGCTTGGCAACTCTACTAGATATTAGCGTTGTATATTCGATCATGAATTGCGATATCGTTCTCGCATATTGAAGAGGATGATGTGCGATATAACAATTCAATGGCGATTATCAAACATTACTAGACATGTTACGGGTGTGCTTCGGAAACAGCTAAATAGACCGCAATGATTAATTAAAGGGCACGCAATACCCGACGTGAATATTGTCGAATGCATGACGATCAATTCGAAAAACTGAAATGGATATGAAAGATTCAGAAGAGTTAGCGGATTTCTGCGAACAAGCTCGTTGTGATATGAGCCCCCGGATAACTAAAAACACTGGCACACCCCGTCAAGAGGGGGAAATATCTCATTTGCGTGGCAGGTCAATTTTCTCTCGATTTCGATCTCTCACTGTAATCAATTATCATATTTTTAATAGGTTTATGGAAAATCTCGTAGAGGGCCCTATCCTCTCTCAATCTCACCACCTCGAGATTTCTCACAAAGAAACGGAAATAACTGCACGCGAGATTCTTCTCGTAAGCATCAGCCTTGAGGCGACGCTCGAGACGCAGTTGCTCGAGAGTGAAATCGGGGCGGACGTAGGCTCGAGACGAGCCAGTGAGGTGGCCACACAACTCTAATTGCCTCTGACAGGAACAGATTGCGCAACGAGGAAGACTCAAACTGAATCCTAATAACCCTAGTGCGAGTCGCACCATCCCTTTTAGTTTCGGGATGGCGATGGAAGCGAACGTTTGGAAGGGCGTCAGTAAGCAAGGGGTTATGAATGGCATTGAATATCTTGAGGAGGACGGCCTTGTCAGCCCTTACCGTATCCTCCTCATTCTTACCTTCATCGACGTTGACGAGAACTGCGCGAGTCGACTTATCCTCGATGGTCACCTTGTCAGAGAGAACACTCGTGAGAGCGGCCTTGAGATCGGCAGGAGAGGAATGGGAGACGGAGGGAGAGGGGAAAGGGGACTTCGTAGGAAAGGGGACTTCGTACGATGATGACAGTAGAGTTGGTCTCGAAGTAGGGTTGGTGAAATCGGGCCAGCCCGGTATTCGAGTACTCGACTCGGAAAACCCTCATTTTAGCCCGAGTTGGCTCGAAACCCGATCGGGTGGCCCGACCTCGAGAGTGGAGAGTCGAGCGGCCCGATTAGCCCGACTTGGCCCGACTGGCCCGACTCGGCCCGACTCGGCCCGACTGGAGCCGAGTCGAACTCAAAGGGGCATTTCCGTGTCCTACTTACCATTATCGTTAGCAGCTAAAGGAACAACTAGCCTGTTGGTGAAGTGGTTGTGTTTTGCACCTTGTTGCCAAAAGACCCCGGTTCAACTCCGCATTCAACTTTTCGTTTTTGCTCTATTTGTAGGTTATATAGTTATGAAAGAAATGAGCAAAATGATAAACAATTTGAGCAAACACGTAAACGAATCGAGCGGAATTGAACAAGCTACTTTTTTCCTGAGGGTACAAAATTCAACCACTTGACTAACCGCCTGCTCCCTAGTACAACCTCAAATTACATTGATGAGAACGACGCGGAATTGTCCTTTGCTTGAGCTCGAAAGGTTGGGCCGACTCGGGCCGAATCGGGCCGAGTCGGGCCGAGTCGGGCCAGTCGAGCCGCTCGACTCTTCACTCTCGAACTCGGGCCGCCCGATCAGGTTAGCACCATTTTCGAACGGCCCGAGTGTTCAGGCTCGAGTCGAGTTTGAGAGTCGGGTGCTCGACTGGCCCGACTCGGTTTGACCAACCCTATCTCGAAGTGAATTAAAATAAGACTTACCTTCTTATCTCCTGTACAACAACCCGCAATCCAATCATTTTCGATAACGATTTCGCTGAATCAGCCACCTATCTCGGAGGGAAGATCAGTCTCCCACTTGATCACTCTGCCGAAATCGAGCACAGGATTCGACTAGGGTGGTTCGCCTGGAGCAAGCTCTCTCATCTGATTTCATCCCGCCTTCTACCCATGAAGATCAAGAGAAGAGTCTTCGATTGCTGCGTAACAGCTATAGTACTCTACGGAGGTGAAGTTTGGGTGCCGAGGGCGAGTGAGAAAGAGCGGATGAGTAAGAGAAGGATGGAAAGGAAGATGCAGTGTGTGAAAGGGGGGGGGAGGCTCATTTGCGTGGCAGATCTAATCCCTTTCATTCCTGGATTAAAGAAGGGGTAACAGGAATGAATGCTAGGGAGTCCCACCACGACGATATTGCGCTCGCAATGGGAAACTGTATCAAATTTACTCCCCAAAAAGAGGGAAGAATTATGTAGCGCGAGTGAAACATAAACGAAATACTGCGCTGTCAATCAACTTTGCGCATACGTGAGGAGCCTCAGAGCCGTCTGTGAAACTTCGGATAAAGTGATTCATGATCGGACTGCTCGCTAATAATACCCACAACAGTGGCTCGCTAAACTGATTTTTCTTGTTACTCCTTCTTTCACGGACAATGGAGTGGTCGGAATTGGGGTTTTCTGCCAATTCGTCGAAGTCACGCTTTTATGAAATCGAAAAACATCAAACTGTGGGGAAAGGGTTTACAAAGGCCTCTGCACAAACGTCGTATCGATATATTTATTCCTCACTGAGGAGAGCTCTGAAGTGATGTTTTTCACAGTTTTTGGACCCGCCGCAAGTGAGTTGTAGGATAAACCAAAAACCATTCGGGATACACGCTGTGAGATGTTGGGAGGCACGATGAAAGATCGCTGGAGGAATGAACGTGTGCGCTGCGAGATTGGAATGAGGAGGGGTTGAAACGGAAAGCGCGCTGGGCCCTCAAGGTCAGAAGAATGGGAGTGGACCACTGGAGTCGTGCCTCTACTGTGTGGACGCCCTAGAACAGAAATCGCCCCCCCCCCCCCCCCCGGGAAGCCCCATGTTCGATGGAGAGATGATTTGACCCGAGCTATTGGCAAACACTGGTGGAATGCAACTTATGAAGAATACCGCCCCATCCTCATCTGAGCATTTATTGTCAACAACAAGCATTATGTTCATGAAATAGCATGTAAAAAGCCCTTTTATCGAAGTATATCAATCCCTTTATTACCCTAGTTTTAAAAAATCGTAACGCTTCACGAACAAGTGTTTCATCCTTGCGCAGGGCCATGCTAATCTTTTCTGTATTGTTCCAATTTTAGTATATGTTCATTCCAAATCACTGGTCACAGCAATATATCTAAAAAGAAATGGTTGTCTCCCTCCAGTCAATTTTCAGTCGCAATTTAGTCAAGTGAACTACGAGTTTCAACAAGTGTTCATTAAAATTAAAGAAAATCACCGTACTGTGAAATGCACATCGGTTGCAAACAATATTATTATTACTAACACCTTCAGAGTTCAGTCTGTAGGACAAATAAGAAAAAATCAGTATAAGTCATTCACTTACTTATTCAGTTGCTGAGTTGAGCAGCAGTAATTAACAATACCAATTAAACTAGACATTTATCAAAAACAACATTTAAAAAGTTCATCCTCTCAAGTTTTCTTCGAGTGAGAAGTGAGTATCAACATCTGTTTTTAAAAGATGGCGAAAGATACCCCACGACAAGTCAGAAAGATCCTTCATGATAACCATTGGTGTTTGTGTACTAACAGTTTTTCACATATTAGCAGGTGGTCATTACTAGAGATCGCATCGCCATCTATATTTTCCACTACAATTACGAAACCTGCGACACATTTATTGGTATTAAAAACATATTCTCAATTCGCAATGTCCCTCTCTTTCATGTCCCTGCAAAATCATTATTTCCTCTCTTCCTTTTCAATGAAGCGAGGATCGACTGCTTCAGCGTCTGGACCTCTACCGTCTGTGTATTCCGCGACAATTTTTTTATGGAAAATTTACCTGGCCTGTATCAAAAATAACAGGTACTCGATGAAAATTATATAAGCCGTGCGCAACAAAACCGTCTCGACTTCCGTCATTTTAATTTTTTTTTCACTAACAATGCTAGATCATTGTCAGCTAACATAGATAATCAGGAGAAATTGAAGAAGCTATATAATTGCTAATTGCTCAATAATTGCTATAATAATTGCTCAATAATTGCTAAATGGACACGAGAAATCGTACGACGAGATGAAAGAGATTCTGCCAACGGCCGAGTACCTAGAGAGATTGGGATGATCGAGTGATATAAATAAGCAAGGAAATGGATTTCGCTCTGGTCACAATAGTTTCAATGGAGGGAATGGAGATGGTTTCCATGGATCGAAGGATGGCATCGAGGATTTTGAAATAAGTCATAGCTGTCTATCTATGATATCGAGCAAGGCGCATCGAGTGGAGACAATGTAGATCATACAGCTCATCAAAATTAATGGAGCTGCGAACGAACAACATGTCGCGCAGAATGATACGCAGCAGCCAAGAAGGGCCCTTCTCGGACCCTTCTCACTTGCAACACTCGCTCACTTTCCTAGGACCTTCATTTAGTAGTTCGTCTGCAAGAGAATCAATTCATCACTATCATCGAAACGATGGAGGTCTTGGTCAATTGAACTTATTGTCACCCTCTCCTTGAGTATTGGATCCTTGAGCCATCCATCTCTTGGAACACAAATGCAAAACTCACGTGGATTCGTTTCCGAACTCCGTACACAATATTCCTTTCGTCGGGGAAAAGTGAGAAATCGAAATGTAATTAAATTTTACCTGGCAAGATGCCAGATTTTCTCGACGGGAAAATCAGGGGAAAATAAGCATCCATATTTGAAACGGTTCTGAAACCTATCGCAATTCTCAAATTCGATAAAATAGTTAGTCTGAAACACAAGTTATTAAGCTCGGGTGCTCAAAATAGTTTGTAAAATTGCGATATGTTTCAGATGCACATCAAGTTTCGACTTTGTAATTTGATTTCGAAAAGATCTCCCCGCTTTCGATCGTTATGGTATGCTGTGCGTAGTCAGCATGACCCTCACCACCTCAATATTGATACAGCATCTTCCTTTTTCTTCCGATCTTCTAATATAAAAAATCAACACAACAATGTCGAAGAATCCCCATCCAACACGCTCGTCCGAGCCCCTATCACACCTGTTGTTTTAGTTCCTTAGTCTTCGAAACCCATTCTGCCCCCTTCTAGTCAAGGTAGTTACAGAGGGCAATTCGGTACGAGATAATGTTATCGGTGGATAAACATAAGTATTGTATTATCATGACTGGCTCTACAATGAAATTATTTATCTCGAAACAACAGTTTGATAAGGTTGAGACAGAATTTTGACAATTCATAGGTACATTATGTTTCACAGGCTACTATGCTAATCTCGAAAATATATATTGAATCGGATGAGCGGAGCATACATAACTCTATCGCCTGCTGGGTATTCTCTCACGTATAAATCGGCACCCATTCCATCGCTCCTTCTCGCTATGTTTGCGATGTTTTTTCCAATTCGTTTTTCCAAAACGGAATTTCCAATTCGTTCTTGAATGGACGGCGAAACCTGCAGAATATTCTATTTTTATTGATTTTCCAAACATCAAAAGTCATATTTTTCAATTGGGGGCCGATTTTCTCGGACCATGTTTAATAGGTTATGGAATAGCAAAATAAAATTAAATATGATTCACTATGTATTCTGTTTGCCGAATCTGTTGCTTGATCATAGTAGAAGTCAATGGCTGATCGATAGAGAATCGCCATTCTCCAGTTCCAAGAATCGCCTGGTCTGGGAGAAGGCATTTCTTAGAGTCGATAATCATCTGCAATAAATACAGCTCCATTGTATTATTCAGTTATTAAGATAAAATTCGGTGTTTGCAATTCTGTATATGTTAGAGTTCGAGAGATGATTCCACGGTCTCTTAATTCAACAGACTCTCACCAGTGAGAGAGAGAGCGAGAAATGAAACGACGAACGCCCCAATTACGGATTCTATTGCAAATACTTTTCTCGCACCGTATTGACGTGAGATAGACAGATGCGCATATTGATTTGTAAAATATAGATGATCACCATAGGTTACCATAATGAGTTTCCCAATCCAGTTCACATCAAGAACCATCGCAAGAGCGTAGAGATCATCAAACTGGATTAGACGGGATAGAATCGATTCACTGGGCCGGAAATGAAGATCCTTAAATATATTTGCATTCAAATATTAGGACATCGACAGAATAAGATTGAACATGAATTACTTCTTACAAATTTTTTTAGCAAATGGTCCTTTCCGAAGAATCAATTACGAAGACAAAATTAGTCAAGTTAGCACTAGGTCGGATGAGAACCGTCGGATGAGAACCGCATAAAGTACCCCTCTCTAGCACGTTCACAGTAGGTTCGAAAAGTGTCAAAAATGTGTCTGTGAAAGTTCTACAGAAGGTTCCATTTTTTGGTACTCATCCGGAGGGTTCTCATCCGACGGTTCTCATCCGGCGTAGTGTCGTCAAGTTATGCAAAATAAGAGGCAAATCGCTCACTGGGCATTCGGAGACTCGATTGAAGATTAGTTGTCTGTTATTCACTTCTCCCATCTCATTGAGAACAGCTTCATTAAGCAGATAAGCAGAATGCCTCGATAAAGTGATGTTTACACATTTCACTCCTTTAATGAGTTGAGAGAAACTGAAAAGGCGAGGTTGTGGCACTTCTTTGAAATTTGTATACCCGCCCCTTCCTCCCCAGCCCCACTCATTTCTTGGTATCTTTCCTTGATTTTCCGTCGCACAACCCCTCTACTATTTGGATGGAATAGGGAGGGTGGTGGGAAGGAGTGGGAAGAAAGTAAAATGTCCGATCCGATCTTAACACAATCAATCGGATCGTTCAGATCCGATCTTAACAAAATGTTGCCTGTGAGCAAGACACGAGAATGAAAAAAATCAAAAAAATCACACGAGAATGAAAAAAGTCTCATCAAACCTCTCCTCACCTCATCAAGTTCACTTACGGTGGTTCCTGCAACAGGTACCGTACCCTCCCTTCACTAAGGGAGTAGTTCAGCCCTCGTGGCACCGTACCCCTCCTCACATCGCGGTGGTTCCTGCAACAGGCCAGCACAGCATTAAAGGAGGAGTAAACTCAAAATTCGATTTTTGAAGCTATCATATGCACTGCCTAGAGCTCCACAACGATAAGAAGCTCCGATATTTTCACATTGATATCTCCATTCCGAACAGGGTTATAGCTAGTTGGCTGGGAGCCAGATCAGGGAAAGCTCAGGGAACGGAGCGAGATAGCACGCAACTTGAATTGAGTGGGCCCCGAGGTGAAAAATATTCCATCCGGGCGCGCATTTGCATTAAGTCATCTTTTAAGCGCCAGGAATGGCGCGGACAAAACCGAGAGACGCAACAAATACTTTAACTTTACCTGAAACATACCAAAATCGATCACTCGCTTGCTCCGAAACACATGAGGATCATTTGTGTTTCAGACGCATTATGAAACATAAACAGATTTTGAGAGTCAATTTTGATATGTTTCTTTAATGGTTCATATTAAAACTCGATACAGTACGCTAATATTACGTGTAAGAGCAAATTCGTTACTTTTTCAATTTGAAAAAGAGGGCGAATTGAGCTTTTACTTTTACTGTGCCCGCACCCTCACCCTCACTTCATCACGGTAAATCCTCGCAAGGATACCGTACTCTTTAAACACTCTTCCATCTCCCCATCCGTATTACTGTAGTGTTGTTGTGCGATAAAAATATTAATTTATTGATTTGTTCTCGTTTCAACACACCTAAGTTTCACACAAGGCGCTTCAGACCTCAGTGCAGAGGTAGAATCCGCCATACTCCTTGACTATTGTATATTTTCTAAAACAAGCGCCTGATAATTCTACGCTTATGTTGTGTAGAAATTTCATCGATCTTTGATTAGTGAGGGGCGAAAGGTATTGCCTATGTGACTATCAGGAAGCGCGGCCCCACCATGCTCAAATTTCCTAGCTTGAAATCATTCCCGCTGGTTAAAGAAGGGGTAACACGAATGGATGCTAGGGAGTCCCACCACGAAGATATTGCTCTCGCAATGGGAAACTGTAGCCAAATTACCCCAAGAACGAGGAGAAAAATATGAAGAGCAAGTGAAACATAAACGAACTAGCCGCTACCCTGCGCTGTCAATGAACTTTGCGAGTATGTAAATAGCCTCAGAGCTGTATGTGAAACTTCGGATAACGTGATTCATTATCGGGCTGCTGGCTTCTATTACATACACATAGTGGCTAGTTGAACTAATTTTTCGTGTTACTCCTTCTTCTTTCTGAGATGACGAGTGTGGGTTTCGAGGGGAATTCCGACATATTGATCTACAATAGGCGAGAATATCGATTTTCAGTGAACTCGAGTAAGCTCAAGTCTGCTCGGTCGGTGCTGGAGTGGGGCGGCTACAAAATAGAGTCGCCAGTGGAGGGGAACAGGTATAGGAGTACGGTAGCCTATCGCACAGTATTAAGCGCCAGGCAGTCCACAGACAAAACCGAAAAGCGCACCTAATATTTTAAATTTCTATGAAACACGAATGAATCTACCACTTCCGAGCTTCGAAACACATTAGGATCATTTTTGTTTCACAAACACTATGAAATGGAAACACATTTCACAAACACATTTTGTGTGTTCTACGACTCGTTGACAGTGTATCGATCAATGTGACTACCGTACTCTCCTTATTTCACATGTTATCCAAGTACACCAACTGAGTAAGAGAAAGTAGAATCCAAAGTATATGCTAAATGACAACGATGACCCTAAACCCTAAACTGGGAAAATGCAGAAATCGATACACAACGTATGCAGTGAGGTCGCAACTATTATCACAATTTTACCACATAAATCTAAGAGAGTATGAGTGAGGAGTGGGGGGATGCTTTTCCAACTCAATTGCTCTTCTCACACTACCATAAGTCACATAATCCAGCTGACTACCGTAACCCTATCCTAATCTCAAACTGGCTCAGTTGGAGATTAGGATATTTTTGAACTAACAACATTTGAATTGAAATTGACCACCGAAATCCATCTGAAGCGCAAACTGACAGTTGTTTTCGTAACCTGTCATTATCTTTGACTACCGTAACCCCGTTACCATCGTCAACTGACTACTGTAACCCTTCCTAATCGCCAACTGACCATAGTATGATCACTGTTGTTCTCATAGCTGGTGGATTGCTGGTGCAGTGCGACGAGGGGAATCGTGAGGAGGGAAGCGATCGCCGCACTGTAGATCATCAGAGAGAGGGAGAGGACGGAGAGGAGGAAACGGAGGGAGGAGTGCAGCTGAAGATTATTCATTGACTCTTGTTTATTAATTTACATTATACAGCTGATTTCGCTAGTTATGTACAGTCCTCTGCCTTTTCTCGTCTACTGAGACTCGAAATATTCCTTCGCCTATGATAAAAATGTGGAAGATAATTTTTATTTTTTGTTTTATTGCCTAGTGTCGTGCCGAATATTGAAACACACAAATTCCCCATTTATTAAATAGTGTTTGAAACGGGAAATGAACGTGGTTTTTATATCAGAAAAAATTCAAACAAGCGGATTTAGGCTTCCATTGCTATCCAAAGCTACAACTGAACCGAAAGTCTTACTTTTTTCGGAAAATATTCTAAGGATATAAAAGAAAATTTAGTGTTGGGCGTTCGAAGAGATTCCCTTATCGGATTCATGTTTCAACAACTCTTCCAATAACTTTAAATCAAGGTAGACCGTCCCATCATGATGGTGAGAGATCAAAGATCAAAGACTACTCTCTCACCTGGTAGTTATTCGTCCCTCCTCCGATTATGACGATCAGCATGAGTGAAGGGGGGGGGGGGGGGTGGGCGGCTATTGTAATCTACTCTATACTCGATCACAGTATTAATCCCCGTGTAAAAGCTCATTTCGCGCTCTTTTTCAAGTTAAAAAATCAGCGAATTTACTCTAGCACTGAATCTTAGCTTACTGTATCGAGTATTAATATGAACCAGTTGTGAAACCGAGATCAATTGGGTCTCTCAACCCGTTTCCATTTCATAGTGTTTGTGAAACAAAAATGATCCTAATGTGTTTCGAAGCTCGGAAGTGGTAGATTCATTCGTGTTTCATAGAAATTTAAAATATTAGGTGCGCTTTTCGGTTTTGTCTGTGGACTGCCTGGCGCTTAATACTGTGCGATAGGCTACCGTACTCCTATACCTGTTCCCCTCCACTGGCGACTCTATTTTGTAGCCGCCCCACTCCAGCACCGACCGAGCAGACTTGAGCTTACTCGAGTTCACTGAAAATCGATATTCTTGCCTATTGTAGATCAATATGTAATTCCCCTCGAAACCCAGACTCGTCATCTCAGAAAGAGGAAGGAGTAACACGAAAAATTAGTTCAATTAGCCACTATGTGTATGTAATAGAAGCCAGCAGCCCGATAATGAATCACGTTATCCGAAGTTTCACATACAGCTCTGAGGCTATTTACATACTCGCAAAGTTCATTGACAGCGCAGGGTAGCGGCTAGTTCGTTTATGTTTCACTTGCTCTTCATATTTTTCGCTTCGTTTTTGGGGTAATTTGGCTACAGTTTCCCATTGCGAGAGCAATATCTTCGTGGTGGGACTCCCTAGCATCCATTCGTGTTACCCCTTCTTTAACCAGCGGGAATGATTTCAAGCTAGGAAATTTGAACATGGTGGGGCCGCGCTTCCTGATAGTCACATAGGCAATACCTTTCGCCCCTCACCAATCAAAGATCGATGAAATTTCTACACAACATAAGCGTAGAATTATCAGGCGCTTGCTTTAGAAAATATACAATAGTCAAGGAGTATGGCGGATTCTACCTCTGCACTGAGGTCTGAAGCGCCTTGTGTGAAACTTAGGTGTGTTGAAACGAGAACAAATCAATAAATTAATATTTTTATCGCACAACAACACTACAGTAGTACGGATGGGGAGATGGAAGAGTGATGAAAGAGTACGGTATCCTTGCGAGGATTTACCGATCAACATGAGTGAAGGGGGGAGGGAGGGAAGGGCGGCTATTGTAATCTACTCCAGATAAAAACTAATCGATAATTGGACGATAAATCTCCCAAAAACGGGAAAATAATATATCGCTGCAATTTAAGCGAGTGGGACAGCAAGAAAGTATGGGGGAAAGGATAGATCTGGGAAGATGAGGCTAATCTAGGCAGATGAAAAAAGTGTAGCATTGTGGATGAGAAAATGTACAAACGGGGAAGAACAAGGGGAACGGAAACAGAGGATATAGCTGGAATTGAAGCGAGTGGGACTCCCAGCACGCGTTGTACATGCAATAAGATACGGTATCTATCATTGATCGATCGGGGTTTGTGTCCTGAATGGATGAGTGAGAAGGAGAAGGGAAGAGGAAACCGGTGTGAGCAGCGGATCAAGTGTGATTGTGGGACTGGACGAGAGGGGCAACATCTCAGACCTGTGAAGATCAGAGATCAAAATTACCTGCTAGATTACAAATTATGTTACACCGATAGTAAATATTATTACAATACTAATATGTGTGCTTCACAACCTAATTGTCGCACTTTCTTAAAATATTTAAGATTCTATCTGAGAAAATCAATAATTTCTTCATGAACTTGGCAATGGTCGAAAAAAGGAATGCCTTATATTTCTACCGACTCGCATGTGTCTCCTCACTGACACGAGTGCAATATATTGATGAAGTTAGGATGCCTTCCGTTTTTTGGCCATTGCCAAGGGTAATTTGGTTTCTCTAGAGTGATAGTGCATTACTCTGTTAAGAAATTGAGGTAAAACAGTAAATTGCCTAATGTCTGAACAATTTTTATAGTACTTTTTCACCAGCATCAAAATGAACCACAAAGATTATCAGCACTCACTAGGAGATTGGCGAGAAGTTTCGCCTCCAATTCGAGATCGTCGATCCAGTCGAAATGCACTCTTTCGCATGAATCTGACAGGGCGTCGACGAGTCCATCGGACATCTTATTCAACTCGTCAACATTCGACAGTTCCACCTGAATTGAATGCAATTTTTTTCTAAACGATAACATCAAACATTTCAAATATAATTAAGGAGTGTTCAATAATTGCGATATAGAGATATTTATAAAGATATGTACAGAACTCATTTGATTTGTTACAACACATTTGTGGGAATTCGCTTACCGAAAGATGAGATTAGGGTAAGGGAACAGGCCAGGATACCGCTAATCACGTGCGATTTCTCAGCATTTCCTCCTACTTACGAAACAGATTTCGAATGTCGAAAAGAAGAACAATGAGTGATGCAAAGGGGAAAGCCGCATCACCACCCAGAATCAGAGGTAAGACCAAACACATGAAATCCCGCTCGGTTTCGATGTTCATTACACAACGAAATAAGCAGACTCACGATGAATACTGTGGCTGCTTGCCCTGGAGATGCACTCTTCATGCCCTTGAGGAATGCGATCGGAGCGTAGGCTCTGAGGCGGACGAGGAATATATGGACTGCGCTGTTCTTCACGACGAACTCGCATCGAACCTTCTAAAAATATATGTCTCTGCTTTTTCAAGATTTCTTGCCTCGGAATATTTAGGAGAAAAAAATTAATTTGTTACTTGAATCACAAACAAAAAAATTACCTTTCCATTGATGAAGTGTGCAGAATTGACGACTTCCCTCACGATGTTGTGATCGTTGAGATATTTGATCAAGAAATTTTTGGAGACCTGGAACACGAGTGTAAAAAAATTTATAATACGATAAGATAAGATAAGATAAGGAATGAGATAAAATTTCTAATATGTTGGCCGATTTCCACCTTATTCATGAACGATTGGAATAGGTATGACATTTTCTTGATAGGTCGTGGATCAGCCTACTCGTCTTGTTAAGACATATTTTTTATTATCAGAGCTGGGCTGAGACAAAAAAGTGTCCGGAAAATCTGGGTACCAGTACTTCAGCCACATCCCGAATCACCAAATAGGTACAGCTGCATAAAATAAATAATATGAAATTCGCTAACTCCGCTGAGTCTCTTGAGAGTAGGCGCATCTATGTGCTTCTCCAGGAGATGAACGAGATCGTGAGGGAGGACAGCGAGGGTGATCTGCAAGGGGAGGAACGGGTAGATACTCTTCATTGCAAATACTCTCTCGTCCTGTTTCCTAAATCATCAACCATTCCAATATGAAAATCTTCTCCCTTTGATATACTATCATCCGGTAATGACTACGGTATACTACAGTAATCATCTCACCGCACTGGCTACAGTAGAATACCGTACTACGCTAACCCCGTCGGCTGCCTCGTTGCTGGCTGCATAATACTACACACTAGTGATGCCAAATCGGCATCAAAGTCGGCAGAGTTTGTCGTCATAGAAGCGATTTCGCTATGAAATTTCACTCTTTTCGCGCATAATTCACTGCAAACTAAACGAAAATGATGGAAGTCGTTCGACAAGGGGCGATCCCAACATCAATCGTAGGTAACGATTTCGTAGTAATTACGCAATGTTACGTCATTCCTAAGCAATTTGATTGGCGTTAAGGCGTGAGCCAGAAGGGGGGATGATTGGCGTTAGAGAGAGGGGGGTAGGAAGTGAAAAATCAATATTTTTATAACGGGAAATGAAGTGCACCATTGTTCTCGGCTTGAAATGCTGATCAAAATTCATACTCACACTTGTGTGCAGGTTTGAGAAATTTTTTGAATCCCCTGCCATTTTGATCAGCATTCCAAGCCGAGAACAATAGTGTACTTCATTTCCCGTTTCAAAAATATTGATTTTTCACTCCCTATCCCACCCCCTATCTAGTGATGGGTCACGCCCTACCGCCAGCATACCCCTTTTTCCCTAGTGATGGCTCACGCATTAACGCCACTCAAATAGGAATGAAATAGGAATGACGTAATATTTCGTAATGACATTTGTACACTTTGTTGATACCAAACACCCACCCTACATTGAAAACTGAGCTCGAAATGTTTTCCTTGGCTGACCGCCTTGAGTTGTCGGCGATAACTGGCGCGTCGATAACTCTCCTGTGAGAGAGTCGCTCGCCGGAAAGAGAGCCGGCTTAAAAGCGCGATGAAGCCGGATAGGCGAGGAAAAGGTGACTTTGTCGACTTGGCGCCGACTTCCGTTTTGACACCACTACTGCAAGCCCTATTTACGCCATACACCAGCAATTCCATGATAAATCGCACTTTGTGCATCGCTCTTTCACCACTACTACTGATACATGAGAATCGCGTATAAAGTAGTTCTTGCTTAGAATGCTTTTTTAACATAAAATAGCGTTCATTCGTTAAACCTCATCTCTTGTTGGTCGATGAACACACACTTTCTCCCTACTTTAAGCCCATCCCCGTTTCAAATTTCCGGAAGAAAATAACGCTGGCTGTGAGCACCAATTCCATATCGGTACCGTGCCGATCATGTTTTAACGCCACTTCAAGTCTTACTCCCGCACCACAGAACCGCCCCAATACGTGCTGATCAGGTTGCCTAAAAATGAATATTTCGTCACCTTGTTTCGTCACCCCTACACCCCCTCCGTGATCCTAAAATTCTTCTAGGCCGTTCCCTGCTTCAGGCGTTAACCAAAATGATATCAGTAGAAGAACAGCTGATACCATAGAGTCTAGATTCTTCACACTATTATCAGAAAAATAGCACAACCTGCTCCGCGTTCCCGCCTCCTCCATTGCCTCCCGGATTGTCGCCAGCCATGAGTGCTACTGAAATGGAAGAATTGAGCATTTCAGATGTTACACTCATTATTTTCCACAATCTATTGCTTGCAATCTTTTCCGAATCACCTCGCGCGTTCCGAATCAGAGATTACCGAAATAGTCTCTTTAAAATTTATTGTTGTTTTAAAGACGTTCATCTTTACCTTGTCAGCGCAACAGCAAAGAACCTAGTCCAACAACCGTTTCAATTTTCGATCTCCCACTTCTCCTGTACTCTCAACATAAAGGTATAATATTGAGAAAGAGTCCAAAAAGAATCCTAAAAGGTGTCCGCATTTCCTGTTTAGCGGAGATCTGTTCTGCCTTACCCTACCTGTGCAACTTGAACGAACCTACTCGCACTATCACCTCGTTCCTCCTATTCTAAACACTAACTAGTGCATTTTCGCTCTTACGATTCTGATTCCTTGATATTTATTTTTGTTTTTCGTTCAGCGCACAACTAAGTCCATTAATCCGCTCAAAAAATCTGTCATTGGAACTCTAACCAGCATAATCGCTCACAATCAACCATCTAGCTCTCCCCATCCTGCACAGGCTTCTTAACAGGCTGAACAGTGGGCGTAATTCATCGTGAGAATCACACTATTAGTCAGAAACACGCAAATACACAACGCGAGCTTACAACACCTCAATAATTTAGATGGTAAATGTTTGCGATCAGGCCGACTCGCCAATCACCTGCCACTGACAAGGCCAATCTCTTCCACTGATGCAACAACGACGAGCCTAGTTTAGACATCACGAAATTTCATTTAAATTACTTCTGTAGAACGACGACTCTCTCACCTGGTCACTCGTTCCTTCTCTTCTCTCTCTCTTCTAATTCTGTTTGACGACTGCACCCGAGTTTGTGCTACCTGCAAGATTCGTGTTCAAACGAGCTTTTACATTCGATGGATCCCTGGTCTGATTTGATCCAGAATTTTTGCGTTCACAAACAACAAATATATTTGAAGGGAAAAAAACAGGGTAAAATACGAGAACTAAACTCGCGTGCGAGATTCGTGCTTAGATTCATGTTTGCAACTCGGACTAGAATCTAGTCACCAGATCTGGCATGACTAACCTGCCCATGAAATATAAACATTAAACTCGTCCACTCACCCGGGACTACGGCATGCCCGTGAATTGCGTGCGAGTGCGAGTGCTCACTAGCCTGAAGATGGCTTCAGAGCGAAGCGACGCGCTGAAGCAATTTAGGTTGTATACTTAGTATTGGCGTTGCAGCGGCGAAGCTACTGTGAAAAATTGGGCCGTGGCACACTACGGATGTAGTTATGCAACACAAGAGGGATAACGGAACAACGAAATGAGAGAGAATGAGTCAGACAATCAACATGCAAACAAGAACATTGAAAAAAAACGACAATATCAGAAGGAACAGCGGTGTTGTGAGTCGCGAGGAGAGATTTAGCGCGTCTTTTCATGCGGTGTAGCCGTGTAAGTTAGTCATGACAGGGGTTTAATAATGCGAAACAAGGGCGAAGCGGAAGAAACCGATGAAAAAAACTTGTGAAAATCCGCCGACCGCCTCAAGTCCCATCGGGCATACTGTAGTCGGTCTAACTTGCGGACACATACTTCCCGGCCGTTTATTTAATTTATTTTAATCAAATTGAATTAAAATATATTTATTATATTTATTTTAATTGGTTATTACACTCGTAATAAATATTATTAAATTGATGCACTCATTCGATCACTGTAAGCTTGGTATGATTCGAACTGACTAAAAACAAGTATGATTGTACAAATGAGGAGAATACAGATGAACTAACAAAGGAGTCGGTTACTACATGACATTGGATGGACACACGGCATGCACTATGAGTGAATAGATTCACGAAAAATAGGCGATGAGCAGGAGAGGAGTACTGAGAGACTGTGATATGAGGACTCATCACTTACCGTATCTCTACAGTACTCTGTATAACAGTATCTGTGAAATTTTCTATCAACAGGATTCATTGCGCCTAATTCATTTACAGGATTCCTTGCACCTCATTCATATTTCATCATTATCACTAATCTCCTCCGTTCGGTCTACCCAAGCTGCCCTCTAACTTCCTGCATCTCTCTAATCAGTGTGCTCTCTCGCCCTCTCACCAAAGTGCATGGGAATTTGGACGGCTTTTCCCACGGGTGATGCGCCTCAGCCATGGGAAAAGCATGCTCAATTCCCAGGCTTGGCTATCTGCAACATTCTCGGTCTCTCCAATCTGTGTACTGTCTAACATCTGAAGATCCAAAGTACATGGGAATTGTGATGGATTTTCCCAGGGCTCATGGGAACAGAGGGGCGTAACCACATGGGTGAAGTGCACCGCCTGCAGCCTCTGGGACCATCTCCACTGTGTCCCTTATGGAGCCATCTGCGAGGCATGCCAATCGGCTAGACATGATTGACTCCCCCCCCCCCACCCCTACTTAAGGATCCATGTCTTAAAATGTTGTCTTCATTGTTGGTTATTGTTATTGTTCACAGATAAAATGTTTGTTTCTCACATCTGCCTGCTTGGCTTCTTTTATCTGGAGGGAGGAATGTCGAATCTGAAAGTTACTGTACACCATTAAATTTCATGACCGCACTCCCCTTCACTCCATCGATCTCATTTCACTCATTGAATAGAAGCTTCTGCCTTGAGTCCATACTATGACGCATCTGATTCTTGGGACAATTGTTTCATAGATGCCGTCAATATTTCGATTTTCTGAGAGCTAATGAGAGTGCAGAATGAACATAGTAATTTCTTGCGAAGACATCCCTACCTAACATATTTCAACAGTACTCATGTCAGTACCATTGCCAGAGAGACGTCTCTGCCGTTGCCCGTGAGAAAACGTTAAAGTAGAGAATCTGAGGAGTGTCGTCGTATGATCTGACTAGTATCATTTCGCACACTCCCGTTCTCTCCCGCCTCTCAGACGGTGTGCGGAATGAGTGGAGACAGCGAGAAGTATGCTCATCGAAGCTAGATCCTCAAAGTACCAATGTTGGAATCGAATCTTTCAAATCAGAACTTTGAGCATGAAGCAATGCCATGGTTCTAGACGTATTGAT
The DNA here is from genome assembly GCA_036245805.1 of Pristionchus mayeri. Classification (NCBI taxonomy): domain Eukaryota; kingdom Metazoa; phylum Nematoda; class Chromadorea; order Rhabditida; family Neodiplogasteridae; genus Pristionchus; species Pristionchus mayeri. The sequence goes on along the minus strand of BTRK01000004.1, from coordinate 40,104,968 downwards.
GGAGAGTGGTCAGACTCTCTCCAGTTCGCACACTCTCTCGTAGATCAAGACGTATCCCTTTTAGGGAGGACAAAACGGCACGGAAGTCGGCGAGGCTAGAGAAGGGGTGAGGAGTGGCGTTAGGGCGTGCGCCATCACTCGAGAAGGGGAGAGGAGTGGCGTTAGGGCGTGAGCCACCACTCGAGAAGGGGAGAGGAGTGGCGTTAGGGCGTGCGCCATCACTAGGGAAGGGGAACTCATCACTCCATCTTAGCCATGAACAGTGAATGAATATACGAAGGGGGGATATTATTGAAATTTCAGTGAAACGAACACGAATCTCCTCTGCCTTCACTATATTTTCAGAATGAGCATCGATTGAGGAATTCCGTCATCATCTGACTTGCTTCATTTCTCACACTCTCTCGCAAAACAGACATGCATATTCTACGTATCACTTCTTTTATCAATATTTCGGATCCCTCCAGTATTTCTCACTCTCATCACCCACTTCAACTGCAGCTTTCCTCCCCCTCCTCCAATCATCATTCCTGCGATGAGTGCCTCCAGACTGACAGTCTGGAACGATTCCTACGTTATCAGTATGTACAAATCGAATGGTTCTAACATAGAAAATGTTCTTCAACATTTCGTAATCTCGTCAATTTTTGAGAGGGAGAAGATAGCAAACCCACAATAGAACCAACGGTAGTGTTAACTAAAATCACAGAAACGCAAAATCAGTGCGTTCGAACTCGCTTGAAATTTACCTATCGGCCTGTTCATTTCGTGTTACATCAATAATACAAATTTGTTCCTTACGTCCACTCACAAAATGCTTCGCTCATTCTAACAGTTCATGAACCCGTCAACTTCTCTCACCACACAGCCATCAAGATGTAGTTATCCCACCTTCCGTGAAAACTCCTTCCCTTCTATTCTTCTTCTAGATGGTGGGGCTAGTGTTGCCGAATCGGAATGCGCCTTCCTAATTTCGAGTGCTCTTTTGCACATCACAGGCAAGTTTCAGTGCGGGCTTATGTTTCATCAAGTTATGCGTCCAATAATTACGAGGAGTTAGGGAGCCACTCATCTCTCCCTTTACATTTCGTGCTCCTTCGTGCTTTCATAAAGAGGGTCACACATGGGATAACGTTAGTTGGCTGTATCGATTGGATGTATACCGTACTCTTTTCCTACAGTACCTGTTGACTCTGTTGAAGGATCCCTTCATCGAGATCAGCTGCTGGCTCAGCAGAAGTGCTGAGTCGTCGATTTCAACCGAGGACCATCGACACCTGAAACCAGTACACCTGAAACCTCTCACTGCCTAGCGACTGCCTGTCACTCACTGGAGGAATCGGCTGACTCTCTCATATTAGCATACTCTCTCACTTTCTCTTGCTCTCCAGAGAGCGTCAAAAATGGAGTGTTGGACCATTGCATTGCTCACTGCGGGAACCAAGCCCACGCACAGCCTCGTTCTCCTCTGAAGGAGATGCAGGCTAAAAGTGCGCAGCACCTGCAGGAGAGACACAAGATAGGCCCATTTCACGCGTGATTTCAATTTTTACATTTCACGCGTTTATGCAACTGCAGGAGAGACTGCTGCTGAAGCAGCCAGAAGGGAAAAGCGATTACCAGAAGAGAACCGTCGGCGCCGCGAAGAGAAAACATCCACCAAGTGAGTTTCGTGTTTCACACCCTCTTGTTAGTTCTCTCTGGGAAAAATCACACTGGGATCCCACTGGGAAATTCCACTGTAATCCCACTGGGATAGCGACTTGAACAGACTTTCCCAGTGGGATCACAGTGGTATCCCAGTGGATTTCCCAGTGAGATACATGCGTGCTCCCCACTGGGAATTCACTGGGATCCCACTGGAAATTTTTACCAGAGGAGGAGAACCCCTTACGAACGCCAACTCTAACACGGAACTTCCGTGTTTCAAGAGTAGCTATGTTAAAAATACGATCGTAGGGATCGGAAAACAAGCCATGACTTACTCTTACAAACGGTAAGCGACCTCGGTGAAATTAGGAAATCGGATTGACATATTGAACATCAATCAGGACCATGAGTGCACTCATCCTCACTAGACCTCAAAATTTCATTTCAAAATAGACCTGCTATTTTCCCCTATTTACTCTTAGCACTTTGCTGAGTGTGAATCAAGATCCTTCTTTTGACCTATTTCAGAAACTCGAATCTCACTGGTATCTTAATTCTAAAAAGCTTTCGTTTCAGATTAGTCTATTTCACTCCAACAGACACTTCTCAGTTCTAGAGTTCCTTTTTGAACTTGCGGGCATTGTTATCGTCGACGAAGGAGCGAGAACCAGAAGGGGAGAGGAAGGGCTGAGAAATTTTTTTGAAAACTTTTTAATTTTCACATTTCTTGATGAAAACTTTCTGTCAATTTCATGAATCGCAAAATCCTACATAGAATTTCTCCTGGCCTATCTCTTTATGCACATTCCAACCCGTCAGAGAAAAGGCGTGAGTTCAGAAAGAGGATGTGAGGGGCCTATTTTGCGTTTCAACATCACTTCCATATCTTGATAAATATTTGTGGTTGCCTTTTCATTCTATTCTTAGCTATACATTCCCCCGCTCTCATCCTCGCCTCATGTACTGATCACTTCTCCTTGTCTATTAACAGTTAACGATACGCAAAGAGGACTTATTGTAGAAATTTTGCTGAAATGAACACGAATCTCCTCTGCATTTACTGTATTTTCAGAATGAGCATCGACTGAGGAATTCCGTCATGATCTGACTTGCTTCATTTCGCACACTCTCTCGCCACCCAGACACGCATATTCTAATGTTCACTTCTTTTACCAATATTCCCTCCAGTATTTCTCCCTCTCATCACCCCCGTCACTTTCCTCCCCTCCTCCAATCATCATTCCTGCGATGTGTGCCTCCAGACTGACAGTATGGAACGATTCCTACGCTATCCATATGCGCAAATCGAATGGTTTTAACAGAGACAATATTCTTCAACATTTCGTAATCTCGTCAATTTTTGAGAGGGAGAAGATAACCAACGGTAGTGTTAACTAAAATCACAGAAACGCAAAATCAGTGCGTTATAACTCGCTTTAAATTTACCCATTGGCCTGTTCATTTCGTGTTACATCAATAATACAAAGTTGTTCCTTACCTTAACTCACAAAAAACTTCGATCATTCTAACAGTTCATAAACCCGTCAACTTCTCGCACCTCATTCATCTAGAAGCAGTTGTCTCATCTTCCGTGACAGCTCCTTCCCTTCTCCTATTCTTCTTCTAGATGAGGGCTAGTGTTGCCAAACCGGCATGCACCCTCCTAATTTCGAGTGCTCTCTTGCACATCACATACAAGTTTCAGTGCGGGCTTATGTTTCATCAAGTTATGCGTCCAACAATTTCGCTGAGTTAGGGAGCGACCCATCTCTCCCATCACATTCCGTCCTCCTTCGTGATTTCATAAAGAGGATCACTCATAGGATAACATCAGTCAGTTGGCTGTATCGACTGGATGTCTACCGTACTCTTTTCCTGCAGTAACTGTTGACTATTATATGTTGAAGGATCCCTTCATCGAGATCAGCTGTTGGCTCAGCAGAAGTGCTGAGTCGCCGATTTCAATAAAGGAGCATAGACAGGAGAAAGGGTGATTGATGAGGTAAGACCAGGATCTCTGAGGTTCCGCTTTCATAATTTAATCGATCATTCAGATCCAATTAAGGGAATATGGCACCACGTCGGATGAGAATTATTTTCAGTAAACGAATCTGTTACGATTTCCCTCTTCCCCCTCATCGTTTTGCTGCATGTGAGTCCAGATCACCTCCTTTTGGTCTACTCCCGAAACTAAATGCTTACTTGCATCATAATTCTAAATAAAAAAATCTCGCCAACTTCATGTTTCACAAAATCTTTGAAGAAAGGAAAAAACATGAGACCCAGACGGGAGTGCAGCTGCATCCGTTCCAGAAGAATAACTGCAACATTGAAGTTCCACGATCAGTTTAACTATCCATACACTTTGTGATCTACGAAGCTACTGTTGTAATTTCACAGAAACGGAGACGAATTTCCTCTGCCTTCAACATATTTTCAGAATGAATTCAGCTTCGAATGAGGAATTCCTGATTTGCTTCATTTCGCACACTCTTTCGCCACACAGACACGAATATTGAAATTTTCTCTTCTTTAACCAATATTTCGGCCCTCCATTATTTCCGTCTCTTGCCTGCAGGAGAGACTGCTGCTGAAGCAGCCAGAAGGGAAAAGAGATTACCAGAAGAGAACCGTCGGCGCAGCGAAGAGAAAATTTCCACCACGTGAGTTTCGTGTTTCACACTCTCTTATTAGTTCTATCTGGGAAAAATCACACTGGGATCCCACTGGGAAATTCCACTGTCATCCCACTGGGAAAAATCCCCTGGGATCCCACTTGGAAATTCCACTGTCATCCCACTGGGATAGCGACTTGAACAGAATTTCCCAGTGGGATTACAGTGAATTTCCCAGTGAAATACATGCCGGCTCCCCACTGGGAATTCACTGGAATCCCACTTGAAATTTTTACCAGAGGAGGAGAACCCCTTACGACCGCCAACTCTAACACGGAACTTCCGTGTTTCAAGAGTAGCTATGTTAAAAATACGATCGTAGGGATCGCAAAACGAGACATGACTTACTCTTACAAATGGTAAGCGACCTCGGTGAAATTAGGAAATCGGACTGACATATTGAGCATCAATCTGGACCATGAGTGCACTCATCCTCACTAGACCTCAAAATTTCATTTAAAAATAGACCTGCTATTTTCCTCTATTCACTCTTAGCATTTTTCTGAGTGTGAATCAAGATCCTTCTTTGGCCTATTTCAGAAACTCGAATCTCACTGATAACATAATTCTAAATAGCTTTCGTTTCAGATTAGTCTATTTCACTCCAACAGTCACTTCTCAGATCTAGAGTTCCTTTTTTGAATTTGCGGGTGTTGTTATCGTCGACGAAGGTGCGAGAACCAGATGGGGGGAGGAAGGGCTGAGAAATTTTTTTTGAAAACTTTTTAATATTCACATTTCTTGATGAAAAGTTTCTGTCAACTTAATGCTTCGCAAAATCCTACATAGAATACGGAGGAAATACAGTTTCGAACAATCGGCAGGGCAGTTTGCCACATAAATCAGCAACGGTCACATGCTGATGCAGATGAATTCACAAACTCACTCACTGACCGAGTGACGAAGCATGCTGCAGGATTCACTATGCATCAGCTCCCGCAGCCCTTCCTGTTGTATGTGACGTCAAGCATGCAGCAGGAAGGGCTGCGGGAGCGGCTCCAGAGGAATCACTGCAGCATCGAAGTTCTACGATTTGTTCATCTATCGATACACTTGGTCAATAACATAAGAAAAACAACAGAATATAGGTACGTTATTTTCGAACCAATTCGAATTCTTGTTTTGTCGATTCGCATGAAACCTTCTCCTAGTCTCTCTCTTTATGCGCACTCAAAACCATCAGAGAAAAGGAGTGAGTTCAGAAAGAGGATGTGAGAGGCATATTTTGTCGACATCACTTCAATATCTTGATAAACATTCGTGGTTGCCTTTTCATTCTATTCTTAGATATACACCCCCCCTCCCCCCCCGCTCTCATCCTGACCTCATCAACTCATCACTCCTTCTTCTCTATGAACAATGAACAGTTAGCAATTCATGAAGGGGAGTTATTGATGAAATCTTCCTTAGAAATATTTTCAAAATGAATGCAGCATCGATTGAGGAATTCCGTCATGATCTGACTTGCTTCATTTCGCACACTCTCCCGCCACACAGACACGCATATGACGCCGTATCTCTAAGAAGCATACAATTCATTGGAGGGGCTGGAACAGCGATTTTTGGAAAACATGGAATTAGGGGTTATTTATTATGCTAATGACGATGATCAGTCTCATTTTGCATAATTGGTCATATTTGGTGAGTTATGGAGAGTCCTAAAGTAATATATTTTCCTGTTTTTGACGTATATCTCAATTCAGAGACATGCAACATAGACGAAAATTGTTTTCCTAGGGTACTTTTTTATTTTCTCTACATGAAGCGATATAAGTGAACTTCGCATCACAATGTTTTCATTGGTTTCCTGAACACATATATGGGTTAAACTCAAAAAAAGCATTAATCTATTTTACAGTGTGTAGTACTGTGCAAAGGCCATAAAACAATTTTGGTGCAAATCGGGAATGGGACTTTTGAGAAATCGTTGTTTCAATATTTCCATCGTATTCCTCTTGCACTATGCTCGGTCGAGGGAAAGAACGTGAGTCGCATTCCACAGCTCCTCTCTAACTCCTACGTGGCCCATTGGTTAATCGTTAGATTTACGATCATTTTTTCTTCAACATGGCCATGTTGATACAGGGACTACAGAGACTGCAGCTGAAGCAGCCAGAAGGGAAAAGAGACTACCAGAAGAGACCCGTTGATGGGGCGAAGAGAGAGTGGCCACCATGTGAGTTGCTGTTTCTTACTCTCTTATTATGTTTGATTGGCCTCCTCCATCCATTGATTTGCCAATTTGGTTTGATTAATGTGAATAATTCTGTACTAATGTTTTTGTGCCACAAAGCCTCTTCAATTTCAACAGATCTAATGTTACCTACTGTTACACGTACATATCTCTTTAGTTTCTCAGGGGAACAGCGATTACAATTTTCCGAATTCCACAGATTATTTTGTTCTGCGCATATACAACACGTTGATACGGGTTTGGGCATGCCGGTTTTTGAATCACTCGAACGGTTTCTCCAAACCCCATAATTGTATAGATATTCTGAAAGATCTCGATGAGATAGGCATTTTTACTGTTGGCAGTGACAGGCTGGTTCATTTTGAAAAATGTTATGGCCGTTTGAAAGTTTCAAAATATCGTCCTAAATTTGTATGCTATACTTATACGCTTTTTTATTGTTTCATTCGATTCCTCGTTGAAAAGTACCCCTAGTGAATTTTTTGAAGGGAAATTTCGTTCCTTATGGGGGTCGGCCAAGTTGCCGAAAGAAGACGCTTTCCATTTTTTCGTAATTATATTGAGTTCTAAGTCGAGCAAATGTGAAACACGATCAAATCTATTTAGTTTATAACTGTACTAAGGTAGGGCAAAAATATCGCGTATAAACAATTGTCATTATCTCAATTCGAAAAAAAACGAATTTCTTCATCTCGATTTTGCCCATTTTTAGACCCATTCAACTTTACTTTTTGAATCCCCATTCCTAATTTTCTTTCCAAATCTAATAGTACGTAAGGATGTAAGTCAGAAAATACTAAACATGGGGCCAACATTTGTAAGGACGGTAGGCATAATTTTGCTTGAAAATGTAAGATTGAGGGGATCGAAACAGAACAAATTTAAATTTCGAGCTCTGTTTCGCTCGAATCAATCTAATACTATTATTATAATACTTAGTGAAACCAAACAACTTGTCTTTTACGTAATATTGCGAAATATCAGTCGTTTTCGAAAAAAGTTTATTTTCATGTTTACAAAAAATCATTTTTTAAAGACTGAAGTTATATGGCATTTTACACGTAAATTTTAGTAATTCAATGTTGAAAAAGTTGTATTATGTAACAAAATAACCACTAGTCCTCTAAACAACCTCTTTTTACATTTGAAATATTTTGTGTTATCATGCAAAATTTCATTTTCAAGCAAAATTATGCCTACCTTCCTTACAAGTGATGGCCCCATGTTTGTTTGTTTGATATTTTCTGACTTACATCCCTACGCACTATTAGATTTGCAAAGAAAATTAGGAATTAGGATTCAAAACGTAAAGTTGAATGGGTCTAAACACGGACAAAATCGAGATGAAGAAATTCGATTTTTTTTCGAATTGAGATAATGACAATTGTTCATGCGCGATATTTTTGCTCTACCTTAGTACATTTATAAACTAAATAGATTTGATCGTGTTTCACATTTGCTCGACTTAGAACTCAATATAATTACGAAAAAATGGAAAGCGTCTTCTTTCGGCAACTTGCCCGACCCCCATCAGAAACGAAATTTCCCTTAAAAAAATTCCCTAGGGGTACTTTTCAACAAGGAATCGAATGAAACAATCAAAAAGCGTATTAGTATGGTATACAAATTTAGGACGATTTTTTGAAACATTCAAACGGCCATAACTTTTTCCACAAATGAACTAGCCTGTCACTGCTAACAGTAAAAATGCTTATCTCGTCGAGATCTTTCAGAATATCTATACAATTATGGGGTTTGGAGACGCCGTTCGAGTGATTCAAAAACCGACCTCCCATTAGCAATGCGATACAGAAAATGAGCAGTTGGAGATACGGCTTTCTAAGGTCGATTTTCGAACTCTACGTGAAAAGTTACCCCTGGGGACAATTTTAGGAGGAATTTCATTTTTCACTGTACGGCTTATAGGTAGAATTGCTCAGTTCTCTCAGAGAGTCTCTCATAAACAATTCAACAGAGTAATGTAGAAGAATCCCCATCCAACACACTCGTCTGAGCTTGTATCACACATGTTGTTTTAGTTCCTTACTCTTCAAGAGCCTCCATGTCCCTTTCAATTCAAGAAGGCAATTCCTCACGAGATAACCTTATCCCGCCTCGGTAGATAAAAATATGAATTATAATATTGTGATTGATTGTATTAACATAACTGACACTACAATGGAATTATTTAACTAGAAACAACAGTTCGATCAGGTTGAGACACAATTTTGACAATATCAGGTTGAGCATAAAGTTTTGCGCGATTTTGACTAAAGTGCATCCTGACATCTACCATCGTCCGTTGTTGCCCAATCAACTAAGATCTTTTAGTGCTAGATAGGGGCATTTATACTCTCTTTAGCGCACACTACCGTAGATCTGTCCTAGCAAAGAAAATAAAACAGCGATGTAGCAAACTTCATGTGGCTAACCAACGACATGACTTTTCAAATGATTTATAATTTCTTTTAGATTGGAGATAGGACCCTATGCTAACCACAGTTGTAAAGCATGACTGGCATATATTGTACTGGTAATGTTGAGACTGATCAGCCCTAAAGGACCTATTAGAAATAAGCGCGGAATCAGAATTTGAGTTTTCATGACGATTGTCAAGATAAGTTTTTGGGGTAATGTATCTATGCCGATAGTTCTTGGGGTTTCAATTATTTATGAATGTGAACTACGTTTCTAATACACGCCAAAAATCCATTTGGGAGAGAATGCGGATCTCCATTCATGAACAGGGTTTTTCGGATTTTAGGTGTCTAATGTAGAACATCGAAATACACACTTTTGCCTTTTTTGTGATAGCCACGTGGTTTGAAGGGCGGTTCTTTCGTGCTAAAATTAACGAACAACCCTTACCCTATCACTCTCTAATTAGGAATATTGTGGAGGTCGCTACTTTTTCTAGGGTGAGCCGTGCCTGAAGACCCTCCATATCAGCGTTTTCGACATTTTCGTTGAAAAATAATTCAGGTGCAAATGTCACTTTTTTAGATGAGAAAGCCTAGTGGGCTCTTAAATATCGTTGCAAAAGAGAGAGCCTGTAAATATTGGTAACAGCGCCCATAGGTAGCTGCCAGTCTCGTTAATCCGCGAAACAGGTGATCTGATCGAGAGAACTCTGATTTGTATAAGTACCCGTGATTCATTGACCTATACGAAGCGAATACTGCATTCCACAGCTCCCTCTTCTTGGTACAAGGTATTGTACGCCTCGGGCTTCTCAATAAACTTTATGAGCTTCTATCTAAAAATTTCTCGGCAAAGTACAGCAATTTAAAAGAAAATCAATATTTTTCTGATAAATCCAAAGTTACGCAGACCTTCATTTCTTGCAATGTAGAGATATTTGCTCTAGTTAAAATGCATTATTCTAAATGTTGAACATGTCCCTATATATCGACATCAGGACAACAGTTTGTTATTTTAGCGAACGAAACTGCTCGAACTCAAAGTTGAGGCCCAAAATCGCGCAAAACTTTATGCTCAACGTAATACATAGGCTCATAGATCATCGTATGTTTCATGGGCTACTATGATCTATGCTAATCTCGAAAATATATATTGAACCGAATGAGCAGAGTATGCATAGCTGTGTGTTCTTGAACGAATAAATCCACACTCATTCCATCGCTCTTTCTCGCAATGTTCGCGATGTTAGCGAAATCGGAAACTTCTGTTTGAATGGATGGCGATACCTACAACAAAGAATTTTTAAAAAATATTTCTCATCCATTATAAAGTCGAAATTTCAATAGGAGACTGATTGTGTTTCGGACAATGTTTCATAGGTTCTGTTGCACCAAATTACGAAATCTTGGGAAAAGAGGTTCTTGATGCCGATCATCGTGGTAAACTTCATTTTGCACCATTCGATTGTTGCAGGCTTCTCGTTGGTAATACATCCTTTGCTAGTTATAGCTTGGGAACTAATGTTTAAAAATTGTCACAAATGAACAGTAATGTTAGGAATTATAGTACAAATGCGAACTTTAATCGACCGAAATTGTGCAGTTTTAACTATACTCGATGATCATCATTCTCAAGTACCCGTTCACAAGTATTTGAAAATGTAATGTACCATCGTGTCATGTTCTGTTATCTCATCAGGATCATGTTATCAATTCCTAGTATGATCCTTGTCCATACCCTAGTAGGAATAACATGATCCTACTAGGAAATGGAAATCATAGCAGCTGATCAAATACATAAGTATCAAAAACCTAAATTGTGTCAGCGCGTCGCTTCGCTCCGCGCTGACACCAAATCCCATACATAAGTATCACTCACTCACGATGTATTCGGTTTCCCGAATCTGTCGCTCGATCATAGAATGAGTCAATTGCTGATCGATGGAGATTCGCCATTCTCCATTTCTTAGAGTCGATAATCATCTGAAACAAAACAGTTCGTTTCATTGGTAAGTGTAATATTTATTTCATTGGTATGTTGACAGTTCGAAGCATATTAGCGTCCGAAAAACGATGTCACTGTCTCTTCATTCTACGCACTCTCTCGCCAGTCGGTCTAGTGTTTGAAATGTTTGAAATACTCGATTGCCCAAGTGTAGTGATTTTCCCTTTTCGGTTCAGTTTAGACTCCTCATTTTTGGAGCATCTGTCTCTCCAAATTTCATATTATATATTTCGCACATCTAAAACCAACCCAAAAATGGAAATACCCACAATGGAATATTCTAGTTGCAATTGTGGAACCTCTATCTCAAATAGAAATCATACAGCTTTGTGAGTGATAATTATGGGCTTGGTGATTTGTAAACTTTGCATAGACAATGTTACCTACACTTACCTTAGTTAGTTTCCCGATCCAGTTCACATCAAGAACTATTGCAACAGCGAAGAGATCGTCAAACTGTATTAAACGGGATAGAATCGATTCGTTAGGACGGAAGTGAAGAGTCTGAACCGTTTCTGTATTCAAAGGTTAAATTTCTCTCTATATCTTTCATTCTCAGAATTTACATAACTATTAGGACATCTACATAATACTATAGCATATATCAGCATATATGATCAACTTATTCATAATTCCCCTGAATTACTGAGCAAATGTTCCTTACCATAAAATCAGCGACGAGTGCGAAAGTATAAAATCATGCAAATAATTAACGAAACGCTCACTGGACAGTAGTAATATCGATTGAAGAATAGTCTTCGGTTCTTAATTTCTCCCATATCTTTGAGGAAGTCTTCATTGAGAAGATAATCAATCAATCAATCAATATTTATCACGTCATGCGTTAACGCAAGATGAGGAAGGGTCGGTATTCTTCAGCAGTTGCGTTCCACCATCTCGCTCCAATAGTTCTTCTGAGATCATCTCTCCATCGGGGTTTAGGCTGACCCGGTGAGCGCGTCCTGTTGTAAGGTATCCACATAGTAGTCGCTCTGCTCCATTCTTCCATATCCATTCGTCGCAGTTTCAACGCCCAAATTGCCTTCCTTCTCATAGCCTCCTGATTCCAGTCACGGACTCCTGTTGCGTTGCGGATGTTCACGTTCCTCCATCGATCTCGCAAGCTGATTCCGAGCATTTTCCGCTCCATCTTACGCTGAGTCACACTTAGTCGCTCCTTGTCACTTGCTCGTAGGGCCCATAGCTCGCTGCCATAGAGTATCGTAGACATGACACAACTGTTGAAAAGGCGCCGCTTTGTTTTCATCGGTAGAATGCGTGAAGAGAGGAGGTACGAGAGCTTGCTCCATGCGAACCAACCCAGACGAATTCTGTGCTCAAGTTCTGCTGAGTAGTCAAGGGGAAGTGAGATTCTTCCGCCTAGATAGGTGGTGGATTCGGCAAAGTTGAACTTCAGATTGTCGATGACAATGGGTGCTCGGGTGGAGGTGCACGAGGTTAGAAGTACGGTCTTGGATGGATTTACTTCAAGACCAACGCGCGCGCAAGCCTCCATAAGTTTCTTCATCATGTTCTCCAGTTCGGGGCGACTCTTTGCGATTAGAACAATGTCGTCTGCGTACTCTAAGTGACTCAGGTTGCGGCCATCGATCGATATTCCGTTGTTCTCCCAATCGATTTCATTCATAGCGTATCTCAAGACGGCATTGAAGAGACATGGGGAGAGAGTGTCTCCTTGGCGAACTCCTCTCCGCACTTCAACTGGAACCAAATCCTCGTTGACACGGATGAGAGTAGAGGAAGATTCGTAGAGGCGACGCAAGAGATGGATTAGAGTCGGGTGCACTCTAGCGATCCACAGTTAGTGCCAAACAGAGTTCCATTCCACACAGTCAAATGCCTTCCGAAAATCCACGAATCCCAAGTAGAGGTGCATTCCGAATTCGTGCGTGCGTTCTGCGAGTTGTTTGATCGAGTGAAGATTGTTGAGAGTGCAGTGACCTTTCCGGAATCCGGTCTGAGTGTGCGATTCAGCCTCTTCAATTGATGATTCGATTCGTTTGAGAACAACGCGAGTGATTGTCTTGAGGGATACGTTAAGCAACGAGATTGGTCTGAAGTTTCCGATATCTGTTGGGTCGCCCTTTTTGTGAAGAAGGGACACAACTGCTTCAACCAAATCTCCAGGTACTTGGTCTCCTGCTACGAGGCGATTCAGTAGATCAGCGAAGAATGGGGCAAGGTGCTCTCTTGAGTGGTAAAGCATGTCAGGGAGGATACCATCGGATCCAGGGGAATGCCCGCACTTGAGAAGCGAGAGAGCATGCCTCGTTTCATCTGGAAGGAAGAGTGGCAATGGTTCGGGAGAAGGAGGCACGGCCAAGGGAATGTTCACTGCGCGTTTGTAGAGTTCCCCGTAGTAAACTTGGACGGCAGTCTTAGTCGCATCTTGGGAAAGGGCGCCAGAGACTGGGTCAGGAACGAGAAGTCGTTTACGAGACGAGCGCAGTTTGAGCATCTCTTTGACGATGCTTCTTCCTTTCATTGCAGCTTGTTTTGCCTGGTTCTCTTTCCTTCTCTTGATATCGTCTACGAGGTTGCTTCGGGCTGTTTTGCATGACAAGGAATATTCGACATTGGATTGCAGGGATGATCGAAGTAGATGGCGTTGAGCAAGGAGTTTCCGAGTTGCGGGAGAGATCCAAGGTGGCGATTGCCTCTTTCTCCAACAGTTGGTTGCTGCTGTCTTTGCAAACGCTTGTATCTTGTGGAAGGCGTCTGTGGCTGAGGATGGACGAGCAAGGGGCATTGATGCGAGAAGGTTCGCATTGGCAGTAAAAGCGACTTTATCGAAATCCAGCCGCTCCCTGCATCTTTTATGCCGCACCTTGTTGGGGAGAGAGAGGGTGAGTCGGACGAGACGATGGTCGGAGTCGAATTCGAACTGGCCGACGACTCCACAATTGACAACTCTCGCTGTGATGGGCGATGCTACGAAGTCAATTTGGTTGAATGTGGAGCCGTTAGGGGAACGCCAAGTCCAGATTCTTCCTCGACTCCATAAGTCCAGATTCTTCCTCGAGAAGATAAGTAGAACCATAAGTGATTCTGATGTCTACGCATTTCAGTCCTTTAATTAGTTGAAAAAGACTGAAAAAAGTATTACTTCGATGAGAATTGTGAAGGTTCACCTTTTGCGCACATCCTTTGTAGTTCGATCGCATAGCATTCCATGAAATACGAGTGAGGTCGTAAAGTGGCCGCTGAGCGTTGCATTGAGTTTCGAGGCAAAATACTCATCGAATGGAATCTGTTAATTGTTACAATTGCTTTGCTTTTGAATCAATAATCTTACAAATCATATTTCTAGTAAAATGAAGCAGAATTTAAGAAACACCTTTTTGATGATGACGGAGTCAATTTGAATGTGACTGGAGCAAAGCATTCCCCCCAGGGCTGAGAACAATTGATCAACTGGCACCGCTCGATTATGAAGAGGATCAAAGAGTTCCTAAATACATATGAGAGACTTTTTGATTCAGTGAGCATCTGCTTGGCACTAGGCCAAAAATCGAAATCCTCCCAAATGTGCACATGCAGTACTCGGCGAGGGTAGCTTAGTCGTGACCTATTTAGTGCTCTAGATCCCTCGCTGAGGAATGAGATGCACTTTAGTTCAAAAATTTTATTTTTCGATTTTTTTTCATTTCGCAAGTGATCGGAACGACTGATGTCTCAAAAAATGCGCAATATTCAGTTGATTGTACATACACAATTTTAGATGAATTGACTTGAAACTATTTGAGAAAAAACCTAAATTCGATTTATATAATTTTTAGCATGTTCGGTTGGGTAGGTATATACCTTTTTTATTTGCATGGATTGTAGCTCTCACTGATTACTATTTATTAAGTTGACTAGAAAGTTTTTCATGATTTCGACCACGAAGTTTGAAATCGCTTAAAAGGCTTCGCTTGATTCGGGCTGATCTAACCAGCATATAGCATATATTTAGCATATATTTAGGGACCATTTGTCCAATATATCCGCTACGTCGAATCGAATCCTGCTTTGAGGGTATACGAAAAAAGCATGTTTCGTTATATGTGAAATTTTCGAGTTGCATATACATGTTTATCATGCTCCTATTCTGACAGAAAAAAATCATTGTATAATCTCACATAGTGGAGTGAAAAGCCCGTGGGTAGTTCTCTCTTAGGCTATGTAGGATCTAGTGGTTGCAACAATGAATCAATATTTACAGTTCATTATATTTCAACATTCTCGAGCTAACATTGCTCAATGAATGGATGTTCTTGCCTCGAGAATCAAACATGCTAGCTTGATCTTAAGTGTTTTTACATCAACTACCGTGGGGCTTTATAACATAAAGGAATACTGGATCATACTCGTTTACACTTCAAGAAAATTGATATTTTCTGAAATTTTAAATAATGGTCATCAAAGCCAAAATATTGAATTTCGGTGTACATTGTTCGAGTCAATTTTCTCAAAAGGAAGCTATCCCCTGACTCGGCCAAGCCAGTAAGTGGTAGAGTAAGAGTTGCTTGCTCAGTTAACCATATGAAATCTGAGCTTCCATTTATGCTGGAAACATGACATTGACGGAAACATCAATTTCGACACTCTAATCTCGACATATGGGTATTCAACATTGCACTTTTTCATAGAAGCATTGTATGTCCACAAGAAAATAATTGTGAGCTAAACATGTAAGATACTTAAAGTTTAATTACATTTGAGATCGATAGACTTACGGATACGGCAATGCGGTGAAGGCAACTAATTCTGAACAAGCCCCTTTTGACGCGAGATCAAAAATGGCATAAGTTTCTGGAACGCCTTTTGTGGTGATCCCCATTTACATGCTCTTTTAAGATGCCTGTTCATCACACTTTCCAAATATAACTTGATAGCATTATCGAAGGTGTCCATAGAGTACAGACCTTAAAATTATGCAGTTCAGTTCTCCAATGTAGTAAATTTGACTTTGAAATGTCTCCATAATATCGAATGTTTTGGGTAATCATAATGTATGATAGAAAGAGTATCCAAGCCCTCAACGAATGCAGGAAACAATATTAAATAATTTTGAAAATAAAAGGCAGGGCATGCTGAAAACGAAAATTTGAAAATGCAAAACTTTCTAGTCAACCTGATATATAAAAATTATGAGCGAAAAAAATTGGGACATGTTTATTGAAATTCTCGAAAAACCGAAATAAGTCAGTTCGTGATACAGTTTCAGGCTACCGTATCCTACCATTGAGAACACCTCACAGATTAGTTAGCGTTGATGAATTTTTGAATTATTTGGGATTTGAATGCTTCAGTGTAAAAGCCATCTGACACATAACAAAGGTCAATTGAAATCGATCGCTAATGTGCTGAAAGTGGCGAGAGTTTCTGAAATGGGTGAACTGGTGTATTTTCCAAATTGCCTGAAATAGTTGCCCACAACTTTTTCCATGACTTTTCATCTAAATCGTCACAAGGTGGTCCGATAATACGATTTCAACTCAGCTGAAGCGAAAGTGGTAAATTTTGGCAATTTGAAAAAATGCACTATTACACAAGTTTCAACCTACTTTAGATTCTCTCATATATTTTATGATTTTTAAAAATATTAATATTTTCTTACTTTTATTTGTGTATTTTATTATTTGTATTTTGTTATTTTCTAATTAATATTTTGAACTTCACAAATCTTTATTCTCTATTTCTGATATTGTGTTTGACATTGTGTTCTGATATTTAAATTTGATCTCTCGAAAGTGGGAAGCATACCTGCAGAATGTTGTTATCTGTTTTTTGTGTTCTTTCCTTGGTTTCTCCATAATTCGCTTTGTAAATTTCGTAAGAGTAATAAGTCCTATCTGAGTTACACAACGGTACTTTTCTGGGTAGGGAAAGCTCGAATCCATATCCGTGTCGAGTCTAAATTGTTTAATTATATATGAGCCCGATTCTCTAAGAAGCGAACGATATTGTTCCACAGGGTCTACAGCGTTTTTACGAAAACACGGGAAAAGCGGTTTTCGATGGTGCTGAATCGAAAGGGTTTCATCGAAAGGGGGAAAAGGGTTTCATAGTCAGTCTGAAACACAAGTTATTACGCTCGGGTTCCCAACATCGTTTGTAAAATTGCGATATGTTTCAGATGCACATCAACTTTAGACTTTGTAATTTGATTTCGAAACGATCTCCCCGCTTTCTATCGTTATGGAATGCTGTGACTCGAGTGGAAGTGAGTGGAATTCCAATAGTCAAATAATTTCATCAAGGGAACCCTAGCTGCGACTCAACAACAGAGAGTACACTCTGGTCTGATCATGATAATGAAATGAAAGGAGTTCACGTGATTGAACTGATATTTGATCTTGAGTCGTGGATTCGTGGAATCCGCGACAAGGAGCGATCGCCAACTGTGACTGCGTGACATCACTGAGGGTGGAAAAAACGGACCCGGCAAGCCATATTTACTATAAAGGCCGTGTTGGAGACGGCTGGAAAAGCCATTTTTATTTATATTCACTAATCACAATCTAAGGCAACAGTAAAGAGAGAAAATAGGTGCACATACTAGGTTAAAGAAGTCTCAGAGTTCGTTGAGTTGCTGCCACGAGTCGCGACCTCGCTCAACCGACAGCCACGTCGCCCACGCCTAAAGAGCGGATGATTGAGAATATCTTTTTCGAATTACGCAAAGCGATAATTAGAAAGACTCGTGTCAGTAGAGCCCTTGAGAAATCTATGAAGCCACAAGCCTACAGGAATTCTTTAATTATAATATCAAAAGGTTTGGTACTACTGCCAACATTTCATTAAAGCTAACCAATGAAGCTGCGATAAAACGGGAAATAATGAAAGTATTGGGTTCATATATCTAGCGTTATCAAGAAACTAGAGTGTTATTTTATTGAGAAAGATTAAGAAATAATCAAGGAACTGCGCTCCACCAGAGACAAGTATCCTTTGTGAAACGCGAAACTCCGCGCATAAAATATACAGTCGCGCCGGAAAGTCATGGGACACTTTTTGAATTTGTTATAACTTTTTTGCCCAGGAAATGTATCATTCTGGCACCCAGGTATGATGCACTAAATTCATTGGAGATTATGATAATGATGTTGGGATATGACGAAATAGCCCCCATTATTGCATAGTAATAACGCAATCAATCTGCACTTTTTCAAAACGGCATTATTCTTACATAGATTTTTTCCTGTTCGCCATACTTTCTATGATTGGAGATATGACCGAGGCCTACCCAGAATAAATTTTTGAAGGTGCTGCTCGGTCGTAGTTTTGCTGCAGCCTTGCTGCAAAAACAGGATCTGAAATTCGGAACTCAGCTTCTAGAGTCGCTAGAGACCCGTTCAAAGCATCAAAATTATCGCCAGCATGAGTACACATGATCCTGTGAATATGAACACGATATCTCTTAATTTGCCCTCAGGGCATGAAAAAATCACTTTTTTGCATGACCATTTTTGGACATCCATAACTTTACGGAAAAGTTTAGTAAAAATCTGATTTTTATCTAGTAATGTTCAAAATGTATTGAAGAACCGAATTTCAACTTTTTAGAGCGATTGGATATCTTTCCGACCCGCGGTGAGCGTTTTTAGGAGGTATACTAGGTCTCGGGAAACACCTTGTTTACCCCTATGGGGGAGAGAGTACAGACGACGAGAGTGCGTAAACAGGGTGTTTTCCGACCCTAGTAAACCTCCGAAAAACGCACGCCGCGGGCCTGAAAGATATCCAAACGCTCTAAAAAGTTGGAATTAAGTTCTTCAATACATTTTGAACATTACTAGATAAAAATCAGATTTTTATTCAACTTTTCCTTAAAGTTATGGATGTCCAAAAAATGGTCATGCAAAAAAGGGATTTTTTCATGCCCCGAGGGCAAATTATACAAGCTAGAACTCATTTGACGATTTTCCCCCTATTCCCAGGGATTCTCTCGTGGGAGGCGTGATATTCGATTTTGTTGAGGTGGGAATTAAGGAGACGACATCGAGAAGGAAAGACCAGAAAGGTCGCATACATGGTAGGGAGGAATCGCGGAAATGTTCGAGACTATGCTGTATGAGGACACCGTAACCCATTATCGCGAACTGACTTTTTGGAAAGTAAAAATGACTGCTTCAATAAGATACTCTTCAGCCATCAATTGTTTGCTTATAATGGTAAACACTCGTTCCGAGTTTTCCATGAATTCGTTTGTGATGCTGGTTATTTACCGAGAAGTTGAAATATGGTGGTCAGAGTTCTCTTATTGGAAATGATTTCCAATGGCGCGTATAAATAATTCCCTCATTCTATTTCGAATATCGAGTATGAAAATTTCTTAATTTTCCTCTTCTCGGGCTGGTGTTTTCCAAAACTCCAATTGAGGCAATCTAGAACTGATCATTTTGAAGTGATTGTGGTTGTCTCTTGTGATTCAGTTGAGTTTATTCTAACAATACACGTTCAATAATAGTGTGACCCCTCCCCTCTAAGTAACCCTCAGATAAAAGCGTTGCGCAAAAGCGTCACAATATTCCTTTCGTCGGGGAAAAGTGAGAAATCGAAATGTAATTAAATTTGACCTGGCAAGATGCCAGATTTTCTCTCGACTGGAAAATCAGGGAAAAATAAGCTTCGATATTTGACACGGTTCTGAAACCTATCGCAATTCTCAAATTCGATCACAATTGAAAATATTTGCGTTTCATAGTCAGTCTGAAACACAAGTTATTAAGCTCGGGTTCCCAACATCATTTGTAAAATTGCGATATGTTACAGATGCACATCAAGTGTTGACTTTGTAAATTGATTTCGAAAAGATCTCCCCGCTTTCCATCGTTATGGAATGCTGTGGCGTCTTAGAGCTCCGCTTGCACGCTAGTGCTCGAAAGGTATGCCAGTGGGTATGCCTCCTGATGCTAGGAAGGCCTCTCGCGTTCATTTTGAACAATATCTTATCCATGCCGAGCTTTGAGACGCTTTTCAGCCGGTATACTCCCATTTGCATCATTCTTCTCATACTTATTTTAAATAATGTTGTTGTTGTTTAGTGTCCCCCCTACGCGATCAATATATTTTTGAAATCTTTCAGCTATGCTCTCTCGCTCGGCTACCGTAGTCTCCTCGAGCACTGCAGTAGTCCAGTCGGACACAAATCAGACCGAACAGCTCAGCAATGGAAAAGGATCGAACAATAAAAAGAGCGAGTTAGTATCGTGAAATAATCCTTTTCGAAATTTCAAAATTATCTATTTAATGGGCACGATTTCGTAATAATTATATGACGCCTAGAGACCGCACGCTCTAACCACTTGGCGGAGGAAATGATGCGCTGAAAGCTTGGACCGAGAGTTGTCGCTCCGAATTCGCAACCGTTTTCGGCGATCAAAATTATTTTATAGAGCACAGCGTGTCAGAGTTGGGAGGGAAGAGAAGCTCTTTTGCGTGGCAGATTCTATCACTGCCATCCTCGGATTAACGTGAGCGACGATAACCGCTCTTTACGAGCATCATTGAGCACTGGGCGTGAATAAGTGTGACCTCGAGGAAAAGAAAACCAGCGATTTGTGCGGAAAGGGCTTACCAAAGTTTGTGCACAAACTTTGGTAACGATGCCTTCATTTTTATCTGAGGAGTTTTCATGCAAGTGTCAAAAGCAGCTGCTTTTGGCTGTTTTTGCGTTAATTTTTGTGTATTCTTTTTGTTATGTAATTGGGTACTCGAGGAAGCGGAGAGAAGTTATGTAGCTTTATCAACGAAAAGAAGAGAACAAAATACTAGCCGCAACACACACGCGGGAGAGCAAAACAGTCTGGGATTTGAGTCGGCTCAAACGAATAGGAGTGTACGGTAGTGGCATACAATGCTATACACCATAATACTTGTGGAATAGTTTAACAGTACGGCGGGTCAGGTTATATAATTAGGGTCGTACATAGCACTTATCAAAGGAAAACGATAACATGTTTGGCTAACTATTTTTCAAATTGATTTCCACCATCCGACAGAGGTTAATGAGCTATAATGAGTGGGCGAGTTCGATCAGAAAATCGATCGGTCATCGACAGGTATTCGTCGGTCGTATAGTTTCGATGCTCATCTAGGATTAATTTAATAAATGAATATTTAAAAATATATTTTAATTCTAGTTTTCACGAATTCTTGCGCAAAAAGGGAATGTACGAGTTGCTGATTCAAGTGAAGAACAAGGAGAAGGAGGAGGAAGATAAGAGGGAGAAGAAGGAAGCGGTCAGTTTTCTTTGTATTTCGACTCGAAACTTTAAAAATTGTTTTTGTTGCATAATAATATCATTCGATGCAGATAATACGAAAATATTAGTCGAGAATGTAAGGAGAAAGAAAACTAAGAAAATCGTAATTAACTTTGTGGTGATGTAGTGGGCTGAGTCTTAGTTTTGTGTTACGTGAAAAACTGTGATTTTTTTGCAGAACAAAAAATATAAATTTTGCGATTTTTCGCATACTTTTAATCCCATAATTTAAAAATAGGAATAGAGGTAAACAATTAAAGGATGTCCCAAAAGTATATATTGACAAATTAATATTTTTTATGAAACCCAAGTGTATAGGATAATTTATCCCCAAATTGTAGCAATATTAAACTAATGTGCATGACAACCAATTTTGTCCCCGCTGTTCAAGAGTTATAATTCTGAAAAAGTTTTTGATTATATTTTGGCTAGTTTTCATTCAAAATGCGGCTTGATTCTTCCCAGCAGCATTCCAAACGAAGAGGGTACCACAGTTATCCGATCTATGTTATGAAGTTCAACAATCATTGATCGCAAAAGCCTTGAATTATGAACAATTTTGGTACATATCTCACTCTTTTCATTGAATTCATATTTGGCCAAAATTTACTTAACTCTTGTCTTTGCTTGCAAAAACAGAATACACCATTCTCCTATGAAATTGGATTGTTTTTTTTTCATTTTGGACACGATAATTACCCGACCACCCCGATAGTTTATACTGCAACTTAGTATCAAATCAAGTTGTTCAGGATTTCTTCTCTGGTCTTCCCGACCTTTGTCTACTCGAGATATTCAAGCATATCACAAGGTAACTCTAATATACTGCAGCTTAGAAAGCAATAGTTGGATGCTATTTTTCCATATGTTTGTGTAGTGATGGTGTAATCGAAGATAGCATTTTCAGTAGGTCTTCATAATAACATTGTTGTTTTTCCGTATATCAAAAGTACTGAGGTTTGAATGAGTGCATTTCCATGGATAGTATACCAAGGTTTTTGCTTCGCTTTGGCGAAATGTGGACTCAATTTATTATGTAGAACCACAGTAACATAAAAAATAAAGCTATTCTAAATATTTACCGGCATCACGGTATACTACTCGATAATTATCATTAAAATGTCATAATTCAGATCCGACCTTAACAAAATGTTGCCCGTGAGTAAGAGAATGCATTACATTGGCACCGAGAAATCACTCAATAATAATAAAATGAAAGGAGGACGGCTACTTATTATTCAGGTACTTGAATTGGAGATTGATAACAGTGGCTTCGTCTCTTCATTTTACATATACTCACACAACTCGACGGGCTAGAGAGTTTATGAAATGGAGAGACGAAGGTCCGTTTACAGAACTCTAACATGAATGCGAATGGACTTATCGCATGTAAATAGCTTCAGAATATAATTAGACTATTTAGACTCAAAAGGGATATGGATTCGAGATTTCCCTACCCAGAAAAATCCCCTTACCTTACTCTGAGCGGACTTATTATTCTTATGAAAATTACAAAGATTATGACGGAGAAATCAAAGAAAGAAGAGGATTAACTGATGTTGTCTCTCTGGTGGTATGTTTCTCACTTTTCAAATAGATTTTTTTTAATTTGAAGCTAACCAACAAGGACTAAACCCTGATCCCAAGGCGCGAAGCATTGTGCGCGCGTTGCGTGTATGAGAAAGTGTGCTAAACAATGAGAGATGGGAACAGCCAACTTCAACCTGATCCTTTTCGACCTTCCCAATGGGCTAATATTGATTTTTTTTCGTATTTTGCGTACAATATTCTCTTTCTCAACTTAAACAGCCATCGGCTTTTCATTGGAGGATAAAAATAGGGCTTCAATTTCGTCCTTGTTGGGTAACTTTAAATGCATTTACAATATCATAAATATAAATAAATATGTTGCAACCGATATAAAATGTCAGAACAAATATTTTTAGGAAGCAAACTCCATTTACTCTCATCACAATCGAGCGGTTCCAATTGATCAATTCTTCTCCGCTCTTGAACCTACTGTGAACGTGCTAGAGAGGGGTACTTTATGCGGTTCTCATCCGCGCTAACTTGACTAATTTTGTCTTCGTAATTGATTCTTCGGAAAGGACCATTAGCTAAAAAAATTTGTAAGAAGTAATTCATGTTCAATCTTATTCTGTCGATGTCCTAATATTTGAATGCAAATATATTTAAGGATCTTCATTTCCGGCCCAGTGAATCGATTATATCCCGTCTAATCCAGTTTGATGATCTCTACGCTCTTGCGATGGTTCTTGATGTGAACTGGATTGGGAAACTCATTATGGTAACCTATGGTGATCATCTATATTTTACAAATCAATATGCGCATCTGTCTATCTCACGTCAATACGGTGCGAGAAAAGTATTTGCAATAGAATCCGTAATTGGGGCGTTCGTCGTTTCATTTCTCGCTCTCTCTCTCACTGGTGAGAGTCTGTTGAATTAAGAGACCGTGGAATCATCTCTCGAACTCTAGCATATACAGAATTGCAAACTCCGAATTTTATCTTAATTACTGAATAATACAATGGAGCTGTATTTATTGCAGATGATTATCGACTCTAAGAAATGCCTTCTCCCAGACCAGGCGATTCTTGGAACTGGAGAATGGCGATTCTCTATCGATCAGCCATTGACTTCTACTATGATCAAGCAACAGATTCGGCAAACAGAATACATAGTGAATCATAATTAATTTTATTTTGCTATTCCATAACCTATTAAACATGGTCCGAGAAAATCGGCCCCCAATTGAAAAATATGACTTTTGATGTTTGGAAAATCAATAAAAATAGAATATTCTGCAGGTTTCGCCGTCCATTCAAGAACGAATTGGAAATTCCGTTAACATCGCAAACATAGCGAGAAGGAGCGATGGAATGGGTGCGGATTTATACGTGAGAGAATACTCAGCAGGCGATAGAGTTATGTATGCTCCGCTCATCCGATTCAATATATATTTTCGAGATTAGCATAGTAGCCTGTGAAACATAATGTACCTATGAATTGTCAAAATTCTGTCTCAACCTTATCAAACTGTTGTTTCGAGATAAATAATTTCAATGTAGAGCCAGTTATGATAATACAATACTTATGTTTATCCACCGATAACATTATCTCGTACCGAATTGCCCTCTGTAACTACCTTGACTAGAAGGGGGCAGAATGGGTTTCGAAGACTAAGGAACTAAAACAACAGGTGTGATAGGGGCTCGGACGAGCGTGTTGGATGGGGATTCTTCGACATTGTTGTGTTGATTTTTTATATTAGAAGATCGGAAGAAAAAGGAAGATGCTGTATCAATATTGAGGTGGTGAGGGTCATGCTGACTACGCACAGCATACCATAACGATCGAAAGCGGGGAGATCTTTTCGAAATCAAATTACAAAGTCGAAACTTGATGTGCATCTGAAACATATCGCAATTTTACAAACTATTTTGAGCACCCGAGCTTAATAACTTGTGTTTCAGACTAACTATTTTATCGAATTTGAGAATTGCGATAGGTTTCAGAACCGTTTCAAATATGGATGCTTATTTTCCCCTGATTTTCCCGTCGAGAGAAAATCTGGCATCTTGCCAGGTAAAATTTAATTACATTTCGATTTCTCACTTTTCCCCGACGAAAGGAATATTGTGTACGGAGTTCGGAAACGAATCCACGTGAGTTTTGCATTTGTGTTCCAAGAGATGGATGGCTCAAGGATCCAATACTCAAGGAGAGGGTGACAATAAGTTCAATTGACCAAGACCTCCATCGTTTCGATGATAGTGATGAATTGATTCTCTTGCAGACGAACTACTAAATGAAGGTCCTAGGAAAGTGAGCGAGTGTTGCAAGTGAGAAGGGTCCGAGAAGGGTCCTTCTTGGCTGCTGCGTATCATTCTGCGCGACATGTTGTTCGTTCGCAGCTCCATTAATTTTGATGAGCTGTATGATCTACATTGTCTCCACTCGATGCGCCTTGCTCGATATCATAGATGGACAGCTATGACTTATTTGAAAATCCTCGATGCCATCCTTCGATCCATGGAAACCATCTCCATTCCCTCCATTGAAACTATTGTGACCAGAGCGAAATCCATTTCCTTGCTTATTTATATCACTCGATCATCCCAATCTCTCCAGGTACTCGGCCGTTGGCAGAATCTCTTTCATCTCGTCGTACGATTTCTCGTGTCCATTTAGCAATTATTGAGCAATTATTATTCAACTTAAATAGAGACTGTAAAAAAAGGGAGACAGACCCATCTGTGCCGCTATGAGAAAGTGGCCACCAAGTGCGTTTCCTGTTTCACACCCTCATTATTCCTAGCTGGAGAAGCATCGACCACCTTGGTTTGATAAATATGAGTAGTTCTGTATATTTGGTTTTGTGCTACATAGATTCTCCACGTTCAACTAATTTTCTACCTTTGTTGATATAGTTTGAATATTTTCTTCAATTAAAAAATAATTAAACAGCGGCGAAAATCGAAAGATTGTTATCTGCCGCACAAAGTATTGATTAATTGATCATCAAGAATTTATGATTCCGACTGGATTAACCCATAAAATATTCATCAATTTCAGTTTATTTTGGAGGTTCACATCTTCAATAAGAATAAGAATTCTCAACCAACTCCGATCCCTTACCGTACTCGCAACCCCCAGCAGCAACAGGCGAAATGCAGCAGATGCAGCCGCCCCTCCTAAGAGGAAGTTAGTGAATAGTGAGTGACTGTGATATATTCTTAATAAGAATTCTGTACAGGTGGTTGTGATAGCTTCTTCAATTTCTCCTGATTATCTATGTTAGCTGATAATGATCTAGCATTGTTAGTGAAAAAAAAAATTAAAATGACGGAAGTCGAGACGGTTTTGTTGCGCACGGCTTATATAATTTTCATCGAGTACCTGTTATTTTTGATACAGACCAGGTAAATTTTCCATAAAAAAATTGTCGCGGAATACACAGACGGTAGAGGTCCAGACGCTGAAGCAGTCGATCCTCGCTTCATTGAAAACGAAGAGAGGAAATAATGATTTTACAGGGACATGAAAGAGGGGGACATTGCGAATTGAGAATATGTTTTTAATACCAATAAATGTGTCGCAGGTTTCGTAATTGTAGTGGAAAATATAGATGGCGATGCGATCTCTATGACCACCTGTTAATATGTGAAAAACTGTTAGTATACAAACACCAATGGTTATCATGAAGGATCTTTCTGACTTGTCGTGGGGTATCTTTCGCCATCTTTTAAAAACAGATGTTGATACTCACTTCTCACTCGAAGAAAACTTGAGAGGATGAACTTTTTAAATGTTGTTTTTGATAAATGTCTAGTTTAATTGGTATTGTTAATTACTGCTGCTCAACTCAGCAACTGAATAAGTAAGTGAATGACTTTAATTTTAATGAACACTTGTTGAAACTCGTAGTTCACTTGACTAAATTGCGACTGAAAATTGACTGGAGGGAGACAACCATTTCTTTTTAGATATATTGCTGTGACCAGCGATTTGGAATGAACATATACTAAAATTGGAACAATACAGAAAAGATTAGCATGGCCCTGCGCAAGGATGAAACACTAGTTCGTGAAGCGTTACGATTTTTTAAAACTAGGGTAATAAAGGGATTGATATACTTCGATAAAAGGGCTTTTTACATGCTATTTCATGAACATAATGCTCGTTGTTGGGAGATAAGTGATGGTCGATCTGCTTCATGGTGAGGAGGAGAGGAAGGAGGCTGGAAGTCGCCTGAGCTCCCTCCACGACCTCCGCAGCAACTAGAGGTCATTTTTGGGCAGGTTTATAAAAAATGGCTGACAAGGAATTACATGCCCGGAAAGACAATTTGCGAATTGGTGTTTCGCGATTGTTTTTTGCCTAGAGAAGTTCGGAGTTTTGCAATCGTTGCGATTGAGGTGGATCAAGAAATGAAAAATAAATAAGTACATGAATGAGTTCTCTCGGCAACTGAGGTGCGCGTGTGCATGCATTGTATTTCCTGAGAATGTAATGTTGCTTTAAAAAATCTATTGACCATTATTTCTGACGTCTGGCTTCTTATTGTATTCCTAAGTCGGCTAAGCCCTTCGAAGAGATAACTTATCCTTTTCATTAAAATTCCTCTCATGAGCGGTGGCCACATTATAGCGGTGGCCACATTATCGCGGATCTACGGGGAACCTTCACACGACGTCCTACTGTACCTTCCACTCTGTATGTAATTATATGTATGTAATATTAGCATATGTATGTAATATTAATATATGTATGTATGTATGTAATATTAGCACAATACTTTTGGAAACTAGTTATTCATTCAACACAATATCTTGTGTTCAATCTACCGTACTCTGTGAACTTACTGTTAAGAATTATTTTGCATTCGCGTGTAGTATGCCTCGAACTTTCGATACTACTAGACTCATGATTCACTGATTTTAGCACTCAGCGCCTTCTCCTATAATCTACATGCAACCTCTGATTGCCTAGTCCTACTCGTGCCCACTGCAGGGATGATCGTTCACAGTATCATGATTTTTATATACTCTGAATCCCAGACCCACTGCAATTAACAGTTTGATCCTTCCCTATAAGTATCTCTGAAACCTCTGATTGACCAATCCAATTTGCTAGGGTTGGAAATTCGGGTCAAGGTCGCGAGCCAACTTCGCTCCTCTACTTATTTTGCAATCCGAAGAGAGAGAGAGGTGTTGCGGGCTCGCTACCTTGTGTTGTCAACCAAACAATAAGTGAAATTACTTCAATCAAGAAGGAGAGTCCAAGTTTCGCAGCTTGTTCTTTTACCCGATGTATCATGATCGTTAGTGAAGTCACTTGAAAAGGTAGTAAATAGTAAAATTACAATACTTCGATCGACAACATTACGGGCTTCGCTACATATTCCTCAGGATTCTGTAGCAGCTCCCTCAGCCAAGAGAAGAAAGAGACGAGAGGAAGGAATGACCCGACAGGAAGAGAATGGAGACGAGTCAGTTTGTTGTTTCATGGCTGATTAATTTACTTGTGTTTTTCAATCATCAAATTATAAGGAATCAAAAATTTATAAACGACTCAAACACACCTAAATTCATTCTCCTAATGAGAGTTCCCTCAGTGCTTACGTTTTCATACTCTCGAACTATGTTTTGCCGGCTGTATTCGACGATAAAATCATTGCATTAATTTTGGCATCATTACATAATTCCGAGATATATGCGCAGGAGCATCTGTGCTGCATCAAGTCATCTTATGATGTTCATTACACAGATCTTCTAGTAGAGTAAGATCTTGTATGATAATAGTAAATATATAGTTTCTACAGCCAGAGTCGCTGATCACTCGCTCTATTTCATCAGTCCGCCCGATGATTTCGATGGAAATAAGTGTTTTATTATGCCGTAGAACGGTTCGAATGCGCGCTCAAATAGAAAAATACAGTGAAAAAAACAAAACAAGGTAAAACATCGCAATTACATGCCCATTGTGAAACACATGTTCACTTCCTGGGTCCTATTGGCCTGACTAATTACGTTCGATTGTGAAGGGCACTGTTTACTGCTTTGCTGTTCTCAAGGCAGTAGTCAGGATTGAGAAATCGTATCCTACTTTCAAGAACTCTCTACTTGCACAATTGGCCTTCCGACATCAGGTTCCTCATTCTAATTGGAATCGAAAAACAATAAATAAGCAAAACCACACCTCTTTACATCAATCGACACAGTCTTCACTTCTCACATTTATCACAGTGAAAAGACAGAAAATAGTGACCAAAATATTAAGATATGGAGGAGTCAAACTCGAGAATTCATACTACGTCAATTGTGTCTAGTAATCAAAGAACGAAAGAGATTGGACAGAGCGGGGGTAATATGCATCGAAAATCGATATTATGATTCAGGTAAAGTAGATAAAGTCGAGACGAGAAATAACGAGATACGGGGAGGAAAGCGATACGGTAGGTCCGACAAGAATATCAAAGCACGAGAAAAATCTAGCAATGCTACGACTGGAAAGAAAAGTGGGAAGTAGGAATCAATAAACAAATAAATAACTACCGTAATCCACTACAGCGCTCAAAACGCGCAGTAAAACACAAATTTGAACAATGTGCAATTACAGCGATAAATGAGTACTTCTAGAATAGTGTAAAGGATACGATAAACAAGTGGAACGGTGCCTACTACAGTATCATGGCATAGTGAGAGGGCGGGGCTACAGTAATCTCGGGGGTTACGGTAATCTATCAATCACCAACTGGCTTTTCTTCTCATTCGTCCAGCCAACTCTGATCTCCCGCTGTGATCGACTGATCGTCGTCTTCTTCATTCACGTGAATCGTATTGAATTGCTTACTGAAATGAAAAAAATCCTGAATTTAAGGGGATTCAATCTTAGATGGGAACAAAGAGCCAGCAATGATGTAGAGATACTGATAGATAGGTCGGTTGAGAACTATGACGTCATGCCGCCCTCGATATATCAAAGGCGGCGTGACGTCACAGTTCTCATCCGACCTAGTGCCGATAGGTGCCGATTCAAGCTGATCTCACAGTCACTATGTGAAACCGGGTTACACGAATTAGTTTCGTTGTAATTATAATAGGATCGCACTACTTACCGACCGCTGCTGCCAATACGACTAACATACTAACGCCACAGCCTTGAATCACCTACCCCATTTCGATATTATTCATATTTTTTATACTGTTCGGATTTTAGAGTGAAATCTCACAAAGACAATCATAGTCAGTTCTCGATAGCTACACCATCCTACAGTACTCCTACAGTACTCACGCGAGTGCCGCTGCCAGGTAGTCGCCCTTGAAGAGCGTCCGTCCTCCGTCTTGGCCGAGAGAGGGCGCACGTCTACGGTAGCGATTCTGGGGAGTGCCGCCAGGTGACCTACCATGAGAGAATACGTTATCGATTGGATACCGTATACCAACAAGTACTGCTATAAGCATACTAAGGTAACTTTGATGCTCTGACCATAAAACTGTCAATTATCGATCGACTCCCTACCGTACCTGTCGGCGCTGACTCTCTTGAGCGATTCCTTCCTCGTCAACAACTGTCTGGTCGTCGGCTTCACCAGAGGACCCACCGACTGGAAAATATGCGATTGATGAGATAAAGTCAACCTGGTTGATTGACGCCCCACTCGCATAGTTTTATCGCACTAGTACATCAAAACCAGTGATCATAAGGCATCGACATCAAACCACAATTAATTTAAATTCACAAGGTAAATTAATCAAGAATATTATTTTGCCAGTTCAACTCTTGGATCAGAACCTTCTTACAAATCCTAAAAAAATATTCCGACTATCCAATACCAGTCTCGTGATATTCATGTAACTCACTCTTTACAGTACCTCCCCTGAACCAGGGGGGCTGACTACCGTATCCCCAACGATCTTCTCCCACACTCACATTCTCATCGTGCTCCGTCTCTTCGCTGCTGCTTGAGGAGCGAACGGAGTCGGATGGAGATCTGAGAGAAGAAGATATTGAGAAGAACATATCTCAATTCAACACACCCTCTCGCACTGAATATCACAACGTGAGAGATAGAGAGGGACGAGAGGGATAGAAGGCGCAATTGAGTGATGGCCAGTTTAACTCAGATCCATACTTTTCACTCCGTAGTTAATTATTTTTGTGCGAAGAAAGGAAGGTGAATTATCCTACCTGTATTGCACTATATTAGGATTGCATGTGAAACGCCCATCTCATGGTTTGTTCATTGTAAGTAATGCCCACAGGCATACTATTCCTACTTTTACAAACAAAGAAAGATAGAGGCAATGTTCTACAGGCGTTGCACTACTCTTGCATACCACTTGAAAGACACATCTCACAATCCACTATCACAACTTCAATTTCAATTGATTGTTAAATTTAAATAGCTCAACCTCTCAACACTCAACTCTCGCTGCCATAATAAATTATTCAATTGTAAGCACAACCCAAGATCGGATGATTGCTGTGCTCTGGGCATCCCCCGTACATCAATACCTTCTGTAACCCCATTCACCCTACTACACCGTGATATTCTTTGAGCATGCATACTTCTAACATACCCATTTCTAATATTGCTTTTTTGTTCAAAATACTTCTTCTTCCCTACCCTTTCGCTCATTCATTCCCTCTTTTCACTCACTTCTCACTGAGAGACCATGAAGACCAGTTGTGGTGTAGGAGGACCCTGAGAAGTTCTCAGGGTCCTCCTACACCACAACTGGTCTTCATCTCTTTGACTATACTTCGTTTTCTCTCCTTCGTCTACCGTATGACACCCCCCCCCCCTCCCCTCCACTCACTTCTCACTGCTGGTCTTCCTCAGCTTGAAGTTGCGGGCGTTGATGTCGTCCAGGAAGGAGCGAGAGCCAGATGAGGAGAGGGCGGACTGGGAATGGAAATATTATTAATATTTTATTTCTATAAAATGCCAGCTTTTTCATAAATAAAACGGAAAGGGGAACGACTGGGTGAGCAATTATTATTGCGCGATCTTTTAGAATTGTGGAAATTTTTTAATTATTTTTTATTGGAACACCAAGATGACTTTTAATGAAACAAGAAAAATATCGAACTACATGACCATTGTGAAACACATGATAACTGCCTGAAACTTATTGGTCTGGCTTAAATTAATTCAATTCAATTAATTTCAATTAATTGATTAATTTATCATTATTCAGCCGAATCGGTCACATTGCATTTCCGCTTCCAGTATCCTTAACGAACAATCCGTGAGGCACAAACATCCCAGGTATCTATCCCGCATTTCACTTTTTTTACATTTCCTCCCCATTCAGTCACCTCAACGCACGCAGCCTCTAGCTCTGACAATGTAAAATTCCAAACACAATACTCTCCCTCTCTGACCCCTCCTGCGTTTTCACCCAACGCGCCAAAAAGGATGATCCCGTTACTGTTCGGCTGTCACTCTCATTATCAAACCTCATGTGAGACCCAAACTTTCCAGGTGTCTATCTAGCATCTCGCTCTTTTGCATACCCTTCCCCTCACTTCCTCTATCACTTCAGGCCACCCTATCACAAAATCGCTCCGACTTCAACACTCTCCCCCTCCAACTCTCTCTCTCTCTGACTACCCAGATACCTCCTGCGTGTTCACTCGCTGCATGCCCGTCTCTGCAGCAGCTGCAGCCGTCGCACTTCTCCTCTTCTGCTGCACGACAGCCGGCGGGGGAGGAGGGAGGGGCGAGTAGGGAGGGGAGAGCGACCGACGACCTCTTTCCCCTTCTGAATCCTCGTCGTTGAAGGGGACGAGGGTAGAGGTGGCGGGAGAGGTCGCTGAGAAATGGGTTCATTTCATTGAACCTATGCAAAAAATTTTAAAAGTCGTTATCCACGAAAAATGGTAAAATTTCTCCGGCATCTCAACTTGCTAGTTTCCCATCAATGCAAGTATGATGAGCGGAAAACAATGGACCAACAGCTTACGGTTTGTATCATTCTACACTGAGGCAATTCATACACAAAGCGTTCAATTAGTCTCGCGCAGTTTTATGTTTCGCGCACGACTTAATACTGGCAGTCTCCATTGGGATTGCTATCATTTTTACCGATTAATAAAATTTTTAAAAAAATAGTATCCTCACCAAGCGTGGCTGCCCCAGTCTGCGCTCCGAGGGGCGGGGCCTGTAGCAGGAAGGGCTGCAGAGGCGGGGCGGGAGGGATGGCTGCAAGGTTCGGGTCGCATGGACAATTGGTTTATCGGATATCTCCATCCATTTAGTGAAACTCAGGCCAGCAACAAAACAATTGCGAAAAATATAATGGCGGGATTTCATCCAGTCAGTTTCGTGCTCGATGAATGGATCATCTTCCTAATTACTTCGCCGATCTAGTCTTTTCTCCTTACTGGTCGAATCACACAATCTCCCACTCCCATCCTCACCTCCTCCACTCATCATCATTGCTCCTTCTCTACGGCCACTCAACGAAGTTGGCAGAGGCGGAGGAAGGGGAATCGTTGTATGACCTGAAGTGACAGTAATTATTACAGTTTATAACTGTTTAAATGTTTTAACTGAAGTCGAAGTGAGGCGGTAGAGTACAAATGATATGGAGAAAGTACATATAACTAATCGCGATAGCACAATTATTCAAGGATCTGACTCGTAAACAAACTCTGCCATTTCAGGTTTTATCTGGTTCTTTTCCGTCAAGCGCTTACGTCATTTTCGATAGTTTTCTGAAGCTTGGGCAAAAATCTAAAATATATGGAAAAAGTTATGTAAGTATTTTTTCCACTAGAAATAAATTTCACTCAATCCCCTGCCATTTTACGCTTCGTCGATTTCATTTCTTTCGCGCGCCTGCGTTATTTTCGACCAATAAAGGCGTCGGCAAAAATATATAATCAATCCTGATGCATATGCAAAAGACTAACCAACAATTGTAAGTGCGGCCTCGGGTACTCAATTTCATCACTTATTCAACATTAGAGTTTCCAAGGCCCCCTTTTTTCTCGCATTCCGCTTCGAAAAGAGATTTTCGACGCGTTCTCGTCCTCGATTCGTCATCTCTATTTAGTCTTCCGCTTTCCTGTTCGTCATCCCTAGCAGGGGTGTGCAAAAATTGTACCGAACTCCTCATTCCCCATGCTCTCTCATCGCTCTATTCGCCGAAAGAGCATAGGAACTGAGGAGTGCGGCAAACTTTTTGAACACCCCTGATCCCTCGTCTACACTCACTGGGCGAGGCGTAGCTGCTGGCCGAGTCATCATTGTACATGTAGACGCCGTCGTCGTCGGAGGGAGGAGACGGCGAGGGAGGAGAGAGCGGGTGACCCTGGGGAGGGAGGTACGGTAACATATTCGAATCCGTAAGAGGCCATCTCAACGTCATCTTAGCATTGTCTCTCGCGTCTTCTCCCACACACACGTAACCCTACCGTATCCTACATCAGAGGGTGCTGTACGCTCCTAATCTCTTTCGCATCCCTCAATCGATCACAATCACAGTTATTCTAGTCTTCATTCGATTTATAAATTCCATGTCATTGAATAGACAAGTTGTGTTACAGTGCACAAAAAACTGATCAATGTTTCATTCATTCAATTGACCTACTACCGCACCTGGGCGTGATTCCTGTGGTGCCGCTGATGATGGTAGTGCTGCTGGTGATGATGAGAGGAGAGACCGGGCAGCTGGCCGTACGAACCGTTCAGACTGCAGAGGAAATATATTTCAAAACATGAAGGTGCATTGTGGCTACGCTGAGGTAATATATCTCACGAGCGACCTGTTGTGCAATAGTTTCTCAATTCAAACTCGGAAAGAAAAATTTTTTTTCGAGATTCGGTTTTCTCTTATTTCAGGGAAATAGTTAAAATAGTCTACTGAACGACTGTAGTACAGATGGACTCTTCAATCAAAAGTAATCGATAATCAATAACAATCAATAAATCGATAATCACTCACGTCGTGCTCATCATCATCTGCTGACTGGGATGGAGACTGGCGCGAGAATGGCTCCTCGAGACCGAACGAGATTCGCGCTGAAAGGGGTATACTGTAGGTTACTGTACTCCGATTACAGTAGCCTGACAACCGTAGTCATCCCGTCTACACTAATAAAATTACGACGTTTAGCCTCAGCCTCATACTTGTCTGTCATCAAGAGAGGTTTCTAAAAGCTAGGCCGACCACAACATATTGACATGACCCATTTACTACAATTTTTTCCAATTCGAGAACCACAAAGTGCTAGTTAAAATCACAACTAAAGAAATCTTGGAATAATAAATTTTCAGTTCGGGAAATGTCACAGTATGTTGACTGATGTCTTTGTCCAAAACTGAATTTCTCACGTACTCGTTTTTCTCCTCCAACTCCTCGTCACTCTCACTCCATTCCCCCCTCCCCCCTCACCTGCGACTCTCCTCCTCCTCCCATCGTCATTCCTCCATTCGTCATGATCGTATTGAGCTGGCGCGTCAGCAACGCGAGTTGCGCCTCCAGACTCAGTATCTGCAACGATACGCACGTCACAAGAATTTATCAGTTTGCAAAAATCAAGTGACGACAATCAGCTGCTCTGTCAAAATTTGCATATCACCTTCTCCGACTCGCTCTGCGCAAAGTTGGTGCTTGGTCCTGAGAAGCGGTCAAAATCGTCGTCCATCGACATCGGACGATTGAAGAGTTGGTACACCGAAGTGTCGCCTTCAATCGATGTTTTTTTTTAAATAACGCTAGTCTACGTGGGTATTGGGTAGGGTTGGTTATTCGGCGATGTCGCAATTCCTTCCACCTAGCATATTGCTAAATTGGAGGCGAGGATTGAGATACCGTAATTCTGCTCCGAATTGCTAACCCTAGTATTGGCCGAGAGAAGATATCAAGCATAAAAATATTAGCAGTCGTAGTGTTTCCAAAACTCCCCGACACAACAAATTCTTACGTTCGGTGCACCAAGTAGCTTCAAAATCGACCTGCTGATTTCGTGCTTTATCAATAATACAAAGGTCATCCTCATTGTTCCTCGCCGGCAATCCACAAACTTCAACACTTATTAATCTACCCGCCAATTTTTCGGGAGGGTGGCAAAACGAAAACCGACAAAACGGAAACAAATCACAGCTCCCACGGCATTCGGGCTAGGGAATTGGTAGTTGTTGCATTGTTACCAGTAAGCGCTACCATACCTTTGTATATACAAATCTTGTTACCAGGCGATATTGAGTTTCAACGTATGGTTCATGGAAATTCATACACCATGAACCCAGGGTCGTCGATTTGGGGTGAAACTAAATATCGCCTGGTGACAAAATGTATATATCAAAATGTAGTATAGTTCATACTGGTAACAATGCAACAATTCGCAAGACCCTAAGTCGAATCACGTAGAAGCTGTGATTTGTTTCCGTTTTGTCGGTTTTCGTTTTGTCGCCCCCACCCAATTTTTCGTTCCAGAAGGCCTTCTAGATGCAGTCAAACCTTTCCTCACTGGTTACTTCGTCAGTTTCAACAATTCATATACCCATCAACTTCTCGTTCCGCATAACCTACTAGATACAGTAGTCTCACCCTCCCTCACTGGCTGTCCCCCCTCCTATTCCTTTCTCAGTCCGTATTCCATCCATCAATTTCGTGCTATATCAGCCACCCAAAGCTGTTTCTTACCCACTATCGCCGGTGACTACGCACCGTTCAACAGTTCATGAACCCGTCATCTTCGCGCTTCATAATCCCTACTAAATCTCAGACACACCTCAGAACCTGCGATATCACACATTCCTCATGAACAGTTCATAACTTTCTAGTAAATTTTCCGTTCCAGATAATCTTCTAGATGCAGTCTCACCCTCTCTCGCCGGCGACTCCTCCCCTCCTGCTCCTCCCGCTCTCCTTGGCGGGGGCATGGCTCGCCAGGCAGGCACCGGCTTCTTCAGAACGATTCCCTCGTCCTCCGCGTCCTCCAACAGCACTCGACGAATGTCCGCCAGCGTGTCCCTGAAGTTGGTTGCAATGAAGCACACTACGATCGATTGATTGGAAACGAAGTGACCCTAGTGCAATATTCTCCCACATTCTCGAACACTCTGCACTTCATCATTCGGTCATGCGGTGTACGGTAAATAAATAAATAAACTATCCGCCAGCGTGTCCCTGCGATGGGAATTTATCGTAATTTTAGAAGAATCAGTCACCAAAAAAAAACGGAAAATTCAAAATTCCAGAACATTTCATGTACACAAGCATTTCATGTGCACATCTTGTAAATCGCGATCACTCGAAAATCTATGTCAGGCGATGGACATACTTTCGTGGTAGCCCAATTACGTGCACACAACACGGGCTGTTTGAAGGCTCGCAACAGGCCACTGGCCTATGGGAAAGGAGGGATCAGAACATTTCATCCAGCCAAGCAACGCGCAATCACCAGCACATTTTCATGCCGCGATCTGACAAAAATGTGGGTTTCATCTTGCGCCTTTTTTTCGGCAGCAATCTCTGTCCACTCATCCCGCTACCTTGGGCAGGTATCTCTCTTCTACGTGCATTCGTATATTATGGAACCTGACCACCTAGCTAACCTAAACACAACTGGATATTTTTAAGAGACTAATTGTGAGCTCTTTTGTGTTCCTCTCACACGGGCTGCGATTTTATCAAGTTCGATTAACCAATTATTGCTCCAAACTAACTTGTCTAAGCCTAACAGAAAAAATGTTTTAAATCGATATTATCGATCCATCATCTTGATCTACCACCCTGGGGGAACAATCGATATTATCGATCCATAATCTTGATCTACCCACCTGGGCGGCGGTCGTTCTCTCTCCATCTCTGCCCTCTCCATCTCGTTCAGAATGAGTGCCGCGTCAAGCTCGTAGTGTCCCGGGATCGAGTCGCCGTGTCTGGAAAATATATTTAAATTTACTTTTTAAATTAAAACCACGAAAAAGAACCAGTTGTTTGCCGCATTCGTATGTGCCTCATTCATGGCGCACATCGCATTCATGTTTCAGAGTGTGCTCATAGTTTATCGCGTTTTGTGCCTAACAATTTCATCTCGGTGCATGGTGCAAAAAAATAGGAAAAGTAGACAAACCTTCTCAGCAGCGATATCAGCTGGTTCCACAGCCTCTTCACAGTGATCGCCGCCACTTTGGAGGACATCTGAAACCGTCCGTCTTATTGCAGGACTCACCGAGACATGATAAGGCAAGCACGTAAAAAAACTAAACGACACAGCCGCTCAACAATGAAGTAGGGAACTCCCAGCACAAGGTTAAGAAGCCACTTAAGCGTTTTGTTGTTTATCATTTAAATCGTTTAAATTTTGGAAAATCATAAATTTAGCCATAAACCGCTGCATACCTGTCGGATCTTGACGCCGAACTCGCGGATTCTGAGGCGCTGAAAGAAGAAAATTTTGAATATTATTATATATTGATTGATACAAGCTAAATTGAAGCCAACTCAAGGCTTGATACGTACCAGTAACTCCCACTCATTCAGCACGAGCTGTCCCATTATCTCCAGTGATCCAGTGGCGTTTTGCACGGCCATGGCATCAACCTTGTGGGTCGGATAGCCAGGCAACTCTCGACCTGCACGAAAAGACCTTGGCATTTGATAGGAAGTAGAGATAAACAGTAAACCAACGATTGAGACAGATAAAGGCGGGAAATAGCACCTGTCGCTAGGGGAGTGTCTCCAGACCCGAATGCCTCTTCGGACTCCATTTTTGATGCTGGAAGAGGACAACTAATTGACAAATTAATCAATAAAAACGAGTAAAAAGCGCAGCAAACCAAAAATGAACCCGAAATTTAAACTCGCTGGCTTCACGACCGGGTCTGGTTTCCGGTTCTACAGTATGCTTCAATAACCACGATCCAATCACGAAATGATTTTATTCTTTACTTTTTTCTTTAAAATCTGTAGAATTCGTGAAAAGGACTTAATCGAACGTTGAACTTCTTTATCAAAACAACAACAGGTAGCAGAATACATAAAGTACTTCTGAAGCTACTCAACTACTAAGATTCAAATTAGCAACACCTAGGTGTGTTATTAGTCTTCTGTAAAGATTGAGCTAGCGATCTACCAGTTAGTGGGGTAAAGTAATGGAGTAATACGAGTAGTGATATGAGGACATTAGCGAATATTATAATTGCAGTATAACAATTCAACCGTGATTGCACTTTAATTGCGCTTCTTGGTTATCTCGTTCAGCACTTGACCCAGGTTCCTGCAATAAATATAATTAATTGGAAAATACAATTACTAAAAGAAAAGATAATCGCGCACTATAAGGAGAGTAACAAAAATTCTAGGCCCGAGTAAGTTCTAGCAGTGACTATCTCGTGCGAAAGATTTCGAAATAGGAGAGGGGATTCGTGCTTCACATGTTCTTTATCTGCGTCGACAAAACAGACCATGCAATTCCAGCAATTCTTTTCGATGTTTGAAATAAAATACAATATTTTACAGTTGAATATCTCCTAGATTAGACTACAACCCTCCTACAGTACCACCTAAGCTACAGTAACCAGAGTTACTGCCGTAATCCTTCAAACTACCGTACTTCTCGACGGGCTTCAGCTTTCCTCTCTGCTCCACGATCTCATCCAGAAATCGACGACGATCGATGCCTGCGAAATCGTTAGTGATCAAACTCGACTCTCCGCAATTCACATGTTCTCTCGTCCGTTCGAGAGGGCGAGAGAGTATGGGGATTGAAGAGAGAAAAGTTGATATTACTCTCCTCAATTTACATGCACTCTCATCAGTCTCATCAGCGAGAGATCACGCAGAAGATCGGGCACTAGGTCGGGTGAGATCGATGACTTCACACCGCCTCTGATATGTCAACATCATAGTGCTCATCCGACCTTGTGCCAACCGAAGAAGTGCCGTCTACTCTCACCCTCTCCGTCCGGCTGTTCTCCGTGTCCACTGTCGTCGTTCGAGTAGACACTCTCGTTGTTCTCAGATTGACGACGAGAACGAGTGGACGATATACCTGCAATGGACACCTTTTGTAGGCATAACGATAATCGATTTCTCGTTGGATACTTGGATTATCTGTTTTTTGGCTTCATCACTATTGTATGAGGTCGTAACACTGCAGTCGTAACAAAAAAATAGGAAAAATGTAATAACTTATTTGCAGACTACTGGTCACTGCATTATCAGAACAGCAAGTTGCTCAAACATGTGAAGAAGTAGTGAAACGACGAATTTCCACTTCGAATTTGCTCACAAAGGCAATATTTTTAAATTGGTAGTGTTGGAATAATTAATGACCCAGCGCGCATAGGCAGATCAAGATTTATCGAAACAGAAACCTCCCACCCTCTGTTTGAAATTTCGCATAAAACGATTTTTTCGGCAATCACATGGCAATTTTTAAAGGATCATGGCTTAGATGAGTATCTTAGATGTTTTTTAGATGAGTAGATGGGCTTAGATGAGTATTTACCTCGGTTCTCAGACTATATTTTTATTTATTATTAAAATTTAAAATTTAAAAAACTCACCCGAGCTAATGGAGAAGTGACTGCAGTCGGCGGCGGATCTGCTCTCCAGCCGGCGGATGGCCGCTTCCTGGAAGGAATTCATCTTCCATGAGCTCTCATGTTCAATTAATTTAGGAATCTGAATGGCATCTAACAAATCTACAACTTTTGTTATCGGTGAGTTGAGGACTAATGTAATAATCGAAGATTAGTACAGCCTTAAAGTTGCCGGACGAGGACGAAACCCTGATCTCATCGCATGTACGAGAGAGTATGCAAAAGTGAGAGAGAGCGGGAATACGTTGGTCATTTCCGGCTTTCCCTTGAGGTTATTATTGATTTTTAGCATTTTTGTATATTCATTCTCAACCAATTCAGCCATCGGCTATTCGCTGGAGGAAAAAATTACGTAGCATAGCATTGAGGATGCAACCCCTGATATTTACTAGAGAAAGCGTGTAAACTGAGCTTTTGTGGTTGTTTTGTGACTAAACTATCGTTCTCCCTCTCGGATTTCGAAACTCAGTAGCAATGGCTGCCCACGTATCGGCGAGAAAATGTGTTGAACGACGAGATTCCCACCTCTCTGGAGTCTCTCATGCTCTCGAAACGGCGAATCTTCGTTGCCTGTTCCTCGTTCTCCTGCTTGAGACGACGATTCTCATCTTTCAGCTCTGAGATTACGGTATTCACTTTTATTCTGCATTTTCTCTCGTAGATCAAGGAAATTGCAGACAGCGCACAGCAACAAATGCAAGAAAAAATCGATGAAAGCAGTTGTAACAGTTTTTAATTTACTGTGTTTTCAATTAAGTTTCATCGATTTTGAAAACGAAAGAGAGCATGAAGCTCAGTTGGAAAAGACAAAAAATCGAGATAAAGACAAGTTTTTTAAACGGAGTGATAATTTTGCCCTTCTCTCTTCTCTCCAAAATTACAAAAAAACGAAGAAGTGATTTCGTGCTGCGCACATACTATGTCCGAGGAACGAGAATGCAAGGAGCAATAATTATCTTCTACGCCTCTCTTATACACCCCTCTTGAGGACAATCGTATGCTAGGCTAAAGGGCGCTCGGAGATTTCCACAGCTGGCGATAATACTCTAGTTGCATCAAATCTATTCCTCACATAATACTGTTACTCACATAATACTCTCAATTTAAGATTACTTGAGCGCTACTGTATTCAGCATCCGCAGACAAATTAAAAACATTGTTGGTTTCATGAAACAATAATGATTATTTAATTTTACGATTCGCCTGTTCGTCCTACTTACTAGCCCACTTTTTCCGAGCGATACAAATTTACAAATAATAACATAAATCCGCCATATGTCTTTTCGACGAAAATCTACGTGGGGCTCTGAGAATTGTTAAGGAGCCGATAATACACTGCACAATAAAATGGCCATTCCATGTTGCAAACTTGCTACTACCGATCAACGAGAAGGTATGGAGTGATACATCAACGATTTGTTTGAACAAAACCACAGTCACTCCACTTGTTCCTACTAAACCAATGATTCTGTACCACCTTTACCAAGATAAAATTAAGATAATATAATATCACAATTCCACCCACCGTCCCTCTCCTTCCTCTGGGGGCTTATGCATCCTCTGAAGGGAGACGTCGCCGTCGACCAGAATCTGCGAAGAACTCCAGAAGACGACGAAGAAGATGACGCCATCATCGGGGCTGACTCTGTTAATTAATAACTAATTAATTAGTGGGTGGCGCAGTGGTGTGAGGCGCCGCTCGCCATACAAGGGTCCTGAGTTCGATCCCCCGCCTGGGCAGACCAAGCCCTCTATCCCTCCGGGGTCGGTAAATTGGTAGTGACCTCGGTTGCGAAAGGTAACGTTCCCTAGAAGCACTTTGGACAGCAGGGATACGTAGTCCTAGCAGTAGTCGGCCTCACAGCACTACACCACCTAGCGTAGTCGTTTACGACTGTAAAATCGCTTGACGTGGCTGCACCTTTACCTTTTTTTTAATTAATTAAATACATTTAGTGGAGCAACTGTTTTGTTATCCCCATGTCAGCTCTTCCATCGGACAGATGGAGCAAAAGTGCACATGAAATATGGGGGGGGTGAAATTAAAGTTTCCCATCACCCGTGAAATTATTTGAATTTGCGTGCATGCATGATCACGCCCGCTCTCTTGTTTTTGCATTATCTCTCATCCTTTTTGCCATGATCAGGCACGCGCGCGAATTCGAATAACTTTAAGGATGTTGGGTAGCTTTAAGGTTCAAATCGATGTCGATGAATTCAATCGGGTGAAGGTCAATGCGAACGCCATTTTTTGTGTTTCAAGGTGAGATAATATGAAGTGCAACTGCGATGCATCCAATGGTAGCGCAGTACTTCGTCTCACACAATTTTGTAATTGAGTCGTATAATGCATATTTTCCCAGTCACTTTTCTGTTGCGCGCTAAACATCTATGAAATGCTAGTCTTTGCATGCAATGCTTCCAACGAGCCAGATTCATTATAATTTTCCACTCCCTTTTTTTCAAGAACAATTGAAATTTCCAAGCCACTTTTCTGTTGCATGGTCAATTCATGTGCCGAGCAACTCGTTTATGCACTTTGCTAGTGGGTAGATTCATAAACGCAAAATAATAATAATGACAATTGTACCTTCGGTTGTGATCTCGTCCCGATGTGGAGTGGAACTGTCGGAGATCATTCTGAAAAATCAATAATCATTGAATAGCAGATTAAGCAGCAGGTGTAATCATTGGCTGAAATTTGTGCACGAAATTTCAGCCAATGATTACACCTTGCATTTCGCAATGCTTCATCTAAGCAAGTCCACGCAGTTAAACCTTTACAAATATTAATAATAATTGGTAACCAAAATAAATTCCAAGAAAATTCTAGGCACATTTTCACGAAACCGCTGTGAACATGTGCGCAAAAGACGAGTTTGGCTGCTCTTCTCTCCGTAATATTTCGATCTCTCCCACTACTATAGTGTATGCAATAACAGCTCTCGCCCTTTCGATCCACTCATTGCTCAGCTCCGCTCTCTCATTCTCAAGAATAACCGTCTAACTCTCGCCCCAAGCTCTTTTGCCGATCAGAAAGAGCGATAGAGCACGTGTTATCAGGAGTTTCAAACAATTTGCTTCTCAAAAGTATTCGTCTCTCTCCCTTCCCCTAGTTCGGTCAGATACAATGAGAGATCAAGCGATATCAGGAGTCAGACACTCCTCTCCTTACTCACTTCCTTTCCCCTTCTCTCAGTTACTCGACATGATCACGTGTACATGTATTCGAAAAGCACAAACCAGTTTTTGTTTTAATTTTTTATTGGTAAACAACTACAATGTTAGTAAATGAGAACAGACCAACTTTGAATAATTACAACAAAACAACAAGAAGAGAAAGGAACTAGGTTCAACGATAAACGAAAACAATAACTGCGAAAAAACTGAGGGCAATTAATTATGTACCGGGTGATCTACCGAAGCGGAGAAATACAGTAGCGTATCGATCGATACTAACAATGGGAAGATACTAGACGATAATTCTAAACAAATGGGGGAAAACGCAATAGCCTATTGGTCGATGTTAACAAGGGATGCAGTGCCCTATCAATCGGTATTC
The DNA here is from genome assembly GCA_036245805.1 of Pristionchus mayeri. Lineage (NCBI taxonomy): Eukaryota > Metazoa > Nematoda > Chromadorea > Rhabditida > Neodiplogasteridae > Pristionchus > Pristionchus mayeri. Next base: position 40,061,095 of record BTRK01000004.1, on the reverse strand, counting down.
ATGGGCTACCGTAATCAATAACGCGAGATCGCCTTCTTCGTGGCGGGACAGTAGTTGGTGAGGTGCGCGGCCTGGCCGGTGGCACCACACAACGGGCAGATGCGACGCAGCAGCCGGGGACACCTGCAGGAGGGATACGGTATTAATCGATTATTTTCCAAGAGAATTTCAAACATATTGTTCACTACAGAATCTCCCAGCTCATAATGTTAGTCTGTGACACAAAAAATCCCGCTCGTTAGTTACCCAAGAGTGATGAGAATTGTACTAGTCGCGCTATTCTACTACGCATCGCAGTCTACGCAATCCACGAATCTATAACGTGCTACTACGGCATGAGTGCAACAGGTTTTAATGTTTCCGCATCTACTGCACATCCCTCCCTATTCATTGCTCACATGATTCTCATGCAATTCCCTCTCCCCAACCAGCTTCCCGACCATGGTGTTCCTCCAGTAGGCCACACCATACACCTACTGTACCGCACTCACACGATGGTGGCTCCCTGCCGGAGCTCGTGTCCTCTCCAGTAGCCCTTCTCGCACACATGCGGCAGATGAGCGCCCGGCCTGCAATTATCGATTGATTAATTAAGCGCCACTATCTCACTTTTCCCTTTCTATATCTCACGTATCATGAGCATCACACCAAGATCGTTTTCGACAAACGGCAAATTCTGCTGCACCACTGCACTGTCACTATCCAAATCTCTTGTTCTATCTACAACCCGGAGACAGATTGCGTGGATTCTGATTATCCTGGCTCGACATTCTTCAATTCTCCCTCTCTCTCTATCAATCGATAGAATGGAGAGTGCATTACCTGCCGTTGGCCACGTGCACAGCGTGGTTGTAGCAGTACGCGCACCAGACCTGCAATAAATAAATCAATATTTCAGTACTCGATCTATACAATAATCTCGAGCTACCGTATACCTGATCTTTGCCGTCGGATCCGTGCGCGCTGTCAGAGGCGCTGCTGATGCCGCGGCCCGACGACCTTCTGCAAGGAGCGGGTTGCTGTAGCAGCCCACACTACCCATCTCTCTCCAATAAAGTCACTTCACGATCACCCCACTTCGTGTGCAACCGTACCTCTCTCCGCTATCGAATCGGCCGGCTGCAGTCTGCTTCCACGGCTGGCCGGGCTTCGCCTTTCCCATCATCTCGCGCACCGCCGCGTCCAGTTCCGGAAGATAGGCAGTGTGACTGCAACGGGATTATGATTACTTCTCCCAAGGCTGATGACTCTAGAGTACATGTTGAATCACAATTTCAGCTGGTCGAACGACCCATTTCTCACAACTTGAAGCAAGTGCGCACTCACATGCTGAGCAGCTTGGGCGGCGGATGGTTCTGCTTGGCTCGGATGGCAGCCTGCTGCAAAGAAGCAAATTAGCGTAATTCAGTCACGTTACGATCGCTCAATTGAGTGTGACACCGTACCTGCAGCTGCAGCAGCTCCGCCCACTGGCCGAGCGACAGCTTCTGCGAGGAGGGCGCAGCGGTCGGCACGCGGTACGGGTACTTCGGAGGGTGCACCGGCACCTGCTGCTGGTGAGCGGGCCGAGGGTGGGCGGGGAGATCGAGTCTGAAGAGAGCGGTATTGAACCAGGAGTGAGCTTTGAATTTGCCATGCTGGGGCAACACAGAGCACCAGCGTTCGATAGAATTGGCAAAAGGGATGCTTTGCTACGCCTTCGCCTCTTCTCATTAAGACATTCGAGGAATGTGAGGCGTAGCGAGGCTCACAGACGATTCCTTTGTTTCGCCCTCTATCATACGAGAGAGCATGTCATTTGAAGAGGGTCAGACACACCTGCGAGTCTGCTGAGTCTTCCTCGGCGACGAGACACTCGAGAAGTCAGTCGTTGCCGTGCCTGAACAATCGATAATTCAAGCCTATCGATCGACTGCTCTGTACACGATATCTTTTCTGCGAGCAACATTCATAAAGGTATTGCAAATCATGAGAACGCCATAGGGCTCTACTTACAAAATCTCTAGCTTCAAAAAGGCCAAAAAAAATTTTATGGCTCATCTCCACCGCATGCTACTGAGCTGCTGCTACTATTTCTAATTGACCAGTGGTTTTTCTTGATGCTAACTTAATGCGCTCCCCAGCCGACTAAATACAATTAATGGACCCTTTATGGTCGCAAAAAACTGAGGAGTCAGTCTCTTCATTTCCCTAACTCTCTCACCGGTCAACCGGAGTTCGGGAAATGAAGAGACTGACCCCTCAGCTTATCGCGACCATAAATGGCCCATGAGAGAAAGAAAGAAAGTGGTCCATGCTCACCCCCACTGCAGGCTCCCGAGCTGCTGCTGCAGCTGTCGTCGAGGTCGTCGTTGTCGCTCTGCGGCTGCTTCCTTGGCTGCGCCTCGCAGGCGTTCAGCCACTCGGAAAGGAAACCCGACCATGGAGTCGGACGACGCATCGCAGGCGGAATGTACTTCAGCTCCACCTGCAAGAGGGAAGATCTTATCATAGGGAAGGATACCTAGAGCCTACGGCTATCCTAAACAGCCTAAGGTAACTAAGGAGGATTGTACTTTAGAGAGGGAGAGCATCAGTCTTCCTTGGATCAGTCGTCCTTCCCTTTGTGACATGAATGCGGACGTGAGACGGTTTGATTATTTCATGGAGTATATAGCTAGTGACTAGTTACTTCGACCACTAAATTGAGTCTAAGCAATGACTAAGCAGCTTAAGAGAGCATAATTCCATCATGTTGACACGATTTGTTTACGCATGTTGAATCACGAAATGGCCGACAACGTGGGAATATTTCGGGAATTTCCCTTCGCGATTGCACAACGCCGCGGTAAGCGTGGGACTCAATACAAGTAAACAACAAAAACGGGCAGTAAATCAAGCCGTACTTTGGGTGGGATTGGTTCCATGGACGGTTTGGGTGCTGGCTTGGGCGCGCATCTGTAGTAGCGGACGCAGCCGACGTCAGCGTTGAGCGGAATCGAGATTCTCGGCGCGAACTGGCGCACATACTGCAACAAACACAAATAAAAATCGAAATAATCAATCGATACTCAACCATAATCAATCGATAATTACCCTAATTAGGCCTGAAATATATCCCTAATTAGTCGAAAATAGGAAGCCCACCTGATACTGGCTAACGTCCTGCATCGGAGCAGTGATGGTTGCGTAATGACGCGTTTGGGCAGCATTTCGACAGCCGATGTGAAACGGGCAGCCTGTTCCCAGGGCACCGTGAGAAAAGGAGCCGCTTTTCCCACGAGAGAGCGTCTGGCGAGAGAGGCCAGATGGTTAGCGTGCGGCGAGAGAGCGTGCGGATCGGAGAGAGCGCGCGCGTGCTCCCGTTCATGCAAATGCACTTTGATGTTCTCTGAATTTTCGAATTTTTGAGCCGATTTTAAAACTAATTTTTCTTTTTTTTAGTTTAATGATACAGTCAGAGGCCAAATTCTCACTGACCCCATCGGCCAGAGAGGGCGAGAGAGTATGAGAAATGAAGAGAGCACATGACCAATCTCCCCCTTTTGCGTGCTCTCTCGCTGCTATGGTCGGCGAGACAGATTTCCAATGGTTGCACGGCGTTTTACGGTGGACGAGATATGATGGCGTGGAAATTTTCAAGGAGAACTTCACAAATTTGAATTCCCGCAATTCCATATCTCGGCTCCCAGTAGAGCTAGAGACAGAAAATTGGAATATGGGGTGGAAACTTAAAAACCACCCCATATTCCAATTTTCAAGTCGCTAGCTCTACTGGGAGCCGAGATATGGAATTGCGGGAATTCAAATTTATGAAGTTCTTGAAAATTTCCACGCCATGAGAGAGCGCATAGAAAAGAATAATCTCTCGCGATTTTACATGCTGTCTCACGATTGGTCTCGAAGCGAATGTTTTCTGGAAATACAATACCGTGTGTTTGGCGCAAACCATTCTAGCTGGTTAACCACTAGTTGGAACAAACCAGGGGAGCTCACACCAAATTGAGAGAATTCATCTTCCGGGTTGAACTGCAGTTCCTCCAGACGCCCATATTGGGGGTAATGTGTGGTAACTGATGATGGCCCCAGGTGACTAGATGGACCCAATCTTTCTTTTCTCCAGAGCTGGAATGAATTTGATATTTTTTCGTTGAAATGCTGCAGTGGGAGGCCTTGCCTCTTCATCTTACACATGCAGATAGAGATTTCCCGTGACACCAGGCACAAGTCCTGCAGGAAGATAACTTCGGTGGGGAGGGGATTGTAATCTTCGGTCTCAAAAAGATGTTAAGACAAGGGCTGGGATCTTCTTTAGCTTCTTTGGCCAACTGTACGGACGATCGTGACGAGTCTCTGTTGAGAATTGAAGTAGATAATCTTGCTGGCGAACACCTGGCTTGCGCCGACTGGGAACTCACAGCGTAGACTTGAGCGGAACTCACAACGCAAACTTGAGCGGAACTCACAATGCAGACTTGAATGGGGAAAATTCTTGACGGTAGATCACTCGAGACTCTGGGAATCCGTCCGTACTCCTCCTCTTGATGTGTGCACAGATACTCGTTGCCCAAGCAGACGGGCGAGATTCCCCGAACTGGGTCTGAAGAGAGCGGGGCGAGAGACGACGTCACGAGTGCCAGAGTGGAGAATTCTTCGGCTCCATCTTGTACACCCTATCACCTATCAGAATGGGAAGTGTCTGCATAATCGAGGCAGCCGATTGCAAAAGTCAATTACCAATACAATTGACAACCGTTTTCGTCGGGCATTTTTGCAATTTCTGAAATGAAGTGCTCAAATTTGTCCAGGTCGAGTTCGGTTTCACTCGGCTCTTATCACTCTCACACTATTTTCTCAATCCAATCGTAGCACAGTTTCCGTGGATTAAAAAAAAACAATATCGTGGTACCTTGTAGAAACACTTTTGCTGTCGCTCTCATAATTTCCACTAGTCTCCCTTGAAATGATCATGAAAATAGTCTCGATAAACATTCAGATATTCGTAGATACAACTCAATTTCTCGTAATATTACACAATCTATCATTTGTCAGAAAAAATGTCAAAATATGGGGAGGCAATTTTAAGATTCAATTTCCAATTCCCCTTGCAGACCTTTTCCACAATTTCTGAAATGAAGTGCCCAAAATACCCCAGCTCGAGTTGGGTTTCACTCAGCTCTTATCAATCGTTGCTCGATCAATTCAATAGTTCTTTCCAGGATGATAGTAGAATAATCAATACAGTATAACAAGAAGCAGCATCATTGCTGCCGCTCGGCACTAGGTCGGATGACCATCGAATGACAACCTTCCTTCCGGATGATAACCAGAAATAATTCAGTTCTGCAGTAGGGAACTGTGAACACACTGGGGAAGGGGACTAATTAGGTTATCATCCGACGGTGATCATCCGACCTAGTACCCAAAACTCATTTGCCAACGCACTTGTAGATCTTTTTCAGAGAGCATTTCTGCAATTTATGTAATGAAGCTTCCAAATTTAACCAACTCGAGCGCGGTTACACTCCGCTTTTATTACTTTCGCTTTGCTCTGCTAATTCAAGTATGCGGTGACTTTTGATATCATGAAATAAGAACAAAAATTGGAACAACCAGGAAGACCCTTGTAGTTGCTCACATCACTTCCTCGACTTGATGGTCTAGTCTAACTCATGAGAGGGGAGCGAGCGCTTTGGACTCTCTAATCGGAAAATGCGGCAGGGTTACAGTGACAAACTCGAGTTGGGTTTCACTCCGTTTTTATCATTCTCGCATTGCTCCATCAAGTCAATTCCAGGTCGGTTGCAGGTCGAAACAACATTAATGTATAACAAGAAGTAACATCCTTGCTGTCGCTGGGCACTATGCCTGATGATCACAGTAGGATGACAATCAACAACAGTACGCTTCTGCAGGCACTTGGTCGGATGAGAACTGTGACGTCATGCCTTTGATATGTCAAAGGCGGCATGACGTCACAGTTCTTATCCGACCTGGTGCCACTTCTGCAGTATCTTCACAAAAGACTCGACAATATGGGAACTTGCACCGAAAATCATGCAGAAAGGTATTATATTTTTGGTTATCGTCCTGAAGGTTATCATACGACCTAGTTCCCAAAAGTGAATTACCAATGCAGTAAGTAGTAAGTATCAGGTTGATGCAAAAGTTTCTTTCTTTTTTTTATTTTTCAAATTTCTGCTGGAGTGCGTAGGCGTTCACGATTTTCTAAACAGTATATGTTATGGCCGTGATAGTAGATTGCTTTCGTGTGTTTGCTTTCAATCTACGTATCGCATAAAGACGCTGGTAAATTTTCGAAACGAAACATAGGAAAACTGCAGTTTGTTAACGTTTTTGTTTGGGTCCTGATTTTCTTATAATCGTGATGTACTTGATCTGCTAATTAAAATAGCGCTAGGACAAGAGTTGTTTCTTCAGAGGAACACAATAAATCCGCATTCGAACGTGCGTCGGAAACAACGGACATCAAAAAGTGTTCCAGCGTCTCAAAATCATATTTTCAAAAAACTCAGCTCATGAACCGCTGGGCGAATCCTTTCCTAATTATGCATGCATGCTTACACAGTAAGGTACTTCAGAATACATCGCAATTTATCCCTCTTCATCTTCGCGCAAGAATACAGTGCTCATTAATTGAAATTCCAAAATTTTGAAACAGTCTATTTCTATATTTGGGCCAATGTTTCAAAAATGATATTCGTTGCAGAATACTCTTGTCGTGTCATACTACATACCGAAACATAGTACTCCACAATAACGTGTCAAATTTAGCCCCAGCACTTTCCTCCTCGGAGCTTCGGGCGATTGAAAAGTCGGTATTATATACCTGGTTCGATTACTTCCTAATTAAGCTGTCCTATTCTCGCCGATCAAATCGGATCAACATAGTGCCCGTTATAGAGTAGACTAATGCCGGTATCAACAGTGAAAATTCATTAGTTGATTGGTCAAATGGAAAGAACTGGGGGGAAGCTAAAATGTTCCTTTCAGAAAAAAAGAAAGAAACTTTTGCCTCAACCTGATAGTATTCAGCGGGCATTTCTGAAATTAAGGAAAACAAATATCCCCAGCTTGAATTGGGTTTCACTCGGCTGCTATCACTCTTGCACTGCCCCGTCATTTCAATAGATCTGTGACTATATTGAAATGACGGGGTTAAGCTAAAATACAACGTTTCACTTTATTATACAACAATAAAGTGAAACACCAGAAACGCCGTGGCTGTCGCTCTCCTCACTTCATCGACTCGATGCTATTCTAATATGTGCGACAGCGAGCGGATTTGATAGACGCGTCTTGACGATTCAGGGTCACTCTTAGAATTCTCGTTTTTGGCATTTCGCACTTCTCGAAAAGGTGCACTCCGAACAGAGGGGCACTTTTTTGGATAGTATCCGACGGTGATCATCCGTCCAATAAGCAATTACCAACGCAGTAAGTAGACCGTATTCACACGTCAGCGGGCATTTCCGCAACTTCTGAAATGAAGTTCTCAAATTTGTCCAGTTCGAGTGCGGTTTCACTCCACTCTTATCACCCTTGCACTGCCTCATCAATCCGATTGTTCGTCGGGGTATAATCGTAAAGATAATCAATAACGCGAAAGAAGCAGAAACATCCTTTCTGACACTCGGCACTAGGTTGGACGATCACCGTAGGATAACAACCTTCCGGGTGATAACCAAAAATAGTAGTATATTCACAGAGGACTTATTGACAATGTTGGAACAAGCTGCGAAAATCCTTCAGAAGGCCACTATATTTTTGGTTATCGTCCTGGAGGTCATCATCCGATCTAGTTCCCAAAAGTCAATTACCGTTTTGAGAGGAGCAGTTCTGCAATTCCGGAAATCAAATGCCCAAATTTCGCCAACAAGAAGGCGGTTTCACTCGGCTCTTACCGCTCTTGCACTGTTCCATCAATTCAATGGTTGCTCATCTATAATACATAAGCTAAAAAACTACAATAAAGTTAAACACCATAGACACCAGTGCTGTCGTTCTCCTCATTTCCTCGACTGTGATTTTGGAGCCGCGTTTTACATGGGATGGGCGATAGATGAGAGAGCGCAGAGAAAGAGAGCAATCTCTCGCGAATTTACATGCTCTCTCGCAATAGGTCTCGGAGAGAATATTTCTGGAAATTTGCCATAGAATGCCGTGTTTGGCTCGAACCACGAGAGATCGTGCGGATTGGATAGAGCTGCTCTGAAGATTCATAGCCACTCCTCGCAACTTCAAGAAAGATATTGCGGCTCGGAGAGAGTCAACGCCCTTCTGGCAAACCCATACGGGGCTAAATTTGAAAATGTGCAGCTAATGACTTAATCTACCCTCATATTTCCATCCCTCTCATCTGTCAGAGAAACAAGTCTCTGTACAAGGGGGGAAGTCAACTGCAACAGTATAATTTGTAATCCTCTATTGTGAGTAGAGATAATTAAGTATTATTTGCTAAACCACCCTAATCTTCTGTGTACTCTTGGAATATAAATTAGAAATCTAGCATATTTCCTTACCGCCGCCCCCCCTCTCCCTCCATTCTCATTCCCCCTTCGATCTTCTGTCACACAATCTTCTGTTAAAAATTTGTCCAGGTCGTGTTGGGTTCCACTCTGCTCTTATTGCTCTCGTACTATTCTATTAAGTCAATAACTGCCAGATTTACTTGATACAAACAACAACAATAAAGTGGAACAAGCAGCAACATCGTTGGTGTCGCTTAGCACTAGGTCTGATGATTACCGTTGGATGATAACCTTCCGAAAAATATTAACCTTCTGCATACTGGGTAGGAGTATTATATTATTGGTTATCGCCCGGAAGGTTATCATCCGACCTAGTGCCCAAAAGTCAATTGCCAACGCAGTAAGTAGACCATTTTTTTCAGAGGGCACTTCTGCAATTTATGTAACGAAGATTCCATAATTTCCCCAGTACGAGTGCGGTTTCACTCGGCTCATATCACTCTTGCATTGCTCCATCAATCCAATAGAACAGACTATCTGAGAGAATCAACATATTTCTTCAGCGACTTGGCACTGGCCGAAAATTCTAATTCCTACTAACGTCGCCAATTGGTCGGCCTCCACGAGGGAAATCGACGAGCATCGCCAGATTTGCGATCCGCATCCGCGCGGCCGCGGGCGCGGATATCGAAAAATTAACTACGGTAGCTTCGAAATTTGTATATCGACTCCAATCACTGCGGCGGTAGGGGCGCTGCATTCCTTGACAAATTCTAAGACTTTTTTACTTCGGAGAGTTTTTCGATCAGATTCCATCTAAGGCCGGAAATCGCTAATTCCACTTTTGTTTCGTATATGAAAGCAGTTTCCCAGAAATTTTTCAAGAACTCCCCTAAATATTATTGGTGATCTAGCTTCTGCTTGAATCGATACCTACTCCCGTAGAACAGCGCGATTCAACTAGACGCGTAAGTTGGTCAAAATGAATTATGGTGTAATTTTTGGGTTACTGTAGGTGAGTGCACAAGTTGGACGACTTTTCCCAATTGGTGTAGGATAGCTTCAAATTGATTTTCAGACCATTTAACACCTGTTGGGAAATGTCGCCCTAACTTCGCACTCGCATACCGTAACCCAAAAATTACACCATAATTCATTCACAATTCATTTTGACCAACTTACGCGTCTTGTTGAATCGCGCTATTCTACGTGAGAATGTATCGAGTCAAGCAGAAGCTAGATCACCAATTATATTTAGGGGAGTTCTTGAAAAATTTCTGGGGAACTGCTTTCATGTACGAACTAAAAGTGGAATTATCGATTTCAGGCGTTAGATGGAATCTGATCGACAAACTCTCCGGAATAAAAAAGTCTTAGAATTTGTCAAGGGATGCAGCGCCCCTATCGCCGCAGTCATAGGAGTCGCTTTTAAAATTTCGAAGCTACCGTAGTTAATTTTTCAAATTCCGCGCCCCGCCCGCGCGGATGCGGATCGACATTCTGACGATGCTCGTCGGTTTCCCTCCTGGAGGCCGACCTGCTGGTGAAGTTAGCAGGAATTCGAATTTTCGGCCAGTGCCAAGTCTATTCCGATTATCTCGGATAGTGTGTTATAGATCGTTGATTACGCATCGAAAAAGACAACAATAAAGTGAACCACCAAATGAAAAGTACTCTTCTGTGGGATTTTCGCCGTTTGTTCCCACTTTGTCAAGAAGTCTTGTGAAAATACAGAAAAATTGGATATCAGAAAGACGGTGATCATCCTAGTGCCGCCGGCAATGATGTTGCTGCTTGTTCCATTTTATTAGAGAGCAATTTCTCAACGTCATTGAATGGGTAGAACAACACGAGAGCGGAGTGAAACTCCACTAGAACTGGACTAATTTGGAAAGTTCATTTCAGATATTGCGGAAATGCCCTCTGAACAAATGTCAACTTACTACATTGATAATTGACTTTTGGGCGCTAGGTCGGATGATCCTCACCCTATGATGCTTCCTGGTTATCAACAAAAAATTTAGTACCCGTCTGTAGGATTTTCGTAATATGTTCCCACATTGTTAAGAAGTCTTCTGTGAGAATACTGTAGAAGTGGACTATGGTTGGTTATCACCCGCGACAGCAAGGATATTGCTGCTTCTTATTATTTGCTGGATTTTCTTCGAAAAACCTGAAAGGAACAATTGACTGTATGGAGTAGTACGAAAGTGATAAAAGCGGAGTGAAACTGCACTCGAGCTGGGGAAATTTGAAAGCCTCATTCAATAAACTGCAGAAATGCCGTCTGAAAAAAGATCTACAAGTGCGTTGTGTTTGACTGACACTAGGACGGATGATAACCTTCCGGATGATAACAAACAATATAGTAGCCTTATATAGGATTTTCGCAGAATGTTCCCATATTGTCAAGAAGTCTTCTGTGAAAATACTGCAGAAGTGTACTGTTTTTCGTTATCATCCGGAATGAAGGTTGTCATTCGACGGTGATCAACGACATATTGCAGAGCGACAGCAAGGATGATGCTGCTTGTTACAATTTATTTGATTTTTAAAGAAAACACGAGACGTAACGAAAACACGAGATGGGAACATTCTGCGAAAATCAGCAGGGTACAATTTTTAGTTATCATCCGGAAGGAAGGTCATCAGGCCTGTGATCATTCGGCCTAGTGCCAAACGGCAGCAAGGATGTTTCTTTGCTTGTCATCTTTTATTGATTTTTTAAAAATCATCAAGGGAAGGACCATTGAATTTATGAACAATGTGATAGTGATAAGTGCGGTGTGAAACATATCCCTAGCTGGACAAATTTGGGAACTTCATTCCAAAATTTCCGTCGGAAAGTTCTGCAAGGGTCATTGGCAATCGACTCCCCTGATTCTGTAGAAACTTCTCTCTCTGGCTTCTAAAAGAGAGAAAGAGTGTTTACAACTTTCATGGGTGGTTTATGCATCCTGTAGGAAAATTGTGAAAGAGAAATGAGCTTGAAAGTACCTTTTCAGCAAGCGTGAAATGACCAAAACGAGGCATCACTCTGAATCAGGGCGGTTCTAATCACTCGCTTGCTCTCTCATGGGTTAGACTAGCATTGAGTCGAGGAAGTGAGGAGAGCGACAGCAACGTTGTTTCCGGTGTTTCACTTTATTGTTGACTTTTTCGCTTAGCAAACACCGACTTATAACAGACTATCTGAGAGAATCAACATCAAACAGCCTATCGCTCCACCAGAGATCTTGCGGATTGGATGGAGGTGCCCTGAAGATTCAGAGTCACTCCTCGTTTTGGTCATTTCGCGCTTGCTGAAAAGGTACTTTCAAGCTGGTTTCTCTTTCACAGTTGTTCAACATAGACCACCCATTAGATAAAAATTTGTCCACACTCTTTCTCTCTCTCATGAGTCAGAGAGAAAAGTTTCTTAAAAATGAGGGGAGTGGGTTGTCCATGCCCTTGCAGAACGCGGAATTTCTGCAACTTATGAAATAAGGCTTCTAAATTTCCCCAGTCCGAGTTGGGTTTCACTCCGCTCTTATCAATCTCGTACTACTCCATCAATTCAATTACACTCCGGTTTTTTGTAATCAAATAAATTGTAACAAGCAACAACATCGTTGCTGTGGCTCGACACTAGGGCGGATGACAACCTTCATTTCGGGTGATAAACATAGTACACTATTTTCAAGAAGCCTTCGTGACAATGTGAGAAGATTCAGAGTAACACCTCGTTTTTGACATTTCGCTGTCGCTGAAAAGGCGCTTTCAAGCCGATCTCACTTTCACAATTGCACCCACAGGATGCATAAACCATCAAAGTTTCGATCGAAATGTGTACAAACTCTTTCTCTCTCTCATCAGTCAGAGAGAGAAGTTTCTACAGAATGAGGGGAGTCGATTACTAAGGCACTTGTAGATCGTTTTCACAGGGTATTTTCGCAATTTCTGAAATGAAGCTTCCATATTCCACCCAGCTCGAGTTGGGTTTCACTCAGCTCATATCACTCTCTCTTGCATTGCTCCATCAATCCAATGATTTGTTTCCCATTACGCACAGCGTGTCAAAGCGACGATTTCCTTTGTTTGGCGTGACGCTCAGACAATATTGAAACATAACACTTTTCGTTGAAATGAGACGAAAAGAGTTGGACAAAGCTCGATGAAAAATATTTCATAACTTCTCAGGAAAAATTATAACGTCAAATCTGAAATAATTCAACGCTCAAGATACGTTCTAAGAATCCGTCCTATCATTCTGGACAACTTTATTTAAATTTAAACTTAGTTATTAACGTTTATAGCGTTTTCCAAACATAAATCGAAAGTTTCTGGAAAGCACAGCAATAGGAATACCCACATGTGTACAACTTTTTCATATCATCATGACGAGCTCTACAATTGGTATTACTTCGAATTTTTCAAAAATGAGGAAACTTTTTGAGAAACGAGCGATTTAAGCTTTTTTTCAAAATTTCTCAAAAAGTTTCATCATTGTTGAAAAATTCGAAGTAATACCAATTGTAGAGCTCGTCATGAGGATATGAAAAAGTTGTATACATGTGGGTATGCCTATTGCTGTGCTTTCCAGAAACTTTCGATTTATGTTTGAAAAATGATATAAACGTTAATAACTAACTTTAAATTTAAATAAAGTTGTCCAGGATGATAGGAAGGATTCTTAGAACGTATTTTGAGCGTTGTATTGTTTCAGATTAGGAATTTTAATTTTTCCTGATAAGTTACGATATATTATTTCATCGAGTATGGTTCTCGTCTCCCAACTCTTCTCGTTTCGTTTCATCCAAAAATGTTACGTTTCAAGATTGTCTGATTGTAGCGTGCAAAGCGCCAATCGTCGCTATGCACGCTGTGTTACGTCGTAAAAATGAAATCGTAAAATGAAATACCCAAATTTGTCCAGATCGAGCGCGATTTCATTCTGCTCTTATTATTTTCGCGCTGCTCCATCAATTCAATGGTACGAACAATGATTGTGTGCTAAAAAACAACAATGAAGTGGGAAAAACTGAGGCATCCTTGCTGCCGCTCGGCGCTAGGTCGTATGATCTCTTTCCTTCCGAATGATAATCAACAATGGACACTTGCATGAAAACAAAAAAAGTGCTTCTGTATATTCACAGTAGACTTCTTGACAATGGAACATACTGCGAAAATAATACAGAGGGGTACTATATTGTTTGTTATCGTTCTGATGGTGATCATCCGACTAGTGCCCAAAAGTAAATTAACAATGTAGTAGTAGATCGTGTTCAGAGGACATTTCTTCAAATTTACGAAATTAAACTTGCAAATTTCCCCAGCTCGAGCTGGGTTTCACTCTGTTCTTATCATTCTTGCACTGCTCCATCAATAGTTCCCTACCAGTTTTTTTAAATCAATAAATAATAAGCAGCGATGTCCTTGCTGTCGCTCGGCACTAGGTCGGATGATCACCGTCGAATCACCTTCCGGATGAATACCAAAAATTGATTCCTTCTATAGTATTTTCACAATGATCCCAGACTGACAAGAAGTCTTCTCCGAATAGACTGAATGAATGGCGCTATTTTTGTTACCATTCGACGTTGATCATGCAACCAAGTGCCGCTCTTCTCACTTCCTCGATTCGATGCTAGCCTAACCCCAGAGAGATCGTGCAAGTTTGATAGAGGAGCCCTGAATATCAGAGTTCACTCCTCGTTTTGGTCATTTCACATGTGCTGAAAAGGTGCTTTCTAGAAATTCCCATCGTCAAAATTGCTCTTACAGTATGCATAAACCAACCAAATATTCGATCGAATTTTTTATACTCTCTCTTAGATGAATCTATCAGGTTGTTGCGAATGTCTTGTAGCGTCCTAGCGCTTGAACATTGTAGCGCCTATAGTCCTTATTTCAGCTATCGATAACATGTAACTAAATACTATCGATGAAGTATTGGATAGTCTTTCTAGCGCACCTTACTCAGCAGCCGAAGGATCATTTACAAATTATCAGTGCAAGACGAAACACCGACATGCTAGTTTCTACGTTTACTACTACTCGGAAAAGAGTGATATGGCCAACCGCATAACATATTCATAAACCTCATGACATAGGCATTACCAGGGCTCATTAAAGGAGTGCTCCGGGGAATGAATGTAACGGAGTCCCACCACGAAAATTCTGCGCTCCCAATGGGAAACTGTAGCGATATTAGCCCGAAAATGAAGTAATTCATATGCAGAACGAATGAAACATGAACGAACCAGGCGCAACCCTGCGCTTTCAATGAACTTTACGCGTATGTAAATAGGCCCAGATGCATCTGTGGAACTTCATACAAAGTGATTTCTGATCGGGTGAGTGACCTCTACGATATCCACGGTGTCACTATGCGTGACCGAACATTCCCCGGAGCACCCCTTTAATAAATCGCCAGGCACAAATGCCTTTCTGAAAATTTTTACATATTCCGAAATCAAGATTGTACGAAAATTCTGTAAAACATGTTATATAGTCTCATTTTGGTTTCGATAGATCTGGGAATGTATATCAGCCTGAAAAACATAATATGTGAGGTGATTGACATGCTATTTCAATTTGTGGTTGGTGGAATATTTCCCCGGCAAAAATTCGCCTTTCAAAACAAAAATCCTCACATTTTTATGACGAAAATTACTTTATTTGGCACAATTAGTGCTCGCAGCCGACTTAAAGAAGGACTGTCAGCAAAGTTGAAATTTTAGCGTTGTCATAAACATGACCGACCTTTGTACAACCATTTTTTTTTTTTGAAAATTTCAAATGCGTATCTCTATTTTGAACCGAGTTATCATTAGTTCGCAGAATGCCAAGGAGGGTTTGAAGGGAAGGGACGTGCGGGAATTCAAATATCTAGAAGATTTTTCAAAAACTGGTGGGATTCGAACCCGCAACGTTCCGATTACGCGGCGACTGCTTTACCACTGAGCTATGCGATTGACCTTTGCCTGTCCTCTTAGCTCGCGCCATGATCGTCGGATGATTGTCTAGGTCATGGTTATCAGGGGTGTGCAAAAAGTTTCCCGCACTCCTCATTTCCCGTGCTCTCTTGCCGGGCAGAGCGACGAGAGAGCATGGGAAATGAGGAGTGCGGGAAACTTTTTGCACACCCCTGATGGTTATGACAGCGTCAAAAATTTAACTTTGCTGACACTCCTTCTTTAAATATTAGGCCTATTGGGCTTATCCGAACAATGAACCCTTCCTCTATTATCATTTCACAAGCAACATTTCAGAAGTCGCTAGTTGTTTTTAGGCTATGATAAATTTGGAACATATTTTTATCACATTTTCACTCAAAATAAAATTCGTGAGATTTTCTGGTTTTCTATAGGCGCTTCACTAAGGGTAACTACATGGCTATGGTGTATGTGCCTAACATATATTATGAGGTCAGTCAACATAAATTCCAGAGAAGCAAAATCGGTGTAGTTACGCACGCGACAAGACTTTCGCAACAACCTAATAGATGAACCTAGATGAATCTAGATGAATTAGATTTTAGATTAATTAGATCTCTTTGATTAGTTAGATGAAGAGGTAGATGTAAAAGTGTTGAGCATTTTTATGCAAGAGCGGGATGTTCCACCCCATAGTCTGTGTAGCAACGAGAAAGGAGAGCCTTCAATGAGAAGTTTACAAAATTAGATTCGATTACCAACGCACTTAGAAAGTGTTTTCGGAGGCCATTGCTGCATTTTTTGAAATTAATGCCCTGTTAGTTCTCAGGAAAAAGGGGATGGAAATGGAAAAAAGGTGTTAGTTCTCACCCGGCCTTTTCCTGCCTATTCCTGGAAAAGGCTCGAGATTTAAATTCCCGCAATTTCCGTATCTCGGTTCCCAGTGGAGCTAAAGACTTTAAATGCGACTTTTAGGGTTAAAATGGCCAAAAAACCTTATAACACGAGTTTCAAGTCGATAGCTGTACTGGGAACCGAGATAAGGAAATTGCGGGAATTCAAATCTCGAGCCTTTTCCTGAAAAGGCACTTTGAGAACTAACACCATTTTTCCATTTCCATCCCCTTTTCCCTGAGAACTAACGCTACATAAGTTTTCAAACGTTTCCCGCTCGAGTGCGGTTTCACTCCGCTCTTATCACTTTCGCGTTATTCCATCAGTTCAATGGATCCTGAAAACAAAAAGAATAAAGTGGAACAAGCAACAACATCCTTGCTGTCGCTCGGCATTAAGTCGGATGATCACCGTCGGAAGATATCCTTCCGGATGAAAACCAAAATTGTACAGTTATGCAGTATTTCCACAGACGATTTCTTGACAATGTGGGAACATACTGCGAAAATCCTACAGAAGGTATTTTCAGAAGGAAGGTACTATTTTTGTTGTTCATCCTGAAGGTTGTCATCCGACCTAGTGCCCAAAATTCAATTACCAATGCAGGAAGTAGACCGTTTTCAGAGATTTATTTCTGAAATTTCAGAAATGAAGTGCCAAAATTTGTCCAGCTCGAGCTGGGTTTCACCCCGTTCGTATCATTCGCGCACTGCTCCATCAATTCAATAGTTCCCTCCCAGTTTTTTTAAAATCAATAAATAATAAGCAGCGAAATCCTTGCTGTCGCTCGAAACTAGGTCGGATGATTACCTCACGGGTGATCCGCATGATAACCATAAATAATAGTACACTTCTGCAGTATTTTCACGACAATGAGGGAACATTTTCGAAAAATCTTACAGGATGGTACTATTTTTGGTGATCATGCCTGTCGCTCTACTACCTTCCCTTATTCAGAGGACATTTCTGCAATTTATGGAATGAAGCTACCCAGCTTGAGTTAGGTTTCACTCGGCTCATATCAGCACTGCTCCATCAATCCATTGTTTTTTCCAGGCTGATCGTAAAAATAAAATCGTAAAATGAAATGCCCAAATTTGTCCAGTTCGAGATCGGTTTCAGTCAGCTTTTTTCACTCTCGCGCTGCTCCATCAATTCAATAGATTGTTGGGTGCTAAGTGAAAAAACAACAACAAAGTGAAACACCAGAAACACCTTTGCTGTCGTTATCCTCATTTCCTCTTGATTTGATTTTGGCTCAAGCCACGAGAGATTGAGCGGATTGGTGAGAGATACCCTGAAGATTCAGAGTGACACCTCGTTTTGGTTATTTCGCGCTTGCTGAAAACGTACTTTCAGGCACATTTCTCTTTCACAATTTTCCTACAGGATGCATAAACCACCCATGAAATTTGAACACACTCTTTCTCTATTTTAAAAGCCAGAAAGAGAAGTTTCTGCAGAATCAGGGGAGTCGATTGCAAATGCCCCTTGCAGAACTTTTCCGACGGAAATTTTGGCTAATTTTGTAATGAAGTTCCCAAATTTGTCCAGCTAGAGATATGTTTCACACCGCACTTATCACTATCGCATTGTTCCATCAACTCAATGGTTCTTCCCTGGTAGATCTTAAATAGAGTTCTGGAATTGGGGGTTGCCCAGTCCGCCCAATAATTAAATCAACGTGATGAATATTGCCCATTTTGCCCAGTTGAGAACAAAGGGATTTGTCTGGGCGCACATTGGGCACCCAATTCATTCAGTCTGTTCTCTGAAGAAAATGCATTATTGCGCGTGTGAAACATATATCATCAAAACGAAATCCACTCGACGGTTGAAGCCTATTGGGCGTAATTGGGCGTTAAAAAAGATATGTTTCAACTTACAATGATAAAGTCACGCCCACTGGGCGCAAACAAAGGATTTTGCCCATTGGGCGTCGCAATATTGCGCCCAATTGGGCAAATTGACCGGCAAACAAAAGCCTGATTGGGCGGAATGGCCCAATTCCAGAACTCTAATCTTAAACAAATCAATAAAATATGACAAGCAAAATACCTCCTTGCTGCCGTCTGGCACTAGGCCGAATGATCACCGTCGGATATGACCTTCCTTCCGGATGATAACTAAAACTTGGACCCTGCTGTTCAAAGAAATATTTTTGATAGTGTGGCAATATGCTCTGAACTAGGCTTGGCTTGTCAAAATTAAAACCGCATTTCAAGAATGACCGGCAAAGTATGATTTTGACAAGAAATAAGATTGATGCAAATCAATTTCAATATTTTGAAATTGAACCAAGATATTTCAAGATTTTCAAAAAATATTTTAGATGTCCTTGAAACGTATATGAAATTTCAATGAAAAGAGCAAGGTGGGTTCAATTTCAAAACATTTCAAGAATTTCAAGATTTTGAAATTGATCCTTTGTTCTTGACAAGACAAGATAATTGAGTTTCGCGATTTCAAGATTTTGAAATTTTGTTTGGCAAGCCAAGCCTACTCTGAACATGATGGGGGAAGGGTACTATTTTAGGCTATCGTCCGAAGGAGATCATCCGACCTATTGCCCAAAAGTCAATTACCAATGAAGTAGGTAGACCTTTTTCAGAGGGCATTTTCGCAATTTCTTGGCTTTTGTTTCCAAATGTTTCCAGCTCGAGTTGGGTTTCACTCGACTTATTTCACTCTCGAACTGCTCCGTCAATCCAATCGTTCCGTCTCGTGTTTTCTTTAAAAATCAAATAAATTGTAACAAGCAGCAACATCCTTGCTCTCGCTCTGCCCTATGTCGTTGATCACCGTCGGATGAAAACTTTCCGTGTGAAAACCAAAATTGTACAGTTATGCAGTATTTACATAGAAGACTTATTGACAATGTGGGAGCATACCGGGAAAATCCTACAGATGGGCACTATATTTTTAGTTATCGTCCTGAAGGTTATCATCCGACCTAGTGCGTAAACCTCCAATTCAATAAGTACACATTTTTCAGAGGGACATTTCTGCAATTTATGTAATGAAGCTTCCAAAATTTCCCCAACTCGAGCGCGGTTACACTCCGCTTTTATTACTTTCGCGTTGCTCTGCCAATTTAATTATGCGGTGAATTTAGCTATCATGAAATAAGAAAAAAATTGGAACAACCAGGAACACCCTTGTTGTGGCTCCCATCACTTCCTCGTCTCGATGGTCTAGTCTAACCCATGAGAGGGGAGCGATTAGGCTCTCTTATCGGAAAATGCGACAGGGTTACAGTGACAAACTGGAGTTGGGTTTCACTCCATTCTTATCATTCTCGCATTGTTCCATCAAGTCAATTTCAGGTCGGTTGCAGGTCGAAACAACATTAATGTATAACAAGAAGTAACATCCTTGCTGTCGCTGAGCACTATGCCTGTTGATCACCGTAGGATGACAACCAACAACAGAACGCTTCTGCAGGCACTTGGTCGGATGAGAACTGTGACGTCATGCCTTTGATGATGATAAGATAAATTGATTGATTGATTGAATGGTAGGGGGTACTATGTTTTTCTCAGTATGCGGTGATCATCCGACCTGGTGCCTGTTGCTCTCCTCACCTCCTCGAGTCGATGCTAGTCTAAGCAATGAGAGATCGTGCGGATTCGAGAGAGGCGCCCTGAAGTTTCAGAGTGACACCTTATTTGGGGGGGGGGGGGGTGACATTTGCACAACAAATCGCCATTAGCTTGCGATTTGAGGTAGGGACTTGGGAGTTGTTTCAGTGTTACCAGTATCTGCTACCCTACATTGGCATGTATATATCTTGTTGCTATGCGAACATGAGTTTCACTCCATATCTATGTATAGGGGTTCATGGATCAAAATTGAGAATTTGAGAGGAAAATCATGGCTAGATAAACAGAGAATGCCGTAGCCAATCGATATTCCAGTAACCCAATAACTACTTAATCCGGGCAACATGGGTATCGATTGGTTACGGCATTTGATGTTTATCTAGCCATGATTTTCTATTTAAATTCTCAATTTTGGACCATGAACATAGATATGGAGTGAAACTCATGTTCGCTTAGTAACAAGATATATACATGCAAATGTAGGGTAGCACATACTGGTAACACTGAAGCTACTCCCATGTCCCTACCGCAAATCGCAAGCGAATGGCGATTTGTTGTGCAAATGTCCGTTGTGCAAATGTCACCCCCCCCCTTATTTAGGCCATTGCGCGTTAGCTGGAAAAGTACTTTCCAGACATTATCGCTTTAACAATTGCGCCCACAGGATACATAAACTACCAGATTTGATCGAAATTTGTATACACCCTTTCTCTCTCATGCCCCTTGCAGATCTTTTACCAAGGGGCATTGTGGCAACTTCTGGAATGAAGCACCAAAATTTGTCCAGCTCGAGATGGGTTTCACTCCGGACTTATCGCTCTCGCTCTGATCGGCCAACTCAATTGCACCATCTGTTGTAGATCTATACATAATAATAAAATCGAAAAACCTGAAACATCTTTCCTATCGCTCGGCACTTGGTCCAACAATGGTAGTGTTTTGCATGAAAAAACTGTTCTTCTGTATTTTCACTTCTTGACAATGTGGGAACTAGAGACCTTCTATTTCCTGATAGTCGACTATATAGTCGACTATTAGCCGACTATCTAGTAAATTGGCCAATCGACTATTTGATGTTATCTCGTTCATTTTCAACCACTGATGGGTGAATGAGCGGTCGTTGGATAAAGGATGGATGTATGCCTCAGTAGAGAATACTCAATATTTCTTGTAATGCTAAATCTATGTGCGAAAAACTGTTTTCGAGAATATTAGCAATAGGCGGTCTCTAGTGGGAACGTATTGCTAAAATCCTGGTACTATATTTTTGGTGATCATCCGACCCAGTGCCTGTCGCTCTCTTAACTTCCTCGACTCGATGCTAGTTTAACCATGAGAGATCGTGCGGATTTGATAGAGGCACACTGACGATTCGGTCAATCCTAAAATTATTTTTTTGCCATTTCGCAATTTCCGAAAAGGACATGCAAATCTCACTTTCAGAATTTCACATATAGGATGCATAAACCACCATTTGATCGAAATTTGAACACACTCTTTCTCCCTCTCATCAGTCAGAGAGACAAGTTTTTACAAAATCAGGGGAGATTGCAAAAGTCAATTACTAACGAATTGGTAGACCGCTTTCAGAGGCATTTTCAAATTTCTGAAATGAAGTTCCCAAATTTGCCTAGTTTCACTCCACACTTATCATTCTCGCTCTGCTCCAGTTCCCATTCCCAAATCTATTCCCTTTTTTGCCATCCCATCATTTCTCCATTCAGAAGTCGCTGGTTGAGCCCATTTCGGTTATAACTTCTTTCATTCATATTCATTCATTCTCTCTCTTCTAATTCCATTCCTCGTTCGTTCACATTCTCGATTCATGATATTCCTTCCTTTTTAATATCCCCATTCTCCCTTTTTCGATTCTTCCTTAGCCCGTGATATTTGATTGTAGATATTTATAATATGAGACCAAGTTGACCAGTAACTCCATTTTTGTTTCGAATACAATCGCGAATACATATTTCATTTTTCAAAAGAAGTTTAATTTTCATTCCTTTTTGTTGTCGAGTTTAAATCTGTTAGAACAGTATAGAAAAAAGAAAAATCACCACAGAAAAAAAATTGATTATACTTAGCTGTGAAGGTGAAAGTGGCCTTTGGTGACCCGTTATGTCTGTCTCTCTGCCATTCCTTCTGCATTTTCTAATCTGATTTCCTTTGGTCTCAGTCTCCTCGTTTATCTGCCGATGGGGAGAAGGAAGGGAAAGGAAAGAGTATCCGTCCATTGCAGATTCGTCCCTCCATGGTGAAGTGAGGAGAGAAGTGATGGCCTCGTGGTTCTCTTACTTCTCGTCAGTTTCATCATCAAATCAATCTTGCAGAAAAGAGAGCGAGAAAAGTGATAGATATTCGCATATTAGAGAAATTAATCATGTGAAATATTTTGAAAGAAGGAGGAGATGACACGGAAAATTATCTTCATGAGGTTTTTTGCGAGAAATATTCTAGAAGTGAGCAATGCATTGATGAATGAAGTGACACAGATATCTTTTAAGCTGTTTTCATACACTCAAAATTAAATGAATCAATTTGATTTTTGGTTCGTTTCCATTTCACTCGCATAACTTAATCATCGCTTCTTTCTGAAGGGACGACAGTCTCCCATTGCCGACGGACGGACTTGCCATTCCCTAGCATTCATTATTGATTGCCCTTCTTGAGATTAGTGATTGCAGTGATCTAGTGGGAGGAGGAGAGGAGAGAAGAGCGGAGAAGGAAGAAGAGAAGGAAGAGGAGAAGGAAGAGGAGAAGGAAGAAGAGACAAGGACGACTTATAATCATGAGATTGGAGAAGAAGAGGAATCTCAACCTCATCGTGAGCATTCACAATCATATTAAAGAAGGAGTTTCAGCAAAATTGACTCTAAAAATCAGGCAACAATTTTGTGGGTCACCAAAACCTCTCTCGAATTCCCAAAACCGAAGTTGCATATCTTTTATTTGTAGCAAGTTACGACTAGTTGGCTGCGAGCCAAGTGACCCTGAAGGTCAGGCAACGAGCAAGAGAGTACACAACTCGAAGAGAATTCTCTCCCTATTTGAAACATTAAGTTGTTGCATAAGTTTTTTCCAATGTTGGAGGGCAGTTTCACATAAAAAAGCGCCTTTAAAATCATATCGGTACAGATCCGTAGCATAATGTAAAGGTATAGTTCACTGTTATTATCATATGTCCGAATTGTATCGCGAATCGTGCAAAAAATCGAACGTTAACCGCTATCGATTTTTTCAAGAAAATTGAAAATCGGGGCTCACATTTTCTTTGCAGGGAAAAATAGGTTGGACATCTTAACGTATATCATTGAAAAGCCCCTTGAATGCGATTTCAAAAAAGTGGTTGAAATCAGTGCTAGCTTAATCAATCCCAGGATTAGAGAATAGCAAATGAGACAAGCAAAGAAGAAATCCCATTTGAGGTCTCGTCTTTCTTGCCTTATGTAGCACAGTGAATGGCTTGTGCATAGGGGCGCATTATTCTTACACAATTGGGCAACTTTACCATTCGTGAAATTTGGGACCCAAGACTTTCAAAATTTTCCGTTTTCAAAGATGAGATTTCTCGAAAAATCAGAATTTGGACATACGCCATCAAAATTTTGACTTTATTGGTAATTTTTAGAGTTCCATTTCTGAATTCTTAAGCATCCCCTGACTATGTGAAGCTAACTAGCGACCTTCGGTCGCTACGTTACGCGGGGTTGTGTATTAAGGATAAAAAATTGACGTAACTGGTGAGAGCCTGCTTAAAACGTTGTAAAAGGCTCGTGAGGCCTCGGGCAATTCGAAAAGTTGGGATGGGGCTTCGCCCCATCCCAACTTTTTCGAATCACCCTCGGCCTCACGAGCCTTTCACAACGCTTACGCTGCGGGGGATGAGAGCAGGTTGGACTGATTTTACAACATCGATGGAGTATTAGGTATGGTGGTGCTGTGAGATTTTCCGCGATTTCGTAAAATGCTCCATGATGTATGGTGTGGGTATACGGTAGCGTGCATTTAACTTTTCTGCGATACAGTAAATCACACCATGGTGTGTGGTGTGGTATACGGTAGCGTGCATTTAAGTTTTCTGTGATTTAGTAAATCACACCATTGTGTGGTGTTGGTATACGGTAGCGTGCATTTAAGTTTTCTGCGATTTAGTAAATGACACCATGGTGTGTGGTGTGGTTGGTGGTGCGGAGGGTGCAGTGAAGGTTTCTGCGAGTTAGTAAATCAAACCACGGTGCGTGGTGTGGTTGGTGGTGCGGAGGGTGCAGTGAACGTTTCTGCGAGTTAGTAAATCAAACCACGGTGCGTGGTGTGGTACCTAAAGGTCCTTCTAACGATGAAAGTAAGTCCAATAAGCGAAATACAATATGAATCACGTCTTCGGGGTCCATGTAGTTTCTTCCTACGAAGTCGGGGTGGCGAGCCATGTTGGTTGACTCGTCGTTAGCATACTTTTCGAGTAACTTGACCTCATCCTCGCGAATATTCAGGCGCACTAACCATTCCCTTCCCATCGCGGCAACGTCGGGAATTGTCCGGTATACGTGCGATCGTAGCGGGCAAGCGGAGCAACCATAGCCATGTACTGATAACAAATGTAAGCAGTAAAAGTGCGACTAGAAGGAATATGAAGCAATCAGAAAACGTTCGTTCGCAATTCAATGGGGTCAGATTATTTCACTAACAGCATTATACATGACCGAGCTCTTTTCTAATACAATTCAGGCCACAAAACAGTGAAATACAACATAAATAACTGAAAAAAGTAAAAGAAAGCAAAGAAACTGCAGAAGAAGACGGCCGGCCAGCCGGTCTGAAAACCGATAATCAAGATGCTTCCAATACAGTAATTTTAATATATATTTTTTGAATTTTTTGAAACGTCGAATTTACACGCTACCACAGTAATACACTATATATTTAATTATTTATTTTATTGCTTAAATAATTTTTTTTAATTTTTTTGGTTTATTGCATTCAACTAAGGGGTCTATGGGACGCAATTTAAGGCACACTTGATTTTTGATGTCCGGATCCCTGTGTGAAGAGAAGATGAGAAAAGAGATGAAGATGAAGGGATTGAAGGATTCAGTGATTGCTAATGATGAGAGAATGAAGAGAGGAGAGGAAGAGAGAGCACTCCTTTAATGGAGGGAACGAGAAGGCACTCACATAACGGAGAAAGGCTTTTGGTTTCGGACCCGAGAGAGCGCTACTCAGAGTGGACCCCTCTATCGATTCCGTTGAAGGAAGACGGGAAAGGAACTGGAGAGGAGAGAGATGGAAAGATAGGCAAGGAGGAGAGAGTAGAGAGACAGAGAATAGAGACCTCAGATGGCTACGAACCACCACAAGCTCTCTTCCTTTTGGTGTTCGATCCCCCGATGGATTGGGATGCACTCGCTCTTCTCTTCCATTTCTTTACAAGCGCACGCATGAAAAAAATCCTTTAAAAATATTTGTGCATCACTTCATTTTCATATTTCATTTTGATAAATATAGAGTTATACATTCCTTTGTTGTAGTACCTTCATCATTACTCTTCCTTCTCCTGCTTTCGGCAGTTATTCAAATCTCACATTTCTTCTTTTTCAGTAGGTTAGAGCGAGTTCTTCATCCGCTGTTCCTCCATCATTGATCCCTTCCTCCTCTTCCTCCTCTTCCTCCTCTTCCTCCTCTACATTCGATGTTCATCCACTCGATTGCGCTCTTTTCGACGAGAGAACGGAGAAAGAATGGGGAAAAGAAATGAGATCGAAGATAGAGGGAAAATGTAGAGAACGGAAGAGTGATTCGAATGGTCATGAATCTACCTAATGAATGAGTGAGAGAGGGGGAACGTCCATCCGAATAGGAGTCACTCAATCTGACGAAGGAGGCAATCCATCAAATGAAGAGAGAAAAGGCGCAGTAGACGAAAAGAGACAGAGAGATGCTGATGGCCCCCGATGGTTATGACAGCGTCAAAAATTTAACTTTGCTGACACTCCTTCTTTAAATATTAGGCCTATTGGGCTTATCCGAACAATGAACCCTTCCTCTATTATCATTTCACAAGCAACATTTCAGAAGTCGCTAGTTGTTTTTAGGCTATGATAAATTTGGAACATATTTTTATCACATTTTCACTCAAAATAAAATTCGTGAGATTTTCTGGTTTTCTATAGGCGCTTCACTAAGGGTAACTACATGGCTATGGTGTATGTGCCTAACATATATTATGAGGTCAGTCAACATAAATTCCAGAGAAGCAAAATCGGTGTAGTTACGCACGCGACAAGACTTTCGCAACAACCTAATAGATGAACCTAGATGAATCTAGATGAATTAGATTTTAGATTAATTAGATCTCTTTGATTAGTTAGATGAAGAGGTAGATGTAAAAGTGTTGAGCATTTTTATGCAAGAGCGGGATGTTCCACCCCATAGTCTGTGTAGCAACGAGAAAGGAGAGCCTTCAATGAGAAGTTTACAAAATTAGATTCGATTACCAACGCACTTAGAAAGTGTTTTCGGAGGCCATTGCTGCATTTTTTGAAATTAATGCCCTGTTAGTTCTCAGGAAAAAGGGGATGGAAATGGAAAAAAGGTGTTAGTTCTCACCCGGCCTTTTCCTGCCTATTCCTGGAAAAGGCTCGAGATTTAAATTCCCGCAATTTCCGTATCTCGGTTCCCAGTGGAGCTAAAGACTTTAAATGCGACTTTTAGGGTTAAAATGGCCAAAAAACCTTATAACACGAGTTTCAAGTCGATAGCTGTACTGGGAACCGAGATAAGGAAATTGCGGGAATTCAAATCTCGAGCCTTTTCCTGAAAAGGCACTTTGAGAACTAACACCATTTTTCCATTTCCATCCCCTTTTCCCTGAGAACTAACGCTACATAAGTTTTCAAACGTTTCCCGCTCGAGTGCGGTTTCACTCCGCTCTTATCACTTTCGCGTTATTCCATCAGTTCAATGGATCCTGAAAACAAAAAGAATAAAGTGGAACAAGCAACAACATCCTTGCTGTCGCTCGGCATTAAGTCGGATGATCACCGTCGGAAGATATCCTTCCGGATGAAAACCAAAATTGTACAGTTATGCAGTATTTCCACAGACGATTTCTTGACAATGTGGGAACATACTGCGAAAATCCTACAGAAGGTATTTTCAGAAGGAAGGTACTATTTTTGTTGTTCATCCTGAAGGTTGTCATCCGACCTAGTGCCCAAAATTCAATTACCAATGCAGGAAGTAGACCGTTTTCAGAGATTTATTTCTGAAATTTCAGAAATGAAGTGCCAAAATTTGTCCAGCTCGAGCTGGGTTTCACCCCGTTCGTATCATTCGCGCACTGCTCCATCAATTCAATAGTTCCCTCCCAGTTTTTTTAAAATCAATAAATAATAAGCAGCGAAATCCTTGCTGTCGCTCGAAACTAGGTCGGATGATTACCTCACGGGTGATCCGCATGATAACCATAAATAATAGTACACTTCTGCAGTATTTTCACGACAATGAGGGAACATTTTCGAAAAATCTTACAGGATGGTACTATTTTTGGTGATCATGCCTGTCGCTCTACTACCTTCCCTTATTCAGAGGACATTTCTGCAATTTATGGAATGAAGCTACCCAGCTTGAGTTAGGTTTCACTCGGCTCATATCAGCACTGCTCCATCAATCCATTGTTTTTTCCAGGCTGATCGTAAAAATAAAATCGTAAAATGAAATGCCCAAATTTGTCCAGTTCGAGATCGGTTTCAGTCAGCTTTTTTCACTCTCGCGCTGCTCCATCAATTCAATAGATTGTTGGGTGCTAAGTGAAAAAACAACAACAAAGTGAAACACCAGAAACACCTTTGCTGTCGTTATCCTCATTTCCTCTTGATTTGATTTTGGCTCAAGCCACGAGAGATTGAGCGGATTGGTGAGAGATACCCTGAAGATTCAGAGTGACACCTCGTTTTGGTTATTTCGCGCTTGCTGAAAACGTACTTTCAGGCACATTTCTCTTTCACAATTTTCCTACAGGATGCATAAACCACCCATGAAATTTGAACACACTCTTTCTCTATTTTAAAAGCCAGAAAGAGAAGTTTCTGCAGAATCAGGGGAGTCGATTGCAAATGCCCCTTGCAGAACTTTTCCGACGGAAATTTTGGCTAATTTTGTAATGAAGTTCCCAAATTTGTCCAGCTAGAGATATGTTTCACACCGCACTTATCACTATCGCATTGTTCCATCAACTCAATGGTTCTTCCCTGGTAGATCTTAAATAGAGTTCTGGAATTGGGGGTTGCCCAGTCCGCCCAATAATTAAATCAACGTGATGAATATTGCCCATTTTGCCCAGTTGAGAACAAAGGGATTTGTCTGGGCGCACATTGGGCACCCAATTCATTCAGTCTGTTCTCTGAAGAAAATGCATTATTGCGCGTGTGAAACATATATCATCAAAACGAAATCCACTCGACGGTTGAAGCCTATTGGGCGTAATTGGGCGTTAAAAAAGATATGTTTCAACTTACAATGATAAAGTCACGCCCACTGGGCGCAAACAAAGGATTTTGCCCATTGGGCGTCGCAATATTGCGCCCAATTGGGCAAATTGACCGGCAAACAAAAGCCTGATTGGGCGGAATGGCCCAATTCCAGAACTCTAATCTTAAACAAATCAATAAAATATGACAAGCAAAATACCTCCTTGCTGCCGTCTGGCACTAGGCCGAATGATCACCGTCGGATATGACCTTCCTTCCGGATGATAACTAAAACTTGGACCCTGCTGTTCAAAGAAATATTTTTGATAGTGTGGCAATATGCTCTGAACTAGGCTTGGCTTGTCAAAATTAAAACCGCATTTCAAGAATGACCGGCAAAGTATGATTTTGACAAGAAATAAGATTGATGCAAATCAATTTCAATATTTTGAAATTGAACCAAGATATTTCAAGATTTTCAAAAAATATTTTAGATGTCCTTGAAACGTATATGAAATTTCAATGAAAAGAGCAAGGTGGGTTCAATTTCAAAACATTTCAAGAATTTCAAGATTTTGAAATTGATCCTTTGTTCTTGACAAGACAAGATAATTGAGTTTCGCGATTTCAAGATTTTGAAATTTTGTTTGGCAAGCCAAGCCTACTCTGAACATGATGGGGGAAGGGTACTATTTTAGGCTATCGTCCGAAGGAGATCATCCGACCTATTGCCCAAAAGTCAATTACCAATGAAGTAGGTAGACCTTTTTCAGAGGGCATTTTCGCAATTTCTTGGCTTTTGTTTCCAAATGTTTCCAGCTCGAGTTGGGTTTCACTCGACTTATTTCACTCTCGAACTGCTCCGTCAATCCAATCGTTCCGTCTCGTGTTTTCTTTAAAAATCAAATAAATTGTAACAAGCAGCAACATCCTTGCTCTCGCTCTGCCCTATGTCGTTGATCACCGTCGGATGAAAACTTTCCGTGTGAAAACCAAAATTGTACAGTTATGCAGTATTTACATAGAAGACTTATTGACAATGTGGGAGCATACCGGGAAAATCCTACAGATGGGCACTATATTTTTAGTTATCGTCCTGAAGGTTATCATCCGACCTAGTGCGTAAACCTCCAATTCAATAAGTACACATTTTTCAGAGGGACATTTCTGCAATTTATGTAATGAAGCTTCCAAAATTTCCCCAACTCGAGCGCGGTTACACTCCGCTTTTATTACTTTCGCGTTGCTCTGCCAATTTAATTATGCGGTGAATTTAGCTATCATGAAATAAGAAAAAAATTGGAACAACCAGGAACACCCTTGTTGTGGCTCCCATCACTTCCTCGTCTCGATGGTCTAGTCTAACCCATGAGAGGGGAGCGATTAGGCTCTCTTATCGGAAAATGCGACAGGGTTACAGTGACAAACTGGAGTTGGGTTTCACTCCATTCTTATCATTCTCGCATTGTTCCATCAAGTCAATTTCAGGTCGGTTGCAGGTCGAAACAACATTAATGTATAACAAGAAGTAACATCCTTGCTGTCGCTGAGCACTATGCCTGTTGATCACCGTAGGATGACAACCAACAACAGAACGCTTCTGCAGGCACTTGGTCGGATGAGAACTGTGACGTCATGCCTTTGATGATGATAAGATAAATTGATTGATTGATTGAATGGTAGGGGGTACTATGTTTTTCTCAGTATGCGGTGATCATCCGACCTGGTGCCTGTTGCTCTCCTCACCTCCTCGAGTCGATGCTAGTCTAAGCAATGAGAGATCGTGCGGATTCGAGAGAGGCGCCCTGAAGTTTCAGAGTGACACCTTATTTGGGGGGGGGGGGGTGACATTTGCACAACAAATCGCCATTAGCTTGCGATTTGAGGTAGGGACTTGGGAGTTGTTTCAGTGTTACCAGTATCTGCTACCCTACATTGGCATGTATATATCTTGTTGCTATGCGAACATGAGTTTCACTCCATATCTATGTATAGGGGTTCATGGATCAAAATTGAGAATTTGAGAGGAAAATCATGGCTAGATAAACAGAGAATGCCGTAGCCAATCGATATTCCAGTAACCCAATAACTACTTAATCCGGGCAACATGGGTATCGATTGGTTACGGCATTTGATGTTTATCTAGCCATGATTTTCTATTTAAATTCTCAATTTTGGACCATGAACATAGATATGGAGTGAAACTCATGTTCGCTTAGTAACAAGATATATACATGCAAATGTAGGGTAGCACATACTGGTAACACTGAAGCTACTCCCATGTCCCTACCGCAAATCGCAAGCGAATGGCGATTTGTTGTGCAAATGTCCGTTGTGCAAATGTCACCCCCCCCCTTATTTAGGCCATTGCGCGTTAGCTGGAAAAGTACTTTCCAGACATTATCGCTTTAACAATTGCGCCCACAGGATACATAAACTACCAGATTTGATCGAAATTTGTATACACCCTTTCTCTCTCATGCCCCTTGCAGATCTTTTACCAAGGGGCATTGTGGCAACTTCTGGAATGAAGCACCAAAATTTGTCCAGCTCGAGATGGGTTTCACTCCGGACTTATCGCTCTCGCTCTGATCGGCCAACTCAATTGCACCATCTGTTGTAGATCTATACATAATAATAAAATCGAAAAACCTGAAACATCTTTCCTATCGCTCGGCACTTGGTCCAACAATGGTAGTGTTTTGCATGAAAAAACTGTTCTTCTGTATTTTCACTTCTTGACAATGTGGGAACTAGAGACCTTCTATTTCCTGATAGTCGACTATATAGTCGACTATTAGCCGACTATCTAGTAAATTGGCCAATCGACTATTTGATGTTATCTCGTTCATTTTCAACCACTGATGGGTGAATGAGCGGTCGTTGGATAAAGGATGGATGTATGCCTCAGTAGAGAATACTCAATATTTCTTGTAATGCTAAATCTATGTGCGAAAAACTGTTTTCGAGAATATTAGCAATAGGCGGTCTCTAGTGGGAACGTATTGCTAAAATCCTGGTACTATATTTTTGGTGATCATCCGACCCAGTGCCTGTCGCTCTCTTAACTTCCTCGACTCGATGCTAGTTTAACCATGAGAGATCGTGCGGATTTGATAGAGGCACACTGACGATTCGGTCAATCCTAAAATTATTTTTTTGCCATTTCGCAATTTCCGAAAAGGACATGCAAATCTCACTTTCAGAATTTCACATATAGGATGCATAAACCACCATTTGATCGAAATTTGAACACACTCTTTCTCCCTCTCATCAGTCAGAGAGACAAGTTTTTACAAAATCAGGGGAGATTGCAAAAGTCAATTACTAACGAATTGGTAGACCGCTTTCAGAGGCATTTTCAAATTTCTGAAATGAAGTTCCCAAATTTGCCTAGTTTCACTCCACACTTATCATTCTCGCTCTGCTCCATCAATCCAATGCTTCCTTCGGGATTGGTCTTAAAAACATAAATAAAGTATAGCATGCAGCAGCATCCTTGTTGTCGCTTTGCAATAGGTCGATTGATCACCATCGGATGACAACTTTCATTCCGGATGATAACTTTCATTCCGGATGATAACCAAACTTAACCCTTTTGAAGTATTTCCACAGAAGATTTCTTGACAATGTGGAAACATACTGAGAAAATCCTACAGAAGTTTATCATGTTTTTGGTGATCTTCCGACGGTGATCATCAGATCTATTGCGCAAAAGTCAATTGCCAATGAAGTAGGTAGACCTTTTTCAGAGGGCATTTTCGCAATTTCTTGAATTTTGATTAGAATGGTTCCAGCTCGAGTTGGGTTTTACTCGACTTATTTCACTCACGAACTGCTCCGTAAGTCCAATCGTTCCGTCTCGTGTTTTCTTTAAAAATCAAATAAATTGTAACAAGCAGCAACATCCTTGCTCTCGCTCTGCCCTATGTCGTTGATCGCCGTCAGATGAAAACCTTCCGTGTGAAAACCAAAATTGTACAGTTATGCAGTATTTTCATCGAAGACTTATTGGCAATGTGGGAGCATACCGGAAAAATCATACAGATGGGCACTATATTTTTGGTTATCGTCCTGAAGGTTATCATCCGACCTAGTGCCCAAAAGTATATTACCAAAGAAGTAAGCAGACCGCTTACCACGGATCTCCTCTAAAAATGTAGCAAAACGAGACCCTTTTGCGACAGAAAAAATTTTTGATCGTGGATTTCGGTGAATATGTTGAGCCTTGGAAACGTGAGGGCGAGGACAACTCCAATCCGCTTCATTTAGTGAAATTTGCATGTTTACGGGTAGAAATGAACTACTGCTTCAAATGGCCATATTTCGGTCAAATTTGACCTAAAGCGAGGGATTTTTTTCCAATCGGTGCGTAATGAAATTGTCTACAAGCTGGTTTTCTTACAATACGATAAAAAATGACACCTTCCTACAGTAATCATGAAAAAACAGTTTAAATTTTCAGTTTCTCAAAAATTTTCTCTTGACAATATGATTTTTATTTCAGATTCGGATTCTCCATATTAGATTTGAGGTAATGGTATATTTCATCTGTCTTGGATCGTGCTTCTTCATACTACTACTCAGTAGGGAGAACCCGGACCTGGTTGATTTTTTGATCAAAATACATTTCGGTGTGTCTCTCCCCTTCTAATTATGCAAATCAGCAAAGTAAGACCAGAATTCGAAAGCTAACGAACAGCTCTACAAGTATGACTCAGTGGCCGAGATTTAAAACTGGGCCGTTTTTGAGTTATGATGTATCACAGAAAAGTATCAGCGTGTGATCACTCCACCCAACGATTCACTCACTCAATGCCATCAATTAGAATTCACTAAATAACTCAACAACGGTCCACTTTTAAGCCTCGGACCACTGAGTCATACTTGTAGAGCTGTTCGTTAACTTTCGAATTCTGGTCTTACTTTGCTGATTTGCATAATTAGAAGGGGAGAGACACATCGAAATGTATTTTGATCGAAAAATCAACCAAGTCAAATTTTGGATATCATCAGAGGGTAATTTTGAAAATTTCTTGAATGAAGTGCCCAAATTTGACCAGACCGAGTTCGGTTTCATTCCGCCCTTATCACTCTCGAACTGCTCCGTCAATACAATCGTTCCCTCTCGTGTTTTCTTTAAAAATCTAATAAATTGCAACAAGCAGCAACATCCTTGTTGTCGCTCTGCACTATGTCGGATGATCACCGTCGGATGACAACCTCCATTCCGGATGATTACAAAAATAGTTCAGTTCTGCAGTATTTCCATCGAAGACTTATTGACAATGTGGGAGCATACCGGGAAATCCTACAGATGGGTACTATATTTTTTGGTTATTGTCCTGAAGGTTGTCATCCTACCTAGTCCCCAAAAGTAAATTACCAATGCAGTAAGTAGAGCGTTTTCAGAGAGGCTTTTCTGCAATTTCTGAAATCAAATGCCCAAATTTGTCCAGCTCGAGTGCGGTTGCACTCGTCTGATAAAACGTTAGCGCAGCTTCTTTAATTCAATAGATCCATGGGTTCTAAGCAAAAGAACAACAACAAAGTGAAACACCAGAAACACCGTTGCTGTCGTTTTCCTCATTTCATCTAGATTTGATTTTGACTCACACCACGAGAGATCGTGCGGATTGGACTCTCTAATCAGAATGTGCGCTAGGGATGCAGTGACTAATAGAGTCAGACGGGACAAATTCTAAAACTACAGTCATACAGTATCAGATGTTATATATAACAAAAGCCTTGTGCACCAGATCGCTGGTGCACTGGCATTCAGTCACCATGAAGATTGTGAATCATCGCATTGGCCACTTCTCGCTAGCTGTTGAAAAGTGATTTCAAGCCGATCTCACTACCACAATTACCCTTACATGATGTGTAAATCAAAGAATCGCTCGAATTTTTCACACATTCTCTCTCCTCAGTTCAATAGAGAGGTAAAGTTAAAGGAGGAGCAAAGGCAAAATTCTATTTTGAGCTTTCATATGCACGGCCTAGATATCCCCAACGATAAAAAGCTCCGAAATTTTCACATTGATATCTCCATTTAGAACAAAGCTACAGGTACTTGGCGGGGAGCCAAATCAGGGACAGCTCAGGCAACGAGCGAGACAGCACGCGACTTGAAGAGAGTTCTCCACTAATTGAAACATATTCCAACCGGGCGCGCGTTTGCCTTTACTCCTCCTTTAAGGTGTTAGGCATTTTCACGCAAGAGCGGGCTATACCACCCCATCGTCTGTATAGCAGCGAGAGCCGTAAACGAGGATTCTTCAAAATGGAGGAAGCAAATGGCAAATCGACATGTAGACCGTTTTTAGAGGGACTTTTGGCAACATCTGGAATGAGGTTTCCAAATTTGTCCATTTTTAATTGGGTTTCACTCCGCTCTTATCACTCTCGCACTGTTGCATAAATTCAATAATTCCCAGATTGATCTTAAAAAATCAATAATGTGGAACAAGCAGGAGCATCCCGTCGCTCGGCAGTAGACTTTCACCAACAACTATCCAAATATTTATTTAAGATGCGAACCATCCCTCACTCTCCTCATTTCATTCGCTCTCTCACCACCAGAGCGGCTAATAAGCATCTTAGACAAATATTCGGATAGCTGATTTTGAAAGTCAACTCGGTACTAGGTCGGATGATCACTTTCCTTCCGAATCATTATCAAACATACTACACTACTGAAGTATTTTCATAGAATACTTCTAGACAATGTGCATACCAGGAAGCCGGGAAAATCCTACCGATGGGCACTATATTTTTGGTTATCGTCCTGAAGGTGACCATCCGACCTAGTGCCTAGAAGTCAATTACCAACGCAGTAAGTAGAACTATTCAGATTGTATTTCTGCAATTTATGTAATAAAGCTTCCAATGTCCCCTTTTGAGTTGGGTTTCACACCATTCATATCAATCTCGCACCGTTCCTATTCAATATTGGCCTCACCTTTACTTTATAAAAATATAAATAAAGTGGAACACAAAGAACACCTTTCTAGTTCTCCTCACTTCCATGATTCTCTCAACAAGAGGGCATTAGGTGGGAAGAGAACTATGACGTCATTCCGCTGTTGATGTATCAAAGGCGGCATGACTTCATAGCTCTAATCCGACCTAGCGCCATCACGAGAGATCTTGCGGATTCGATATAGCTGCCCTAAAGATTCGGTGATTTTGGTGTTTAGTAATTGCGCATTAGCTGAAAAGGTATCCCTAAAGAAAAGGTATCAGATATCACTTTCACAGTTGCGCCTACATGATGCATAAACCAACAAAAAATCGATTTACACACTCTCTCTCATCAATCAGAGATTGACGTTTGTACATAACGAGAGGGGTCCAATACCAAGGCTTATCGTCCTGAAGGTTATCATCCTACCTAGAGCCCAAAAGTCAATTACCAACGCAGTAAGTAGACCGTAGGCAGAGGGCATTTCTGCAATTTCTTGAATGAATGGACCAAATTTGTCCAGCTCGAGTAGAGTTTCACTCCGCTCTTATCACTCTCGCGTTGCCCCGTCATTTTAATTGTGGATGCATTTTTGTCTAGAAAAACAACAATAAATTGGAATAACCAGGAACATGCTTGTTGTTGCTCTCATCACTTCCTCGACTCAATGCTAGCCTAACCCATGAAGATTGTGCGGATTGGTAAAAGGCGCCTGGAAGATTCAGAGTGATATCTTGTTTTGGTCATTTCGTACTCGCTGAAGAGGTACTTTCAAGCCGATTGCATTTTCACAATTGATGAAGTGTCTAAATTTGTCCAGCTCGAGCTGGGTTTCACATCGATCTCTTCACTTTCCCACAGGTCCATTCAATTCAATAATACCTCCTCAGGTCTATAAATAACAATAAAGCATAACAGGCAGCAACACTGTGGATGTCGTTCGGCACTAGGTCGTATGACAACCTTCCTCAAAGATATCCAAAAATTGTATACTTATTTTCACAAAAGACCTTGACAATTTGGGAATAAACTGTGAAAATCACATAGAAGGGTACAATATTTTTGATATCGTAATGAAGGCCACTTGAATACAACTTCTTGATTCGACCTAACGCCCAAAAGTCATTTTACCGTTTTCAGGGGGGGGGGGGGGGAATTGTCACAATTTCTCGAATTTCCAAATGTCCCCAGCTCGAGTGCGGTTTCACTCCGCTCTTATCACTCTCGCGTTGCTCCATCGATTCAATAGGAAATCGTTGAGTGCTCATCGAAAAAAACAAAAATAAAGTGAAACACCAGAAACACCGTCGCTGTCTCTCTCCTCACTTTATCGATTCGACGCTAGTCTAATATGTGAGAGAGCGAGCGAATTTGATAGAGGCGCCCTGACGATTCAGAGTCACTCGTAGAATTCTAATTTTTGCCATTTCGCACTTCCCGAAAAGGTGCATTCCGATCTCACTTTCAGAAGAGAGATATGGCCGGATTGAAACCTTACTCGAGCTGGAGATATTCGGAAACTCCATTTCAGAAATTGCTAAAATGACCTCTGCAAACGGTCTACAAGTGCACTGGCAATTGACAGTTGCAATTTACTTCCCCATTGTACAGAGACTCGGACAGATGAGAAGGAAGACGAGATGAGGGGAGATCAAGCTATTTGCTGCAGATTTTCAACTTTATCCCCGCATGCGTCTGCCAGAATGGCTCTGGCTCTCTCCAAGCCGCAATATCTTTAGCCAGGTTACGAGAATAGCGAGGAGAGACTCTGAATTTTCAGAGCGACTCTATCCAATCCACACGATCCATTGTGGTTAGGGTCTAAATCAAGACAAGGAACTGAGGAGAGCGATAACAATAGTGTTTCTGGAGTTTTACTTTGTTGTTGTTTTTTTCGAATGCACCCAACGATCTATTGAATTGATGGAGTGGTACGAGAGTGATATGAGTCGAGTGAAACCCAACTCGAGCTGGGGAAATTTGTATGCTCATTCGATAAATTGCAAAAAATACAATCTGAATACGTTCTACTTAATGCGTTGGTAATTGACTTTTAGGCACTAGGTTGGATGATAACCTTCAGGACGATGTCCAAAAATATAATGTCCTCGTACTCCTTTATCAATCCAATCGGGATTTGATTTGCAGGATGAAAAAATAATAATATCGTGTTATCTAGTAGGAACACCGTTACTGTCGCTCTTATAATCTCCTTTATTCTCGCTTGAAATGGTCATGGAAACAGGAGCTAGTCTCGAAGAATCGGAGATTGATAGACCTTATCTGAACTCAGCTGAGGGGCATTTCTGCAATGTATGGAATCAAGTGCCCAAATTTGTCAAGCCGAGTTGGGTTTCACTCTTCTCTTATCTCTCTCGTTCCGTCATCAAACCAATCTTCCCCCTAGAAGCATTCTTTAAAATAATCAATAAATTATTACAAGCAGAAACAAGCTTGCTATCGAAAAAAATGAAATGCCCAAATTTGTCCAGTTCAAGAGCGGTTTCCCTCTGCTGTTATCACTCTCGCGCTGATCCATTAATTCGATGGTACGAACAATGATTGTGTGCTAAAAACAACAATAAAGTGGGAAAACAGAGGCATCATTGCTGCCGCTCGGCGCTAGGTCATATGATCACTTTCCTTCCGAATTATAATCAACAATGGACACTTGCATGAAAACAAAAAAGTTCTTCTGTATATTCACAGTAGACTTCTTGACAATGTAACATACTGCGAAAATAGTACAGAGGGGTACTAGATTGTTTGTTATCGTTCTGATGGTGATCATCCGACCTAGTGCCCAAAAGTAAATTAACGATGTAGTAGTAGATCGTATTCAGAGGGCATTTATCACGCCTCTCACCTAAGAATCGAGCTGATTCTCAAATTTTTCGGATTAGGGTAAAATATGGTGTGTGATGTTTATCGAGATTTGGATAGGTCTATCTCCTTAAAGGAGACCCTGAGGAGCTCATACTCAAATCATCATTCCCAAGGTCCCGGCACCATGTCGTTATTTCTGGTGCCTCACTTTAATCATAAATTACTCGTTTCCAACTCAATTTTAGACAAAATGTTCCTCTGGGTGACCCCCACTAATTTTTAGAGTTCTATCGATCTATGCAAACTAGAGCTTGTGAAAGTGATTTTTAACAGCGCTATGATTAAGACCGCGTATCTCAAAAATTTAGGTAAAGACGCAAGTGTATTTTTCAGAGTGAAAAGAGCTTGACGAGGGCTTTAAAATGAGTGGTTTATGGTTTTTATACGTGTGGGCAAAAATGTGCTGTGTCCTTTACCAGCTCCGAGTTGATTTGAAGTCATTTTATTCGACGAAGACCGCGCGCTTTTTCAGGCGCCAAGCAAAATGAGGGGATCAATTTCAATGTCAACTGTGTTTCAGAAGCATAACAAATATTTTTTTATCGCAGGAGCGTATAAAGTAATTTGTATTATTTCTGAAACATAGTTTAAATTGAAATTGCTCCCTTCATTTTGCTTAGCGCCTGATAAAGCGCGCGGTCTGCGTTGAATAAAATGACTTCAAATCAACTCGGAGCTGGTAAAGGACGCAGCACATTTTTGCCCACACGTATAAAAACCATAATCATTTTAAAGCCGTCGTCAATCTCTTTTCACTCTGAAAAATAAATTTGCGTCTTTACCTAAATTTTTGAGATACGCGGTCTTAATCATAGCGCTGTTAAAATTCACTTTCACGAGCTCTAGTTTGCATAGATCGATAGAGCTCTAAAAATGCCGTGACCGTATAATTAATTATGGTCAATTCAGAAGTTGAGGTTGTAATTAGGCATGTTAGGCATGTTAAGGGATGATAAAACTGATGAAAACTTGTTTTCGATTTTCTTTCTAATCCGACACTTTGGTCGATCCTTACGTGAGTGGCGTGTTATGCAATTTGTGGAACGAAGCTTCCAAATTTCCCCAGGTCGAGTTCGGTTTCACTCCGCTCTTATCACTCTCTCGTTGCTCCATCAATCCCATTGTTCTGTCGGTACCTCTCTCATAAAAACAACAATAAAGTCGAACAAGCAGCAACACCCTTGCTGTCGCTCTCCTCAGTTCATTGACTCGATGCCAGTCTACCCCACGAGAGATCGGGCAGATTGGACAGAGGCGTCCTGAAGATTCAGAGAGTCACCTCGTTTTTGACATTTTGCTATTGGAGAAAAGATGCATTCCGAACAGAGGGGTGCTTTTTTTTGGATATCACCGATGGTGATCATCCGTCCTGGTGCACAATAGGCAATTACCAACGCAATAAGTAGACCATTTTCAGAGGGCATTTATGCAATTTGTGGAATGAAGCTTCCACATTTGTACCGCTTGAGGAGAGTTTCACTCCACACTTATCACTATCGCGTTGTTCCATCCATCCAGTCAGTAGTAGAGTGTCGAAAACGACTGATTGATCAAATCCAACACGTCGATAATGATATTATCCAGCAAGTTGTTTATCGTTCAAATCAAATATCCAAAGCGTCGTTTCGTTGTCAAGTCGCGACTAGTCGACTATAGTCGAAAACAAAAACAATCTAGTCTGAAACAAACACAATCTCGATAAAATCGATCTATTTTGAATTGTGTTTCTGAAAAATAATGCCTCACAACACTGGCCATCTCCGTAAAGAGTGAATAAACAACTTGTTGACAAATAAACAGCACGTCGATTAGAATTCTATCCAACAGTTTGTTTATTGAGTGCGAGTTCAAAACAACAAGTTGTTCAAAAATTTGTCAGCAAGTCGTTTGTTTTCGACACTCTAGTCAGTAGTATCTTCTTAAATTACTCTCAAAAACAATAATAAAATATAAAAATCAGTAACAACCTTGATATTGCACTATGTCGGATGATCACCGTCGGCTGATCTTGATGACAACCAAAAATACACTTCTGCAACATTTTCAGAGATGACTTGAAGGAGGGGTTGAAGATGCGGATTGGTTAGAGGTGACCTAAAGATTCAGGGTGACATCTCGGTTTGGCCATTTCAAACTGATTTGAAGCTGATTTCTCTTTCACATTTGCACCTACAGGATGTATAAAGCACACATTAGATCGAAATTTGTGCAAACTCTTTCTCTCTCATCTGATTAGAGGGACAGGTTTCAACAAAAAGAGGGTAGTCGATTACCAATGTTCTTTTAGACAGTTTTCAGAGGATATTTTCGCAATTTCTGAAATTATGTGCCCTAATTTGTCCAGCTCGAGATGGGTTTCACTCCGCTCTTATCGCTCTTGCAGCGCCCTGTCAATTCAATTTTTCCATCTTTTGATCCTGTAAAAAATAATAGTAAAGTGTAACAAGCGGCATCCTTGCTGTCGCTCTGCATTATATAGGATGATAACCAAAAACAGCACACTTCGGCAGCATGGGAAAGGCTATTTGGTATTTTCACTATTTTTATCTCATCCGACGGTGATCATCTGACCTAGTGCCCCCTGGAGATTCTGAAGAAATATTCATAGCGGCTCCTTGTTTATGGCCATTTTGCTTAAAGGAGGAGTGTAGGCAAAGTTCAACTTGGGACCCTTTCATAACCATGACCTAGCTCCTCTTAACGACTAAAGGCTCCGAAAAAATTACATTGATATCTCAGCTCTCAGCAGAGCTACGATTTGTTGGCAAAGTGCCATGGACGTTTTGGAGCTGCCTACGCCGGGTCAGCAAGCGGCTGCTCCACCTTTAGCAGTGATTTTCACGGTTCTACTGATAGATATCACGCGTGTCACGTAAAATTCGAATAAACGCTGGTACATTGAAAAAAGTCGAAATTTGGCTATTATCATTTTCGGATAGCCCATATGGCCCCTCAATAGAATATGCAAGGTTTTGTCCATATCTCCATCCTTGACGATGTTAGACGCCGTCAAAGTCGACGGCTTCCAAAAATTGCCATTTTTGGAGCCTCATTGCTCGGTCCACAGAGAGTCTGGAGACTCGAGTTAAAAACCATTCTGCGCCAAATTTCATGGAGAATAAGCTGGTACCAACCAGAAGTTGAGAAAGCTATTTATAATTTCGTCAATCGATAAAAATTATTGATTTTCACCACAATTCGATATCATATTTTTTTATTGGCTCAATTGATAGAGCTCGAAAAGACGAATCAAATGGTATGCTGTACGCATATGTAAATCGTGCACCAAAGATGTCGAAATCGTGAAATTAGATTCTCATTTACCCCTTTTTGAGGCATTCTGACATTCTGGCATTCTCGACTTTTGATCTACCTTCCTATCTCGCCTGTGCGATCGATTTGCTTTATGATTTCGGTGAATGATGTGTATTTAATATTTTCTGAATGACATTTCAATCGAACTCGGTTTATATGAGCCATAAATATTCAATAATCGATAATTTTAGAACATATTTCTAATCAAAAATGTGTTCATAGCCAAATCTCTGCACTCTCTTCCACAAATACTCGTCCTATGAAATCTTCCTCATGCTCTACCACAATCTCACCATCTTCTTCTTCTTCATTGTCTTCCTCCTCGAAGACGTCGTCCTCAAGCTCAGATTCCGATGACTCCACCAACTTCATCTTCCTCTTTGATCCACTCATAGAGGCCGCACTCGGCTTACAACAAATTGGAATATATTTCGAATTTCGGATCTGCAACAAACTAATGCATTTTCAAAATAATTACTCTCTCACGTGTAACTCTCTTTCTCTCCAGTCGTGAGAAGAGGGCTGTGAGCTGCTTTTCACTGGGAATCTTCTCGAATCTGAGAAGATAGCGCTGTACAGTAGGGTCCGAAGGGTCATTCGCATCCTTCAGATGCTTTCTCATAAAAGATGCATCTGCTCATCTTGGGGGAACGAGTGCCCTCTGATCCTGGAAGTAACTTCCTTTGCCTTCAAAATTTTCCTAAAACACACCTTTTCGAATTCATGGTTTCCTTTGATCTCGTGTTCGATCAGCCATCGTGTAGTCAGAAAAGATTTCGATAATGCAATTAGTAAAGAAAACTACGAGGGAAGTGAGAGAACAGAGACCAGATAGATTATGAAAAGAATCATCCGGGTAGGTGCGAGGCGAGGGGTATGATAAGGAGAAGGGTGAGGGGAGAGAGGTCAACGGGAGATGTGATAACACGAAAATGACAAGGGAAATGCGCTGTTTTCGATCAGATCTTTACGTAAGCAAGTTATATTCGAAATATATTCCAATTTGTTGTAAGCCGAGTTCGGCCTCTACGAGTGGATCAAAGAGGAAGATGAAGTTGGTGGAGTCATCGGAATCTGAGCTTGAGGACGACGTCTTCGAGGAGGAAGACAATGAAGAAGAAGAAGATGATGAGATTGTGGTAGAGCATGAGGAAGATTTCATAGGTCGAGTATTTGTGGAAGAGAGTGCAGAGATTTGGCTGTGAACACATTTTTGATTAGAAATATGTTATAAAATTATCGATTATTTAATATTTATGG
This sequence comes from Pristionchus mayeri, assembly GCA_036245805.1. NCBI lineage: Eukaryota > Metazoa > Nematoda > Chromadorea > Rhabditida > Neodiplogasteridae > Pristionchus > Pristionchus mayeri. The sequence goes on along the minus strand of BTRK01000004.1, from coordinate 40,018,321 downwards.
CTCATATAAACCGAGTTCGATTGAAATGTCATTCAGAAAATATTAAATACACATCATTCACCGAAATCATAAAGCAAATCGATCGCACAGGCGAGATAGGAAGGTAGATCAAAAGTCGAGAATGACTGCCAGAGGGTCAGAATGCCTCAAAAAGGGGTAAATGAGAATCTAATTTCACGATTTCGACATCTTTGGTGCAGGAATTACATATGCATACAGCATACCATTCGATTCGTCTTTTCGAGCTCTATCAATTGAGCCAATAAAAAAAATGATATCGAATTGTGGTGAAAATCAATAATTTTTATCGATTGACGAAATTATAAATAGCTTTCTCAACTTCTGGTTGGTACCAGCTTATTCTCCATGAAATTTGGCGCAGAATGGTTTTTAACTCGAGTCTCCAGACTCTCTGTGGACCGAGCAATGAGGCTCCAAAAATGGCAATTTTTGGAAGCCATCGACTTTGACGGCGTCTAACATCGTCAAGGATGGAGATATGGACAAAACCTTGCATATTCTATTGAGGGGCCATATGGGCTATCCGAAAATGGTTATAGATGCAGGGGTAAAAAAATGTACCAGGGTCTCAACAATTCTATTCAATCCTTACGCGACATGCGTGATATACGAACATTGTCCTCTGAGTGACCCCAACTCATTTTTCGAGCTCTATCGATCTATCGAAAACAATTTCTCTAAAACCCGTTTTGAACAGAGGAAACTCAATTAAAAACTCCACTCAATTAAAACTAAATTACCAATTACTAAATCTCAATTACCAATTCAATAAGTGCACATTTTTCAGAGGGACATTTCGGTAATTTCTGAAAAAGAAAAAAATTCAAAAAATTTCCCAAGCTTGAGTTCGGTTTCACTGCGCTCTTATCACTCTCGCGCCGCTCCATTGATTCAACACCGTTTGGGTGCTACGCTTAAAAAACAATAAAATGAAACACCTGAAACACCGTTGCTGTCGTTCTCCTCATTTCCTCTTGATTTGTTTTTGGCTCAAACCACAAGAGATCATGCGGCTTGGACTCTCTAATCAGACTGTGCGCTAGGGTTACAGTGACAAACACATTCAGACGGGACAAATTCGAAAACTACATTCATACAGTAACATCAGATGTTATACAGGCCGACGGTAAAAAAAAGGAACAGAAGGGAGACGACAAAAGCATGGATAATGGAGAAATTGCTGATGCCCTGGCCATTCAGTCGCCATGAAGATTCGAGTCACACCTCATTTTGGACATTTTGCGCTTGCTGAAAAGGTGCTTTCAAGCTGATTTCACCTTCACAATTGTTCTTACAGGATGCATAAACCACCAGATTTTATCGGAATTTGTACACACTCTTTCTCTCTCTCTCTCATCAATCATAGAAATAAGTTTATGCAAAATGAGGGTAATCGATTACCAAAGCCTCGTACAGAAGAACTTTTACGAGGGGAATTTTAGCAACTTCTGGAATGAAGTGCCCAAATTTCGCCAGCTTGAGTTTCACCCGGCTCATATCACTCTTGCACTGCTCCATCAATCCAATGACTCCCATTCTTCTTGGTAGAATTAATCAATACAGTATACGTTTTTGCTGTCGCTCTGCACCACACAGCGTGTCAGAGGGAGGAAGAAAGTTCATTTGCGTGGCAGATCGATTCTCGGGTCGAACTCACCCTCTCACTGTGGCTCATTATCACCTCTAGAGGCGGTCGGTGGAAATTCTCCCCTAATTTCAAAAATATCAGACAAAATATATTATTGATTTTCCGAAACATATTTCAACTCTTAGATTTCAACAAAATTTCGAGAAAATCAGTAAAATCAAGTCGTTATTGACGTCTGAAACGTAATTAAAACACTGTTCGATCAAAAGAAAGACAACATTTACACTTCTAATTTGATTGAAACATAATTGAAATCTGAAACAAATTGGGAAGAAAAGGCTGTTTTGCCCTCTACAGAGCTATTAACTCAAAGGGGAATATAGTTATGGGCATGGCGATTGCGCAGAAAGTTGCCTAAACCCCTTCCGCACAATCTGATGGAGCCGATTGCCTAATTTCGATCTCAATCAGCGGTGGCATGAGCAAACGTTCAGAAAACCCTGCATTTCACAGCGCTTCCATTGTCTCGTTCCATTGTTCGTCGCTCCCATTGTCCGCGAATGAAAGGGATTAATTCTGCCACGCAAATGAGGACTCTTTGACACGCTGTGCACCAGGTCGGATCTTTCCTTCCTAATGATTTCCAAAAATTGTATAGTTCTGCAGTATTTCCGCCGAAGACTTCTTGACAATGTGGGAGCATACTACGTAAATCCTAGAGAAGGGTACTATATTGTTTGTTATCGTTCTGATGATGATCATCCGACCTAGTGCTTAAAAGTCAATTACCAACGCAGTAAGTAGACCGTTTTCAGAGGGTATTTCTGTAATTTATGTAATGAAGCTTCCAAATTATCCCAGCTCGAGGGGAGTTTCACTCGACACATAAAACCGTCGCTTTGTTCCATCATTCTAATGGTTGTTCTAATGGTAGATTTTGAAAACAATAAAGTGGAACAAGCAAAAGCATCCTTGCTGTCGCTCGGCGCTAGGTCGGATGAGCACTTTCCTTCAGAATGATAACCAAAAATTGTACTTCTGCAGTATTCTAAGAGAATAATTCTTGACAATGTGGGAGAATACCGCGTAAGTCCTACGGAGGGGTACTTTTTTAGTTATCATCCGAAGGCTCATAAAAAGTATACCGTGGAGTACTATGCTTTTCCCAGTATGGGTAACGGTACTATTTTCGGTAATCATCCGACGGTTCTCATCCGACCTAGTGTCTGTCGCTCTCAGCACTTCCTCAACTCGATACTAGTCCATTCCATGAGAGATCGCGTGGATTGGAGAGAGGCCTTTATAGTGGCACCTGATTTTCAGTCATCGCGCGTCAATTACCAATGCAATAAATAAACTGTTTTCAGAGGGGCATTTCTGAAATTTCTGAAATGAAATGCCCAAATTTGTCAAGTTCGAATGCGGTTTCACTCGGCTCTTATCACTCTCGCGCCGCTCCATCAACTCAATAGTTCCGTGGGTGATGCGCTAAAAGAACAATAAAGGGAAACACCAGAAACACCGTTGCTGTCTTTATCCTCATTTCCTCTTGATTTGATTTTTGCTCGTACCACAAGAGATAATGCGTACAGGTGAGAGGTGCCCTGAAGATTCAGAGTGACACCTCGTTTTGGTCATTTCGCGCTTGCTGAAACGTACTTTCAAGCTCATTTCTCTTTCACAATTTTCCTACAGGAATCCTGTAACAGGATGCATAAACCACCCATGAAATTTGTACACATTTGTACACAGAAATTTATATTTTAAGAGAGACATCGCGAGAGAATCACCTACCCCGCGGCGGTAGAAACAAATTCGACATACCTCGATGAAAAATTGGGGTTAAGTATTTCAAACGATGCTCTTTGAAACTGCGTCGTCAGAATTTTGATAACTGTCGTCATCTTCGAAATTCAGAAGACCAAACTTGGGACACTCGCTTTTCAAGGGTCAAATCAAGTCCGCTTAAATGACCATAAGTCCGTTTAAAATCACGATAGAAACTCGCTCTTTGCTTAGAAAGAAAGCTGAAAACATTCTCTACAACTTTTACGTTGAACACGTCATTCCCTGTTTACGTACCAGTGCGGGGTGGTCGGGTGGACTAAAAATGACCGAAATATGGAAATCGGAAAAACCCCCCTGAATAATTATGCGCGTTTTAAAGACACTATATGTGACTAACTTGACGCCAAAAATTAGCCAAATCTGAGTGGGTATAAAAAATGGGGGCTCACTTTCGTAAGGCGGCCTCAGAATGGGTACCAGACCTAAGATCAGTAGAAGATCCAATTGAATTGGTCTCAAATATGTCCAAAATCATCGAAAACAATGTTTCGGATTGTTGCTGCGCTCATTACAGTACTTTTATTTGACCAAAATCACGACCGGGCCTGAAAATGAAAAATCGATTTTCGGATTAGAGCGCGCGTTAGAGCGCGCGCTCTCGGGGGATTCTGCCCTATTTCTGACCAAATTCTAGGCTCTGTAGCGCGCATCAATGAAGAGATAGAGACTCACTTTCAAGAGACGAAATGTTCAGCTCATCGTGCTCTACATTTCTAGCTATGAGTCGGAACCCTGCGACTATGTTGACCAGATTTACAGTTTTGCGCTTTTCCTTGGCTCCCACAGATGAAATTTCACATTTATGAGTGCCCCCTTTCCTTTACTAGTTTAGAAGGACATTCCCACGTTATTTGAAAGTGATTTAACGCATATAGTCAAAGCTATCAAGTTGAGAAGGGTACCGAAAATCGATTTTTCATTTTCAGGCCCGGTCGTGATTTTGGTTAAATAAAAGTATTGTAATGAGCCCAGCAACAATCCGAAACATTGTTTTCGATGATTTTGGACATATTTGAGACCAATAACTGTCAATTGGATCTTCTACTGATCTTAGGTCTGGTACCCATTCTGAAGCCACCTTACGAAAGTGAGCCCCCATTTTTTATACCCAATCATATTTGGCTAATTTTTGGCGTCAAGTTAGTCACATATAGTGTCTTTAAAACGCGTATAATTATTCAGGGGGGTTTTTCCGGTTTCCATATTTCGGTCATTTTTAGTCCACCCGACCACCCCGCACTGGGAAGTAAACAGGAAATGACGTGTTCAACGTAAAAGTTGTAGAGAATGTTTTCAGCTTTCTTTCTAAGCAAAGAGCGAGTTTCTATCGTGATTTTAAACGGACTTATGGTCATTTAAGTGGACTCGATTTGACCCTTGAAAAGTGAGTGTCCCAAGTTTGGCCTTCTGAATTTCGAAGATGACGACAGTTATCAAAATTCTGACGACGCAGTTTCAAAGAGCATCATTTGAAATACTTAACCCCAATTTTTCATCGAGATAGGTCGAATTTGTTTCTACCGCCGCGTACCCCCCTCAAATGGGTGATTCTCTCGCGATTCCTCTCTTAAAAGCCAGAGAGAGAAGTTTCTGCAGAATCAGGGGAGTCGATAGCAAATGCCCCTTGCAGAACTTTCCCGACGGATATTTTGGCAAATTTTGGAATGAAGTTCCCAAATTTGTCCAGCTAGAGATATGTTTCACACCGCACTTATCACTATCGCATTGTTCCATCAATTCAATGGTTCTTCCCGGGCTGATTTTAAAAACAAATCAATAAAATATGACAAGCAAAATACCTCCTTGCTGCCGTCTGGCACTAGGTCGAATGATCACCGTCGGATATGACCTTCCTTCCGGATGATAACTAAAACTTGGACCCTGCTGTTCAAAGAAGCATTTTTGACACTGTGGCAATCTGCTCTGAACTAGGCTTGGCTTGTCAAAATTAAAACCCGCATTTCAAGAATGACCGGCAAAAAATGATTTTGACTAGTAATGAGATTGATGCAAATCAATTTCAATATATTGAAATTGAACTAAGACATTTTAAGAATTTCAAGATTATGTCCTTGAAACGTATGTGAAATTTTAATGAAAAAGGCGAGGTGGGTTCAATTTCAAAACATTTCAAGAATTTCAAGATTTTGAAATTGATCCTTTGTTCTTGACAAGACAAGATAATTGAGTTTCGCGATTTCAAGATTTTGAAATTTTGTTTGGCAAGCCAAGCCTACTCTGAACATGATGGGGAAGGGTACTATTTTAGGCTATCGTCCGAAGGAGATCATTGCCCAAAAGTCAATTACCAATGAAGTAGGTAGACCTTTTTCAGAGGGCATTTACGCAATTTCTTGACTTTTATTTCCAAATGTTTCCCTCTCGAATAAATTGTAACAAGCAACAACACCCTTGCTCTCGCTCTGGCCTATGTCGTTGATCACCGTCGGATGAAAACTTTCTGAAAAAATAAATTGTACAGTTATGCAGTATTTACATAGAAGACTTATTGACAATGTGGGAGCATACCGCGAAAATCCTACAGATGGGCACTATATTTTTGGTTATCGTCCTGAAGGTTATCATCCGACCTAGTGCGTAAACTTCAATTACCAATTCAATAAGTACACATTTTTCAGAGGGACATTTCTGCAATTTATGTAATGAAGCTTCCAAATTTCCCCAACTCGAGCGTGGTTACACTCCGCTTTTATTACTTTCGCGTTGCAAATTATGCGGTGACTTTTGCTATCAAGAAATAAGAAAAAAATTGGAACAACCAGGGACACCCTTGTTGTGGCTCCCATCACTTCCTCGTCTCGATGGTCTAGTCTAACCCATGAGAGGGGAGCGATTAGGCTCTCTTATCGGAAAATGCGACAGGGTTACAGTGACAAACTCGAGTTGTGTTTCACTCCGTTCTTATCATTCTCGCATTGTTTCATCAATTCAGTGCTAGGTCGATCTCGAGTAGAAACAACATTAAGTATAACAAGACGTAACATCCTTGCTGTCGCTGGGCACTATGCCTGATGGTCACCGTAGGCTGACAACCAAAAACAGTACGCTTCTGCAGGCACTAGGTCGGATGAGAACTGTGACGTCATGATCCTGCAGAAAGCTATTATATTTTTGCTGATCGTGCTGAACGAGCTAGTGTCCAAAAGTGAATTATCAATGCAGTAAGTAGTCCGTATTCAGCGGGCATTTCTGCAATTTATGGAATGAAGCTTACCAAATTTCAACAACTTGAGTTGGGCTTCACTTCGCTCTTATAACTTTCGTGATGCTCCATCAATTCAATAGGTCTGTGGTTTATGCTGTCATAAAACAACAAAAAAATGGAACAACCAGAAACACCGTTGCCGTCGTTATCCTCACTTTCTCGACTCGATGCTAGTCTACAGGTGCGCCAAAATTACGTGGACTGTTTTCATCATTATGTAGCCCCGCCTCACAATCGAAATTCTTGACCCCTATAGCACTATCATGACGAGTGACCATTGGTCTCCTATTATTCAAGGTCTCATCTCAGTTAGTCAGGTTGACTAGTAATGGCGATGTCTAGTCTTCTCCAACTCTCACTCTCAACCTGTACAAGGACGACATGATATCCCTCACGTACTCGGCGTTCACTAGTCGACTGCATCCGCAACCGATATTATGTACCACTAGCTTGATACTTACAAGGACTGTCCGGACAGAGAGAAATTGGTGTATGTTTCCACCACCAGGAACCGAGAGCACATCCGAAACAGGGTCCTTCGAAATCGCACGCAGAAGATCAAGCTCTTCGATATCTCGAGCATATCTGTTTGTAGTCTTCTCAAGTCCCAACTGGTTATTGGCATTCACAAGTACAATAAGTAGCACGGGCTAAATGAGCTTCAGCTCGAGCTCCGCTGAGAACGGTACATTAAACTTTCGTTGCATTGTGGTAGGTCCGCGCACGTTCGTACTTTATTCAGCGATGCAAATATCTTTAACGTCGAAGGCAATCTGAATATCCAAAACAGCTTAATATATTTGTCTCATCCTGAAGAATCCTAAAATAGTTGTGGAGTCACTGGTTATACCAGCCATCCCCTCTACATCAGAGATTAATATGCATTTTGCTCAACATGCAAGTTCCTTCTAGTTTTCGTCCCTCCGGGCTTCAAGATCAATAAGCAGTATTACATAAAGCACATCCTCGAAGACGGGTGTCCACCCTGGGCTTATTCCCACTTATTCAGGAACACTAGGCCTTTCAGCAAGATTCTTCTCCATTCACAAGACAAATTCGTAGCCGGACACCCATCAAGCCGACTAAATCACTCTGATTGATTGGCCCCCGAACTCTCCCGAACTCAACCCCTCGACGTCAGTGTTTGGGATTGTTGTAGGCCAAGATGTCCTCTACAAATAAGTCTATGCTAATCTCCCTCGATGCTGCCCTTCTCAAAGCAAGAGACGAAATCGATGAAAATTTCATGCGGGAATTGACAGTTGGATATGTGTAGACACTCAAGGCCTGTACAAAAGCAAAATATGGCCCCATCAAAATTAGTTGGCAGGTTATTATTGCCTATATGCATGATTAGATATTCCTTCAACCGGGTCGCTCAAGTCTCATTCCAAAGGCAGGAACCATATGAAAACAGCAGTCCACGTAATTTTGGCGCACCCTGTAACCCACGAGAGATAGAGCGGATTGATTAGAGCCGACCTGATTCAGAGTGATGCCTCGTTTTGTCATTTCACCCTTGCTGAAAAGGTATTTTCAAGCTCATTTCTATTCCACAATTTTCCTACAGGATGCATAAACCATCCATGAAATTTTTACACACTCTTTCTATTTTAGAAGCCAGAGATACAAGTTTCTACAGAATCCGAGGGAAATTTTGGCAACTTTTGGAATGAAGTTCCCAAATTTGTCCAGCTAGAGGCATGTTTCACACCGCACTTATAGATATCGCATTGTTCATAATTTCAATGTTTCTTCCCGGGCTGATTTAAAAAAAAAATCAATGAAATATGACAAGCAAAAAAAACATCCTTGCTGCCGTTTGGCACTAGGCCGAATGATCACCGTCGGACATGACCTTCCTTCCAGATGATAACTAAAAATTGGACCCTTCTCTTCACAGAAGCGTTTTTTGACAATGTGGCAATCTCCTCTGAACATGCTGGGGGAGGGTACTATTTTAGGCCTTCGTACGAAGGAGATCATCCGACCTATTTCCCAAAAGTCAATTACCAATGAAGTAGGTAGACCTTTTTCAGAGGGCATTTCCGCAATTTTGTTTCCAAATGTTTCCCCCTCGAGTTGGGTTTCACTCGACTCATTTCACTCTCGAACTGCTCCGTCAATCCAATCGATCATTCTCGAGTTTTCTTTAAAAATAAAATGCACCAAGAAGTAACGTCCTTGCTGTCGATGGGCACTATGCCTGATGATCACCGTAAGATGACAACCAAAAACAGTACGCTTCTGCAGGCACTAGGTCGGAGGAGAACTGTGACGTCATGCCTTTGATATATAAAAGGCGGCATGACATTACAGTTCTTATCCGACCTGGTGCCACTTCTGCAGTATCTTCACAAAAGACTCGACAATATGGGAACTTACACCGAAAATCCTGCAGAAAGGTATTATATTTTTGGTTATCATCCTGAACGTCATCATCCGACCTAGTGCAAAAGTCTATTGCCAATGCAGTTAGTAAACCGCTTTCACAAGGGAATGGTCAATCCAGATTTTAAAATTACAGAAAACCACATTTATACGTGGAAAGGTAGAGCTCAGGGGGTGCGAAAGCACTTTTCATAACATTCACATGGTCACTCATATGCGTGAAACCTTGACCTACCCAAAAATGTCAATCTACGCGCAAGAACATTACCAGATATTGGGCACAGAACCTCATGGTCTTCGTGGCTAAGTGGTTAGTGGCATTGCATTCCCTTTTGCTGGTTCAAATCCCGCAACTGCCATTTTTGTTTTGTTTGTTTCGACGAATATCCTTAGCATATATTAGTATTTGCAAAATACGAAACAGCAAAAACAACATGGCAGTTGTGGGATTCGAACCCACGTTAAGCAAAATACAATGCAACGCCATTAACCACTTAGCCACGAAGACCATGAGGCAGCTTTCCCGAGATTTGATAATGTTCTTGCACTCAGATAGACATTTTGGGTAGGTCAAGATTTCACGCTTATGAGTGACCATGTGAATGTTATGAAAAGTGCTTTCGGACCTCCTGAGCACTACTTTTCCACGTATAAATCTGGATTTCTGTAATTTTAAAATATGGATTGACCATTCCCTTGTCAGAAGGACATTACTGCAATTTCCCTAATGAAATGCCCAAATTTGTCCAATTCGAGTGCGGTTTCACTTCGTTCTTATCACTTTCGTACTACTCCATCAATTCAATAACGCATTGCATTTTGCTATCATAAAACAACAATAAAATGGAACAAGCAACAACACACTTGCTGCCTTTCGGCACTAGGCAGCAAGTGTTTAATTTTTTAATTCGGATGATCACTTCCCTTCCCAATGATAATCAACAATGGTACACTTGCATGAAAACAAAAAAAGTGCTTCTCTCTATTCACAGCAGACTTCTTGACAATGTAGGAACATTCTGCGAAAATCCACAGAAGCTACATTTTTGAAGCCCAAAAGAATGCAAAAGTTAATTACCTGTGGAGTAAGTAGAGCGTATTCAGAGGGCATTTATGCAATTTGTGGAATGAAGCTTCCAAATTTCCCCAGCTCGAGTGCGGTTTCACTCCGCTCTTATCACTTTCGTACTGCACCATCAATTCAATGGTTTCCTGGGGATTTCTTTAAAAATCAAATAAATTATAACAAGCAGCAACATCCTTGCTGTCGCTCTGCATTTTCGCAATTTCTGAAATGAAGCACCCAAATGTTTCCAGTTCAAGTTGGGTTTCACACCTTTCTTATCAATATTCCACTGCACCATAAATTCAATGGTTTTTTCCCGGATTTAGTAAAATAATCAATAAAATAAAAGGCAGCAGAATCCTTGCTACTGCTCGGCACTAATTAGGATGATCACTTCCCTTTCCAATGATAATCAACAATGGTACACTTGCATGAAAACAAAAAAGTGCTTCTGTATATTCACAGTAGACTTCTTGAGAATGTAGGAACACATTGCGAAAATCCTTCAGAAGAGTACTATATTGGTTGTTACCGTTCTGATCTTGATCATCCGACCTAGTGCCCAAAAGTCAATTACCAACGCAGTAAGTAGACCGTATTCAGGGGGCATTTGTGCAATATGTGGAATGAAGCTTCCAAATTTCCCCAGCTCGAGTGCGGTTTCACTCCGCTCTTATCACTTTCGCGTTGCTCCATCAATTCAATAGGCACAGCGTGTCAGACGAGACAATCTGGCGGCGGAGAGTAATTTTCGCACTATCGAATGTACTATAGCGAAGTGATTTAACTGAGTAAATATATTCGGTGAAACATATTCCACCTTATTCCAACAAACGTCAGTCTAGTCTTTGTCTCCGTCGCGAGCGGTCGTCTCCCCCCTCGCTCCCGGATTAGGGAAATTGCCTTCCCTCTCCTCTCGCCTCGACTTCCTCCCCTTTCTCGCCGTCGCTGATCTACCTGGTCTTCGCTAGTCGGCACGTGGGAAGCCGACGGAGGTGGTCTAATCCCACTCGACCAGGTGGGACACTTTTCAACGCTTTCTCCCCTGCGCGATGTCGGGAACCAGGACCCCTCTCAAGGCCCCTCTCCCTGCTGCCGCCAAACCCAATTCGGTGCGAGTCGCCTCCCAGGAAAGCGTGGACGCGCTTTCTTGCAAAGTAGACGCTGTCATGGCCATGCTCTCTGATGTACGCGCCCTTCTCCAGACCCTCTCTCTCGCCAATCCTCCCCCTGCCCCCACCTCACTCGCCCCCACTCTCGACGTGGCACGCGTTGTGTACGAGTCGTGCTCTCGTGTAATCTCTGACAGGGCGGAGTACGAGGATAAAGAAACAAGGGCAGTCGTCATTGGACACAAGGAGAACCTGAAGGAGGGAGCAGCTGCCGACGAGAAGCTCATCGCTGACCTCGTCCAGTACTCGGGCAGTGATGCGGTGAAGAAGGCGTGGGATGAGAAGAAGATTTCTCATCACCGCCATCCTCCTGATCGTCCTCCCGGTACTCGCCCTCTCAAGATAAGCTGCCCGGACAAGACTACTCGTGATGCCCTCCTCTCTGGAATTCGTGGAAAGCCAGGCCGTCCCTCTCCCTTCAAGGACTCTCTTGCCTTTATCAGGAAGGACCTGACTCCCACTCAGCTGTCCTTGGAGAAGGAAGCGCGCGCTGAGGCCATGCGACGCAATCTTGAAGCTCGCATGATTGTGTGCGGAGTGCGCGACTTCACTCTGATCAATTACCGTACCCCTCGCCCGCTCCCTCCCCGTTACGGACTCTCTCGCACTAGTAAGACCTCTTCTGCCGATCTCCCTTATCCAGGACACTCCGGAACTCCCTCTTCTGCTCCCTCTGCTGCCTCCATTCCCTCGACTCCCGATCCGGCTGCAATCGCGCCTTCCCGCACTGACCACGTGACAACGAGGAGAGGATAGGACAGTGGCAGCAAGGGTACCATACTTCCACTCTTGTCTCCCCTCCCCTCACTCTCTAGTCATTCCCTCGTTAGGTCAACACACAATCGATCGATATTAAGTACACGTCACTCTAGAAACTCTCCTGTCTCCGTATTCTATGCTAATGCTCGTTCCATTCGATGTAAATCCCCTCAGCTTTCATTCTTGATCGCTTCTCATGAGTACCGCATCATTTGCATATCTGAGACTTGGTTAGATAATAGTGATAGCGACTCTCTCCTTGTTGGCGGTTTTCCTGATTTTTTGCCTTTTCGATGCGATCGCGTTACTTCTGCTGATTACGGTAGGGGTGGTGGCGTCGCGTGTCTAGTTCATAATTCTTTGAATCCCATACTTATTTCTACCTTTTCTTCACCACTTGTCGAGTCGTGTGTAGTTGATATTCATTTAGATTACTCCCCGTCTCTCCCTTATAGGAAAATTAGATTTTTTACTATTTATAGATCTCCTTCCGCCCCTAATGACTCTCTTATTCAACTTCTTTTGAATTTAGAAACTCATATTTCGGTTGATTTTCCTTGTATTTTAATTGGTGATTTCAATTTTCCTAATGTTGATTGGCCCTCTCTTTCTTCTCCAAACCAAAATGACCTACTAGATTTCGTGTCAGACCATCACTTTAATCAGTTTGTCTCTTTCCCTAGTAGGCTCAATAGCTATTTAGATCTATTATTTTGTAATGAGAATATTATATGTAATGTGTCTCCTGCCACTGCACTTAGTGACCATCTCAGTGTGACATTTGACCTTCGCATTCCCCGTCCTCCTCAGAATGTTTGTGCTCCATCCCGTAACTATAGATTAGCTGATTGGATCTCGATTAATGACTGTATACACTTTCATGACTGGACCCACGCTTTGAGCAATCGTGATACCCACCAATCTTATACATATTTTGTTGCCTTTCTAAATAACGTTTTAGACACATTTGTTCCTCTCTCTAAACCTTCCCCTTTCTCTAGATATCCACGAACTTTAAAAATTATTTACGGGAAATGTAAGACATTAACTAGAGTTGCTCCAAACAGTCGTGCATGTGCTATTATGACCCAGCGTTTTAATTCTGCCCTAAATAGATTTCATTGCTCCCTTGAAAATCGTATTGTTATGTCCTCCAATCCTAAGCTTTTCTATAATTATTGCAAGGAGAAATTGAGTACTCCCAAGACCACTCCTTCTGGAATCGTTGATTCTGATGGTTCCGTACTGACATCTAATGACCAGAAGTGTGTAGCTTTTGAAAAATTCTTTTCTTCTGTCTTTAGCCCTCCCCAATCGTCCCCACTCCCTCTCCCTTCCCCTTCTTTCATTTTCGATCTCCCTTCAATTTCTTACGTGGATGTTATCTGTGCACTTAGTAAGCTTGCCCCCAAAGTGAATGTTACTCCCGACACTATTCCCAGTATAGTTCTTTCGAGGTGTAGATTATCTGTTGTATCTCCTCTCCTTACTATTTTTAACAAGTCTCTGCTTACCTCCCAAGTGCCATTTCAATGGCGTCAAGCTTTAGTTAAACCTATTCCAAAAAAATCTAGTAACTCTATAACAGATTTTCGTCCTATTTCACTTACTTCATCTGTGTGTAAAGTTTTTGAGAAGATTATCATAGGTAAAATTACGGCGTTTCTTGACCAGAACAACTTATTTGACCCTCACCAATCTGGTTTCAGAAATTGTAGATCAACTTCCACTAATCTTGCTGAGACTTATGCACATTATCTCCGCATCTCTAAGCATGGCTCTCCTTTTGACACAATTTACATAGATTTCAGAAAAGCTTTTGATTCTATTGATCATAGATTATTGTTACATAAATTGTCCGAGTTAGGCATCTCTAATCACATTGTATCATGGTTCCATTCATATCTCTCTGGTCGTACGCAATCCGTATTTATTGACACTTCATTTTCCCCACCATCCCCGGTCATATCTGGCGTGCCACAGGGATCTTGTCTCGGGCCTCTCCTCTTCATCATATTTATCAATGATATCTGTGTAAAATTCCCGGCCTCCATTTATTATTCTGTGTATGCAGACGACCTCAAGTTGTTCGCTGAAGCCCCTCTGTTCTCAGATGACTTGCAATCCGCTCTAGATATTGTTTCTAACTGGTCCTCGCAGTGGAATCTTGGCGTTTCTGAAACTAAATGTCACATTGTTCACTATGGCCGACATAATCCCCGTAAACTATTCACCATTAACGGGGTTATCTTAAACGAGCCTAGCAATGACCCAAGTAAATGTATCATTAAAGATCTAGGAGTGCATTTCTCCCCTTCTCTTTCTTTCTCATCCCAAATTAGTAAAATTATTTCTAAAGCCCGTACCAAATCTAATCGAATTTTTAAATCCTTTCGTAGCAATTCTATTGAGTTATATCTCAAATCGTATAATACTTTCATCCTCCCAAATCTCGAATATTGCTCCATTATCTGGAATCCTATACATAGTGTAGCATCCTATACATAGTGTAGCAAGAGCTTGAAAGAGTTCAGCGTGACTATACCCGCAGAATGTATGTACGCTGTTCCCTCCCTCCTATATCATATAAGCATCGGCTCCATGAGCTTAATCTAATGACTTTAGAACGCCGTAGGTTCATAATTGATATATTATTCCTCCATTCGATTATCCACAGCCGTTATTCTCTTGATATTTCTTCTCTACTTACACGCGCGCCACTCACTCGCCCCCTCAGAAATGCACACCCACTTCGTATATCTTTACCTTTCATACCAAATAATTCTTGTTCCACTCTTGTATCTAGAACCATGTCCATTTGGAATGCTCTTCCCATAGAATATGTTAGTTCTTCGCATAGTGTATTTTCTAGTTATATCCGTTCACAACCCCCCACTTTTTATCCCCCGTCTATTATTGCCACTCGGCTTGATCTTTGATCCCGTCCCCTCCCCTACCCTTGCTGCCTAGCAACCTTCAACCGATTCGATCCAATCGACGGACATCCGTTTCTTGTATACCCTCTCGTTATTTCTTGAACTCCCACCTAACGGAATAAACGAATGAATGAATGAATGAATGAATATTCCACCTTGCGGGTTGCAGAGCAAAATATAGCAAAATTATTAATACATCTTGTGAAACGCATTTTAAAACATCTATTTCAAAACTTAACACATGTCAATTTTCAAATGAGAACTAGTCTGCGCACAATTTCGGCAGACCCCACTTCTGGGGTGTTTTCTGAATCCTCATGACGAGCTCTACAATTGCAACAGACAGATTTCTGATATTGGTTTTAGTATTCGAGTAATCATGAAAAATGCACATTTTGTTCCACGTTTACAGCTGTTTTACTTATACTAAAAACAATATCAAAAATCTGTCTGTTGCAGTTGTAGAGATTCAGAAAACACCCCAGAAGTGGGGTCTGCCGATATTGTGCTCAGACTAGTTCTCATTTGAAGCGGAAAATATAACAATAAGATAGATTGTCGTTTCATGGAGCCAGGGAGCGAGATAAAAATTCCAAAATTTAACAGTGGGCCCATGCCTTATTGCTGCTAACATTTTCTTAGTCGCATTATTAAATTTAAATTTCTTAATTAAATTATGTCGTATGTTTCAACCACTTTCTCTATCACTACACCGCTCAGAGAAAATGAATGAAGAGAAATGGTCCGCCACGAGAACAAAGGGATTTGTCTGGTCTGACACGCTGTGATAGGTCGATGATTGTTGTCATAAAACAACAATAAATTGGAACAACATTTTAATAGATCTGAGCACGTTTATAACAACAATAAAGTGAAACACCAGAAACACCGTTGCTGCCTGTCTCCTCACTTCCTCGACAAAAACCACGAGGGCACTACGTCGTATGATAACTATGACGTAATTCCGCCTTTGATATATCAAAGGCGGCCTGACCTCATAGTTCCCATCTGATCTAGCGCCGCCACGAGAGATCGTGCTGATAGTATTGAGTCGTTCTGACGAGTCAGAGCCACTAATCGCTATTCTCTCAACCTGACGAAAGATATTACGGCTCGGAGAGGGGGCAAACTAATAATGTAAGTTGAAAATCTGCAGCAAGTTTCTTAATCTCCCCTTACCTTGTCTTCCCTCTCATATGTCAGAGAAACAAGTCTCTGCAAAATGGTGAAGCCAATTGCAACAGTCGTTTGCCAATGTTCGGCACTAGGTCGGATGGGAACTATGAAGTCATGCCGCCTTTGATATATCCAAGGATGTCATAGTCATCATCCGACCTAATGTCAGTCGGCTGATCACCGCCGGATGGGAACGTTCCTTCCGAATGATAGCGAACATAATACCCTTCTGCAGTGTTTCGACGGAAAAAACTTCGGGAACATACTGCGAAAATCCTGCAGAAAGATACTTTTATTTTCGGACATCGTCCTGAAAGTTATCTTCAGCCCTAGTGCCCAAACGTCAATTACCAACGAATTAAGTAGACCGGAGGCCATCTCTGCAATTTCTCGAAAGAGAATGTCCCCAGCTCGAGTTGGGTTTCACTCCGCTCTGATCACTCTCGCGCCGCTTCACCAATTCAATATTACTATGCTAAAAAATAAAGTTTAACTCAAATAACACCTTTCTAGTTCTCCTCACTTCCATGATTCTCCCAACACGAAGGCATTAGGTGGGAAGAGAACTATGACATCTTTCCGCTGTTGATGTATCAAAGGCGGCATGACTTCATAGCTCTAATCCGACCTAGCGCCACCAACAGAGATCTTGCGGATTGGATAGAGGTGCCCTGAAGATCCAGAGTGATTTTAGCGTTTAATAATTGCGCGTTAGCTGAAAAGGTATCATTAAAGAAAAGGTAGCATATATCGCTTTCACAGTTGCGCCTACATGATGCATAAACCACCAAAAATTCGATTTACACACTCTCTCTCATCAATCAGAGATAGTCAACGCACTTGTTGATCGTTTTCACAGGGTATTTTCGCAATTTCTGAAGTGAAGTGCCAAAATTTGTCCAGCTCCAGTTGGGTTTCAATCCGCTCTTATCACTCTTACGCTGCTCCATCAATTCAATAGTCCCTTCCGGATTTTGAAAAAAACCTTGCTGGCGCTCTGCATCAGGTCGGATGAGCACCTTCGAAGGATAACCTTCCGGATAATAACCACTACATTTCTTCGGTATTTTCACAAAGGGCTTCGAAAATACTACAGAAGGGAGTACCGGTTTTGGTTATCATCCGACGGTGATAATTCGACGTAGTGCCTGTCGTACCCTGCACTTCCTCAACTCCATGCTAATCTAACGGATGAGAAATCGTCCGGATTGGGGAGAGGAGCCATGACGATTCAGAGTGACACCTTATCTAGGTCATTTCGCTCTAGCTTAAAAGGCGCTTCCAAGCCGATCTCACCTTTACAGTTGTGCCCACAGGATGCATAAACCGAACCGTTTTCTGTCGCGTGTTTGTTGTTTGTTGAATCCCTTATCTCTCCAATTATATTATATCTATACTTTTACTACCCTTTTATTCTTTCTACTCGTCCCTTTTGGTAAACTACTCGTAGTGGGCATCGCACTGATGAGGTCCCCCCCATTGCGAGGCGGGTCGGGTGTATGCGACTCAGGACCGAAACACCCACCCGCTCTTTTCTAGGAAGTAATACTCTGCTCTATTATCTTTCTAAGGCAATTAGCTCTACTTTTCATGCCATTTCGATTTCACTTTAATTTCGCTTACCCTGTTTCGCTCTGTGCAGGTGAGAGCTTGGCTCCTCTCCAGTGTGAGCAGGGTTTCAGTTGCATTCCCTATTCTTGTTTTCTTTATCCTTTAGTCATTCTAAACGCTTTCCCTTATTCTCTCTACCTTCTGCCTGTTCATTTTCATATCTTTTCCCACTTCCACTTCTTTCTTTTTTACTCTTTCCGTTCACTTTTGTGACACCCAAGGGTTTGGCGATTGGAGTTTATCTCCGCATTAAGGCCAACCCTAAACCTATCTGGACCCCCCTCCTCGCAGTATCAAGGGCCCTTGTGGTCGAATTGCGTTTAAGGAGGGTGGGTAGTTGTTCTTTGAACAACAAACAACATAAATATTCAATTTTTTCAATTCAATTTCTCTATTTTTAACTTCAAAACTCTTCTATCTACTTATAATTTACAACTTCCCTCTTCCTCATTCCTGCAGGGCGTCGTGTGGCGCGGTGATCATGTACGCACCGTGCCCCCCGCCAACTGTGGGGGAGGAATGATTAGAAATTCTCAAATTCATTTGAATTCTTAATATCTTATTCTCAATTCTCATAATCTGCATGCATTCTCTGCGCGCTCTCTTTTTCAAATATTTACAACAAAAATCGACAAACCACACCCAATTTGTTAATAAAACTGCAATAGGCCGGTGGTATATGCCTTCTTCCTTTTCTCCCACTCTCTCATTTCTCTATCCGGGAAAGAATTCCCGCAACCACCTCCTCTTGCTTCTACATTTCAATTCTAAAACCAGCGCATAGGCTTTTTGTGCCTCTTTCTTATATATCCCATTACATCATCAATTACTTCTGCAACTATTTCGCCCATTATATTCTTTCACTTAATACTTCAAATTCCCCTAAATCCTTAAATTCTAGATTCGTAATCATACAGATTCAACTGGCTTTATCCCTTACTCTCATTTCAAATCCAGAAATCCTTCTTCCCTACGTCTGCAGCGATTGTCGTCTCTTCTGACCCATAGGTCGGCGGAGAGGGGATGACAGAGCAGTCAAGCCAGATACATATGGTTCTCCCACCATAGAGGGGTCACGCCATGGCAGCAGTCCTGCCGAATGTCCGTCGATCGACTTCATAGCAAGGGATGGGCATCCCTCATACAGCCCGCTAAAAACACAAAAAACGCGTCTAAATTAATTCATTCATCTACATTTGTTAGGCGAGAGTGTGGGAGCAATCTCATAACTCTTGGAGAACACTCAATCCATCCTGGTCGTTCCTGTGGAAAGCCACGTTGTCGAATTTGTCCAAAATCTAATTTCAAAATTGGCGTAACTAGCAATATAACTAATGATGTGTTCCTAACGAATAAAAAAGCAGAGGATCACTGCATGACAAAAAATGTGGTGTATTTAATAACGTGTACTGTATGTGGAAAGCAATATGTCGGCGAGACCACACAAACGCTAAAAAGCAGAATTTCCCAACATAGCTACTCATTCGAGAAGAATCACCTTCATACCTTCCTCAGTAAACATTTTAAGGAAGCTTTGCATGATCGTAATTCATTCACTGTTGATATTCTAGATCATGGAAAGGACAAAACTGAACTCCTGCAAAAAGAACTTCTCTGGATAAAAGCACTGAATACTGCATACCCTTTCGGTCTGAATGACTCCATAAAAAACTTTGGATATATATCCGAGGGAAACCCCCTCGAAAAATCTACACATCCATACCAAACATTACCAATTGCAGACCTCCCTAAAAACCGAAGAGGAAAGAGAAAGCGAACCAGAAGAAAATCTGCAGCCAAGTGTACAAAAACTATAATGGAAATTGTTGACAAGATAGATAGTATAGAAACCAGAGAGCTTTATATTTACGGTCGATCACTTGCCCATCATGAAATGAGAAAATTAGAATCATTTACTGCTTCTTCAGATTTCAACTTATTGACCCATGAAATGAAATACAAAATATTCTCAATTATCTGCCCGCATTTTTGGGAATACAAGACAAATGAAACAATAAATGATCAGCCAAAAGCACGTTTGAAGCTGCATTACTTGGGTAAATTCATGGAGAGAATAAAACTTTCTAAGATTCTCAATTCGGAAAACATTAAAAAGCTCTACAAAGAAATAACCGATGACCCAATGACCATTCCTCGCGTTCAAATTACATATTCCTTAGGAGCGTCGACATCACAATATCTTTGTAATTATGGTAAATTCCTTAGAAGTCTCGACAGTAATGGCATAGCAAGGATTCTAAACTCGCCATGTAATTGTATTCAATATCCAGAATTCGTCGATTCAAACTACCAACACGTATGCTCTGGAAACACGAATATTGTACGGGATCCGGATCTTCGAAACATTTTCGAGAAAGGAGCAAAATTCAGAATACAAACATATACTGATCCTCAAACTGTAATAGATTCAATTCGGGAATCATGCGAGATTCTATTGAACGGGCTGATACGCAAGCATCGAACTCATAAAGACAAAATAAGTAAAATCAAAGATAAATTCCATAAACTAATTTCCGATAAGATTAACAACAGATTAAACTTCAAACAAAATGAAATTAGAAATCATAAAAATTTTCTCCTACAAAGTTTCTCAACTTCATAAAGACTTCGTAGTGACAATGCCATCTGGTAACTACGCCTTTACTTGTAAGAAATTATACCTCAAATTTATGGAAAAAGAACTAAATACTACAAGCGACGGAAACAGAACTTATGCGTTGAAATCCCATATACTCCCCATAGATATAAAAACTAATCATGAACGATTCACAAGAAGTTTTGGAATTAAACCACTCACAGATGGTAATCTACCCAAAATCTATGGCATTCCGAAAATGCATAAAAACCCTATCAAGTTCCGATTCATAACCGGTGCCCATGACAGTACTTTAAAACCATTATCGATAGAATTACAAAAAATACTTAAATTTCTTCATAATCACTTCAGAAGATATTGTGAAAATATAACTAGTCACGACAGGATAAATAGATTATTTTCTATTCAAAATACATTCAAGGTGGTTCAACAACTGAGTACAGTTCATAATCCAAATTCCAAAATATTTTGTGCGGATTTTTCCTCGCTCTTCACGATTCTTCCCCATGACATGGTTAGAGAAAAACTCTACTATCTTATAGATCTCCTATTTAAAATGCTGGCTCCGAATACCTCGTAGTACAAGGAAATTGCATTCGATATGATAGAAATAATTCCAGTAGTTCTGGTAGATCATATCACAAAGTAGACATAAAAGGTATTATCGATTTCATCCTCAAAAATTCATACGCATATTATGGAGAACATCTGTACCAACAAAATAAAGGTATTCCGCAAGGTAATAATGCATCTCCACAGATTGCTGATCTTACATTGGCAGTCATGGAATTTCAGTATATCCAAAATCAAATAAAAGTTGGGCATTCTTTATCCTATTCACTGAACAGAACCTTCAGATATATTGATGATCTCTTACACATCTCCGAGAAAGCAAATGATTTTATACGAATGACCACCGACATGTACCATCAGTCGCTCACACTTTAACAAACAAACACCGACCTCTACGAGGCAGCCTTTCTGGATCTATCAATTTCAATATTGAAAACCGGGAAAGTACAAACTTCACTGTATAACAAAACAGATGACTATTCATTCTCAGTGATTCGATATCCACATTTCGAATCCAACATTCCGATGTCTATGGGTGTGAATACCCTCCATGGAGAAATAATTAGAATTTTCCGTAACTGCTCCTCATTCGAACATTTCTTAGATAGAGTGCATCAACTATCAAGATATTTCATAACAATTAAATATCCAAAAGACATAGTTTTCTCTAGAATTTACAAAACTCTGAATAATAATCCAACCATCGCTTTGAAATACGCACTACCGAATAATGAAATATGTCTTCAAATAATTAACGGAATCTAACCAATTATCCGATGAAATTATAGTAATTTTACCAACAAACGAGAGAGTCAATAACTCTACGCTCTTTGTTTCACCCTCCCCTTCCCCTTCCCCGTCTCCCAGGGAGAGAGACAGCTGACCGTTCACCTTGATCTACCTCCTGTCTTGCCAGACAACTGACCTTTGGCCTTGATCTACCCCCTGTCTTCCCTCCTCCTCTCGCATCGATTGATATCACCCTCTTCCCTTCTCACTCCACTCATTCGTTCACCTTGTTCTCATCGGAGTTTACTATATTTATTATTTTCACATTCGCATTCTGTCGTGAATCGTTTTCTGTCGCGTGTTTGTTGTTTGTTGAATCCCTTATCTCTCTAATTATATTATATCTATACTTTTACTACCCTTTTATTCTTTCTACTCGTTCCTTTTGGTAAACTACTCGTAGTGGGCATCGCACTGATGAGGTCCCCCCCATTGCGAGGCGGGTCGGGTGTATGCGACTCAGGACCGAAACACCCACCCGCTCTTTTCTAGGAAGTAATACTCTGCTCTATTATCTTTCTAAGGCAATTAGCTCTACTTTTCATGCCATTTCGATTTCACTTTAAATTCGATAGAATTGTTCACACACATTCTCTCTGATAAGGCTGATCGGAGCAACAAGTATGAAACAGCATGAGATGAGTCAATTGCCAACGCACTTGTAGATCATTTTCAGAGGTCATTACATCAATTTATGGAACTCAACATATTGTGAACATGCTGGGAGAGTGCTATTTTAGGTTATCATCCGGAAAGAAGGTTATCATCATTTTCCGACGATGATAATCCGACCTAATGCCCAAAAGTGAATTACCAATGCAGTAAGTGGATCATTTTTTCAGAGGGCATTTCCGTAATTACTTGAATTATGTTTCCAGCTGGAGTTGGGTTTCACCCCTTTCTTATCACTCTTGCACTGCTCCGTCAAACTAATTCATCTATCGGTGTGTGTCTCTCATGAAAACAAACAACAATAAAGTGGAACAAGCAGCAACATCCTTGCTGTTGGTATTTTTCACTATTTTTTGTTCTCATCCGACGGTGATCATCTGAGCTAGTGCCCTCTGCCGATTCTGAAGAAAGATTCAGAGTGACTCCTACTTTTTGACATTTCGCACTAGCTCAAAGCTTCTTTCCTACGGATCTCACTAGGATGCATTATCCCGAAAATATCCACCGAGTAGAAATAGCAATTGTACGTTCAGAAGCAGTATGTAATTCTCAAAGTCCCACACAGCTGGGAGAAAGTCCTCTTTGGCAATCCCATACGGGGCTTCTATAGTGATATGCATGTGCCCGAAGAAGGGAGGAGAGGAACTATGAAGGGGAGTTAGCAGCCTAAGAGAGAGAGGTGAAATCAAGAGGGAGCACATGGATTTTCCGCTATGATCACCTTCCTGATGATGCACTTCTTCAGTAGTTTCACAAAAGGCTTCTTTTCAATGTGGGAACATAGTGTGAACACGCTGGGGAAGGGGACTAATTAGGTTATCATCCGGAAGGTGCTCATCCGACAAAAGTAATTTACCAATGCCCTTGTATACCGATTACAAAAGCATTTTCATAATTTATTGAATAATTTACCCAAATGTCTCCAGCTCTACAGCGGTTTCACTCCGTTCTTATCATTCTCGCACTGCTCCATCAATTCAATGGTTCCTCATAATTCTGGTCTTAAAAATCACCAGTTAAGTATAAAAACAATAACCTAAAATAATTATCCTTCTGCAGTACTTTGGTAGAAGACTTCATGTCAGTGTGGGAAGATTGTGAAAATGCTGCTGAATTGTACTGGTTGTTATCACCCGACCTATTCTTTTCAGGGCGGCATGGGATAGACAAGCATCGAATCGAGCAAGTTTGGAGAACGGCAGGCACTAGGTCGGATACTCATCGTCTGATGATAACCAAAATATAGTGTCCTCGTATACTGGGAAAACATACTGGGAAAACATAGTACTCTCCTCCATACACATCAACCTTTTTGTGAGCCTTTTTCGGATGATATCCAAAAATGTAGTACCCTTCTATAGAATTTACGCAGTATGTTCCCACATTGTCGAAAATCTTACGCGGAAATACTGCAGAAGTGTACAATTTTTGGTTATATCAAAATGGTTATCTTCCGACGGTAATCATCCGTCCTAGTGCCGAGTGAAAGCAAGGATGTTGCTGCTTGTTCCACTTTATTGTTTTTTAGATCAACCTGATAATGAAGGATTGGATTGATGGAGCAGGGCGAGAGTGATAAGTGCGGAGTGAAACACCACTTGAGCTGGAAAAAACATAGTTCCAGAAACCCTCTGAAAACTGTCTAAAAGTGCGTTGGTAATCGACTCCCCTCACCCTGTAGACTGATGAGAGATAGAAATAGTGTGTACAAATTCCTATAAAATCTGGTGGTTCAAATTTAGAAACTAAATTTCAGAATTTGCGAAAATTCCCTCAGAAAACGTGTCTTAGCAATCGACTCCGATAATTTTCAAACTTATCTCTCAGACTGATGAGAGGGAGAAAGAAAAAATTTCGATGTGTGGTGTATGCATCCTGTAGGAACAATTTTGAAGGTGAAGTCAGCTTGAAAGCACCTGTTCAGCAAGCGCGAAATGTCTAAAATGAGGTGTGACACTGAATCTTCATGGCGACTGAATGGCCAATGCATCAGCCATCTCTCCATTATACATGCTTTTGACGTCTCCCTTCTCTCTTTCTTTTTCTAACCTCGGCCTGTATAACATCTGATGTGACTGTATGACTGTAGGTTTAGAATTTGTCCCGTCTGACTGTATTAGTCACTGTAACCCTACCGCACATTCTGAATACAATCCGCACTATCATTCGTGGTTTGAGCCAAAATCAAATCAAGAGGAAATGAGAAGAACGACAGCAACGGTGTTTCTGGTGATTCATTTTATTGTCTTTTAATCGTAATCCCCACGGATCTATCGAATTGATGGTGCAGAGCGAGAGTGATATGAGCCGAGTGAAAACCCTACTTAAGCTGGGGAACTTCATTCCATAAATTGCAGAAATGCCCTCTGAATACGGGAACTTAGTAGAGCGACAGGCACTAGGTCGGATGATCACCAAAAATAGTACCCTCCTTTAGGATTTTTCGAGAATGTTCCCACATTCTCAAGCAGCCTTCTGTAAAAATGCTGCAGAAATTAACCATTTTTGGTTCACCCGGTAGGAATGTTGTCATTCGACGGTGATCATCCGACCTAGTGCCGAGCGATAGCAAGGATGCTGATTGTTGCACTTTATTATTGTATTTCAGATCGACCTGACATTGAGATGGACAAACTGAATTGATGGAACAACGCGAGAGTGATAAGTTCGGAGTGAAACACCACTTGCGCTGGACAAATTTGGGCACTTCGTGTCAGAAATTACGAAAATGCCCCTCGGAAAACTGTCTACAACCGCGCTGGTAATTGATTTTTGGGCACTAGGTCGGATGACACGTTCCGGATCATAACCAAAAAAGTACCCCTCTGTAAGATTTTCCCAGTATATTCCCATATTGTCAACAAGTCTTCCCTGAAAATACTGGAGAAGTGTACTGTTTTTGGTTAAAATTCTGAAGGAAAGTGCTCATCTCACCTAGTGCCGAGCGACAGCAAGGATTTTGCTGCTTCTTATAATTTATTTGTTTTTTAAAGAAATCCCGAGAGGGAACGATTGATGGAGCAGTGCCACAGTGATATGATTCGAGTGAAACCCAACTCGAGCTGGGTTAATTTGGGAACATTTCGGAAATTGTGGGAGTGTCCCTCTGAAAAGGTCTGCAAGGGGAATTGGCAATTTACTCTTACAATTGCCTCCTCATATTTTGAGAATCCTCTCTCTCTGGCATATGATAGAGTGTGTAACATTATGAGAGATGGAGCCTGCTGCTACACGAGAAGTTGTATCTATGAATCTCCAAATGTTCAAAGAGAATCGCTCCAGTTTTCATGATCATTACAAGCGAGACTAATGGAAATTATGAGAGCGACAACAACAGTCTTTCTTCTAGATATCACGAAATTGTTGTTTTAGCACCGAATTCTTCCGAATTGAGCTCTCATTGGGTTGAGAAAGGAGTATGAGAGAGATATGGCCGGAGTGAAACTGCACTCGAGCTGGGGAAATTTGGAAGCTTCATTCCACATATTGCACAAATGCCCTCTGAATACGGTCTACTTACTGCATTGGTAATTGGCTTTGTGTCAAAAATGCTTCTGTGAACAGCAGGGTCCAATTTTTAGTTATCATCCGGAAGGAAGGCCATATCCGACGGTGATCATTCGACCTAGTGCCAAACGGTAGCAAGGATGTTTTTTTTTGTTTTTTTTTTGTTTTTTTAAGATCAACCCGGGAAGAACCACTGAATTGGAACAATGCGATAGTGATAAGTGCGGTGTGAAACATTTCTCGAGCTGGACAAATTTGGGAACTTTATTCCAAAACTTGCTAAAATTTCCGTCGGAAAAGTTCTGCAAGCGGCATTAGCAATCGACTCCCCTCATTCTGTAGAAACTTCTCTCTCTGGCTTCTAAAAGAGAGAAAGAGTGTGTACAAATTTCATGGGCGGTTTATGCATCCCGTAGGAAAATTGTGAAAGAGAAATCAGCTTGATAGCACATTTTCAACAATCGTGAAATGACCAAAACGAGGCATCACTCTGAATCATCAGGACGACTCTCAGCAATGCGCACGATCTCATAGTATTGGGGTGTCCGGAAAGTTCGTATAATGCTTCGGAAAAAAGTCAGTTCGCGATCAAATGCAGTGATTGCGCAATCTGTTTGTCAACAATGTATTGCATCATTCTGAAGTTGAGTAGTGAGAGGATTTAATCAGTCTCCTAGTTGCTACATTGATTCTTGTGATGGACTCCCATCTCTACCTCCGAGCAGTTTTACTTCATTGCTTCCGTCTTGGCCGATCCGTCAAGGAGGCCCACTCTGCCCTGGCCCTGTCGGAAGGAGCTGACGCCCCGTCCATACCCTTCTGCTATAAGTGGTTCTCCCGCTTCAAGAAAGGGAGTTTGGTCTCGATGATCAACCCCGCTCTGGACGCCCTCCCTCCCTCGATCAGCCTCTCGTTCTCCGCACACTGAAGCGCAAGCCCATGTCCAGTGTGCGTGAGTTGAAGAAGGATACTGGTACTCCCAGATCAACGGTGTCCGATATCCTCCATCGATCTGGGAAGAAGCCGAAACTCCCACAAGTGATTCCCCATGACCTCTCCCCCGAACAGCTGAAAAATCGTGTTCAAATCTGTCGGGAATTACTCCATCGTAGATCCAATCTTCGATGGGTCAATTCCATCATCGCTACAGATGAGAAGTGGATCACGTACGATAACCCTGTGAGGAGACTGCAATGGGTGGATGCAGATGAGAAGCCCACGCCCGTCCCGAAGAAGGAAGAGCACGGAAAGAAGGAACTCCTCTGCTTCTTCTTCTCAGTGCTCGGTCCCATCTACTGGGAGATCCTCGCCCCTGGCACCAGCATCAATGCCGACCTCTTCTCTGAACAACTGGAAGATGTCGCGATCAGAGTCCCTCCCAGACTCCTGAACCAGGGCAAAATTCTTCTTCTGATGGACAAAGCTCGCCCACATCGAGCGAAGATGACCCAGAAGAAAATGGACGAGCTGAAGATCGAGAGGATTCCCCATCCACCGTATTCCCCGGATATCTCCCCATGCGACTACCACTGCTTCCGCTCTCTCTGACTTCTGCAAAGGAAAGAAGTTCAAGAATCGAGATGAAGTTGTGAGGGCTTTCGTGAACTGGGCGGTCTCGAAGAAACCCGCATTCTGGAAGAGAGGAATCGAGACCCTGCCCAATCGCTGGAGGGAGGTAGTGAGAAAGAAAGGGGCATACATTGGTCACTGAGAATTGTAAAGCATTGAATAAAAAATAAAAACAAAAAATTATACGAACTTTCCGGACACCCCAATATTTCCACAATGTTCCCAGACTGACCAGAAGTTTTCTCCGAATAGACTGAATGAATGGCGCTATTTTTGTTACCATTCGACGTTGATCACGCAACCAAGTGCCGCTCTTCTCACTTCCTCGATTCGATGCTAGCCTAACTCCAGAGAGATCGTGCAAGTTTGATAGAGGAGCCCTGAATATCAGAGTTCACTCCTCGTATTTGTCATTTCACATGTGCTGAAAAGGTGCTTTCTAGAAATTCCCATCGTCAAAATTGCTCTTACACTATGCATAAACCAACCAAATATCCGATCGATTTTTTTATACTCTCTCTTAGATGAATCTCGATGAATCTAGATGAATCTATAATAGATGAATTAGATCTTATATGAATTAGATCTCTTAGATTAGTTAGATGAAGAGGTAGATGTAAAAGTGATGAGCATTTTTATGCAAGAGCGGGATGTGCCCCCATCGTCCGTGTGTAGCAACGAGCAACACGAGCCTTCAATGAGAAGTTTACAAAATTAGAGTCGATTATTTTTAGGCCATTGCAGCATTTCCTTAATTTAAGTTTCCAAATGTTTCCCGCTCGAGTGCGGTTTCACTCCACTCTTATCTTTCTTCCACTGCTCTATCAATTCAATTGTCCTTTATCAACTGACGTTAAAAAACATCACTACAGTGAAATAAGTGGAAACATCCTTGCTGCCGCCCGGCACTAGGCCGAATGATCACCGTCGGATATGACCTTCCTTCCGGATGATAACTAATAATTGGACCCTGCTGTTCACAGAAGCGTTTTTGACAATGTGGCAATCTGCTCTGAACATGCTGGAGAAGGGTACTATTTTAGGCTATCGTCCGAAGGAGATCATCCGACCTATTTCCCGAAAGTCAATTACCAATGAAGTAGGTAGACCTTCAGAGGGCATTTCCGCAATTTCTTGACTTTTGTTTCCAAATGTTTCCCTCTCGAGTTGGGTTTCACTCGACTCATTTCACTCTCGAACTGCTCCGTCAATCCAATCGATCCGATTCTTGTTTTCTTTAAAAATCAAATAAATTGTAACAAGCAGCAACATCCTTGCTGTCGCTCTGCACTATGTCGTTGATCACCGTCGGATGACAAAATTCCGGATTGCAAAATAGACCTTCGTTCCGGATGATAACAAAAATAGTTCAGTTCTGCACACGGTGAACTTTTTAAAAAAACAACAATAATAACTTTAAAAAAGCTGAAACATCTTTGTTGTCTCTCGTCACTACGCCGGATGAGACAGTATTCAGACGGCATTTCTGCAATTTGTGGAATGAAGCTTCCAAATTTCCCAAGCTTGAGTGTGGTTTCACGCTTTTCTCATCACTCTCGCGCAAATTCATCAATCCAATGGTCACCCAAGTTTGATCGTAAACATAATCAACAAATAACAACAAGCAGCAACATCTTTGCTGCCGCTCGGCAATACGTCGTTTAATCAAAGTCGGATGATCTTGATGATAACTAAAAATTGTACACTTCTAAAACGAAATCGTAAAATGAAATGCCCAAATTTATCCAATTCGAATGCGGTTTCACTCGGCTCTTATCACTCTCGCGCCGCTACATTCAACAGATGAAAAATAGTACACTTCTGCAGTATTTTCACAGAAGACAATGTGGGAACATTCTCGAAAAATTAAACAGGTGGGTACTATTTTTTTATCATCATCCGACCTAGTGCCTTTCGCGTTACTAACTTCCCGTATTCAGAGGGCATTTCTGCAATTTATGAAATGAAGTTCCCCAGCTCACTTTTGCATTGCTCCATCAATCCAATGTGTTTTTCCCAGGATGATCGTAAAAACAAAATCGTAAAATGAAAAGCACAAATTTGTCCGGTTCGAATGCGGTTTCACGCGGGTCGTATAACTTTCGCGCGGCTCCATCAAATCAATAGATCCATGGGTGTGTGAAACACCAGAAACACCGTTGCTCTCGTTCTGCTCACTTCCTCAACCCGATTTTGGCCCGAACCACGAGAGATCGTGCGGATTGGATAGAGTGCTCGCAAGAGTCAGAGTCACTAATCACTATTCTATCAACCTAAAAAGATATTGCGGCTCGGAGAGAGTCAGAGCCTTTCTGGAAAACGCATACGGGGCTAAATGAAAGTTGAAAATCTGCAGAAAATGACTTTTCGTAGATTCGTAGATACAACTCATCGTCAAGCATGCGCAATCTCTCATAATGTTACACACACTGTCATATGTCAGAGAAAGAGAATTTTCTAAGTATGGGGAGTCAAGTGCAACATTCAATTGCCAATTGGTATTACATACCTTTACCGAGAGGGATTCCACAACTTGTGAAATAAAGTTCCTAAATTTCCCCAGCTCGGGTGCGGTTTCACTCAACTCTTATCACTCTCGCGTTGCTCCATGAATTCAATAGTTATTCTTTCTGTTAGAAAAAAAACAAGCACAAACATATATTTTCGCAAATTTTCAAAAAAGGATAGTTTCGCAATTTCTGAAATAGGCATTTTCGCAATTTTCTTAGGGCATTTTTCGCAATTTCTGAAAGTAAAGGAGGAGAAAAAGCAAACGCGCGCCCGGCTGAAATATGTTTCAATTAAAGGAGAACTCTCTTCAAGTCGCGTGCTATCTCACTCGTTGCCTGAGCTTTCCCTGATTTGGTTCCCAGCCAACTACCGATATCTCTGTTCGGAATGGAGAAAAAGGTAAAGGTAAAGGTGCAGCCACGTCAAGCGGTTTTACAGTCGTGAACGACTACGCTAGGTGGTGTAGTGCGGTGAGGCCGACTACAGCAGTAGTCGGAATGGAGATATCAATGTGAAAATTTCGGAGCTTGTTATTGTTGAGGAGATCTAGGGCGTGCATATGAAGGATTCAACAAATGATTATTGCTTTTACTCCTCCTTTAAAGTTACCCAACAAGGACGAAACCCTGATCTCACCCTGATCCCGTCGCGTGTACGAGAGAGTATGCAAAAGTGAGAGAGCGCGGATAATTTCCGGCTTTCCCTTGATGCTATCATTGATTTTTAGCATTTTTTTATATTCATTCTATACTAATTTAACCATCGGCTATTCGATGGAGGACAAAAAATATTGGGTGAATTTCGTCCTTGTTGGGTAACTTTAAGTGCCCAAATTTGGCCAGTTCGGTTTGAGTTTCACACCGCTCTCTTCACTCTTGCGTTGCTCCATCAATCCAATTGTACTTTCCGGGATTTTTCTAAAATAATTACTGAAGTATAACAAGCAGAACAAATACTTGTTATCGCTCGGCACTAGGTCGGATGATCACCGTCGGATAACAACCTTCTTTCCGGGGGATAACCAAAAACAGCGCATATCGCTCGCACCACTTTCTCAACTCGATATTAGTCTATTTCATGAGAGATCGCGTAGATTGGAGAGAGGCGCCTTAACGATTCAGAGTGACACCTAATTTTTAGTCATCGCGCGTCAATTACCAATGCAATAAGTAAACTGTTTTCAGAAGGGCATTTCTGAAATTTCTGAAATGAAATGCCCAAATTTTTCCAGTTCGAATGCGGTTTCACTCGGCTCTTATCACTCTTGCGCTGCTCCATCAATTCGATAGATCCGTGGGTATTACGATTAAAAGACAATAAAATGAAACACCAGAAACACCTTTGCTGTCGTTCTCCTCATTTACTCTTGATTTTATTTTGGCTCAAACCACGAGAGATCGTGTGGATTGGAGAGAGTAGCACTGAAGATTCAGAGTCACATCTCGTTTTGGTTATTTCACGCTTCCTGAAAAGGTGCTTTCAAGCTGCTTTCTCTGTCACAATTGCGCCAAAGGATAACCTCCAAACATTCGACCGAAATTTGAGCATATTCTTTGTGTCACTCATCAGTTAGATTACCCTCCTACAGAAGGGTACTATATTTTTGCTGATCGTCCTGGAGGTTATCATCGAACCTAGTGCCCAAACGTCAATTTCCAATGGTAAGTATACCGGTTTCATAGGGCATTTATGCAATTTGTGGGATGAAGCTTTCAAATTTTCCCAGCTTGACTTGAGTTTCACTCGGCTCATATCACTCTTTCACTGTTCCATCAATCCGATCCTTCCCTCACAATCAGGTTTTATTTAAAAAATCAAATAAATTATAACAAGCTGCGACTTCCTTGCTGCCGCTCGGCACTATGTCGGATGATCATCGTCGGATGCATTTCCGGATGATAGCCAAAAACAGTGCACCTGTGCAGTATTTTCGCAGGACATATGCATGCATCTGGACAATGTGGAAACATTCTGCGAAAATCCTACAAAAGGATATTTTAGTGATCATTCAAACCAGTGCCCAAAAATCAATTCCCAACGCAGTAGGTCGACCGTTTTCAGAGAGGCATTTCTGCAATTTCTAAAATGAATTGCCCAAATTTGTCCAGCTCGAGTAGAGTTTCACTCCGCTATTATCTCTCTCTTGCACTGACTCATCAGTTTAATAGTATCCTTTCGCTTTGCTTTAAAAAAACAATAATAAAGTGGAACAAGCAACAACATCTTTGCTGTCGTCCTTTTCATTTCCTCGACTTGATATTGGACCAAACCAAAAGAGATCGTGCGGATTTGAAAGAGACGCTCTGAAAATTCAGAGTCACTCCTAGAATTCTTGTTTTTAGTCACTTCGCTCTAGCTGAAAAGGCGCTTTCCTACAGATCTCACTAGGATGCATTATCCCCCAAAGTATCCACCGAATTGAAACAATAGTTTTGACTAAAAGTCACGTAATATACTCTAAAACCCACACACAGCTGGGGGAGAGTCTCTACTGGCAATTCCGTGCGGGGCTTCCATGGTGATATACATGTGTCCGAGGGAGGGAAGAAGAGAGGAACTAAGAAGGGGAGTTAGCAGCCTAAGAGAGAGGTGAAATCGAGAGGGAGCTCACGGATTTTCCGCTCGGGGAAGCAGAGAGAACTCGTCTGAGTCTCTCGATATCGCATGCTCTCTCGCTCTCTCTTACCGTCTGGTTCTCTCGAAATGCCTGCTCTCTCACTCTCTCTAACCAGGGAGTAGGACAAGACGAGGAAGGCCGATGTTGGGAGGAGAAAGGGAGAAGGGAGACGAGATAGTATGCAGTATGAAGAGAGTGCAGAGACAATGGTCATTTCAGCAGAGTGCGTCTGGAGTCGGAGTAGTCCACTTTGAGGTGCAGTTCTTGCTGCTCTCTTACTTCCCTGTTTCTCTCTGCGCTTTACCAAAGTTCTACAAGGGCACTTGGTCGATGAGAGCTACGTCATAGTTCTCATCCGGCCTAGTGCCGTTCTAAAAGTGGTCCATGGTCAAGCTTGGTTTTCTCACGCGTTTTGCATAATTTTAAAACTTGTAACTTGAGAACTTTACCTAGTAAAGGTAGTGCTCCAAATCCATCAATGCCTTCAAAAAGTCAAGTTCTAAACTGACACATCTCTTTCACGCCCGGTTGAGCAGTGTAGAGTAGAGTAGGAATGGTTTCGCATCTCTCTTAATTCTCCGTTCTCTCTCTATCTTTCTCTGACCAGACCGGTGAGAGAGTAGGCTGAGTGAGGAGAGTCCTTCCTAGCGATGCCATCCCGCTAGAGAGTCTCTAAACTGGAAGAGTTAGTCTGGTTATGAGCTTAGTCATCCTGTCAGAAAGATCAGTTCCGTCCTTACCTTGAGCTGCGTTTCTCACAGTTATCTTGGGGCGATATTTCCTTTCACAACTGCCTATTCAGGAGTACCATCAGGAGTACCTCTCTGTGACTCTCTTCAGTTTCCGTTGTCTCTAGTCGCTCTAATCAGAGAGAGAACGCGATGCGGAGATACGTGAGGTCTTTGTGACATCACGGAAATTATTTTTGTGTCGCCCTAAGGCAATGGAGACAGAATTGTTGCTCGTCTTGACTCTCGCCTTTCGAATATTTCTTGAAACTCAATTCATTC
Organism: Pristionchus mayeri; assembly: GCA_036245805.1. Classification (NCBI taxonomy): domain Eukaryota; kingdom Metazoa; phylum Nematoda; class Chromadorea; order Rhabditida; family Neodiplogasteridae; genus Pristionchus; species Pristionchus mayeri. Next base: position 39,984,662 of record BTRK01000004.1, on the reverse strand, counting down.
ATCGCTCAGACAGCACTTCGAGAAACGATACCCTGGTCTCTTCATGAAACCCTCTCTAAAGAACAGTCCTAGAGTTTAAATGAAGAGACAGTGCCCAGAATTCAACACTATCTAGTTATTGTGGGACTATTCCGTTTCGCATATCGCATAATTACATTGTCCACCAAAGAGGGAAACATTCTAGTGCTGAAGGCCTTTTCTCATCACATTTGCTCCTTTCCCATGCACGCGCGTCAGACTGAGCGCGAGAGTAATGCACCTGCGATTACAATCGTCAAGCACTTAGGGATGTTCTCTCAAAAAAAATGTTGATTATCATTCTTCGTTATTTATAGCCGATGAAATATTACGCAGAATAAACATAGATCTATTTCATACCAAGCCAACCCTAGTTCGAAGTAAGGTGGTCAGGTAGTCCACTGCACGTACAATTGTCATCACTAGCACTTTCACTGACATAAAGAAAGAAAGAAAGTAGAATTCGGCTCTCATGGCAGGCGTGCTTTGCCGCCCCCGCGCCAATTCAGCGTTCAGTCTGTCCTGAGGTTATCAGTGACCTGGTAAGGCTAACCGCCCGTGTTGTGTGCACGTGGTGGGGGATTTTACTTTCGCGATTTTGAATCACTACCAACATTTCTTAACACCCTTGGTGTGGGTGGATCTGAGGACTGGCATGTGAGAAGAGAATGTTCTTCAGGCGTCCCTAGATCTTTCTCCCCTTCTATTTTCTTCATTATTTCTTCACTTCTATTTCTTCATTGGCTTCTTTTGCTCGCAAAACCTTGATTATCCCTCGCAAATCTCATCTTTCGCATATCCTTCCGCTATCATTCAATCCCTCGAATACTCTTACAAAGTGCAATAGCTCGGTTCTTGTTCATTGACGTACGAAAGCAGACTAACTTTTAGATGGAAATTTCATCTGCACAGTCTTTCGAAGACTTACGTTGTTCTAGCAGATGATTTTGACTCAAAGATCCACACTTCGAACATTTTATTGCCAGCTAGCAAGGGCGAGAGAGTACGTGAACTGAAGAGAGTCCGACACTCAACATTTCCCCCTCTACTAGATTGGCTCCTTCTCACACGATCCCCTGCTATTTCGGTGAACGAGTAGATAGGCAGAATCAGAGTGAGACCACCCTCTTCAATTGCCACACTGTCTCGCCAGGCAGAAAGAGCGAGAGAGCACGTGAACTGTAGAGAGTCAGAGACTTCATCTTCCTCCTTAC